>OU896711.1:40303644-40971910 GCA_918026855.4 Phaedon cochleariae
ATATTTTGCGAGAGGTAATATTCAAATAGGCACTAATAGTTTAGGGGTAACTGAAAGTATGAGAATATATTCAAACATAACAATATTTATTATAGCATGAAACATTATGGGTGAAGTGATTATAAATATGAATAAACAACAATGAATATAAAGACCTAATAACAACTTACATTATAACGACCATACGACGAGCTCTTGTCAAGTCAAGAGTAGCCCCAGACCAGACTAACTTCGGAACCCTCAGATCCAATATTTATATACATCATTTTATTAGAAATGCACGTTCCTCATGAGAGTTCCTTGGTCAGTTTTTATAATTCAATGTCAACGGATGATTTGATTTACTTTATGTTTATAAAACCCTCATGGTTAGAAATTACTGATATACCGTATGTTCTACTCGTGACATGACCCCCCTCTCCGAGAAAACTGGACCCCAGTTTTTAAATTATCACCTAACTAAAAATATCGAGGAGAACATATACCAAAGATTCAAAAATAAAAAAAAAAACAATATATCTTGAAAATTGAGGTCACACACTCAAAAGTTCAGTGTCTACAATGCACACTCACACTTTTACTAAGTCCGGCACTGGCTATTCAACAAAAGCATTTCAATCAGACTCTTCTCGGTGAGACTCCTGGCAGCTTGGGGGTAGGGAATGACGATTGGGCATGGCATCCTCCAATCGTCATGGGAATTTCGGCAGGATCCTTTTGGGCTCGAAGGTATCCTTGTCCTGGGCATCGGGATGAAATCTTTTGGGCTTTAAGATTTCCTAGGCTGTCATTCGAGGTAGCTGGCAGCTGAACGGAAGGAACTGCTGGATGCTTGGGGTAGCGAATGACGACTGATGGGCAGTTGCTGTCATGACGGCACAACATCTTGGTCCATTCGTCTCAATGCAGCTAGTTGACGTCCATGGGTGGCAACGACGAATTCCCGTCATATCAGAGGCTGATCAGGAATCTCGTGGAATGAATTTCGTGGTCTCCCAACGTCAAACGTTTAGGAGCTATCCACAACTTGTAGCATTCCCACTTGTTTCCTCTTCGTTCCTGGGCTACCCAGCTACCATCGAATCATGTTGTACAGTCAAACAGTCCTCGGTTTGTCCATGTTTGGCCATTTGGCTGCATCCCCCTGGGTGTCTGATTTCTTGATGAGTGTTGTATGCCAGTGCTCAGTGTGCGTGCATTGTTTTCTTTCTCGGTTTTGTGTGATACCGTGACATCATGCAAAAAAATTGATTGTCAAATACCTACGTTACTATTTATATCACAATAGGGATTTCTGTATAACCCTATATATTACTATCACATGATAGATCGAAAAAATTGAATGAACAAAATTCAAGATAAGCAATAAATGATTAACCTATGTGCCGTGATATGCTTTATACTTCATTTAAACTTCATAGAATTCCTATATTATATGTGAACTACCAACATTTATGCTGCAAATTAAATTTCACTAACTATAGTTCTTACTCGAAATAATCTATGATTAGGACTTCAATAAAAAAAAATAACTCCTCGAATACTCTAACATTATGATTATTCATCTAAGTTTTGTAATAACATATTAACACGATTCCTATAGAGATATTAAAAACTTGATTAATTATTATACCTATAAATAAATGAGAAATATATACTAGCAACATAATGCAACACGAATCAAGTGTCAAGTTCATATTTATTTACTATATCGAGTTCATCAAAATGCCTGCTATTTAATTTTATTACTACTAGTGACCTAGTAAGCAATATTCAAGAATATAATAAATGGAGAAAGGTTATCGTTCATTTCAGGGAAATCTGAACTGTGTCTTTCCTTCTGAGAAAAAAAAGCATTGCAAATAGTTTCGTGCTTTAAAATTAACTGATCGAGTGAATAATTAAAAAATTTCTTATAAGTTACCAATCTACTTGTATATTCCCTATTCACGCGAAATTATCATAAATTTCTTATTTATAGGTTCTATATTCGATTCACCTAGTAACTCAGTAATTTGAATTTTGAATCATTTTGGCGGTGAGTTCTCTACTTTGAAATCGAAAATAAAAATGAATTACCAGTTTTGCTAATTGAAAGTTATTCAAATCAACAAGCGCGTTTCTTGAAAAAATGATAAAATATTAACTTGTGTCATGTAAACAAACCAACGTGCCTTTTCGTTGCAAAATGCCATTAAAAAAAATTACCTATTTGATAAAAAGTTAATCGAAACTGTTATCATGTTATTTCATACATATTGATCATTTTTGACATTCCAGGTCCAATCCGTAAGATTTAAAAGGATATTCATCTGACAACTCATTATTGGCAGCTTGAATAAACTGATGAACCGTCCGAGAATTGGTACTTTCATGTACTTTGAGCAATATTTTGACTCAAGGTACCTTGAGATTATTTTTTGTTTAATATGAAATATTATCAGAACTTTATTCGATTTATTTATTTATCTTTGGTGTAACCGGTTCAACGAATATATTGGCGTTTATTCAATTTAAAAAAAATTAATTCCCCTATTCACCATGTTTCGATGAATTCAAGTAGGAAGATAGTTTATTATATGAAAATTGAAAGATATGTTGAGATATTTTATCACTTATACATTATTGAACTGATTGAAAATACTCCTGTTAAATACCGCATGCTCATTCCTCCAATTTTGTTAGAACTTGACCGTACATTTCGTCGTCTCGCAAATATTTTCCATTTTCGGAAAATTCATCCCCGGGGTAAATATCATTATAATCATCTTCATAATTCATAAATATACATATATGATCATCATATACGAGCTCATTATTTCACATAAAAACATCATTTCATGTCCTATCAACTCGAGGACAAAATATCTTCAGTAAGGTTAATCCTTCATGCCTTAGTGTGGCACATCTTCCAGGATTCCCTCCTATTTTCTGTTATAGTGCACACTTTTAACTATAACACTCCGCACTTTTTAGAATATCAACCAAACAGCTACTTCTCTGGATGTGGTTTGGCTAGGACCACGAGAAAATCTGAATAGGGTGACGATTATTCTGTACGGAAACGGTTTTCACTTGAAACCAAGTAACAATCTCTTCATTGAGAGTTTACATACACATCAATTTTCTTGAGCTCAATTAATTCATTTCATATCATATTTCCATAACATAATATTATCATATTTGCGTATAATTCATTTCAAGAGGAATGACAAAAAATGGTAAACGATACCAACGTTTAAGAGTATTTTCAATATTTGAAAGGTCATATATATACTGACTAAGATATTTTGAATCGAAAAATTCTCAACTATTACTTGAATTATTAATTATTTGCATTCGCACTAATAATTTATTATGAATTATATCGAGCACGATGATTTGTTATTGTTTTGATTTCGTATTGTTATAAGACTATAGACACGTTGTGAATGACTTATATTATATATTATATTGACTGGCATTGGCATTGCATTTCTTGAATGATTTTATCAACTATGAAAAAAAATAATTGGAATTAGGTTCCTTGATTTGAGAAAAAAAAAACTGACAAGAATGATATATAGGAAGAACTTCTCCAGAAATTCAGATAGAAAATTACGAATAGAGAAAAAAAATAACAAAGTTCAGAGATAAGCTCCAAACTTTGTGAGTCTGGTCCGGTGCTTTATATCATGTCTTTGAATAGAAATGGAATGATTGTTATTCAACTTTTCAAGCTTACTGGTATTTAAAATATTGAAAAAAATTGGATTTCTAATTTAAATGACTTTCTTACTTTGTTATCACCCATAATTCATGCTGCTATAATTACTTTCAAGTAACCCTTTCTACTAGTGCCTTCGTATGAAATATAAAATTGAAATTAATCGATGAATGCAAAAAAAAATGATGAGTCCATTATGAGGAATGAGACTCAAGGAAAGAAGCTTAGGCGCCTTCACCCTGTCACAACAAAAGAGTTGTTTTTGTTAAAAATGAATTAATAGTTTTCACTGAGTTTTTGTATGGGTACAGATGGTTTTAGCATGCCTATCTGTGTGCACTACCAGGAACGCCCCATTTGAAGATCAAACCGAGGCAGTCCAGTTTTAGCATGCTGGACCGTTCGCAAATCCTGGCCAGATGCCCCATATAAAAACACATTTTTATATTCAATACTTAAAATAATGAAAACTATGTTACTAAAATATTTGTTTGATTCCAATGAAATAAAGATAGTCTAATTGAAAAAACAAAAGAACATGAGATTTTGAAATGTGAGGTTGGTTAGGAAGAACCAACCTCGGGAACGAGCCATCGGCGCCTCCACCATGTCACGATAAACGAGGTGGAGGTGAGAGGTAATATTTAAATAGACGCCTCCACCATGTCACAATAAAAAAGTTGTTTCCACCATCCATATCGATTTATAAGGGGTAATGCTTGGCTTAATATTTTGCGAGAGGTAATATTCAAATAGGCACTAATAGTTTAGGGGTAACTGAAAGTATGAGAATATATTCAAACATAACAATATTTATTATAGCATGAAACATTATGGGTGAAGTGATTATAAATATGAATAAACAACAATGAATATAAAGACCTAATAACAACTTACATTATAACGACCATACGACGAGCTCTTGTCAAGTCAAGAGTAGCCCCAGACCAGACTAACTTCGGAACCCTCAGATCCAATATTTATATACATCATTTTATTAGAAATGCACGTTCCTCATGAGAGTTCCTTGGTCAGTTTTTATAATTCAATGTCAACGGATGATTTGATTTACTTTATGTTTATAAAACCCTCATGGTTAGAAATTACTGATATACCGTATGTTCTACTCGTGACAATATCATCAACACCAACGGCCTTAGATTCAATGTTTTTAATAACCTTATAAATAGTTTCCTCAGAAACAGGCTGGAAGCTTAATGTTGAATTAATACCTTGCTTCAAGTTATTACTATAATAGTTGATTAGTTGTTCATCAATAGGTCTAATACTTTTTGATGATGAGATAAAGAATGCATTGATGTCTTCAGCATTTCGTAAAGATTCCGGTATCTCGTTATTTTTAGTCTTTGATACATTGAGTTTTCTCAGTTCTTTCCACTGTTCTTTATATTCAGAATTACGAAATTTAAAATTCAAAAAAGCTTTTTTTTGCGTTTATGGCATTGGTAGTGAAATTTCTAAGTTGTTTATAATAAGACCAATGTTCTGGAACATGAGTGTTCTTAAATCTTTTCAGTGCCTTATCTCTCAATTTCTGCATGAGTCTTATATTCTCTGTAATCCATGGTGAATACTTTTTCATATTTACAAAACAAGATTTTTTGGGTGCATGAATATTCAATACATTAATAATATTGTCTGTAAGAAGTTTAATTTTTGATTCAATGTCAGTTGCTGTTAATATGACATGCCAAGGCATTGAAATAAGATCAAGTTGGAATTTATCAATGTCAATCTTATCGATAGAACGATATGTAATTTGTTTCTTGAGATTCGAGCTGGCAATGTTCAGTTTAACTTGACATGCAATAAGGCAATGATCAGCTATCAAGTTATCATCAACTCTTGGAATACAGTTAGAAATATCAAAGTTAGTGATGATAAGGTCTAAAATAGTGGTATATCTTGTAGGCTCATTTATCAACTGGATAAAATTGAACGATTCCAGAATAGAGTTGAATTGCTGAGTATTTTTGCAGTCAACATCAAACATATTGATATTAAAATCTCCAACACATATTATGTTATTGAAAGATGAGAAAATATTAGAGAATGTATCTTCTATCTCATTGAAAAAATTACTCAAATTAGATTTAGGAGGCCTATATACAGTACCGAAAATTATTGTAATGTCTTTTGAAATTATTAATTTCAACCATATGCGCTCAATGTAATCTTTTTGTTCATGAAGAATTATCTCAAATTTATATTTGTTTTTAACATACATACCAACACCACCACCATGAGTTGGTCTATCATTACGAATAAAAGTATACTGATTGAGATGTACAGTTTCACTACTAATTTCTGCATGCAACCAAGTTTCCGTGACTCCTACTACATCATAGTCTGCATCAATGATACGACTCTGAAAATCATTAAAATGTGGAATAAGAGATCTCACATTCACATGTGAGACGTTCAGAAACATCTAGAAAAGAAGAGAAGAAAATGAAAGAAATGTATAAGTAGAAAAAGAGAGAGAAAAAAAAAGAATAAATGTAAATGTATACAATATTTGAATCACCCTGTGAAGGTACAATAATTTCCAATGAAACAAACTCTGCTCCCACTGATACATTTTAATTATAAAAAAGTGAAACAAATGTGGTTGGCTAAAAAAAAAGGATGCATAAGTATGCTTATTCATGAAGACTTTTTTTATGCCTATAGCTACACCAGCAACCAAAAAAAAAACCAATAATTAAGCAGTTCAAACTTAATTGAATTAAACAATTCTTGTGCATTGTGACAACTACGTAAACAAAATAAAAATGTTCTTATCATACTCATTCATTAGGTACCTATATGACTATCCTCGAGATTACAATGTACTCACAATAAGTTGGGCAACAAATGAGTGAGTATCACCAAAGATGAATATTAGCTAACTAGTCATCTTTGGTATCACAATGAATTATTGAATAAATTTCAGGATTTTCACATGAGAATAAGTAAGACCTCACAATGAATTGAAGAATATAGCTATGTTTTCGAGTCCCCACCAGACTACCAAGGGTCTTAGTGTGTATATGAAATATTATGACGCTACTCTTCAGAATACAATTAACTCATAATAAATTGTCAATCACTTGAGAACTTATATGTGTATGACCTCAGAATAAATTGAACAATAGCTATGAATACGAGTCTCCACACTATACTACCAAAATGCCCACTATGTATAAGAAACATTATGACGCTACCCTATAGAATAGGATTTAGGTACTCACAATTGATTGTGAATCAAATAAGTAGATTTATGACCTCATAATAACCCCTTCAACTTCGATTTCGGAATAGATAAGTTCAATTTTGGACAAGGTAAACGCGATTTCAGAATCGGTAACTTTGATTTCAGAAATGGTTAACTCAATTTCAGAATCGGTGTGATGAATTCCAGAAAAAGTTCTTTCAATTTCAGAAATGCTAATTTCTATTTCAGAATCGTTTAATATTATGAATTTCTCACAACGAATTGAAAATTTCAACATTATACCCTGTTCGTCTGGATTTATCTATGTTATTATTTCCGTTTTCGAACTCCTCAGCGGAACCACATTTTATGAATTTCAAAAAGATTGTCCAACACCCAGACTGATAAATGAATTAATAAACATTTCAATGATCCTTGATATTTTTCTCGCTACGAATTCCAGAATCCCACTTCAATAATTTTGGAAGGTTCAGGGGCGATTCAGTGAGAATTCAATAAAACAAAACTGAAAATATTTCAGGGAAATGTTGTATTGGTAAAGAATATTCGGTTCGCATTCATTTTTAACGTAGAATATTGATTCCCAATATATCAGTGTTTATGACTGAAGATGGTGTCAATTGGTCTTTGATTGTATTTCTTAGCATCTTGAAAAATTCAATAAAATATTATCTTACTCGGAGAATGTGATTAGGCATTGGGAAGTCCTGAAAACCTTCCGTTGGTTCACAATAAAGTGTTCGAAAATAATAAAGATAATAATGAATAACACAAATTCATTTTTGTGACTGTACCAAAATCTGGGTTTCGTTATTGTGACTTATCTACCTATTATAACACGGTCATTGCACTTTCATTGTAGTGACATGATTTATATGGGAACATACTTATAGAACATGTTGCATATGGACGGTGATAGTGCTTTTATTCATTCTTGTAACAAGAGCGCCAACACCGTCCATATGCGCCATGCTTTCTGAAGACGACTGCACATACAATAGCTCAAATCACTGTCGATTATTTGATGGCAATGTTCGTAGATTTCATCCACTATCAATAATTAAGATGTGAAATCTCATCATTATATTGCTTCTTATATTGTGGATACAATGATCAGAAATCAGATTTTTTTTTGTATTTGTTCTGAATTCACTAAATCGCATTGAGCAGATTGAAAAGATGTTGAATTCGATTTGTACCTATAGCACGGTACCTATAATATTGTTTTCTTTGTTCATCAAGGTGGAGTATCAACCTAGAAACACAAATAAATAACATGTATTAAATCTTTTACATTTACATACAAATCTTCTTTGACCATTTTATTTCTTACTCTTCTTAATACAATTTCTGGAAAAAAATTTAATGTCAGTCCACGAACTTTTTTTCAAAATATCAGGATATTCTTCCATACAGTTATCGCACAACTTCTTTTTAGGATTGGTTTTTCCTTTCAATTCATCCTGAAGAATTGTTTGACTGCATTCACTCCGTCTTCTTCCCAAGGCGCTCGTCTTGATATTCTTCTTTTCTTTCTTTTGGTACCTTAAACGTCAATTTTAGTTATTATATATTCATGTTCCGAATATTATACGAATAATAAGAGAACAAGTGCTACAACAAATCCCATCAAACGTATCTGATTCATTATTCTATCCTTTTGCTACAATAAATTCAGGATGCATGAGATTACACATGAGTTGAATATCGCCAAATCAACGAAGAGCTGGGCATACGGTTTGTAGTGGAAATTTAAAATCTTCGTAAAAATTTGTAAGATAAAATTTTATTAAACAAACCTATCATATCATCGCTCACTGAAGTAGATGGAACTTCACAAGTCTCAACTGCAAAAAAACATCGTACGATGAATCGAAGTTTCAGTTTTGTATAAACCATCAGTAAGAGGAATGTTATACCTATTATGAATGATGATAAAACAATTTTTATTTATTGTAGTGTGGTAATTTTTGTTCAATTCTACAACATCGATATCGGTATTTTTTATATCAAGTGAGTGGGTAATCAAATGTGAAAATTTAGCTCACAGATATTAGTGTACAAACACTTTCACACTGTCTTCACCAACTACTGTTACATATAGTTTTGGAACAAATGATAAACTAAAATGAAAATATAAAAAGGTCTAACAGCCATTCAAACTTTGTTATTTTTTGTCATGTGAAACAAATCAACCAAGCATTTCAATATTTAACTGGTAATATGATTCAAAGATTGACAGATGCCTCAGAATTCAATGACCAATTTATCAAGCACGTTCATGCTGTAACCAAGCAACGTTCTTTCGATTGTCATAAAATGATCTCGTGCATTATCAATGTCGTTTGGATATTATAGCTGAAAAATTCCTCTTCGCAATTTCAGACATTCGTTTATCGGCAACCAGGTCGATTTTTATATCGAATATTGCATGTTTTCAACGTTACGTACCTGAAATGATGATGAAGATATAGGTTTATTCAACTTCTTTCGTTCATCAGGTTACAGGCATTAATTAAAGAAAGCAAAATCTATTATACAAACAGGTTGAGGTTATGATGTTATTACAGTTATTAAATTGACCTTCACACTGAAAATTATGACATTCGAGTATATGCGAGTACAATAACCAAGCGTGTCTAGTACGTTAGGTGTAAGCAAAGGTGCAAGTGCAGGTGCAAGCAAAGCAGGGACAATGAACGTGGAGTATTCTTCACCAGACAAGGTTTCAATCTACTCAGGCGATATTTTACTAGATACAATACTCACTTGGTACAGGGTGATAAACTATAAGCAATACAATAAGCGTACGCAAACCAATTTGAAATAGCTTACTTGGATGAAACAGGAGTACTGCTGGCTGCGAAACACTCGACACTGCTACTGGCGCGACCGCGAAGATTCGGATATCGGCCCGGGAGACGCAAATCTACACACTCGATGGAGAATCGAACTCAAAGAACTAACTGACTGTCGGACTAACTCACTCTGGACTGACTGCTAACTCACTTCTCGCTCTGATGGACCGAGTATTTATGTCCTGCCTAGACCTTGACGCAACTTGAGCAAGGCCAACAGCTATCCTTTCTCCTGATTGGCTAGCTTCGACTGACCTCGTGAAAATGCCGGTAACAACCGTGAAATCCGAAGTTGTCCTTGGAAAAAGAAAAATGCGGAAATAATATTTCCTTGGCCAAAAGGGCCTAGGCACCTGATCAACCTTCTTTGCGGAAGCTACTGAATCAATTTTTATATCCTACAAGCAGAGATATTCAAGTTATTGCTAGGTAAATATTTGCATCTTCAAGGTCCAGGCCGAACATGTGGAAATTATGAATTTTCAGGAAGTCTTACAATCAGGGGCTTTCAAAAGTTGCAGGAAGTCCTCTCGCATCTCCAAGACAGGCTTACATTTTACTCTATTCATCAGGATTGCTTTCCAAACATAATAGAGGCTACCAAAGAACTTCCCGTACTTGTATATCAAAGAGTCAATTTCTGGAGCTAGGACAGGGCTATAATGACACGAAAGACATCCCTAGTAGTTGGTATACGAGCTTGATATCTCTCAGAACAGGTATTCCATGAGGAGGTGTGTAACGAACTGCATATTTTCAATATCAGCTAGATGTCGAGTAGAAGGTTAGTATCTGAATTATAAGCAATTATGGGACCCCTGTATCTTGGGTGATAACTGATTTTACTGGAATATTAGCTCGGAATGGAAATCTATACGATAAGACAGGAATTTAGATAGAAACCGTTGCTTAGTAATGAAGTCCTAAAAAACACTTCATTACAATACACGATATGAAGATTGATATCTTCCTCAATATCGTTCCTAGAGTCAAGTTCCCAGAAGATAGATAAGATAAAA
The DNA here is from genome assembly GCA_918026855.4 of Phaedon cochleariae. NCBI lineage: Eukaryota > Metazoa > Arthropoda > Insecta > Coleoptera > Chrysomelidae > Phaedon > Phaedon cochleariae. Next base: position 40,314,466 of record OU896711.1, read on the forward strand.
ATGATGAGATATCTATCTAGGATAAGATGCCAAGATGATACAAAATTTATTTAGGTAAGATAAAATAACTGCAGGTAATGAATGGATTATTAACGATCTTATTGTTAGATTATTTCTATTTGAGAGTGAAATAATAGAGATAATGAACCTCAAAATAAAGTATCTTAGAGAAAGATAAACTTATGTGATAATGAAAATCTACAATCCAGCCAACAGGTGGATAGAGCTGTTTTGAAGTGAGCAAGCAAAATCTTACGACAGATGTGACATTCAGTCTAGATACATAAAAGTTTGCTACTCACCCCAAAAGCAGGTTCAATCCTAGATCTCAGCTGGAAAGTATTTTCTCTGGGACTCCAAAGTGAGCAATCAGAATGATTCTGGTGGATCTCCTTCAAGCACCAATATCTCAAATTTGGTCAAAACACCTTAGGAATAGATTATTTGGACTTCTAGAAGGCTCCAATTGAGCTGAAAGAAAATACAAATATCCGGCAGAAAAACTATTATTTCATAACCACATATTCTTGAGTTGCATAAACCTCAAGAACAAAATACACTCAGTATTTTCTCAATTCATGAGTAAAAGATAAATACGTTCAATATTAATCCTCCTAATTATAGGATTACATTGAAGATGAAAAGATACAAATAATTTTCACCATGAGAGCAACTGGAGTCTCATCAAATCAAAATTTGATATTTCTCTAAGACCAAATAATCATGAGAAAATTTGCTGAAGATACCTCTTCACTTGTAACTAGAAATAATCCAATTTTCAGTTCAGTTTTTTATCAGAAAAAACCTTGTCAAGCGTCTTTACTGTAGGACAGATCTTTCAGGAAGAGAGCGAGCTCGCCTTTTTTTTTCGTGCTTCTATCATTTTATTCAAAACGCACACTTGTGGTGTGGTGTTGCCAAACTTTCAACTTTTTACGAGAAACTATTAAATCCACATTGAAAATATTTCAATTAAACCTTATGAATCAAATATAGACCTATCTTTGGAGTAGTATCCAATCTGAAAGTTTGATTGATAGTTTCAATTAGTGTTACCTGTTCCATTAGGCCATGAAATGATTGAAATTAGCCAGTCACAAGTGCAATGGTTTGAGACTGATTAGAAGCGACAACCATGTGACAAGCAGAACGATCACGTGGTATACTTACCTGTACAATTCCCAAGCTCAAAATTTTTAATTAAGCAATGAAAGAGAAATGACTTGTCATTCTAGAAACTTTTAAATGTAGAAAAATGCCAAAAAGATAATGAAAATTTTGTTTTACTCCAATGGAAAGGAACATCTACATAATGCACCTAGGAAATTCTAGTATTTACCAGACTTAAACTACCGACTCTGCAGCTCATCTGCAATGACAAAATGAGTGGTAGGGAATAATGACTCAAGGCCTAAAAATGTAAATATAAATTTTGTTTTACTATACGAGAAGGCACGGAGTTTCCATGCACCTAGTTAATTATAGTATCAACCAAACTGGAACAATCACTCTGCGGAACATCAGCAATATATGAGCGATAGGGTATGTGATTCTTGTGAGAGGAGGCCCTCTCCGTCCAATCAATGAGGAACGAATGCCCCCATAAGAGCTTAGCCAGAATGCTCTTCTTGCTGCATGATGTTCTGCTGCGCCGTTGAGCATCAGCACCAGCACATCTCAGAGGGAAAGATCCTGCTCTCAGAAGGTCACAGGTGGAACAAAAACAAGCAAGATAATTATTGACAAAAAAAACCAATCGCCACCTTACAATTGGGGTAAAGATAGTCCTACCAGCTGAAACAACTGGAGAAGCCAGTCAGAAAAAAACTCTAAAGCGGGAGTGTTCCCATTGGTAACACTGTGGGCCGTCTCCTCAACAAAACGGATCACGCTGAATCAAGAAGGCACAGTAGCAGCCAACCAGCACTGTGAGCAGACACCCGTAGGTCTGTCTGTCGGGCCGACCTGCTGCCCCCCAATACAGTCCACACCCATTACCAACGAGTCCCTATATCAAAAATTAAAAAAAACACAATAAAGACAGTTACCCTTGAAAGATCTGAAGATGTAAAGATCTGAAACTATGAAGAAGAAAAGGCAAAAAAAAAAGTAGAAAGATAAGTTATTATCTTGAAAATACATGTCCGATATTTCAACTGAGGAAAATTGAGAAAAAAAATCTAAAACCAAGAAAAGATACTTGAAGAAATAATTATTCTCCCAACATAGGTATATAAACATTCTCCAAGAAAGATAAGATAACTTCCATCGCCGAACAATATCAAAACACTATACTTGCAAAAATAATCAGAGAGAACAAGCCAGAATAAGATAATGTAGATAAAGAGATTCTTGATAATTTCGTTCAATCTGAACTATGAAGAAGAAAATACAAAAACAAAAGTAAAAAGATGAGTTATTATCTTGAAAATACATGTCCTGACATTTCAACTAAGGAAAATTGAGAAAAAAAACTCAAACCAAGAAAAGATACTTAGAGAAATGATTATTCTCCCAACATAGGTATATAAACATTCTCAAAGAAAGATAAGATAATTTCCATCGTCGAATAATATCAAAACACTATACTTACAAAAATTATCAGAGAGAACAAGCCAGAATAAGATAATGAAGATAAAGAGATTTTTGATAATCTTGTCTATCACATAAGATAAGATAAGATAAAACATTCCGAAATGTTTACTCAAGTCCTGAGTCAATCAAGAGAAAATTTGCCAGTAGGTCATTTGATCTATAATGAATTCCATAAAGAAAATGTGCACTCCAGAGCTTAGCCCGAATCGAATTCCACTAAGTCACAAATTTTTCAGGAAATCAACATAATCAAACGCACTTCAAAAGCCAACTACCAACTAAGAGAGACGACAAGAAACACATAAGCTAGACAAAGAAAATCAAGAAAAAGGAACAGATAAAGAGAAGAAAAAGTTGCTTGCATGACGATGTTATTGTCAAGCAATTTCAATAGGTTTGGTTTCAACATTGAAGTGTCTTTTCTTTTTGAGATAGGACAACAAAAGTTTTCAGCAGGTCACTCCATTTAGGAAAGTGCACTTCAAAAGCCTGCTCTACTAACCAATAAGTCAACTGAAAGAAGAAAAAGAAACACTCAATGTGAACCTATCAATACAACACAACATTAAGTTGGTGTGTTGAAAGAGTGGGCCCACCCCTACCCTTGCATCTATGGAAAGGAAAGAAAGTAGATGCAGCCAAAAAGCAGAAAATGTTAACCAAAAAGAAGAGGAAATAACTATGTTTCAGATTCCACATCAGAACTGGTTTCATCCGGTTCCATTTCATCATCATCAGAGTCCAAGGCAGTTACGTCAAGCTGAATGTCTTTCACATGGAAATTCCCCAAATCCTTACAATCACGGTCAACTAAGTCGTAACCAAGTGGTGAAATAACCTTCTTCACTACACAAGGAACATAACGAGGTGCAAGCTTAGCAGGGTTATCATTTATAGCTTTAGACAAAGTAAAGTTTTTCTCCCAAACATAATCACCCATATGAAATCTGACATCTCGTTTTCTCAAGTTGTATCTTTTAGAAGAATTTAGATAAGCTGATTTCAAGCGTTTCCTCACGTCCTCATATAAAGAAGGCATTTCCTGGACATCCTCTAGACAATTCATTTTATCACCAATAATAGGCATATTGGTGGCATTCTCAGATATTTTACCATAATAATCACCCTTCAAGGGAACATTTCTAGCGAAGGTAATAAAAGCAGGAGAATAATCAAAACATCATGTTCAGCTAGACGAATAGCTTGAGCTATTTTGAAGATGTCTTTATCCCAATCTTTATGATTGTCATGAATAAAACATTTCAAATCAGATACTATTACTTCATTTACTCTTTCAGTGTGATTGATTGGAGCATGATATCTAGCATTGTACCATACTTTCTGAACTTTATATTCTTCCATGAATCTCTTAAACCCTTTACTTATGAAAACTGAGCCATTATCACAGCTAAATATCTGAGGTACACCAAAAATTAGGAAAACTCGATTTTCAATAAATTTTATGATTGATTTTGAGGTAGCCTTTGACATGGGATGTACAAGAACGAATTTGGTAAACCAATCAACAACTACAAGAAGATATTGGTTGCCTGATTCAAACCTTGGATAGGGACCTAACAAATCAGCTGAAATAAGTTGAAAAGAAAAATTTATATTTTTATATAGACCCATAAGACCAGCTTGAGGCAAGTTAGTAGGCCTACTTGCAGCACAAGTCCTACATTTTCGTACATGTCTGTAAACTGAATTTCTCATATTTGGCCAATAATACAACTCTGTGATTCTAGATAAAGTTTTAGATACTCCGAAGTTACCAGCGGTCGCATCATTATGATACATTTCTAAAATTTCCTTGCGATTTCCTGAAGGGACTACAATTTTCCATTCGGACAAATTGCTTCTCAAAGGTACTTCACTGAAAACATGTTTATATAATACATCATTTTCTACACGAAAAAAAAGATATGACTCAGGATTCTCCTGCACATTCTTAATCATATTGAAATACCAGTTTCAATGTGGACATATCTAAAACAGCTACTTCATCAAGTGATCGAGATAAGGCATCAGCCACTACATTTTGACTCCCTTTCTTATAGACAATATTGTATTCATATTGAGACAATTTTAATAACCATATAGCCAGTCTTGGTGAAGGATTTGGCAAATTTTGTATCCAAGTGAGAGATGAATTATCAGAGAAGACAGTGAACTTAGTACCTTCAACGTAACATCGAAAATGATCTATCCCAAAAACAACAGCTAACAATTCCTTCTCACAAGTAGAATACTTTCTTTGACACTTGTTCAAAGTCTTACTTGCATAAGCGATTGGAATGGTGTTGTGAGCCAGACATCCATTCTGTTGAAACCAGGTTATTCCAAACTCATCTTCGGTTATAATGCTCCACACCATCATCTTTCTGATATATGACTGCTCCAACTCCAAAATCAGATGCATCACAAGCAATCATAAAAGGTTTAGAATAATCTGGACTAGCCAAAACAGGTGCAGTCGTCTAGCACTGCTTCATTTCCTGGAAAGCCTTGTCTGCTTCCGTTGTCCAAGTAATGGGCTGTCCCTTATTTCGACCATGTAGAAGATCAGTGATAGGTGCGCACAGAGAAGAGAAATTTCTCAAGAACCTATAATAACCAACTAAACCAATTAATCGTCTGATTCAGGTGGTACTCTTGGGAACAGGGTAGTTCACTATGCTACCAACTTTTTCTGGGTTCGTGCGCAAGCCATGCTCATCTACTAAATAACCCAAGAATTGAAGAGAAGATCGACAAAATTGACATTTATCAAAGTTGATTGTTAAACCTGCTGTTTTCAGACGGTCTTAGACTTTTCTTAAAATTTCCAGATGTGTTTCAAAATCAGGGGTAGCTATAATTATGTCATCTAGATACCAGAGAATATATGGTTCAAGTGCTGGACCCAACACTCTATCCATTAATCTAGACATACTCTGTGAACTTGAATGTAGTCCAAAAGGTAAAACAACATATTCAAACAAACCTCGTCCAGGGACAGCAAATGCAGTTTTTGCACAAGAGGACTTATTCAAAGGTATTTGATGAAATGCTTCTTTAAAGTCAATTGTAGAGAGAAATTTAGCATCCCTTAACTTCGTTATTATAGATTCAATCAATGGCAAAGGATAACTATCTTTGACTGTCACTGAATTTAATTTTCTGCCATCAAAGCATACTCTGAAATCGCCATTAGATTTTTTAACTAGCCAAAGAGGTGAACAATAGGGAGAATGACTTTCTCTGATAATTCCCATTTCCAACATAGAGTCAATTTTTTATTCAAATGTTGCATCATTGCATGAGATGAAGGATATTGTCTTACTTTGAATGGTTTACTATCACCAGTGTCAATGTAATGCTCTAACAAATGAGTTCTACCTAAACCTTCAGAAATCTTCTTAACTGACTCAGTTAACATTTTTAATTGAGATTTTTGTGTCTCAGATAAATTTGTTATTGACTGTATAGTGTTCACGACTGAAAGGGAAACTAAATGTGACTGACAAGAAGAATCTCCAAAATTAACTTCAATTTTGAAAGATTTTAAGAAATCAACCCCTAAGATTGAGTTATGAGTTACTGAAGGTATAAGCAGTAGTTGAACAGTTCTACTAATATCGTCTAAACGAATGGTAACATTCACATACCCCAGCAAACGCTGCAAAGACCCATCCGCAGTTGTAACCCGCAAAGAATCGTCAAAAGTTATAGGAATATTTAATCTATCCAAAATAGAAAAAGCTGAAGCACCCAGTATAGAAGCATTACTACCTGTGTCTACTAATGCCAAGATATTCTGAGATCCAATAAATACATTCAGATAAGGACGATTATCATATCCTTTCTTAACAAAAATTGGACTAATTGAAGATACATTTGACCTATAGAAATTCTTTACCCTATTTAACCAATCCTTCCATTCAGATAGCTTGAATTTTACTGTGGAGTTGACGACTTTGACTGACCCTTGCCTTCGCCTTTGCCCTTGTTAGTTGGACTCTGATGTGATGGAGAAGCTTGGTCTGGACAATGTTGTGAAGTACTGGCGACGGCGTCCAGTTGCACGGCACCAGATCTCCCGTTTTTTGAGCAAATGGGACAATTTGTTTTCACAACACCCTTATGACCACAACCAAAACAAAATAAACTCCTGGACTTACTACAATCCCTAAATGAATGACCTTGAACACTACAGTTCCATCAACGAGCAGAGGAAATTACAGAAATATTTTTGGAATAGGTGAAACTATTTGCTGGATTTCTTGACGAATGAAAGAAATTAGATTCATTAAAAGATCGTCAACTCAGATCAGGTTCAAGATAATCAGCTTCCTTTGTAGATGGAGGCTTATATTTTTCAGACCAAATTCTAGATTCTTCAATCTTTCTACATAAGTCAATTAATACATCAGTTGTGTCAATGTTATTTGAAGCTAGTCGAGAAATGAAATAAGGTAGCATATTTCTCCTTAATTTATTGACTATGGTTTTCTCATCAGGTTTGACTGTTAAACGATTGAATAATCCTTCCATATTTGAAATAAAAATGGTCACTCTCTCATTGGGACCTTGAGTTCTATTTCTTATTTCTTTCAATAAATTCTCCTCATAATTATTTGGTGAAAAGTCATCCTTCAATTTTCTCACAAGCTCATCCCAATTAAAATCTACATTTATTATTCATGTACCAAGTCCAAGCTTGTGATATGAACAAATCCCCAGCAGAAACAAATGAGTCGTTTTTTGAAACATTTCTAGCAACCCTCAGATACTCAACTTTTTCCAAAAAAAAAATATACCTGATTCTTTGTCACTTGAACCAGTAAAATAAATATTCCACTTATATGGAGCAATTGATTCAGAAAGAGGAAATCGTGTTACATCTGGTACATTTGGTAAATTTGGAGTTGATGTAGTAATTGGGGATGGAGTAACATTCATATCAAGATCTCCCTCTAGAATCAGAAGTCTTCTTTTGATTTTCATGATCAATACTGACTATTTTAATTCTAAATATTCTACCAGAAACATGAAATAATCTAAAAACAATTCGTTTATAGGCAACATCAGTAGTCGTTCCAACAAAAGTATCAATAGCATGTTTGATATTATCTAAAGAAGCATTTATTTCTTTTTTGTCATTTTCAAAACTATAAGCCTCAATCTTAGCAGAAACACTATGATCAGCTGATTCCTGACTCAATAAACCTCTCAGCAATTTACGCTTGTTGTCAACATCTCCTGTAGGTTCAACACCTCTAATTCTGATTTCATAATCAAGTTCGTCCACTTTCAAATGACAAGGGTCCATTCTATATTTGGAATCTGCCATTTTTAGATATTATGGTAAAAGAGAATTAGAATAATATTTAAATTACTGAGATAATTTGTAGTCTTAAAAAAAACAATTTTTATGAAATAATGCCCATAGTTCACATCAAGCTTAGTCAAGAGAATAACTGTTCGAAATGCATAGATATAAGGAAAAAAAAAACAAAGAGCTAACAAACTTCCAGCTTATAAAACCTAATGTGTAAACACGTTAGGGCGCCAAATTGTGTACCAATAAAAATTATTGTACTAATTTATTTTTATTTTGCCTATGAGCTGCTCAAAATTCGGTGGGGTCGTGAGTGAGTGAAGTCTGTTAGCAATTCTGAATTATTTTCAAATACCCTCAAAATAACAAGATAACAGAGATAAGATAAAAAAGATAAGATAACAGAGATAAGATAAGATAAGTTAAGTGAGCGCCATGTATTTTATTCCTGGTTAAAATACAAAAACCAACAATCTATGCACAAAGAACAGTAAAACAAAATTTCAAGCTTAACATTTTAATTCCATGTATGAAATTTGCTATGTGTACAAAAATTAATGTTCAATAATGTACAAAAATTTATTTTCAAAAATATACAAAAATTTCAAAGATGTCTTAATTTTTAAGAAGTTCAATTTCAAGTGGAATTGACCAATTTGAAGGAAATTTGGACTTGTTTCAAGTGATGAAGGACACTTACTCCGTCGAATTCCTTCCTGGAAAGTTTCCTTGGTCTCCGGTAGTATGTTGCACTCCTGTCGGACTTTCGAAGTTCTAGTTGAGGGAGTTCATGGAACTACTTCCAAAACATAGACTTGGTCGACTGGTATGTCCCAGGAGGTCTTACAATCTAGTTCATAGATGTCGTAGGAAACCTTCGTCTCCTGCTGTTTAGCTAAAAGCAATAGAGCGAACCGGATCTATCCAATATTTGAGTTTCTGTAGTGAAACTTCGATGGAGTGTAATAAGTGAGCCTTCAAACTCAATCACAAGTCAAAATCAACCTGGAGATACTATTTACAATAATTAAGTTGATCAGAGAAACTATCTAAACAAGAAAAGATATGTGCAATTTCACAATGTTTGGCACTGTTGTTATGTGCAAAAATGAATCTGTGATGTTTTCAAGAGGATTCGAGTGAAACTCATATGAACAACTTTTTCTATGACTTAGTTGGATGGACTGAATTATATTCTGAATTTTAGAGATATCAATTGTGAATTATTTGTTTCTTCGATAGAAAGTATCTCAGAACGTTAATGTCTGTCTCAAACAGAAAGGAGATATCAAAGATTAGGTAAGTTAAGATCAATACAAGATATACAGATTGATATCTTCCTCAATATCGTTCCTAGAGTCAAGTTCCCAGAAGATATATAAGATAAAAATGATGAGATATGTATCTAGAATAAGATGCCAAGATGATACAAAATTTATTTAGGTAAGATAAAATAACTGCATGTAATGAATGGATTATTAACGATCTTATTGTTAGATTATTTCTATTTGAGAGTGAAATAATAGAGATAATAAACCTCAAAATAAAGTATCTTAGAGAAAGATAAACTTATGTGATAATGAAAATCTACAATCCAGCCAACAGGTGGATTGAGCTGTTTCGAAGTGAGCAAGCAAAATCTTACGACAGATGTGACATTCAGTCTAGATACATAAAAGTTTGCTACCCACCCCAAAAACAGGTTCAATCCTAGATCTCAGCTGGAAAGTATTTTCTCTGAGACTTCAAAGTGAGCAATCAGAATAATTCTGGTGGATCACCTTCGAGCACCAATATCTCAAATTTGGTCAAAACACCTTAGGAATAGATTATTCGGACTTCTAGAAGGCCCCAATTAATCTGAAAGAAAATACAAATATCCGACAGAAAAACTATTATTTCATAACCACATTTTCTTGAGTTACATAAACCTCAAGAACAAAATACACTCATTATTTTCTCAATTCATGAGTGAAAGATAAATACGTTCAATATTAATCCTCCTAATTGAAGATAAAAAAATACAATGAGTACAATTCATGAAATAAATCCATCACGAGTGGCAATTAGTTGAAAACAAATCAATAAATATCACTCTGTTGAGCAAAGTATATAGAGAAAGTGTGATTGGTGACTAGAACTGACACGGCAGTGTCATATTCAGACCAACATATTGTATTTAGGAAACTTGGAATTCCTTCCCAATTTGCCAAAACTGGTTATCAATCACATCTTTTTAAAGTAAATGTTGTCAACAGATTTCGTGTTTTATTGATTTGTATTTCTTTCCACTATCTTCGTTACATGGAATTTACAACTATCATTACATAGGTGATATAAGTATTATTTGCAGTCTTGGGATGAGGATACCAAACTTTTCTTGAATACGAGATGGTGATATTGAATATTTTTCGAATATGACCAGGAAGATCTAGCTTCAATAACATGAAATGAAAGAGCTTAGTTCGGAAAAAAAATTTATCAAGATCGAATAGTACAAAAAACATCTAAGTAAATGTTAGATTGCTTGTCAATCTTCAAATTTGAATAAATTGGATTGTGGTTCTACTCGAACTGATGCAAAACAAATAGGTTATTCCAAAATAAAACATACACTATTCAATACCGAATTGGTGGTTGTATCGGTGATATACCACAATATAGTGTGAACAATGTAAATGATATGAACAAAATATGAAATGGAATTAATCCCAACAAAAACAATCCACTTTTCAAAATAAAAACAATTTCAAGATGTAGTCCAGATCGATGTGAATGAATATGGAGTGGGACCAGATGTTCAATCACATCTTCAGTTTGTGAGTATACATATTATATACAACGGCCTTGATTGTTGACCATTTTATGGAATTCATATGTGGATTCAATTTCACAAAATCTTCAACTTCGAATCTCTTGGGGGATCGTTTATGTCGAATATGATCTGCAAATTATTCACTCATTACCTGCTTCTGTTTTTTTGTCCAATTCATTCGTCCAACAATCTTCTTATGGTTGCCTTTCTTGGTGCATTTAGGCTCAACATCTCGGATTCCGGAACCAGATGGCACAGATTGTGATTTACTTGTCATTGTCTCATCCATGATTACATCTACATGCTCACTTTCAATTTCAGTAGTCATACCTTCTAAATCGTTATCATCGGTTACTGGAGTCATATCAAAGTTGATTTCATCCAGAGTTTTATCTTTGAATTGTTCTGCTCCACCCTCTCTCATGAGCAAAAGTAATTTTGAAACTTTAGCTGTTCGATACATTTCATCTGACATCCTATATACATCGCAGTGAGTTTTGCGAGTGTGTCCCATGAATTTTGATAGTTGTTCTAAATCATTATTCGAAAAGTGTAATAATTGAGTTATAGTTGCCAAATGTTTTCGTAATCTTGTGGCCGAAATGCTTTTGACGCGCTCTGCACCACACTTTTGAGCATATTTGTATAAAACCTTGGTACCATCAATACATCTTTCTCCACCAGAGTGAAAAATATAATCATTACCTTGTGCAAAATTATTTCTCACTTTCACTATCAAATCGAGATGCTTCTTCATATTAGGTGACAATATAATTGGAACGCCTCTTCCTCGTTTACCTCTAATCACTAAACGGCTATAAGTGTTTTGGAATTCTCAATTTTTGTCGCGATGATCTAAATCTATGGACTGATAAGTTTGCACTTTTAGTTGAGCAACTTCTGCCGGTCTTCTTCTATTCAACAAAATAATTCCTGAATATAAGGTTTCCTTCAATGTGGTGTAGGCCATCTTGTCTGTTTCGTTATTCTTCAATGACTTGAATGATTCTTCAACAGTTTCTTCCAAGTAAATATTCAATTTCTTCAAATCTGAAGTAAGTGGTAATAACTCATTCTTATTCCACTTGTTATCATTAAGATTTGTAGCTGCTTCAGCAGAAACTTCTTCAATATCATCATGTCTTTTCTTCGGGCGTCAGTATTCTGCTCTTGTAACAACTGAATAAACGCTAAATCACAACATTTTTCCAGAAGTGTGCCGAAATTCAAAGCCAGAGTGGGTGACTCATATTTTTCAGTTTCGTGATTGTAAAGTGCCATTTCGTTAACAGCAGAAATGACCAACTCAAAATAACATGGCCGTAAAACATCCATTATGTGCTTCATATCTGGTTTTCGTTCTTTGGCAAATTTCAGTAATTTAGCTGAACGTCTCATGTTCTGCTTCACCAAATCAAAATTTCCTTTGCTTCTTCTACCCTTCAAGTACGAGTATTCGTAACTGCATATCAAAGGGTCTGACTTAGCAATAAGAGATATGTTATCAGCTTTCATTCTGGGAAATAACACAGTGTTCAATAATTCCTGATGTTTATGCCGTGAACTCAATAATAATGTCGTCTGATCATCACTTTGGACGGTTTGTCTCCTACCTGGATCCTTGTTTTTATGACATAGTTTCGAATGTCTATAAAGACTGTTTTTCTTATAGAATCCATAGCAGTGTGGACAAGGAAGAAAATCATCCGAAGATATTAGATTTGTACTGTTAGCAGCTTCAAGTCTTTTTACTGGCCTCAGTTTCACATTTTTTATTTTGTTCTTGACGAAGTTTCCTCTTTTCCTCAAATCACATGATAGTTGTCTTCTTGTTGGAGAATTTTTGTTCAGAGCTTGAATTTTTTGAATAATAAATTCTTGTTCATGCCATGTATACATGTGTCTTGCAAAATGACTCACATCTTTATCACAAAATATACAGAAGTCCATCCTGTCTTTATAGTTTGATTTCATCACTTGTTCTACACCAGGGGTTTCCTGAAAATCAGAACAAAATTCACTTTTGATTTCAAAGAATATTAGTACAATATGATAATATTGTAAAAAAATACTGTTAAACTCAGCTCTGGACATTTCGTAAACAAAATATGGCCCAGTTTCAAACATGAAACAAGTGTGTCGCTTTTGTGTTCAATCGATTTACACGTTTCAGTGACAAGTAGATGAAAAAAGAGATACTTTGGTAAAAGATGCTCTCCGCATTAGTTGATCTTGAATTCAACATTGTCATACTGATGACTCAAATAATGAATATCATGTTTTATATATCAACTGAACAGGTAGCGTTAAAGAAGTCTCTGCTCAGAAGAATGGAACGAGATTATTAATTGCATCTCATTAGACTGTTATCTTAAAAAGTGCAGATCAACTAAACACGTCAGCGACATTCGAAGAGTATATATTATAAGGATAGAAAATTCAAATCAGAATTAAGAAATTAATCTGTTTCTGTTTTCGAGATACTTCAAATAGACATGATAAAATATTATCACCCTGTGAAATGATCATCATTCGAAAGGTTCCTAAATTATAAATTTGGTCAACTGCTTTATCAAAAATAACGATATTGGGAACTGTATGCAACAAATCATACTTACCAGTGATTCAAGTAATTCTGATGTGCCGGAAGGAGGATTTGCCATTGTAGACTTCAGTTCAATATTGCTGGTCGAGTTATCTATCGTTTCTCCCACATGTTTGGCACTTCTATCATAATATGCTTCATCAAGATTTCTTTTGTTTTCTATTTTTCTTTGAATGTTTTTATAATTGATATCACCATTATTGGGCACCAAGGTTTTGCTAGACATAGGTAATTTTGAATTCAACATTTTATTCATCAACAGTTGGGCTGGGGAGAACTCTAGACCAGTGACAGGAGTATTTCGATATTCTAGTAGACTCAAAGATAAGTCAGTTGTTTTTCTTAAAAAACTTTTTGCTATTGCCACTGCCTTCTCTGCCAACCCATTAGCCTTTGGATAATATGGGCTGCTCGTAATCAAACAAAATACCCAATCCTTTGCAAATTGTTCAAAATTATGTGAACTATAAGGCATATTATCAGAAATAAATTCTTCAGGTATACCATGAGTTGCAAACAATACTTTCAAAACTTCAATAATGCTTTCTGATGTTTTATTTGTTACTGGAAAAACCTCTAGCCAACGTGAGAAATAATCTATAACCACTATGTATGATTTTCTACCATACTCTAATATATCACTAGCAATTTTCTGAAATGACCTCCCAGGTATAGAGTGAGGAATCATTGGTTCTTTGATATTATTGCATCGGTACTTTTCACAAACTTTACATTTTTTTATGAAATCTTCAATCTCAATGGCCATTTTTGGCCAGAACAAATTTGCTTTTGCCCTCAACCTAGTCTTGGTTATACCCATGTGATTCTCGTGAAGTAACTGAAGATTTATTTACTAAAGATTTGGGTACAACTAAACGATCATTTAAGAACAGCAAACCATTCACAAAGGCTATCTCTTCTTTATGAGGCCAATATGGCCTTACAAAATATGGAATGGATTTAACAACTTTGGGCCACCCATTTTCTACATAATTTATCACTAGTCTTAATTCTTGATCATTCATAATTTCTTTCTGAAACTCTTCCCTTTTGTTGGGACTAATTGACAGATGCTTTTCAATTGAATGAATGATATCAACCAACTCAGGGTCATCGTCCACTACTTCTTTAATAAATGACCTAGACAACAAATCTGAAATATATAAAGTCTTGCCTGGTCGATATTGTAAGTTGATGTTATACTTGAAAAGTTTAAGTTTCATTCGTTGTAATCGTGCTGATGAAATTTGCAGGATATTTTTGTTCATAATTCCCAAAAGTGGTTTGTGATCTGTAATTATGGTTACAGGTTTCCCATAAATGAAATAATGAAATTTCTGAGTGGCAAATACAACTCCCAAAAACTCTTTTTCTATTTGTGAAAAAGACTTTTCAGTGTCTGTAAAACTTCGTGATGCATAGTATATTGGCTTATTTTGCTGAAGCAATGTGCAACCCAACCCATTTTGAGATGCATCAGTTTCAATAACAATTTTTTTGTCAGGGTCAAAATTACCTACTACAGGTCTGGAACTTAAAATGCTTTTAATTTTTTCAAAGACCTTCTCATGACATGGAAGCCACTGGAAGTGACTTTTCTTCTTTAATAATTCTCTTACAGGACTTGTCAATTCTGAAAAATTTGGTATGAACCTATGTCTCTGCCAACCCATTACCGACAACCTACCGACTGCGCCATGTTATATTTCTTATAAGTATCAATATTTACTAAATAATATTCATATTTACTGACTTTCATTTATTGGTACAAGTACAACTCTGGAGTTAAATTAATAATGGTTAATGCTTGAGTCGTCACTTCTGACAATTGACAAAACCCCTCTCCTCAAGTGACACAGGACACTCGTCATAAACTAGACAGGGTTGCCACTTGATGATGATACATATTTCAAGTATATCTCTAAATACAACACCTGATATACTTTGGAAACGCAATATTTGGGGCTATCGAACGTTCTTGAATACCTACAGGATGATACACTTTTGGGGTCACGCAAACTTTGAAACCCTGTATATCGGAAACGAAGCTCCTACGCATATATGTTTATAGAAGATTTTCATCTTGAAAAAATTTCTGCTTCAAGCTGCTGAAGTCCTGCTACGAAAAACTGACTCACCTTGTATAACGATCATGATAATTAGACTGTGTCGAGGGACATTGTGATCTCAAGGCTGGGGAGGACGAACCAATTCGTCCAAATCTGGGCGGTTACAATATATACATGAATCAAGAACCATGACATACCTGCGTAAATCAATATTTTCAAATCTTGCTTTGCCTTCTCACAAGGTGTCACCTCGCCCATTTTCGTATATCCCTCAGTCTCTGATAAAGAAACTATCAGAATCTTCTCTATGATATTCTGGGCTTCTGATTTCGAAGAGCTCTCAATTATTCGACCAACGCACGCTAAATAAAAAGTCTTGACAGGTTTTCTCAACTGCCGACAAAATGTCGAATATTTATGCATCGTATGTGCCACTTCTAAACGAATGAATGTCTTCACTGAGGAAAAATCATATGTATCCAATGAATCTGCATATTCCTCGATGGTTTCATACTTGGTGAAGGCTAGGGTAGTGCCATTTCATAATGCTCTCGACCAGTCAGTAGTGCACGCGTCTGGGACAGGAGCTCTTAACCTTCGCCACATCATCAACCAGTTACATATGGCTTGTGTGTGTGAAACTTCCGATAGCATATGAGTGATAGAAAACTGTCCTTCTGGAACGCCGAGTGCTACAGCATGTAAAAATATTCTTTTCACATCCAGTCTTTTCACCACCCCTGCTGTACTGTCTATGCTCACACAAGTTTTACCAGGTTTTGCGCATAGTTTTTTGTACGTTTGAAGTGATGCATTCGTGGAATATTGCACAAAAAAGGGATCATAGCCAATATCATCGATGCAATTTACACAATCGCCATATTTCATTATTTTCAAAGCTTCCAAAAGATCTTTTGCGATGTATTGACTCTGCAAAAATTCACTTTTCACGTTGTACAGTATAGGTGCTGAGCGAATAATTGGAGCTTCAGGATCATTTTCTCTTGTCATTAGAATATTAGCTTGTTGGGATCGATAAGCTTCCACATGTTTTTCTCCCAAATCCTGACCCATTTCATGCCGCACTGGTCGGCGTAAATAAGGTTTCCCACATTTTCCGGTACCAGATACGAATTTGCACTCCAATTTGTAATTTTCGAATTTTGAGAATTTTCTTATTTCACATCTAAGTGTACTAGCACATTTACAGGATGCTACAAATTAGAATGAACATTTGAGATTAAGCTTGAATAAGGATTCTCTTCATCACTGGTATGGTATGAAGAATTGCTAGTATGCTAGTATGCTAGTCTCAGGTGAAATATCAGAGAGATCTACAATACATCAGGAATCAGGATGACTGTGAAGATTATCACCACAAATAAAGGTATGGGGATATGTCGAAGCAGTATGTAGGTGAGGAAGTAGGAAAGTAACGACAATAAATGACAGGAAAATCTTCGACAGGTTGTAACACTCATTAGGCATAGGTGTTACCGAAATGGTGGCGATAAATAAAAGAAATAAAAAAAAAAGAAATGAAAGAATATTATGAGAGGCACTGGTAAAATCCATTACTTTTGCAATGTTGCCGAACTTTGAATAGTATTTGAAAGATATGGTATGATAGGAGTCGGATGGGAGCGCACATTCAATTAAAAAAATGCAAAAACATTTTCGCTGGTGATTTATCGCATTGTTTTGTCTCAAATAAACCGACTTCTTATTCATCGCCCCAATTTCGAAAACACCCTGTATATAATAATAATAATAATAATAATAATAAATCGTCTTTATTTTTTCTTTGGTACAAAGTAGGCGAAGTTTAGCTATTGCTACTCTTACACTTAACCTAAATTGTACAATCGACAGAAAATTTAGCTAATAGCTGTGGGGGCATGGAAATTCTTCAGAAATATCACGCATTTTTTCATCAAATGATATTATGATTAATGTTTCTCAAATTTCATAATTGTGACGACAGTGATTTATTCGGTATGCATCTGCAGATGACATTATTTCGACAAAAAAAATTCATAACTTTGATATGATCGAGATATAGTCAACGATATCATAGGATTGTATAGAGGTCACAGAATTGCTACAAAAAATTGCTAATATACATGGCATTCCATTTGAAAAAATGATCCTGACTCTCTAGATTTTTTTCGGTGCGCCCTATATACTTATGCGGCAATAATTTCTTCTAGTTAAGGACCTTGTTGTCTCATTCACATTTATTATTGAATCTAGTTTCTAGCTATCATAGGTAGAACTCGAGCAATCGAGCTCAGACGCACTAATGCCGCACCTATACTGTACATATTCTTATGGAGGTAGTCTCCCTACCTAATATTTCGTTTCTGACGCGGGTGACCGTTTCTGATTACACATCATTTTCACACCGGTTTTGAACATCCCGAGTTAATTCCCCATGAGAATCCCTAATCAATTGGTGGATATAATATAAAAATGGAAAGTGATTATTATAAGTTACGTTGGTCCATCCTCTATATACAACAAGATAATGTCAGAAGATGCTCCCGTCCCCTTCCCTTTCAGAAAAAAATACAAATCTATAAGCTAATGAATAGGTATCTATATTGAGAAAAATTGGGATCTTTACCTTGAACCGAAGCTGACGATTTCGCCATGTTCACATATGAATGATGAAAAAGAAAACCACATTTTAGATGAGTCGTTTCCAAGATTTTTTTGATATAAAAATCTTGGTAGATACCTGCACGGAATACACACCATAAGCGCTTCTGAACCATCCTTTTATTAGACCTTGGCTTAGATTGTTCGTAATATTTATATTCCATCCACTAAATTATCGAATTCATCATTAGAAATAAAAAAATCGATAGTCATTTCCTGTTCTGATGTATTCAATGAGTCATTTTTTTTTTATCGTAGCTCAAATCCGAGCATTTGCTCTCATCAAAATCTAATTGTTGGGAAGTATGGCCTTTTTCAGTACTATATTGCTTCCCTAGTAATTTGTCCTTCACTCCGTACGTATTCGTTTGTACCATTACAAAGAATGACATCGGTGCTAGCTTATTATCTACACTTTTTGATAATTCCGTCCAAACATAATCCCGTCTATCAGCCACCACCGAGTCTATAACAATTTTGTCTTTCATACTCATCACCTCCTGAAGAAAAACTTCTTCATTCACAACTGGTTTTCGACCTCTTTTAGGTGCCATGTTAAAAAATGATGAAAATGTACCACAATATTTACTGAACTATCACACAATAGCACTAGGAGAATTCGTGAAAATATAAGTATCTCTCAGAAGTATCCTGTCTGGAAAGTCGAGAACAACTGAAAAACCCGTTCCAGAATCTGGAAGGCTTGATTCACTTCCAAACAAAAAGAGAAATACAAAATATACCTATATATCAATCAACGACCTACCGACAATGGTTCCGACAATCGTGCCGATGCGTTTGTCACCTACCGACAGACGGTTCCTGTGCGGCAAGCCGGCAAGCCGACATTCGCTATTCCCGACACTCTCTCTTACACTGTTGCCGGTGTTGCCGTTGCCACTTCGGCCTATCACACGATACATACGAGTAACATGGATAGATGTCATCTTGTAAGGAAATATTATCAGCTTGAATTTTGTATTGATGTTCGCTTCTGATATAATAAATACAATATATACCGGGTGTCCAGGATACCAGTTCTGCTGTAATATCCATGGGCGCCGCCAGAAAAAAAATCAGAAAGGGGCGTTTTTGTTTTTTTAATTGAAATCAATGAAATTAGTATTGTTTCGACTAATTTCTACTACAAGTAGTACAAAAGTGGTTCAGTGGGTCAGTTGATAAGTAGGTATAACAAAACAAATTCAAAAAGTATACATTAGAAAATATTTCTGTTTGTGTGGGACAGTGTAATTAATTCCAAGATTGGTGAAAACACGAGAATATATATTTTTCATGAAGTAGACTAAAATCGTTCATGTGGGGTGGTGTGAGAAATTATTTTTCGAATGAAATCTCTAATACCTGATATGTTTTATCTACATCAGAATATATTTCTGTTTGTGTGGGGCAGTGTAATAAATTCCAACGTGGGTGAAATCACGAGAATATATATTTTTCATGTAGTAGCCTCATATCCATTCATGTGGGGTGGTGTAAGAAATTATTTTTCGAACGAGATCTCTTATCATATGGTTTTCACTCCATCTGAATATACTTATGTTTGTGTGGGGCAATGTAATGAATTCTAACGTGACCGAAAAAATGAGTGCATACTTTTTTTCATAAAGAAGACTGGAATTCATCCATGTGGGGTGGTGTAACAAATTATTGTTCAAATAAAATCTCTTAGAATATGTTTCTCTCTACATCAGAATATATTTCTGTTTGTGTGGGGCAGTGTAATAAATTCCAACGTGGTTGAAAACACGAGAATATACTTTTTCCATGAAGTAGACTAAAATCCGTTCATGTGGGGTGGTGTAAGAAATTATTTTTCGAACGAGATCTCTTATCATATGGTTTTCACTCCATCTGAATATACTTATGATTGTGTGGGGCAGTGTAATGAATTCTAACGTGACCGAAAAAATTAGTGCATACTTTTTTCATGAAGAAGACTGGAATTCATTCATGTGGGGTGGTGTAAGAAATTATTTTTCGAACGAGATCTCTTATAATATGGTTTTTACTTCATCTGAATATTCTTATGTTTGTGTGGGACAGTGTAATAAATTCTTACGTGACTGGAAACACGAGAATATACTTTTTTCATGAAGAAGACTGGAATTCATTCATGTGGGGTGGTGTAGGAAATTATTGTACGAACAAAATCTCTTAGAATATGTTCCTCTCTACATCAGAATATATTTCTGTTTGTGTGGGCAGTGTAATAAACTCCAACGTGGGTTAAAACACGAGAATATACTTTTTTCATGAAGTAGACTGAAATCCATTCATGTGGGGTGGTTTAAAAAATTTATTTTCCGGACGAGATCTCTTATAATATGGTTTTTAGTTCATCTGAATATACTTATGTTCGTGTGGGACAGTGTGATAAATCCTAACGTGACTGAAAACACGAGAATTTACTTTTTTCATGGAGTAGACTGGAATTCATCCATGTGGGGTGGTGTAAGAAATTATTGTTCTAACAAAATCTCTTAGAATATGTTTCTCTCTACATCAGAATATATTTCTGTTTGTGTGGGGCAGTGTAATAAATTCCAACGTGGATGAAAACACGAGAATATACTTGTTTCATGAAGAAGACTGGAATTCATTCATGTAGGATGGTGTAAGAAATTATTGTTCAAACAAAATCTCTTAGAATTTGTGTCTCTCTACATCAGAATACCTTTCTGTTTGTGTGGGGCAGTATGATGAATTCCAACGTGGATGAAAACACGAGAAAATACTTTTTTCATGAAGGAGACTGAAATCCATTCATGTGGGGTGGTGTAAGAAATTATTTTTCGAACGAGATCTCTTATAATATGGTTTTTACTTCATCTGAATATTCTTATGTTTGTGTGGGACAGTGTTATAAATTCTTACGTGACTGAAAACACGAGAATATACTTTTTTCATTAAGTAGACTAAAATTCGTTCATGTGGGGTGGTGTTATAAATTATTATTCGAATGAAATCTCTAATACCTGATATGTTTTATCTACATCAGAATATATTTCTGTTTGTGTGGGGCAGTGTAATAAATTCCAACGTGAGGGAAACCACGAGAATATATATTTTTCATGTAGTAGACTCACATCCATTCATGTGGGGTGGTGTAAGAAATTATTTTTCGAACAAGATCTCTTTATCATATGGTTTTCACTCCATCTGAATATACT
Organism: Phaedon cochleariae; assembly: GCA_918026855.4. Taxonomy (NCBI): domain Eukaryota; kingdom Metazoa; phylum Arthropoda; class Insecta; order Coleoptera; family Chrysomelidae; genus Phaedon; species Phaedon cochleariae. The sequence continues at coordinate 40,335,728 of OU896711.1, forward strand.
CATGTTTGTGTGGAGCAGTGTAATAAATTCCAACGTGGATGAAAACACGAGAATATACTTTTTTCATGAAGAAGACTGGAATTCATTCATATGGGATGGTGTAAGAAATTATTGTTCAAACAAAATCTCTTAGAATTTGTTTCTCTCTACATCAGAATACATTTCTGTTTGTGTGGGGCAGTGTAATAAATTCCAACGTGGATGAAAACAGGAGAAAATACTGTTTTCATGAAGGAGACTGAAATCCATTCATATTATCCCTGGTATAACCCGGTATTTTTTATACGCGTAAGTATGTTAAAAAAAGGTAATTCAAGAAAAGTATAATTGGCCTAAAGTCCAATGGTTGGAAGAAAACTATGAGATATATCAAATTACTATCAGGAGTATGAAGTACTCATACCTATTATACTTTTTTCTCCTTCTTACTCGAGTGGTAATTATCGAATTATATGATTCTGGATACTTATACCATCATTTCAATGAGTTGGGGGTTGGTTTTGGGGTCGTTTGTATGTTTAAACACTTGTTATTAATTTGTTAAATATTATGATGGGTACAGGACGACCAAAATCCAAGAAATTTTCAAAATTCGGTTGGCGTGGTGCACCTTTAGTCTAAAGCTGCACCACTACCAATTTCCCGTGAATCCATGATTGTAAAAAAAATTAGGTATGATGTAAAAAATTGTAATTAATGTGTTACAAATTCCCATCATGTTTTTCTGGTCGTGGGATATACATGCTGGTGCAGCATTAGGTACATATTCAAATCCATAGTTTTGAATGTTCAGAGGATATATCTCTATCAATTTAGTCACACACACGTTTGTATTTATCTCCATCAATTTAGTCTCATTTATTGTATATATTGTATATATACAGTGTGACCCATTTAAGATGGAAGCACCCTTATAAAACTTACATTTTTCAACCGATTGGAATGAATTTTTTTTTGTTAGGTAGATATTCAAAAAGTCTATTAGGACACCAAATATCATGAATAAATCTCCATTTCCAGGGCCAACTAATCTGATTTTTCAAGGTCGAAAATCTAAAAAAATTACTAGCGATTTTTTTAGAAAAAATCTGACTACACCACTGGATTTGTGACATTTTCAAATGGGTAACATGTAAATTACGTTGAAATGCGTCAATCAATAAAAAAGTTATAAAGGAATGAAATTTGAAAAATATGCCGTTTAATCAACTCACCAATTCATGTTCAGGAATTTTATGAAAATTCTGTATACTCCACTGGATTCAGGATGTCTTGAAATATTACTGATCACAGTTTCATCGAAATCTGTTCAGTAATAAAAGTTATAATGGAATAAAATTTTAAAAATATGTTGTAAAATGAAATTTTAACAACGTTCTTACTACACCACTAGATTAGGGGCAATATTCAACAAAATATTATTCAAATAAAATTCATGAAACGTTTATGGGAGAACCATATCAATCAATCAGTTCATCACAACAAACTTTATATAATTTCAAATGAATCTACAAAAAAATAACTGTAAGTACATTTTGCTAATTGCTACAAACTAGCGGAAAACAATCTTTTATTCACAATCAATGTTAAAATTAGAAACCAAGAAGATACCGAATTGAAAAATGAATGAGTGCAATTCATATTCTGGTGGCCTCCACCAAACTTCCATCCAATTCAATGCATTTATCATATCGCTTACGAATATTTTTTAAAGTATTCCTCAATTGTTGTGGAGTAATTGCATCGCAAGCTTGCTGAATTCTGGTGCACAGTTCCACTCGATTCCTTGGTCGTGATTTGTAAACCTTTTGTGTAACATAACCCCAAAGGAAAAAATCGAGTGAAGTAAGGTCAGGCGATCTTGGTGGCCATCCAATTAATGTACTCCCCCTTCCTATCCAACGATTAGGGTAATTTTGATTCAGCCAACTCTTCACAATTCCCGCATTATGTATGGGACAACCATCTAACTGAAAATATAAATTTCTTGTTTCTGCAAGGGGAAGATCATCTATTGCGTCCAAAAATTCAATCCTTAGAAATTGTAGGAAAATTGCGCCATTCATATTGCCGTCGAAAAAGAATGGTCCAATTATCCTTTCATTCAGTATGCCACACCCAACGTTCACTTTTTCTGAATACTGCCTTTTACAGTTTATCACCCAGTTAGGATTTTCAGTGGCCCAATAGCGAATATTTTGTGATGAAACCACTCCATTTGTTGTGAAACTAGCTTCATCACTAAATAAAATTTTCTTTAAAAATTGCCTGTCATTAAGATACTCGCCCTGGGCCCATAAGCAGAATTCCAATCGTTTTTCTTGATCACCTAGTTCCAGAGTATGTAAAAACTTTGGTTTAAATGGCCTCAATTTATTTTTCTTCAGACATCGCCTAACATTCTCCCTAGGTAAGTTTAAATCTAAGCTGGCAACCCTCAAACTACTATTTGGATTATTTCTGAAGTAATCTAATATAGTCTGGTTATTTTCGTTCCTTCTTCGTATATTGTTCTTTAAAATGTATGTGGTTATTGCTCCAGTCCGATTGAAAACTTGGTTTATTTTATGTACCGTGCTGTTACTTATGGCTGGACGATTTGGGTGTCTTTCATTGAATATTCTAGTTACTTCTCTTCCACTCCGGTAATCATCACCGGAAAGACGTATAATTTCGATTTTTTCTTGAATTGACATCAGTTCACTAATGGTGCGTAACAAAATGACAATTCATGCGCAAATAAATAGATGAGAAACTGTAAGTCACAGCTAACTTGTTTATTTCATTAATGCATTCTGAATAACAGGCAGTTAAAATTGCAACATATCTTTCTTATTTTATTCCTTTATAACTTTTTTATTACTGAACAGATTTCGATGAAACTGTGATCAGTAATATTTCAAGACATCCTGAATCCAGTGGAGTATACAGAATTTTCATAAAATTCCTGAACATGAATTGGTGGGTTGATTAAACGGCATATTTTTCAAATTTCATTCCTTTATAACTTTTTTATTGATTGACGCATTTCAACGTAATTTACATGTTACCCATTTGAAAATGTCACGAATCCAGTGGTGTAGTCAGATTTTTTCTAAAAAAATCGCTAGTAATTTTTTAGATTTTTGACCTTGAAAAATCAGATTAGTCGGCCCTGGAAATGGAGATTTATTCATGATATTTGGTATGATATTTAGACTTTTTGAATATCTACCTAACAAAAAAAATCATTCCAATCGGTTGAAAAATGTAAGTTTTATAAGGGTGCTTCCATCTTAAATGGGTCACACTGTATATATATTCTTGTTATGAACTCATCGCCCAAATTACTTCATGCTAATATACACCGAATAAAAACTTTATATGACTATATATATTATACTCATTATTTTCCCTACACTTTGAGAAACACCTTGAATAAGCGCTATTCATCAATACTTTATGGACAGCAAGGGAGGGGGTTTGTCAACTATCGAATAATCAATTCAGATTGAGTTAGTGTACGTTGTACTGCTGTAGGTGAAAAATTTGGTCGTAAGAAGAGCGAATCAATGAGTTCGCTGCACGGACGACCAGGAATCGGGTTCAAACTCGACAATAGTGGAAATTATGACATGCTGGGCAAGCGGTTAACGAATGTTGATAATCCATTGAGTGGTGGGGAAAAGTGAATCAGTCAGTAGATGATATAAGTTCAATGTCAAATAAGGTGGAGGAATTGAGTTTGAGGTTTGAGAAGAAATCCAATGAATTCAGCGAACGATTGCTCAAATTAGAAGTGGAATTGGTATTGAAGAATTAGAAAGTCTTCACCGGCTGAGTAAAAATCAACCTAGGGTGAATGGAATGGAACCCGAAATGGACCTGGGCGGAGGAATCTAGAGAAATTATATGTTTTAAAACTTTGTAACTGATTGAATCTATCGAGAATAATATAGAATTACAATAAAAATATGTAATTTGTATATGAGATTTTTTTAACTTCAGAATGAAGTGACATTATTTTAAAAATTATATTTTGATAGGAAATGAGGCGGCACAAAAGTTTCAGAAAATGTTGATAATGATTATAGCTACTAATTTTGAGTACATATATGTATATTGGAATGTTCATAATGAAATCATTGAAGATATAAAACATTATCATTGAATGATCACCTAATCCAAATGAGACAAAAAAAAACGCTGTTTTGGAATTTTTGGTTTTTGGTCCGTATCTTTGTAGTTTATGATTTTTTTGAAAAAAATTTTTGATCATCTGATTGACAAATCAGTTCCTAACATTTCGTAGAAAGCCATACCATATCTAGCTCCATTATTTGAGTAGTTATATTCACCAAAAGTAATGAAATATTAAAAATTCGAAGTTATTATTATCATTCCCAAAAAGTACGTTGAAAATGCTTAAAAACCCTCCTAACGGCAAGTCGCTACGACGCCGTCAATGAGAATAAATAAAAAAGTGAAGCGAAATCCTTGAATTCTTGAGAGAGGATGGAAGATGAGAGGAGCCAAGGTTCAGACTTGCGAGTGGTGAAATTCTCGAGTGGGTGGAACATGCGAGAAGATGGGGGAAGAGTGGGGTCAACTGACGGCGAGATTTGATAGTGGTGGAATTCTCTATGAGTGGTCGGGGCCTGCGCGAGTGGGTGTGGAATGAGTAGGGTTGCGGGTGGGGCTTAATAGTGACGGAACCGTTAGGTGGGCGGAACCTGCGAGTTAGTGGGGAGGGAGTGGGGTGGAGAGTGGGTGGGGTGTGAGTGGTCAGAACAAGAGGTGCACACACTGACTCCTCATTCTGTTCGCAGACCTCGTCTACTACCAGAACACCTCTAGACACCATTTGTGCATCAGTTTTCATTCCTCTTCAGCGTCGTCGAACATGAGTTGAATAAGTATTATACTATGATCGAATGAAATCTATTTTATTCCATATGTTTTGTGAATTTACAGGGTATAAATGTTGTGTTTCAGATATGTCCAACGTCGAAAACAACCTGAACGCCGCATTCGTTGGAGAGACCGCGATGTTTGGAGAAGGCTCCACGCAACCACTTCCTATCTCAGGTCAGTATGTTTTTTCTCAATCATCACCATGATACAAGGTATATCAACTCAATTTTCCTGCTTTTCCAGACCTCGATGATGACATCATCCTCATCAATACCCCTGATGATCCCGAGGAGAGGAATATCGACGGTATTCCTATCGACCCAGAGGAACAGACGCCAAGCCAGAGGAACAGACGCCAAGCCAGAGGAAGTGGCTCAGTCAGGAGATTAGAAGCCATTTAGAAAAAGACGTAGCCTGGGAGAACAATGTACCATCAGATGCTGATGGTGGGGTGGCGCCGGTCTAGGACTCATCATCTGGTGTTGAAGGTCCCGGTAGCGATGGTGTATTCGTGAGACCTGCGGCAAGATTCCAAAGGTTCCAAGAAAACACCTAAGCAGCCGAAGCCGTCAACACCGGAGAGAGTTTCCATCAAGAAGAGGGGTCGGGATGACGATAGCGACGATAGCGGCGATGATTTCCAAACTCACCAACCCGGTAAGAGGAAATCAACAGCACCACTATCGACGCAGTCGTCATCGAGTACCTCCTGATGAAGAAGAAGGTGGAAGTTGGATCTTCATCAACCATCCTTGGAAATTTCCTGGGTAGCCGCGATAAACCGAACCCGTACCGAGGTGGCAAGGTTTCCATGTGGTACACGGCTCACAAGAAAGCTGTTCCCTCAACAAGCGGTACGCAGCAGCAGCAACAGCGACGTCCAACCGTCAATTTGATTAGTGTGGAGGTGGTACGTCCAGCCGATCTACCCGAGAGTGTGGATGAACCACTTCCTTCACAGGAATCAGATGTCGTGGGAGACAACATTGTTGCTGCCGCTGCAGATATCCACATACGCATTCCATTGCCATCAAAAGATCTCATCGGTCACGTCAGGAAATATGATGCCGATTTGAAGCGATGGAATGCGAATGTAGATAGTCGGATTGCTGTGAGTAAGAGTAGATTGCGATCTCTCTCGACAGATAGAGTCTGAAGAAAAGTTTCAGCAGGATTGTGAAAGGGGTAGAACTCGTTTCCAACATTTAGATCGGCTCAATTCGGAGTATTTGGCCGATAATGTAGGATAGAATAGTGTAGTTATATGTAAATATGTTTATATTAGGTTAGTTGTATATAATTGAAGATATTGAAGTTTTTTGAATGATTGTTTTGTATATATTTGTATATATTTATGTTTATATTTGCTGTAAATATTGTAGATATTAGGAATTTTTAATAAATGGATCAATATCAATTATGAACACTACAAAAGTAATTCGTGCAGCAGCAGACTCCACCACTACCAGCCAAGGCGACGAGATGTCGTTTAGCCGCCGGTTGGAGTCGTCAACGGAGGGGCCATTCGACTCCACGACGGCGTCGGTCGATGAAGGGAGACCACCACCATCCCTCATCGACATCATCCAGCAGATGACGAGGCGCAACGAGGAGATAGAGGTGGCGAATCAGGAGGTGGAAATCGAGGCAGCGAATGGAGTAGTTGGCGATGATGACGACAAAGCGGCTGAAGCGGAGGAGGAGGATGTCGAAAGACATCAGCAACACAGGAGAGCTGATCGTCGTAGGCGTCGTCTTCGACGCCATCAGCGTCGAAACCAATTTTATGGTATCGATGCATTCCAACGTGAACAGATGGAGCTCGACAGCGAGGATGAGTGGGAGCTTCATCGTTTCATGAGAGATGAAATTATATTTCGATTTATTTTTTTATTTGCTTTTATTTTTACATTTTTATTTTCATCAATTTTTGATCATAATATTATTCATGAAATTTTTCGTTTTTTTTTATTTCAAGAAACTTATAATTATGAACACAATTTTATCGATAGATTGACTGATGCGATTTTCTTCGTTCAAGAAACTTATGATTAAGAACACAATTCTATATCATTTTGATGATGTTGTTATGAAAAGGAAGTCATTCTAATATCGATAGATTGACTGTTCAATTATAATGAATAAAATTCATGAAATTTTTCTGATGTGATTTTTTTATTTCAAGAAACATATAATTAGGGGAGCTTCATCGTTTTATGCGCGAAGAAATTATATTTTAATTTTTTTTTCACTGCAATTTTTACATCTATATTTTCTATAATATTCATTATAGACCAAGAGCTCGCGTGAAAGATGGTTAAAGTAAATATTCCAAAGGTATGATGGTTTTGATTGAAGTACCCCACAATAGTAAGTATAAGACCACCCGTCTGCCACCTTCAAGTGGGGGCATTAATTCAGGAGGGGGTGTTGAAAGGTCATTTTTTTTGTCAATAGATTAAAGTAGTTCTTCCAGACTGAAAATCTGGACAAACGTTCCCTTTGTGATTGTGAATAAAACTGTGCTTTCAGATTTTGAGCAGACGGGGGCGTTATCGTAGCAGACGCCGTCAAAAATATGTCAAAAATGTCACAAATGACAAAAATGAATATTCCAACTTGCATTTCGCTTCGAATGATAGACAATGGAAATATCTACAAGTTTTCTTGGGAGAAAAAATCAGCAGACAGCAGTCCAGAGCCGGCAGACGCCCATTTGTCATGTGAAGTGGTTCCCTTATTTTTTTTCTGGACGATATCTGAATGATGTTATTCCAGGCTGAAATTCGGTTCATTTGTTATGTTTTTGGCTGTGAATATCACTATGATCTCAGATTTTGAGCAGACAAGTCGTTATCGAAGCAGACGCCGTCAAAATATGTCAAAAATGTCAAGAATAAGTCAAAATTGTCAAATGACAAAAACAAATATTCCAACTTGTATTTTGCATCAAATGATAAAGACTCAAAGAATCTACAACTTGCCTCTGTAGAAAAATTCTTGAGACGGCGGCACAGAACCGGCAGACTCCCATTTGTCTTGTTAAATATCTCTAATATTTTTTCGGGCGATACGTGAGCGACGTCATTTCAAGCTCAAACATGGAGCACATGGTATTTTTTTTGTTCAAAACATTCACAATATTTTCAAATTTTGATGAAAGTAAAAATCTTCCGTCTCTTATATGCAGAAAGGTTTCCAAATTATTGAAATTTGAAAAATAAATAGGATACACATCCAGACAAACAGTGTTCAATTAACTAGAACTAGATAAATATTATAGATTTAATTAAAGATGAACATAACTTTCATCATAAAATGTAGAAAACTCAAGAAAAAAATAACAGAACAAACAGAACAGAACAAATGAAAATCATGGAAATATGTCATTAACTACTACTCATCATCGTCTTCAGATTCAACTTCACTTGAATCATCGGCAGCTACTAGTACTTCATTTAGGTTTTGCGGAAATTGTTCGCTCTCGAACCATCTTATTTTATATTCGCCGTCTTCTTTAACCCATCCATTTCCTTCCGGGTTGAAGAAGTTTGGTTTCTCACTAAAAGCAAATTTCCAAATAGCTGCAATTTGATTTGTACGTCGTATTTTGCAAATCAATGTCAATGTATCCTTGCAAGGAGGGATACGACTGGCCTCAAAATTCTTGATACCCCCGAAAGGAGATTGATTCGATTGTATACCAATCCAAGAAAATTTAGAACCGAGCCTTATTGACGCTGGATAATTTTTGTTTTCCATAAATTTCGCAAACGTATTCTTCTACATCTGGAAAAATAGAACATCATTCAATTATCGAATTACTATTGAATATCGATGCATACCTTCAATTGTTTCATGAGACAGCGTTTCACTCTTTCCCATTGTACTGAAAGCTTCTTGGAACTTTTTGCTGTTCTCTTACTCTGTTGTTTTACATACTCTGAAAATGGCCCAGCAAATAGCTGATGAGTGTAATCAAAAATACATTTGTGTTACCTACGATTTAGCCATATAGCTAAGAAACAAATACAGAGCGCTGAGCATCCAAGATTCAACAGTGTCTTTATATTATTAGGCGCTTTTCATATACAAATGGCCTTTCTCAAAGCTGTGGGAAGATATATAGGAGAATCAGGTGCACCTCACATACTATGTGAGGTAGACATACTAGCACCTGGAACGCTCAGAGGATTCATCACTGGGACGCACTTCAACCTTTGCAAGAGAATCCATGAAATATTAGCAGCTGCTTTACAAACATTACATATAGAAGAATACGTGAAAATTCAAACGTCTGAACATATGTCCGAGGTTACTCGCGATTTGAAGAAAATAAATGATTCAAAAACAGAAGAAATGTCAGAAGCAAAATATTTGGAATTTCCGCAAAACCTAAATGAAGTACTAGTAGCTGCCGATGATTCAAGTGAAGTTGAATCTGAAGACGATGATGAGTAGTAGTTAATGGCATATTTCCATGAGTTTTATTTGTTCTTGATGAAAGCTATGTTCATCTTTGATTAAATCTATAATATTCATCTAGTTCTAGTTAATTGAACACTGTTTGTCTGGATGTGTATCCTATTTATTTTTCAATTTTCAATAATTTGGAAACCTTTCTGCATATAAGAGACGGAAGATTTTTTTTCAAAATTTGAAAATATTGTGAATGTTTTGAACAAAAAAATACCATATGCTCCATGTTTGAGCTTGGAATGACGTCGCTTACGTATCGTCCGAAAAAATATTATAGATATTTAACAAGACAAATGGGAGTCTGCCGGTTCTGTGCCGCCGTCTCAGGATTTTTTCTACAGAGGCAAGTTGTAGATTCTTTGATTCTCTATCATTTGATGCAAAATACAAGTTGGAATATTTATTCTTGTTATTCGACAATTTTGACTTATTTTTGACATATTTTTGACGGCGTCTGCTTCGATAACGACTTGTCTGCTCAAAATCTGAGATCATAGTGATATTCACAACCAGAAACATAACAAATGTACCGAATTTCAGCCTGGAATAACATCATTCAGATATCGTCCAGAAAAAAAATAAGGGAACCACTTCACATGACAAATGGGCGTCTGCCGGCTCTGGACCGCTGTCTGCTGATTTTTTCTCCCAAGAAAACTTGTAGATATTTCCATTGTCTATCATTCGATGCGAAATGCAAGTTGGAATATTCATTTTTGTCATTTGTGACATTTTTGACATATTTTTGACGGCGTCTGCTACGATAACGCCCCCGTCTGCTCAAAATCTGAAAGTACAGTTTTATTCACAATCACAAAGGGAACGTTTATCCAGATTTTCAGTCTGGAAGAACTACTTTATTCTATTGACAAAAAAAATTACCTTTCAACACCCCCTCCTGAATTAATGCCCCCACTTGAAGGTGGCAGACGGGTGGTCTTATACTTACTATTGTGGGGTACTCCAATCAAAACCATTATACCTTTGGAATATTTACTTTAACCATCTTTCACGCGAGCTCTTGGTCTATTATGATGAATAAAATTAATGGAATTTCTCTGATGTGATTTTTATTTCGAAAAACTTATAAATATCTGGCTGGGTGAACCCATGCGCATTTGTGTGCAAAGTTTACTACAGCTCGAAATACATCTGGCTAGACTATATCGTCAACTCATTTTTGAATTTTCAACACCTATTTCATATTTTCCAAACTTTTATTGCCTTTTTCGACATATTTCATTACAATTTTCCACTCGGAATGAAAATATATCGATATCGGAGACAACTTTATCATTATAATTATTACATAATTCATTAATAACTTATATTAGAGTATAACTATAACTACCATAAACAAAAAATATAAACATATTGAAAGTCATTCCGCATTCTCATCGCTGCTGCTGCTATTTTACTCGCTGATGTGATCCAGTGCAGGTGGAGCTTCAACATTCCCCAGTGCCCGTCTCTCATGACGCACACACCAACATGTAGGAATATGGTGGTCCACGGTACTATAGAAGTGGCCGACATTCTCGCAGAAGTACGACCCCATATTGCATCCGACGCATACCCCTTTCCAACAATCATTCCTATATGTGTCGCATCTGATACAGCGTTGAAATCGCTGGCGTACCTCCACGCTGCATGCTCAACACACATCCCTGCAGATTCCCATGTTGTTATTTTTGAGCAGCTTCGAACAAGTCTTGCATCGCGGTCTTGTATCGTCATCAAGGTGGTAGCTCCTTCTGGGAGGATCCGGTGATGTTTGCCGATTATGCTCCGAACATCTTTTGCAAACTCCCGTACTCGGGTTTATAGCGTTAGGGTTGAAAAATATCTCGCAATTATGGCAAATTACAAAATAACTCAATCTCGATGGTCCTACTGCCGCCACTGGTTTAGAATCCCATGATTTTGGATGTACCATAATGTCATATGATTTATTTCAGTAGAACTGTTCGAGGACTACGGAACACTATGTTGAAAATAGAAACATCCGCAGCTTTTCAATACTCGAATCTACCCCTCCGTCCTAGTCGGACTTGGAGTGGCACACGTCGATTGGTCGTGATGTTGGGTGGTGAACGCCTTTCTCCTCCTTTTTCTTATTGGAGAGGGGATTGGGTGTATCAACACATCATTGGAAGAAGCGTCAACCATCCACTCCAGTCATTGAAAGTCCAGTCCCCCTCCCTCTCCCGATGGAATCAACAAAAAGCGTGGTATTTGGCTGTGGAAAATCTGATTCTACTATTCAGAGCCCTATTATTATAATAATGGCTGCTGTCAGCGAAATTGTTAAGATGTTGTCGAAGCTGTCCCTCATTGATGAGAATCGTTCGATTGCTGCTGCTGCTGCTGCTGCTGATGCTTATGTAAGTATTTATTTATGGTGGTGGTGGTGGTGGTGGTGGTGGTGGTGGTGGTGGTGGTGGTGGTGGTGGTGGTGGTGAGGGGTTTGATGAAGAATGTGGTGTTGGCAAATTGTGGATTCGGCTGCATTCTAAGATGGTGGATGTGCCCGAAATTCGAGACCGCCATCTGGAAATGACGTTTTGCGTTAGCGTTGCCATGGTGACGTTGGATACCACAGAAGGTTGGAGGCACCTATGTTATAGATGTTTCTTTCTCTATTCACTCCGACCACTCATCAGCGGCAAGTATCTGCACACCTCATCACACACAAGGGCAACTTTTTCAGAAATAGAGAGGATGTACTCGTGTGCAGCATGTTCGATCCCCCTTCACCAAATCCATTCGATGGAAATGTGCACGACGTGCAATAACCTTCTGGAGAAATACCATAGATTTTAAGTGGAATAGATGTAGTTTTATCATAGGATTGTGTATACCTACAAGTGTATACAGGGTGTTTCGAAAAAACCTAACCCCCTTGCTAGGGTGGGTAGAACATTGCAAAATAAGTTGGGTTTGCTCAGTAAAAAAATGTCGTAACGCTATCCGTTTTCAAGATACAAGGTGTTGAGACAATATTTGTTTACACATTTTTTACGATGATTTTGAAACTACTGGCAACATTATGATGAAAATCTGTATGGATGTTTCTTGGAATCTGCACATCGCATGCATTTGTTTTTATATCTGACTCTCATAGAAGGCGCTAGTGACACGGTTCGTACCGAGTAGTTTTGAACATAACTTTTTTGAGGTTAGATTTTTCAATCCAAATTTGATGTGAACCTGAACATCATTCAATTCCACACCAAGAAGGTACTCTTGGTAAAACTCTATACTGTGTTCCGTTTTCGGAATATTTCGATTTGAAAATGATGGAGTGGTAACTGTTGTTGGTATAAAGCTATGTATTAGAGTGAGTACTATAAAAAATTATCACCTATTTATTGGAAACCGAAAACAACAATACATTTCTGATGCAAAACTCATTGATTTAACAATAAATCACAAGAATAACATCGAAACAGATTTGACTAAGGACATGGATTTCACAGTTTTGTTGTATCTTGAGCAGAAAGTCTATGCTACATAGGTAAATTCACGTCAACAGTTGTGAGACATAATTGAACATCACTTGAATGACCCGACAGCTGATCCTCAACTGTTCAGGAGGATAATACATTCTTGAAAAAAAATAATATAGAATCGTGTATTCCTCGAAACGTAGGACATTTTGAACACTTATACTCTAACTTATTCAATATTTCATGTTTCTAGTCAAATATCTCTTAACTTTCTACTTATGATCCTTTGTTCCATCAATAACTCCAGCACAAGAATAATTTTATTGTTCTTGAACCTGAATAAATAGGTTATTGAACTCAATAAAATTAATTTTATACGAGCATCATCACTACTCCATAATTTTCAAATCGAAATATTCCGAAAACGGAACATAGTATCGAGTTTAATCAGGAGTACCTCTTTGGTGTAAAATTGGATGATGTTCAAGTTCATATCATATTTGAAATCAAAAATTCAACCTCAAAAAAGTCATGTTCACAACTACTCGGTACGAACCTTGTAACTAGCGCCCTCTATGAGGGTCAGATATAAAAGCAAATGCATGCGATGTGTCAGATTTCAAGAAACATCCATACAAAATTTCATTACAATGTTGCCAGTAGTTTCGGAATAATCGTGAAAAATGTGTAGAAAAATAATTTTTTCAACACCTTGTGTCATGAAAACGGATGCCGTTACGACATTTTTTCACTGAGCAAACCCAACTTATTTTGCAATGTTCTACCTACCCTAGCAAGGAGGTTAGGTTTTTTTGGAACACCCTGTATATATATATATATATATATATATTTACATCCTCTTATCAATATTGCGTCTGACTCTGGAACTAATTTGTTGCGTCCCCTAGAAGGAAGCCACTTAGAACAAAACTGACTGAAGTATATTAAAGACCGCGAAATTCTGTACAGGACCTGCTATTTCATTTCCCTCCAAATCGACTTTTATATATACATTTTCCTTTCATTTTGTATTATTAGCAACTCCTTTCACAGTCCTATCAATTCAAACTCCAGCGTATATTCTAGTTTTTATTTCTCGTTTATTACTGCAACCAATTTGTATATCATGTTTCAATGCCTCAATAATGCTGCGACCGCATTGTTGCCAGATCGACGTCAAGAATATACATTCATATTTCATGATTCTGGGCATCATGCGTCCATTTCATCAGTGATTTAATTAGACAAGAGTGCTATTTCTGCATAAACTATGAGATACACAGTTCCTGTCTGAAATCAGTCTATACTTTCCAATGCATCGAGATAATACTTCTTAATTCAGGAATGTAGAATTCGATGACGTGAATTATTCTTCTAGTTGATGGCGGCATGACATCATTTTGGTTGAACATTTCAATTTTGGTATAAGGGGGTTTTTTATGGTCGGAGATTATGATTCTTCTGTTAGAATTGAAATATGCAAGATGGCGGCTCCAACATGGCGGATGAAATATGTAATTATGATCCGATTCTATTCAAAATTGGTATCTGGGGGTTTTTGAGGTTGGAGATTATAATGATACTGTCAAAATTGGAAAATTCAGAATGGCTGCTTCAATATTGGCGGACAAGTTTCGTAATTATGATCCGATACTATTAAAAATTGGTATCTAGGGGTTTTCAGGGTTGGAGATTATGATTATGCTGTCAAAATTGGAAAAATCGAAATGACGGTTCCAATTTGGCGGACGGTTTTCGTGATTATGATCCGATTTCATTCAAAATTGGTTTCTAGAGGTTTTCGAGGTTGAAGATTATGATAGCCGTGTAAAAATTGGAAAATTCATGAAAGCGGCTCCAATATGGCGGACTGGTTGAGTAATTATTATCCGATTCTATTCAAAATTGCTATCTGGGCGTTTTCAGGATAGGAGATTATGAATATCCTGTCACAATTAGAAGATTCAGAATGGCGGCTCCAATATGGCGGACGAGTTTTGTGATATGATCCTATTCTATTTAAAATTGGTATCTGGCGGTTTTCGGGGTCGGATATTATGATTATTCTGTCAAAATAAAAAAATTCAAAATGGCTGATCAATATGGCGGACCCGAGGGCTAAGCTGGGGACGGTGACCCTTCCCGATGGGAGCTACACCTCATCGGATGGAGGGACGCTACAGCATATGCTTTCCACGCACTTTCCAGGTTGCACCTTTCTGCAGCCTGATTCTGAGGCTGTCACCTCAGTCGAAGCTCGGATCGACTTCACGATAGCCTCAAAAATTGTAACATATGACAGAGTGAAATGGGCAATCGAATCCTTTTCACCCTTCAAATCACCAGGTGAGGATGGTATCTGTCCGGCCCTTTTACAACAGGGACTGGACATCCTCATTCTACATCTCCTGAAGATCTTCAGAAGCTGTCTGGCACACGGGTATGTCCCCAAGGCCTGGAGAACAGCTATAGTGATCTTCATACCGAAGCCTGGAAAAATTGATTTCACGCAGGCAAAATCGTTTCGGCCCATCAGTCTCACATCGTTTTTGTTAAAGGCGTTAGAAAAACTGGTAGATCGTCACATCAGAGAAGGGCCGTTGAGCGAAGCACCACTCAGTGACCTTCAATTTGCGTACCAAAGTGGTAGGGGTACTGACGCGGCTCTTCATCGACTCGTTCATAGAGTTGAGGGGGTGTTAGATCGCAAGGACTCTGCCCTTGGGATATTCATAGACATTGAGGGAGCATTTGACAATACATCATTTGACTCTATATGTCGTGCAGCGGAGGAGAGGGGTGTTAGTCCAATTTTGATAAAGTGGATACACGCACTCCTCTCGAGAAGGATAGTGAGAGCCACTCTTCAAAACAGCCTCGAGGAGGCCGTTGTATCAAGAGGCTGCCCGCAGGGAGGGGTGCTATCACCCCTTCTATGGTGCCTCGTCGTGGACGACCTCCTATCGAAGATACATAGCATGGGATACTATATCCAGGCTTACGCAGATGACATAGTCATCCTGATCGACAGTAGGGGGTTCACTCCCAGTCGGAGACAGGCACAACGGGCCCTGGACGGGGTGGACCGCTGGTGTCGTAGCACGGGACTAAGAGCTAACCCTGAAAAGGCGGAAGTAGTACTTCTCACCAGAAAACGCAAGGCAGGGGACCTCCCCGATATACGACTATCGGGCAAGTCCCTGCGGTATAAAGGCTCCACCAAATATCTAGGAGTCATTCTTGACTCTAGGCTCAATTGGAACGAGCATATTGAGAGGAAGGTCCAGAAGGCTACGGCAGCGTTCTGGGCGTGCAGAAGGACGTTTGGGGGAACGTGGGGGCTCAAGCCAAGTATCCTTCACTGGGTGTACACCGCTCTCATACGTCCAATGAGAACATATGGGGCCATCGTATGGTGGCCGGGGACGCTGACAGGCAAGTCGAGGAGTCAGCTCGACAGAGTTCAACGACTGGCCAGCATATCCATAACAGGAGCAATGAGGACGGCGCCGACAAGGGCGTTGGAGACTCTGACCGGACTGCCGCCTCTGAACCTGTATATAGAACATGAGGCGATGAAAGCCGCCGTTCGCTTACAAAGCTGTAACCAGTGGAGGAGCGAAGGAACATACGGACATTCTCGCCTCTGGAAGCAAATTACAGACGACTACCCCTCACTCAGTATGAAAGGGGACAGCATAACACCGATCATTCGATTCAGGAAAATGCCCCAAGTCAAGATTCCTACTAGGATAGACTGGGAACAGAATGGGCACTACATAATACCCACCAAGGGCATCATCTGGTATACAGATGGCTCCAGGATGGAAGAATGCGCAGGTGCTGGGGTCTATGGGCAGTCTCCAAGGGCAAATCACTGCTATACCCTTGGGAAACATGCCACGATTTTTCAGGCTGAAGTATTTGCAATACTTGCATGTGTTCGAGAGAATATCGAGAGGGGCTATCACAGCCAGCAAATCACTATATGCACTGACAGCCAGGCGGCGATCAAGGCGCTCACCTCGTATAGGGTGACCTCCGCCTTGGTGTCAGAGTGCATAGATAGCCTACAAAGGCTGTCAGCAACGAATAAGGTATGTCTTTTGTGGGTCCCTGGACACTCAGGGGTACCAGGTAACGAAATGGCCGATGGTCTGGCCAGAAAGGGGGCGAAAGGTTCAGTGATTGGCCCAGAGCCAATCTTAGGGGTCACTCGATCCTGGAGCAACTCCAAGATGAAGGAAATCCTGACGGAAAAGGTTCAGGACAGCTGGAGAAAGGCTCCTCGAATGAGGCAGTCCAAACTCCATATAGGAAACCCGTCACGAAGACAGACCAATGCCCTCTTGGCTTTGAACAGGAAGGAGCTGAAACTGGTGGTGGGCCTGCTGACAGGGCACTGCCACCTGAACAAACATCTCAGCATGATCGGGATTGTGGAGGATCCAGAATGCAGATGGTGCCTAGAGGATGAAGAGACTTCTACTCACATCCTCACTGAATGCCCGGCAATAGTGGCAGCAAGGGATATCCATTTTGGGAGCAGTATCCTGGACCCAGAGGATGTTAAAAAGATTTGGCCTAGGAAGTTGGTCTCTTTTGCTCGCGAGATCGGCCTTCTTCATGGCTGACTTGCGATCCCAGGAATGTGGGTGCACAATGGGCCCGAAAAGGGAGGCCTAAGTGCGTCAGGTCCCGGACCGCCCACACACACACACATACATACATACATACATGGCGGACGAGTTTTGTAATTATGATCCGATTTCATTCAAAATTGGTATCTGAGGGTTTTCGGGTTCGGAGATCATGAATATCCTGACAGAATTGGAGAATTCAAAATGGCGGTTCCAATATGGCGAACGATTTTTTGTAATTATGATTCGATTTTATTCAAAATCTGTATCTGGAGATTTTCGGGGTCGGAGAGTATTATTACCCTTTCAGAATTGGAATATTCGCGATGGCGGCTCCAACATAGCGGACGAGTTCTGTAATAATTATGATCCGTTTCTATTCAAAATTTTTATCAGGGGGTTTTCGGGTTAGTGATTTTGATTATCTTGTCACAATTGGAAACTTCAAAATGACGGCTCCAATAAGGCGAACGAGTTTTGTAATAATGATTCGATTCTATACAAAATTGATGTATGAGGGTGTTTGGGGTCGGAGATTATGATTATTCTATCAAAATTGGAAATTTTAAGATGGCGGCTCCAATATGGCGAACGAGTTTCGAAATTATGATCCGATTCTATTGAAAATTAGTATCTGGGTTTTTTTTGGGTCTGAGATTATGATTATCCTGTCGAAATTTGAGAATTTGGAATGGCAGCTTTAATTTGACAGACGGGTTTTGTAATTGTGATCCAATTCTATTCAAAATCAATATCTGGGAGATTTCTGGGTCGAAGATGATGATTCTTTTGTTAAGAATGAAAAATCAAAGATGGCGGACAAGTTTGGTAATTTTCATCCGATTTGATTCAAAATTGGTATCTGGGGATTTTCGGGGTCGAAGATTATGATTTTCTCTGTCAAAATTGAAAAAATAGAGATGGCGGCTCCTTTATGACGCACGAGTTCTGTAATTATTATATTCCATTCAAAATTGGTATCTGGAAATTTTCGTGATCGGAGATTTCGATTTTCTTGTTAAATTCTAAAATTCAAGATGGCGGCTTCAATATTGCGGACAAGTTTTGTGTTTATGGAGAGATTTGATTCGAAATCAGAATCTGGGGGTTGTCAGGTTCGGAGATTATGATTTTCATGTCAGAATCGAAAGATTCAAGATGGCGCCATCAGAATAGCGTACAGGTTTTGAGAATATGGACCGATTCTATTCAAAATTTTTATTGAAAATCTATATCAGAATATAACGAGACGACAGACTGAAAAACTTAAAAACGAAATATTCTGAAAAAAAAACTTTCTATAAACCACGCTCATATTCAGATGCACAGAAAAAAGGAAATTGATTATTTCGGTTATACGGAACTGAAGAGTATTAGTGATAGCGTGGGGCGACAAGTAGCAATATATCTAGCGATGATTGAGCGCTCTACGCATTATCCATATCCAGGAAAAAAATATTCCACCTCTTTCAACTAGAAGAGTACCAAGTTCACGTCAACCAGTTCGACAATTTCGAATTCGAATATTCCATGTACCTAATCGATATCTCTGGATGAAAATCCATTTGGAGAGATCTAGGACAGGATCTTATCAGATAATATCAATTTCTTCCCAGAACCGCATCACTCTACCAAAATTTCTGAATATGATTGATCTTCATCAATCGAATAAGTTCACGTCATTCGATTCGACAGTTCCCCAAATTTGAAATATTCATCTCTATCTCTCAATTTCTGAAATGTTTTTGAAGCCGAATTTGCTAAAATAGTTCTTCGATCAACACGAAGTTAATATCAACTTGTATTTCGAATGAAACTATCTATATTATGTATTATATTCGAATCACACTATTCGTGGTAAAATCCACACAATATTTATAATGCTCAAAAACTTATTGGCTGAATATTCATACAACATATTGGATTTGGAATGACGTCACATAGTTTATCGTATTCTACTTTTTTAACCCTTTCATTTGATACCCATGTCTGTCATATATATATATATATATATATTCATCATTGAAATAAAGTTCATTTCGATACATTCATGAATTGATTTTATTTTATGTGAAAATGAAATTTCAATGCATGCCCACCATTTATATTGGGGGATAGTGGGAAAAAATGAAAATTTATTGCGTAATGGATATTTATTCAGAATCAGTAATTTTCACACTTCAAATAATTGCAGATTTGTCAATCCAAGAGTTGTGTTGATTTGAGAATCCAAGCCATTCAACATATATTCTCCCCCCTTTCTCCTTCAAGACTTTCTCTACCAAGTATGCGTCTAGATTGGCGGTCTTCAATAACTCCAATTCATAAAATGATCCCTCGATCGAACTCCCTTCCACATCTACAAGTTTGTAAGTTCTGCTTCTTGCGCACCACATCGCCGACGCGAAATTTTGCCTTTGACACGATTTTTGGGTGGCTATAGGCGTGCAGTATTGTAGTAGCTGCTACGTCGGAGGGTTTCATACCGATTGTTCTATGTACTCCATTATTATACATATTGGTTAAGTGTTGTAATTTATCGCACCAATTTTTTAAAGTTCTTATTACCCTCTCCACGATTGCAGCCTTCATCGTACTATACGTAGAAAAATGATTGATTTTATATTTAGCCATATACTGTTATAGAATTCCTTTCCAAGATCACTCTGTACATTTTTTGGTGAATAGTCAGCCTTTTTCAATACCCTTTCCATGGCCTGTGTTACTTCCAGACCGGTTTTATTTCTTATTGCTTCGGTCCAGATGTATTTAAAATAGCAATCAATGACAAATAATATGCATCGATAGCTACTATTCTCTTTGTAATAGGTTTGCATCTCAGCCAAATCAATTTGCCACAAGTCTGCAAACCTTTCATTATGGTCCTCCTTCTCGCAAAGTTGCGCCTTGCAGGCATATGAAATTCATTAACAATTTGCCTTTTGGTCGCACTTATTTCCATTTTTTTACTATTCTCCAACCTCCTTGCAATCTCTCTGGTTCACATTGATATACTAATGGTCTAGCTGATATGATTTCAATGTTATAGTTTGTGGTAATATGTGATATCAATACACAATACCTTCTTCACGTGATTCCTCAATGATTGAGACTATTTCATTATCGTGCCCAGTATGACCGGCCATTTTTGACCCATATAATAGTCGAAGGCGGTCCACTCATTCTGCAGTCTCATTCCAATATACGTACTCTTTCAGATGATCAGTAACAATCTTTTTAATCGGTTCTGATTGCTTAATTTCCCCACCACCACCTTCCACTTTACGCTGCTGACTCCTCATGTTGGGTGGTGTACCAATTATTGGTTTGATTATTTGTAGATATTTCTTTGATTTCATACTAGCATTCAAGCCTTTACGTGTATCGTAATCCTTATACGGCGCCCTTGTAGTTTGTAGTAAATCAGCATATAACTGCATGTCTCGATCATCGATAGATCTCGGTACATGTTTCATGAATACGAGATTATACAATTCATACGTAGCTGGGAACGTCACACTCTTCTCATTATTACTACGCCATAATTCAATTTTCCCGGGTGGGAAACGAATTTTCATGTTACCCATCATCATGCCTCCCGTAGTAGGATCAATGCGATCGCCATATGTAGTATCATAATTGGGGTCTTTGAATATCAAATTTTTCAAATGCTCTTTCAATTGTTCATCTGAACCACTCATGATTTTTCTGTCAGTAGGTGTTTCATCGAATGATATGTGTGAAGACGATGATGGTGGTGGGGTATCCACCATAGTCACATAATTAGATTCTCCTGCCCCTCCTCCTTCTTCATATGATGGAATTTTAGTGAAAAAACTATGTGGTTTTATTGTGCTCTCAGGTGTTTTCATAGCATTCGATTCATTATTAGGATTTCCCGGCATTGGTGTTGAATGGAGTGTAGGTTTCATCATCATTATTGGTGTACGTTTTTTGCTGAAACTTTTCATTGTCGTTGCTGGAATATGTTTACTCACAGAGGTTGCTGCTGCCGCTTTTGAGATGGCGTTCAACGGTTGCATCAATGGTTCATACATCTTTTCGAGCACTATTTGATTACCCATACGGTCACTCTTGAGACTTTTGAACTTTTTTCTCACTGCATCGGTTGTTCCAACTAGTTCTCGTTTGAGATGAATTTCAGATGTTATTTCTACATTTTTATCATTAGATGTGCTCATTGTCGATTCTGGAGATTGAATGAACCAAATGCCGTTGAATTATTATGGATATATATATATAGTTATCGAATCCTCTCCTATAGCGCCGACCCTCATGAATTTCACTATCCTTATCGATAACGAGAAATCCATATTTATCAGTCCAACTTTGCGCACACATATCTTGGAATTGTTTGAATGTCACATCTGGGGATACGTGATCGGAAAAAATGTGGTGTAGATTCATGTCATCCTGTTTGAACATCACAATGAAGTTAGAGTTGTCGCGAATAAGCTGTTTAGGCACTCTAGAATATGTCTGCGCCAGATAGAAACAATCCACGCTCTTATGGCGCCCCATGGAGAAATAAGATCTTATAACATCTTGTTTTTCGCAAATAATATCGTCGGAAATAAAAATGCTATCAGGTTGAGCATCTGCCGGTTCCACTATATCCAAATTATTGTCAAAGGTGTGGAATCCTAGCCCCTTCATTGGCTCCAACACTTTTCGTAGGTAATCATACTTGGGTTGGTATTATGATTTTGAGTAGATGTAGATATTGGCGAATCGTAAAACATTTTCATTGGTGAGTAAGGATATCATGACATTCGTTTCACCATAATTCGATGGACCAATTATGAGCACGCGTATTGTATTCGGAAATAATACCCCATGGCGGCGTTGTATAATGTTATTTCCTTTTTTCTTTCCCATCGAAAGTATCCACATTGAATGTTTCTGTGTTCGACTCATTTATATTATGACAGTGGAACGCTGCACATCGATAAAGAATGATAATTATAAAGGGAAACGAAGCAGGCAACGAGGAAAGAAAGGTGGTGAATGGATTGTTAATACCATTATCAATAAATTACCGTTTGAATTACACATTCCTGGAGGCTATCAATATTGCGGCCCGGGAACACGGCTACAAAAAAGGTTGGCTCGCGGTGATCAAGGAATTAATCAGCTGGACAGAGCCTGCGAAGAACACGATATCGCATACCTTAAACATCCAAGCGATTTTACTGCCAGGCATTCAGCCGATAAAAAATTGAAAGAAGCTGCCTGGGAGTGGGTTGAATCAAAGGACGCTAACGTGGGGGAGAGGACTGCATCTTGGTTAGTTACCAATATTATGAAGGGGAAGAGGCGTTTTGGGGTGGGCTGTAGTGATGGAGGGGTGAAGACACGCAGAGTGTTGAGGAGGAAGAGGAAATCAAAGCGTAGTAGAAAAATCGCATTTGGTTCTGGTATAGTTCACAAAGTTCGCAATGTGATAAACCAAATGGGTAAAAAAGGCGCTATCATCAAAAACTTAGCCAAAACTTCATTGATGGCGATTGGGGCTGCTCGAAAGTTTGTGAAAATTGCGGGTGGAAAAAATAATATCCGAACGCCTAGAATAATACAATTCCTAAGGTTGGCGGAATTCTTCCACTAATACCCATTTTCGCGGGTTTATCGGCATTAGGTAGTTTGGCTACAGGGAGTGCCGGTATAGCACGCGCCATTCAATCAGCTGAAGAGAGTAGGGAGCAACTCTCTGAAGCAAATCGTCACAATAAGCATATGGAGGCGATCGCAATCGGAAAAGTTGGTAAAGGAGTCTATTTGAAGCCGTATCGAAAGGGATCAGGTATCTATCTAAAACCCCATAACTCAAAAAACTAGATGATTTACCTCGGAGGGCTTCAACAGACATTGATCAAGTACCACACTTCCGAGGTATATTTATGAGAGACAACCTACCCAATTCCGGGCCAAGACGTATAGAATCAGCTATTCTGAATTTAGATAACGGCAAAGGCAGTGGCACACATTGGGTTGCATATAAGAAACGTAATAGTGTAGTGGAATATTATGATAGCTATGGAGATTTACCACCCCCAAGGGAGTTAATAGAGTATCTGAAGAGGAGATCGCAACCGTCAAATGCTATGAAAATCGTATATAACTACGAGCGATATCAAGATTATAATACAGTGTGATGTGGTCATTTGTGTCTGAGGTTTCTCTCCACAAATAGTTAGACAAAGATACTATAATATGGATAGAGAAAGCATCAAACGAATGGGTCACTCATTACTGGCTTACTCAAGAGTGCGCTCTTTGCTGAAAATGAGTAGAGCGCAACTTGCCGACATGCCGAAGGAAGTCATCATCAGCTGCGCATCACATGAAATAGCTCTAGTGTGGGAAAAGTTACCTGAACAATTACAGAACGATCCTGATATATCAAAATATCAATTTTGTAAGGAACACTACACGGAGGAGGACAGCCAACACAGCGTTGATGCTAATGATGGACCAGTGCCGACGAGACTATTCTGCTGTTTTTGCCAAATTAAAGATGTAAATGTTGTAGCTGAAAATAAATTTTATATTAATTATTAACTTTGCGGAAACTACGACATTCTTCATCGTTGCAAGCCACAATAAGGTTGTCATTGTTGCAGATGCATAAATTGAAGTTTGCCACAGTTTTCGTAGTCTTTTTTTTTGCGATCAACCATGTCGCAAACCTCCACCATATCTGGGGATAGTAGTGTATTGAGCGCTAACTTTTATCCACCCATTGAACTCGATGGATTAGGGTTGCACAGTTTCTACTCATACAACTTCATACTCAATATAGATGAACAGAATAATCGATTGGATATCAAGATGGGACCTACTTTAATTCGTGAAATAATTACGAAACCACCGAATGCTTATGAAATAAAACTTCACAAATGGCTGTAGCACGTAGGATATCGTTGAATATGGGAAATATGGATGCTGTATTCTTTCTTCGTGCCAATAATAATACTATGAAATGTGAAATGTGTTGCATGTATGTGATAGATTTGGCATCCGACGCATCTATAGCAGGTGTTTCGGGGTTCGAAAAGAAAAATTATCCAGCCAACGTGTTGCATGAATCCACACTACCTGTGAATATAATAAAGGTGCGCCTCATAAGGGTTGATTGTAACATCACCACAGGAGCATTCCTCAATGGGAAGGAGGTACATACACTATATGAATTCGACATCGATGTGGAGCCTGGATATAAGTTATCAAAGGAACCGCAAAATATTATGTATTCACCCATCAGTCCGACTGGGCGCCAGTTCATCGATAACATTACACTGAGGATATTGGATGATAGCGGACTCTTAGTCGATGTTTGAAGAGAAAAAAATCATTATAAAATTGGAATTGAAGCAGCTCACGTAACAATCCAGCATTCCAGGAAGAAAATGGGGTTTTGTTTTGGGAACCAATCAAAACATGTGTTCACAAATAAAACTGCCGTCACGTACCGTAGAAATATCGATAAGAAGGGAAGGAAGACTGGAGATGTATTCATTCGAGCAGAACTGCCCACACGAGTTAGACATAGGTTGTCTGCGAACGATATACACTTTTTGGAGTTCATTGGTCTGAAGTTGCGCGTTTAATAGCAATAATTAGCCAGATATGATGGTTGTTACAACATCATCTACTAGCAGCCTACAATTGGAAGTGTTTGATGAACCGATTTTGGATCATTCCCTGGTCAGTCTACATGAACACACGTACAAACCATATGGTTCACCATCCCATCATTCAAGAACTTGGATGAAATAAGGATCGCCGTCAACTCTCAAGATCTATTACTAGATATTTCAGAAAGTTATATCTATGTTGAGAAAAAATTCACACCAAATGATTCTACAAAAACATGTTATTTTTCAAATAATGCTTCAGCATTCCTTTTCGGAGAAATACGTTATGAGATGGGTGGTGAACAAGTATGTATGGTTCGAAAACCCGGCATCACTACAGTAATGAAAAGTATGATTTCCTATAGTGAGGCGAATGCAAAATTCTTAGAAACAGTTGGATGGTGTCTGGAAAATGGAAAACAGTGTATTTTAGATGAAACTAGCCGCGTTTTCAGTGGTAAGCTACCTCTCGAATATCTGATGGGGTTTGCTGAAGATTATAAAAAGCTATTTTGAATATCAAGCAGGAGTTGATCCTCATTGTAGCTCGCTCATTCAAAAATTCCTACATGGGAGAAGTTGATGCCACATTCGAGATAAACAAAATCGAATGGAAGATTAGACATGTGATGCCATTGGATAAGCAGAGACTGAAGCTGTTGAATCGTCTGAATAGGAGTACAACTGCAAAAGTGAAAATTGCATACCGGATGTGGGATCTATATGAGTTACCAACCATTCGTGAAACAGCTTCCGATATTTGGGCTGTTAAAACTACCAATAGTCTCGAGCGACCACGATTCATCATCATAGGCTTCCAGAACTCTGTAAACACAGATGATAGATCTAAGGACGTCACACAATTCACCCATGCAGGAGTCAACAATATTCGTCTGTATTTGAATTCGGAAGTTTATCCATATGAACGGTGGAATTTGAATTTCGATAAGAAATTAGATGCGATAGCCTATTATGCATACGAAAATTTTCAATGTAGTAGAAAAGATATGGGTGAACCAATGATAAGCATTGAAGAATTCTGTGCAAACCCCCTATTCATCATCGATGTCAATCATCAACCCTATGCAATCGAAACTGTCGACATCAAGTTGGAGTTTGAAACACGTAAAACAAAGTTTCCATCACACACCAGAGTTTACGCATTAATTCTTCATGATGCATATTTGACTTATAGTGCATTGGATGGTTCCATACAGATGGGTGCTATATAAATCATGATTACTCATATGTTAGTATTTAATTAGCAATAGTTGAAACATTGGTTGTCCAAATTTATTGAAAAAAACTGAATAAAATTCCAATGTGCTAAATATATTGTTTTATTTTCCACTTCAATGAATTATTGATAATATGCATTTCCATCCACAAATATCTAAAGGTTTCCTTCTTCTTCTTCAGCATCAGATACCTCCGGGGTTATACCAATACTATATTTTCGAACGAGGTGGTTTGGTAGATAATCAGAAATTTCATAAAGGAATTGCACCAAGTCCTCTTCAACCATTGCTTTCACGAATCCCTCAACATTAATGTTTCCATATTCGAATCGGGCACAGAGTAGGAAGCCCAATGTACTAATTAGCCTGATTGTAGAGTCGTTGAACTTGTGCTTTATCGAAACATACGCTTGTGTCATAATTCATTGCATATAGTGTTTCCTGCTCCAACTCGGAGAATTGGCATTTCAACCTCCTCAAAGCTGAGATGATATCTTTCGCTATCGGCCATGATTGACTAGTTTAATGCATTCGCATATTTACGGTTGAAGTGATGTATCCTGCAAGATGAATAAAATGTTATGATCACGATCAATGTAAGTGTTAGCCACCAATTCATGATATACCTCTGATATATCACTTACCACTATATTTTCAGTACGTGATAAGTGCAATTATATGGTGTGTAAGGTTTACTTTATGATATCCAAACCTCTCTTCATCATGCTAACTAACTCTACTCAATATATCTATTTTATACTAATTAAAAATTATTCATGCTTTTTTGCAATCAAATTCAATGAGAGCTCTGGTCTTCAGCAAAAATAGGCTCACTTTGCCCCAAGTTTGTTAAAGTATAAGAACCATTAGAAGAATTCATCTCGTCAATATCGCTCTTCACCAATTGATCTACAACTCTCTTCGGTAACCAACATTTCAAATTCACTTCGGTCTCATCATCATACAGAATCACGGTACCGCTTCTACCGAATCTAGTTCCACGTAAAGAAACTTTTTTGATTGTGTAACTTTATTCAGAGGTAGTGACGAGATTAAAATCTGTCTGATTGATTCGCTTTCTTCATTGATTTTTTAATTGATTGCAACCAAATCAATTTTTGTTGCTGACATTATTTTTTCGAGGTAAGAGGGGTATGAAAAGTATATAAATAATCGTACTTACAGACCACCTTCCAGCAAACACACACTTATCTGAGTAGGTAATATGTTCAATATTATTGAGAGAACTATGTTTGTGTAGGTGAGAGAGACCGTATTTATAGAAACTAGGTATGTGACGTTTCACACCCCCTCACTAATACAAAATCGTAACGTAACAATTTGTGTACGAATATCCCTCCCTCAAGTGTTTCTCTCTTCAAGGACGCTACTCTCCTAAGGCCACTCCCACAAGGTCACTCCACCCTCCAAGGACACTCCACTCTCCAAGGACACTCCCTCCCAAGGTCACTCACTCTCAAGGTTACTCTCCCCAAGGTCACTTCACTCTCCAAGGATACTTCCTCTTCATTCTGGGGACATGTTTGTATTCAATTCACAATTTATAGTGAGTACAGTGTATACAAGTACGATTGACCGTTTATAAAAGGTAGTGTCCCTACAACTTGAATCGCGTGTTCATGATATTTATATGCAGTGTATAGAAAAATGGCTCATATTGCCATAACCACAATTAAACAGGGAATCTGCCCATGTTAGCAGTTTCAAAGACCCCACAATACGGTAGAATTCACAGGTCCTCACAATATTTGTGTGACGTGTATGAGTGCTCCTGCAGGTTCAATGTTATACATGTGGTTGCAATATGCTTGCGCAAGGCAGTCGCGCGAAGCCTGTCTGGGAAACGTGCACCACATTTCTCTGAATATTTTCGCATTAAAGTACATGCTCTCAAATACACAAAATCTTGTTTATTTTTGCCTCGTATGACGAACACATACGGGTTATCTTTTGGTACACCAGCCATCATCAAATAAAACTGGAACGGTTCGTTTCAAGTTACCGCGTATACAGAACCTTACATATTTGCTGGCTTATTTTTTATTAGTCAGAAAATGACTTCAGCAAATCTTCATCATTTATTGCTTTGTATATGTCCTGAAATCTTCGATCAAAATACGTTTTGTCTCACCAGGTCTACGTCTGTTGAAAACCTGAATTGACAAAAGCGCCAAACACGCCAAATCTGTTCAAACTTTCGAAAAAAAATTCAATTTGTAGTTTTTTCATGGCCTCACATCGCTTTGCCAGAATATATAAATGGAGTTTTTGTATATCTTCCATTGGAGAAAGATCAACAGTTTTTCTCTTTTTTAAAGTAGGATTGGATTCTGCGACCGTTCTGTCAACACTGATGTTTACGTCTTGAGAAAACACTTCGATGTAATCTTTGCAGTTCTTCTTACTAGCATAATTGTGATGTTTAATGCATTTTGTGGTTGATAAGTTTCCCATTTGCTTCAACAAAATTCCAAAATCGAAAGCAACAGTGGGCGTTTTATAACTCCATGTTTCCGAGTTGAATTTGGTAGTTTCATTCAATCAATCAATCAAAAATATACTTTATTGTCGAAGAAACACATTATTGTTGGCAAATCATGATAAATAAATGAATACAATAAATGAAGTGAAATGAAAAATTTCACAGTCTAGGTTGAGGTTGAACTCGTTGGATTACAGATACATAGACAATTTAAATGATCAATACTTGAAATAAATAAATAAGTAAAGTATATAGACTGGTGGATAATATGAAGGTACATAAATTATTGAATGGATCCACATCCACTCATATTGAAATATATCTCTGTACAAGAACCGGTAAATACAAAAGTTAGTAGATATGGACGTACAGCATAAATCGACATACTTATAACAGAACATAACATATTTAACATAATTGTAAAAATATCAGCTGGAGTTAATTATCCCTCGAGATTATCGTCAAAAAAATCTTGTATAGAATAATAGGTCTTTTCAACAAGCAACCTATGCACAGCCTTTCTGAATGCCTTTTGTTCCTCAATTTGTTTTATATGTAACGGCAAGTGATTGAACATTGTGATTCTATTAAAAATTAACTAGCGAACTATTTGGAATTGGAAGATCTAAGTGGCAGATGGGTCGACGGGTAATATAAGAAGATACATGTCTTGCGAAAGAGGATTTATTCTTCATTATCAAACATACTGACTCAAGGATGAACATGGAAATTACTGTTAAGATACCATGTGCCTTGAATAGTGGTTTGCAGGTATTCCCCACTTTTGCCTTGCAAATATACCGTATAGCTCTCTTTTGAAGAACAAAAATCATATCCAAAAGCTCTCTTGAACAAACTCCTCAAAAAGCAATGCCTTATCTTATATGGCAGTCTACTAATGCAAAGTAGGCTTTTCTTGATAGGGAATATCCCAACTCGTCATGGTCTCTGAATTTTAATTTATCATCTACAGTGAGGCCAAGAAATGTGGAATTGTTCTTCATATTCATCAAATCACATCCTAGCCAAATGTCAGGTAGTGTACATCTGAAAGTGAGAATACTCGTTTTGCCTATATTGAAGGAGAGTTGGTTAGAGTCACACCATTCTTTTATTATTTCGATGTCATGAATTAATGGCTCGTACGGTATCATCCGAAAATTTGGGATCAAATACAGATATCAGATCGGTTACCTCTTTATTTAGGTTTTTGATAGCCCATAAAAATCTTTCTAGTAATCGAATTCTACTTCGGATCATGTCGTAGTATCTGGGGTCTTTTTATTTTTCGCACATTTAGTTTGCATAAATGATTACTAATTCATCATATCGTACAACTCTTGTGACATCGTCTTCTTGTAGCGTAGGAAATAATGCATTCTTGACTACTATTGATGCATGAGGGTGGATTCTACCAGTAACTTTCTCACGAAGAAGCGTTACCACTCTTCCAGAGTACCGGTACACTTGGCAAAATGTGACCTTAGACTATTTGTTGAGAAAAACCCCTTGCAATTGGCACAAGCTTTGTAGTCTTTACCTGTTCTACATGAATTTTTTTGGCACCTTCGCGTAACAATCAAATCACCCTTGTTGATATCATCATTGGTATTATATAAAAAATTTCCTTTTTTCTCTAATCAATCCAATGATTTGCTTTCTTTCGCTGTTTCCTTTTGGCAACATCATAAACTTTCTGAATTCCTCCTTATTTTTATGCATAGTTTCCAAGTGCCTTCTAATTTTTTGTTGTTTTTTGTGACAGTAAGGACGAAAGTTTGCTTTATTTATCGCCCATTCTTCTGCTAGACTCCGCTACAGTCAAATGTGCATCGTCACATGCATATTGTCACGATAGGAACCAAATATATTCATATATTCAAAACTATATTGATTCAAGATTCATTAATAAAAGTTTATTATTCATTTTATCGTATAACATTCGATTAAAGGAAACGAGTATAATGTTTCACTCACGTTGGCAGCTCATTCAACCGGAATGATATATCCGCATATGGAGTAAAACGATGACTATATCAAAATATTCTAAATAAATATCGAACAGCCGATAAGGCAAGAGATCTATTTGGATCTGATCAGCTAGCCTTCACTATGGTTCATCCCCTGCATCTGCTAGAGACTATTTTGTAAGTACTACTGTCACAATCGTTATGTTGTCAAACTATTAAATGTTTCTTTTCATTGCAAAGTCTGATGTATATACGTTTGCATTGAATCTCGTTTGTTAAAATCACTAATGAAACTAATTTCTTTCAATAAACTGTAGCTTTATAACGAACAACTGTTTTGATTTCTCGGCCTCCCAAGCGAGTTCACCCCCGACCCATGGCTACAGGGTAGTGACTCGGGGGTGAACTCGCTTGTGAGGCCGAGAAATCGAAACAGTTGTTCGAGACTTCGCAATGAAAAGAATAGTTTGACAACATAACGATTGTGACAGTAGTACTTACAAAATAATCTCTAGTAGGGGATGAATCATAGTGAAGGCTAGCTGATCAGATCCAAACTGATCTCTTGCCTTATCGGCTGTTCGATATTTATTTAGAATATTTTGATATAGTTAGCGTTTTACTCCATATGCGGGTATTTCATTCCGGTTGAATGAGCTGCCAACGTGAGTGAAACATTATACTCGTTTCCTTCAATCAAATGTTATACGATAAAATGAATAATGAACTTTCATTAATGAATCTTGAATCAATATAATTTTGAATAGTTGCTATGAATATTTTTGGTACCTATCGTGATATCCCTGGCACCTCTGAGAGCTGGCCCCACAGCTCGAACTGAGATTACTGAAGACAACAAATAATCATCTGAAAAATTGGGCCATTTGAAGAAGATATCCATATATACTTATATCATCCTGAATTCAATCTATCCACTACTAGATATGATATCGTTGGCTATAAACAAAAAAAAATAATAATAATTTTCACCCAACCCAATATATTTCCTCGAAGGAAAATCGAAATGAACATATAGAATTATTATAGTAATCCTACCGATAGGTGTGAAAAAGTTGAACAAAAAAAAATACGCTTAAATCAGTCATAAAAATAATAATATTACAACAAAATCGTTTGTCTACTGGAAAGATTAAATCAACATACCATACTTATTGAATGAACCTACAGTATCGAAACCTGCCCTAAAGAAAAAATGAAGTATCCATCATGTAAATCCTGACCTATCCAAAAAAAAACACAGAGAGTCGAAGCTATAAGTTTATACACTGACCCAATTATCTGGTTCATTTCGGAATTACCTTCTGAGTCCGACACTGTCTTATTTGCAATAACACAGAAAGTCGAATTTATAAGTTCATACACTGACCCACTTTGGTTCATTTCGGAATTACCTCCTAAGTCCGACACTGTCTGATTTGCAATAATACAGAAAGTCATTTCGGAATCACCTCCTGAATCCGACACTGTCTTATTCGCAAGAGTTCTCGCCTCGGTACTTGCGAGTGTGGGTGGCAGACTCTGCATTCTTCCCGACTTCGAATTCAGGAATTGCTACGTATGCAAGTGACAGGTGATGAAACCATTTATCGCACGTCTGTCTTTCATATTTGAATTGTTTGGTGTAGTGACCTTCATACGCAACCTCCATATTACGTGGGTAAGCTGAGTTTGTCGTCTCGCTTATCATGGTAGTGAGTTCCTACTGGCTTCGGTGAACTCAATATTTCTGTGTGACAACTATTTTATGGTTGTTTATTAGTACTATTACCTCAGGTTGGTGGTTAGTTCTGCATATTATACCATCCTTGACTGTTTGCCGAGTTGAACAGTCATGTCGTGAGTTTTCGGAGTATGGTAGGTTGCCGGGTTAACCTCTCCATTCAATACAATACAATGATGATTGAACCAACAAGCAACCATGCTCTCTAGCTGTCAACGTGTGTAGATGCAGCAGACCAATTATATGTGCATCTCGTTGGTATCGGGACGTGCGAGGTAAACTTGGTAGTGAATACCGAATGTGGTGTCTCCAAGGGTTGCTGCACAATGATGATTGCCCTCGTGATTGCCTTCTACTGAGACTAGTACCGTACCATTAAACAACCATGGTTTTCAACTGTCAAAGTGTGTTGGAAGTAGCAGGAATCTGTCCAGTCACAGTGCTCCAGGAACTAGGTGACTGTTGCTCATCCATCACCCTAGTCGTGTCGTTCCAGTGTCTCCAGTGTTTCTAGTGTCTCCAGTGTTCTCAGTGATTCGAATATACAGGGTGTTTTCGAAATTGGGGTAATGACTGAGATGGGTAATAGAACACGAAAATACGAAACGAAATGATCAAATACATTTTTGTCAAAAAAAAATATTTTGGAAGATATTGCCATATCAAGTTTCGCAGCAACTTTTGAGAATATCTTCCCAGAGGTTAACGGCCCAACACAAATGCGTAATGCAAATGCCGACCGACTGCATTTGACCCATATAATCAAGGGTTCGACAACAGATGCGCGCAATGTTGCCGGACGTTCAATATTTATCTAAGATTAAAAAAAACAATTCTAGATACGATCGAAATTAGACATAAAAAAAGAATCTTACGAAAAAAAAGAAGATAGTAATTGACGGCATGTCTAAAAAGGGTTATCTACAGTACGAGCAGGCAAGTTTCAGGTTGACGCCAAAGGGAAGGCAAACGCCTATTTTTGACATGTACCTAATTTTGCGTGAGGTAAGATATTACATAACTGATGATAAATTGTTCATTTCAACACCAGTTATGAAATGAAAATATGGATGGACGAAGAGAATAGTGCATTTTGAGCTTCCTCCTCGATATCACTTGGAAAATCTGAACTAGAATCAGCCTTTTACCACTAATGTAAATATCAAACGAGTCTATTTCTTGAATTTCGTCGATGATTTGTGACCATATTATTGTTTGACGGCTACTTCAAAGTGACGGGCGAAGAACTTGCATACTAAGAGCAATAAGTTTTTTACATAATCGGTAGAACTTATGTAGAATCGAGTGTAGAACTGGTCATTATTTCTGTTCAAGCGGATTTTTTTTAATTAAAATAAGGAAAAATATTGCACGTAACACGTTAGGAAACGCATTTCGTGTAACTCTGTGTTTTGTGGGATCTCGCTTCGCTCGTCCTGCAAAATTCCATTGTCACTCAAAATGACGCGTCACTGGTTACATGAATATCTATTCCAAATGTTATTTACAACGTGTTTTAGGCAACTTGCTACTTTCTCTACTGAATTAACAATCAAACTACAAAAGAGGATACCCACATCAAAATCAGTTTGAAAAATTATTCGTTTTTATGCAAAGAGCTCTTCAATCATATCAGAACGGTGCACATTCAGACTCAACTCCAGATTCCAAATTAATGGGCCCAGCGGGCGATGTTGGTCAGCGCTTGTCATCATCTAGTATGGACGACGAGATTCCCCCTGGCCACACCCAGTGTCCAGCGGCAACCACCCCGCCCGCACCACAGTAGGATGGTAACAACACGAGTTTTATCTGAAGTACCCTCATTACTCGCCAATTTCTAAGAGATTTTAGCGCCGGCGAGGACGGCGCGAGGTCCGCCAGAGTGGCTCGCCTCGTTGCTACTGAAATGTCAGGAGCTGCATCGCAAGTGCTTATGCCTCCAAGTCCGATGTATGGTCTGTCCCAGTTCGCGGTGCCCCTAAAACGAGGGCTAGGTCATACCATTCCATCGAACCCAGTTGAGGTAGGAGCCTTTCAGGGCCATGATAGGAATCCGTCGAAGAGTTCGCCGGTCCACACCAAGGTCCTCAAGACTACGCATGCTATCACTGCCCAAGACCCCACGCCACGAGACGGTGACCGTCGCATACACAACGCCGTCTGCCGCAACCCTGGCCGCCGCCCCGTCCCGGCCAGCTCGGCGCTCGGCGATGATAATGCCAGTGAGTCCGGCTTCGTCCCGGTACTTGGCCACCTTATTCGAGTGAGCCCTATTAAGTGTATCGCCAGAGACTACCTGCGCATCAACGATAGCCACCTTGTTCCCCCGCACAGCAGTGATGTCAGGTTTCCTGGGCCCTACTGGCGTGTGGTACACTCTCTCGTAGTGTACCGTCCATCCCTTTTCTATTAGCGAGTTACCGACCGCCTTCACTATGCATTCGTGCCTGAGGATCCTGCCGCCATGGGTACGAAAGCACCGCTGTATCATGTGTCCCGCGGTCTCAGTTGCCTGACAACCCGCACGACACATGACATCGCGGCCCCCTCGTCGCCCTCGTGTGACCCTCATACGACTGCATAGTGAGTTCGCACGGACCCAGCTATAGTGCACGAAGTCGCCCCCTCGCATGAAGGGACTCGGTCGGCGGACCCAATCCGTACTCACACCGCTTTCGGCAATGTGAGACAGGTCAGCTCCGTCCACCGCATCGTGCCATAGCCGCGCCCAGTACGCTTTAAGGCTGTCCGCACTCTCGGGTCTTGGCACGTTCGCCAGGCGGGCACGACACCAGCTGATTTGACAATCAACCATTGCCCCGCCCGCACAGGCGACTACGTGGGCTACGGAGGACGCACGTAAACGCAGTAACCTCCGTAGTCTGAGATGCGGGATGAACTCCGCCAGTCTTGGAACACCCAGTCCGCCATCCTTCACCGCTGCGTGGAAGAACCCGATCGCCACGTCTTTAGGCAGGTGGAGCCACTTCCTGACTGCGGCCCGAATTGTCACGTCCAGTCGCTTAATGTAATGAGCCGTAACTTTTCCCAAGACCCATGTATGCATGTGTCTTGGGATCAGGTACGTCCTTAATATATGTAGCCGCTGTTGTGGCTTTAATGGCGCTTTACTTAGACGTTCCAACTCGTTCCCCAGCGAGACAGTGGCCCCGGCTACTCTCGTGCCGATAAACTTAATACCCAAGTATTTCCATAGGTCCAGAACGCCAATCTGAGGAACCGCCACTCCTCCTAAGCGGAAGAGCGGTGCCTCCACAATCTTGACCTTCTTGTCCCTACCTGAAGCCACCTGGGAAAGGACTTTACACTTGATCGGGTTAAGCCTGAGACCGAAACGTCCCAACTCACTGTCAATACACCGCAGATTGTTCTGCATGCCAACACGGGACGTCGAACACAGCACGACATCATCCGCAAAGGCCAGCCAGGAGATGCGCTCCGTGCCAATGGCGAACCCAACGTCTCGATTTAATGCCTTAAGGGCCTGATCCATAACGAGACTGAACAAGACAGGAGAGAGCGGGTCGCCCTGCCGAACCCCACGGGCCGGTCGCACAGCCTCTTCAACAGACCCTCCATGTGGTAACGTGAGAGACGTATACCCGTTGCGGTATACGTCTCGTATGTACACCAACATTTCCTCCGGGAACCCGGCCTGGCGACAAGCATCGAACAGTCCCTCATGCGAGACGGTATCGAACGCCTTAGACACGTCTAAGGACGCAAGATGAACCGTCTTCAACGAACTTCGGGATTCCCGCATGACGGTCTCTAGTACACACAGGTTCTCTGCGATACCATCGATCTTCGTGCGGAAAGCCCTCTGCTCGTCAGAGAGAAGGTTCTCAGCCTGTCCAAGCCGATGTTCCAAGATTCTATGCAGGTGCCTGACCACAACAGATGATATAGAAAGGGGTCTGTAGTCGGATGGCTGTGCACGCTCTCCCTCCCCAATCTCCTTAGGAAGGAAGATCGTCCTCGACCTATGGAGCTCGTCAGGGAGCCCCCCTCTCGCCATAATTGAGTTGAACAGGATGGCAATTATCGGTGCCGGAACTTTGTTCCAGTCCCTAGGCTGGATTCCGTCAGGTCCAGGAGCTTTGCAACGACCAACAAATCCCCTAGTGACTTCTTCAGAAGTCACTGGTGACCAGAGCTCACTTCTGTTTCTGGGGAGAGCCTCACCATCTGGAGCCACGTATTCTTGGCTAGGTGTCTCAAGGAGACCACGCCAGTACTGGTGGAAGTCGCCGGGTGCTGCATCCATTGCCCGGTCGCCTTGCTCCCCGTCCAGAATTTGTTGGACACACTTACGCTCGTTCTTACGGTAGAGCTCCTGTACCCTTCGATAATCCCGCCGCCTCCTGTCCCTCCTACTAATACCTAAGTTCGTCATTGACTCGGGCGCGATTGTTGTCTCTTCTGACGACTGCCGCCGGCAGAGCACCCTTGATCCACTGCAAGAGCGGATCACTAATGTCCCGACGGCGACACTCGCCAATAAGCTCCCGAAGACCGCCGTGCCGGTCACCCAGAGCCTCCCAGTCGATTGATTCAGCAAGCTGGTCAATCGCCCGGAAGAACTTCTCGCCAACCGGCACCTCAGCCTCAGGCGACAGCGGCTCCGGATCGCTGGACGATTCTGAGTCGGGAGTGGCAGCCCGCGCCGTCAAGTCCGCAACATACTGCCGGACAAGATCTTGGTACTCCGCCTTACGACGTTGTCCCTTGATCGAGTCCAGAGTACGATCAGGCATGGCTTCCACCAGGTGCAGGTTCATAAATCTTACCTGCGCAACCGTGGCTTCGGCCTCGGCACGCGCCATCACCCTCGCCTCTTCCTCGGACCAACGAGCCTTAGCCCTGTCGACCACAATCTCCCGGTTGTACTCGACCGGATGAGCCCGTCGCATGTGCTGCGACCGCCCCGACTTCGTGGCGAACGGTCTCTGACAGTGTTCACAAACGTACTCTAAGTCCACTACCTCCGCAACATCACGCTCGCGATGCTGCTCCCCTGGAAGGCGACCCCTCAGAGGAGGGGCCCTGTCATTATATCTCATATTTCTGTCGTTACCTTCCTGGAAATTTAAGGAGGAAACGGCTTGGTAGGCCGAATCCCCCCGAGTCTGATCTCGTTTGCGATACCCTCCGCCCCAAGGAACGGAGATGAATCGGCCAGCCCGCGTCGATGCGCCAGACCAGACAGGTAACATTCGAGTTGGGTGCAATCAATCAATTATTTTAATAAAAGACTTTCTGACTTTCCTCGTTTGGTACCGAGGGCTTAGCTTGAGTTAGCTAGGACGGAGGGGGTCGCTGGGCCCCCTAAGGATCGCGCTCGCCTCACCTTTCCCTTCCGAGTTGCTGGCCAGAGGGGGCAGGTCACAACCGGTTCCTGCCACTGGCGCCCGCCCGGGTCACCAGCTGGCTCCCTGCTACCTGTTAGTTACTGCTCATATGACCGTACAGTCTTCGAGCAGTATCCAGCGGCGCCATCGTGGAGGCCGGTAGCATCGCACGCACCACATCATCCTAGGACAATGCGGCCCGTGGAGCAGCCATGACATCCCTTATCTTCGCACCACCCATGCACAAGTGATGCGGCCTACCACAGACTCATATGGTTAAAATTCTGTGGCAGGCGTTTTGCGTTCAAAGCTCACTTTCCATAGTGAGCTAAATGAAAAAAGGAAGGCCCCGATAAATCGAGAACCTTCCTTAGTTCAGTAAGAGAGTCATAGTTACTCCCGCCCATTAGAGGGATATTTTGTACTTCCAACATTCACTCCATTAAATTGTAATTTGAATGTTTTCTTCGGTTTTCATCACCATCTTTCACATAATTATCTTATCAATGAAGAAATAGGGAAACCCAAAAGCAGGTAATAAGTGCGGTGTACTTATCCAAACGGAAGGGTCGCCACGGGTAAGATTATGAGCTTTTAATATGAATTTAATGTGCTATGAATGAAGTATGACCTAGAATTCCGGATTTTGACAGTTTCCATTCTTCAGTCGGTCGGTTAACTACCTGGTGATTTTTTTCCGCTGTGCTCTGTGTAAAACTATAAAAACATTTTAGTTTCATTTGTGCAACGAATTTGTGCATAGTGCTTGTATTTAATAATTTCGGTTCCTCAAAATGGCAAACGCCCACGTGTATGGAAATAACCAACTGATAGATATGCTCCCAATTTATGGCGAAACGCAACAAAATTCTGAAGCAGCCTCCCGCCGTTATGTAGAACGGTTTCCTAATCGTGTTCATCCCCGTGATCGCAGGTTTGTCGCACTTGCTCAGAGAGCCCGCGATACAGGTGAAATATTCACTCACAGAGGCCGAGATGCCGGTAGGAATAGACCTCTCAGAATTATAAACGAACAACGAATTTTGGACATTCTTGAAAACGATCCAACCTCAAGTACCCGCAGCATTGGTCGTCAGTTAGGTGTTTCGGATAAAGTTGTCTGGCGGACTTTGAATGAGGACATGCAGCATCCCTTCCATTATCAGCGTGTGCAGTCATTGCAGCTCGAAGATTATCCACGAAGGATATAATTTTGTGAATGGATACTAGGTCAACATGAAGTCAATCCAAATTTCCTGAATGAAATTCTTCTCACTGATGAGACAACATTCACCCGAAATGGTATTTTCAATCATCATAATTATCACCACTGGGCAGTTGAAAATCCACATGTGACTAAGCAAACTGATTTTCAACATCGCTTCTCGATCAATCTATGGGGTGGAGTAGTGAACGGAGTTTTAATTGGACTTCATGAGTTGGCGCCAAGACTGAATGAACTTTCCTATTTAGAATTTTTACAACATGATCTAGATACTCTTTTAGAAGATTTGCCATTGGGACTCAGACAAAGAATTTTTTGTATGCAATAGTTCGGGAATTTTTGGACGGCGAATTTCCACAAAAATGGATTGGTCGGGGAGGGCCTGTACCGTGGCCACCACGTTCCCCGGATCTGAATGTGATGGACTTTTTTGTGTGGGGTTTTTTGAAAAATTTGGTTTGTGCACCACCGTTTCGGAATATCGAGAACCAAGTGATTTTAAGAGAAAAAATATACAATGCGGTTCAAGTAATGCGACAACAAGGTAGTTTTCAGCGGGCTTGTGAATCATTACTACGCCGTGCGAGACTCTGCTTAGAAATGGGTGGCGCTAATTTTGAACACCTGTTGTGAACTAAAACCGGTGCTTCTCAAGAAACAGTGGATGAAAGGATAAAAACATAACCTGGCAACAGTGAGGGAGTAGTGCGAGAGAGCCTCGGAGAGAGCTTTCTGTACAACGGAACCAAATTAGTGCTTTCCAAACTATGGTGAGTGAAATGATCGATATTTTGAAAATTTTCGTTAGCTCTAGAAATGTTTTTTATTGCCATTTATTGTGTCATAATGTGTGATCGAACACCCCATTTCATTTATTACCCCAATTTCGGAAACACCCTGTATGTAACGAAAGAAAAAAAACCAGGTCAGTTCTTATTTTAACAGTTTGTTAAGATATTGTAACAGTAAATCAACAGAACATCCAATATTCACTTGTCATATATTTTTTATAAGAATATGGACAACTTCCTTAACTCATAGAAGACAATATCCATTTACAATGGTATTAGTACGATTACCCCGTATTTGCCATGATATATGGTTTTTTTCTGATCAGTACTTTACTAACATCATCTCCCTTCCCACCTAAATTAAACATCAACATTTTATTTTTTCCTCGAGTTTTTCCTCTACAACATTACCAAATATTTTTAATACTCAGTGACCCCTAAAAGTTATCTATTCATGTTCCACAACGAATTAACACCTGTACTGCGCACTTATTATTACACAAAATATATGTATCTTTTTCCCAATTTGAGTATTCAACTCAGTAGTATTCCTCTATCTTTCGATATCAATAACTTTGTGGAAGCGCTTCCATACCTAAAATTTACCAAGTGATTCATTTGATATCAAGCCTCATAATCAACTTAAATAACCTAGCAAAAATTGGCTGTAATTATCAATTAATATAACTTTGAGGAGACACTGGTTAAAAAGGAAGATTCAATGCTAGAATTGGCAGCCCCACTTGAGACGTCTCTTAAGTTGTCAGTTGCATCACTCACTTCTATTTCAATTTCGCTTTTTTCTGGTGTCTCATCCGGTTTATAATTCGAGTTATTTGGGTTTGTATCAATGAATCGTAAAACAAATTGGTGCACAATAAATCACCGTAGTCAATTTAGCAAAATTTGATTAGCGTATTATTCAGATTAGTGGATTTCAGTTTAATGTATGAGCCAACCGTTTGCCTCAATGTGGCGGTAGTACACTGATTTCCGCTAAATTGACGTAAACTAACATCCGTCAAAATGACTGCTGCTGTGAATCATCTCATTTTATTAGAAATAAATATGAACCAAACACGCATTTCAGATTGTTTGGGTATACAGGCTCATTGACAAAAAACGCACAGAGATATAGCGCCGCCATTAACATCTGATTCTGAAAAACAAAAAAGTGAATGCAATGACTAATCAGATTCTGCAAGGTGACACCAAAATTTTTTTTTTCAATTTCAACTCTAGGTATAACTAGCGACTGTCAATTTTTTGTTCAATAGCATGTATTTTTTCTTCTGATTTTCTATTTCTAGATACAATAATGTGTAACAAGTTGACTTTCGCGTCAAATTAATTCAAACAAATTAATCCGTCGCCGACAATAAATTAATGTTTTTATTACATTTTCTAGTTTGTGAATCCCTATGATATGCATTTGTTCTCGATGAAATATTTTTCCAACATTATAATGTACTTTTTTATAAGGGGCGGACTCTACGTTCAATGACTCAATAGAAAATGTGATGAAAATGTGATTTTTTTTTGGCAAAGCATCAATTTTTCTCAACTAATCTGACGCAGAAGTCAACCTGCTATGCATCATTGTAAACAAATAAATCAATATCAGAAAAAATTATTTGTTGCTATTCGAAAAAAACAGTTGACAGTCACTGTCATCAGAGTTTGAATTGTAAAAAAAAATGTTTGGTGCCACCTTGTAGTATCTAATTAGTCAATCCATTTGGTTTTTTGTCTCTCAAAATCGAATAATAAACGGAGGCGCTATGGCTTGGAGCGTTTTTTGTCAGCCAGCCTGTATTTAGCGCGTACCTCCAAATATAATAACTCTTAAGGGTATATGAATCAAAGATAAAAAATTACAGAGGATGACCAAGAAAATGTTTAAGAAATGTCAAATAAGTGTGTTTGATAAATAACGGTTTTATTACAAGTAATTTATTTTTGGCATTTATCTCGAGATCCATACAGTTTTCGAAAAATTTACACGGGGGCAAAAAGTTTCCAAATTGGAAGGAAAATCTGAATCTATGTCACTTTGAAAGCAGAGACAGCACGCAAAAAAGTTCTACAGGGTTAAATTGGGTACGACCCCTGAAAGTCTATCACCCTGTAGGTATTCAGAAATGTTCAATAGCCTCAAATATTGAATTTTTGAAGTGTATTAAGGGTACCAAATTTCAATCAATTATTCCGAAAATTGTAGGAGAAAATTCAAAAAACATAAAAAAAATCTGAAACTTTGACACCCTTTGAATCGGAAACGAAGCTCCCACGCATATATGTTTGCATGAGATTTTCATCTTGAAAAAATGTCTTCTTCAAGCTGTTAAAGTCCTGCCACAAAAAACTGAAACACCCTGTTTATAAGTATTTTCTGGAAAATATGGGGAGTGAGTCCATTCAAATATCGTCCTGAGGATGCTTATATATTATATTTACTATAGGAAACACATATCGAGGCGATGAAAAAAGTTTCGGTGTGTGGTAAGGTTTGTGAAAAATAAATATAGTAGCATTCATTATTATTTTTTATTGTAGAAAACTCTAATGGTAATATTGAACAACAAATAATATGGTATCATCTATATGAATACACTAACAATTATAACAAACTACAGAGGTATGAACATAGGTAGCTAAATTTTTGTACATTCATGTTGGACAGAACAGACTCAAAAAGAACAGTGTAACAACATATATGATACATACAATATACCGGGTGTCAAAGTATTCATTAGACAAGTCAGAATTTCCAGTGTTCTGAAGGTATGATGTTCAAACTTGGCAGGATTGTTGGATTCAAGAATTGTCATATTTTTCGATATTTCATACTCTTCCATCATGCACTTTCGGTTTTACCGGAAATTACCCCACATTTTGATTTTCAAATAGGACACCTTGTATTCACAGAAAAAAATCATAGTGAAAATCACTATAATCATAGAACTGTTCACTATAAAGTGCGTCGATTATAGCTCCAGACACAATTTATAGTAAAACCTTCGATTTTATTATAGTTATTTTTTATAGTAATGATCACTATAATATTTTAGCACTATGAATCACTATTCTGGATAGGTGAAATATTCCATATGGATTGTAGAATAATTTCCTACAATTTGTGTTAATTTCTCCCATAAGTTTCTTCCAAAGAATCAGTAAGAAACATCAAAGTTTGTTGTAAAAGTTGATGAGATGTACTAGTAATAATCAATGTTATGCTATGTGTTAGTTACTATTATACTATAGTGAATAATACAGGGATTCTATTTCACAAAATTACGAATTAGTGTATGTAGTGTAGTGAAATTTGAAACAAATACTAATGAAAACTACAATCATACTATGTCATTGACTACTAGATTGTTTCAGTGAAAAGCATCATAATATTATAGTAACTAACCTCAACCCTTTATAGTAAATATTTGAATAATGATGATGACGAATAATATAATTATAGTTAATTTACCATCATTATTATATAGAAAGTTGCTCCAATATTATAGTGTAAGATTCTATATTATTATGGTGAAAAATTCTATATCATTTTGATGAAAAAGTCTACATCATGGTAGTGACATATTTCACATTATTATAGTGAAAAATTCTATCTTGTTTTAGTGAGAAATACTATATTATTATAGTAACAAATGCTACATGATTTGATTTTAGTGAAGAGTACTAAACTAAATTTCGTTTTCATTTCAATAATAATCAATTCTATAAATAATTGTAAACAAATTCTGGAATTTCCTGTCCATGTGCTACCTTCCATCTATGGAGAATCTAACTGACATTAATGATTGTCAGATGTGAAATACGAATATTAGATTCTCCAGAAGTGAAAAGCTGCAAATGAAGAAAATATTTCAACGGCCACTACAATTTTACAGTAATTTTTATGAACCCTGTAGGGAGAGGGTGGTGGATTCGGCTAGTTATGACGTTTTGCAGGTTTATTCTGAATTCTTATACGATAGATGGCGTCTAGATGTGGATGAGGAATGTTCAGCATGTATATAATATGAATTATAATGGAAATTGGAATGAAAAATAAATTAGTCTGTTTTTGCGACATTTGAAATTATGTCTGCAATTGGCCGAATCTACCTCAGTACTGAGGTAGAATCGGCCAGTGGCTGTGGAGGTTTCGGCCATTCAGGAAAAAGTATACAATAATGTTTAGCTGAATGTTTTCAACAAATTTTGATACATTTTATTGAAGGAACAGGTCTCATACAGTTATATACTCTCATCGCAAGTCATAACCTTGAAAATTATAATTGAACCGCAGGGATGCTAAAACTCTGGCATTCCCAATTTTATTTGGTGCCGACAGCT
Organism: Phaedon cochleariae; assembly: GCA_918026855.4. NCBI lineage: Eukaryota > Metazoa > Arthropoda > Insecta > Coleoptera > Chrysomelidae > Phaedon > Phaedon cochleariae. The sequence continues at coordinate 40,380,049 of OU896711.1, forward strand.
TTGCTGTGACATCTTCGATTGGAATGACACTGACGTCGGGGATTGTACGAAAATGAAAATTAGTGGTGAGTCCTCTTCTCCTCAAGAAAGTGGCTGTAAGCACTTTCTCCTCGACAAGTATAATTTTCCCAATGTAGTAACAATAGCCATCTCTCTTATTATTCGTACTGAACTTTACCAAAACAAAATCATTGATATTGAATTTGGCATCTCTTTGTGGAGTCTTGAGAGATTCAAATGATTCCTCATCAGATGTGTCATCTGCGACGAATGAAGATTCGCTAAGATCACTAGATGAATATTCTTGTTGAAAAACTTTCTTAACAACAGCCTTTTTCTTGGAAACATTCTCCTTTCTTTCCTTATCTTTTTCCAAATTCTGTTTGAGATTCAGTTCAGGAGTGTCAGTGTATATCCTGGATTTTGATTCAACTCTCCTTGTCTTTCTGGGCCTCTCACATGAATCAATCTTGAGGAATGGCCTTATTTCTTTCAGTAAACTCTTCTTCAATGTAGATGGTCCAGGTTCTTTTGAGGTTGACGGTACAGTTGGATTAGATGGTGATGCAGCATCAGTCTGATTTTGGAAGTTATTCAAAGGAGATTCTATTCTCACATTACTTCCATCATTAGCAATTCGCTCAGGAGTTCTCTCATTATCAGGAACTTGTTCTGGAACCCTCACTACATCGACGCAATCCTCTGTAGTTTCCTGTGGTTTATCAGTAACAGAGCTGGGGGCAAAGTCTTGATCTGTGAAAATCAATCTGTTCATCGGCCAAATGCCTGTATTTTTGAAAGAACCTATAATATTTCTCGGAGTGAATGAGTTCAAATAGGATATGTTAGCAAGCTCAGAAATTTCTTTTATGGAAATAGTCCTTCCTGGGTGACAAAGCATCCAGTCATTGAATGCAATGGCCAGTTTAGTTTTGAAAGGACTATAAATCCCTACATCCAGTGGTTGTAATCGATCCGTTTTGTCGGCAAAACAATATCGCTGGAACAGAAGTGTGGGATGCATGATTATCCACTATTAAAAGGATTTTGTTTTCTCGAGAACAACGGGTATGGTTAACAATATGTTTGAGAACATCTAAGAATAATTCTGCTGTCATCCAGCCTGACTTATTGCCTAGTGCTATGCTACTGGTTGGCCCATTTATCATGTATTGCTCTACGTTTCGAATTCGTGGATAAACGAATATTGGGGAAATCATAGATCCAGTCGCATTAATAATTCCCACAAATGTGACGAGTTCCCCACGTTCTCCACTGGCCACTTGGCCGACTTGTTTCTTTCCTTTACTGCTCACAACTCTCACAGGTTTCATGACCGTTGATATTCCAGTTTCATCCAGATTATAAATTTGCTGTGCGATGAACCCATATCTTTCCAATATTAAGGTATAATTTTGGAAGAATTCTTCTACTCTCGATTTATTGAAACCTGTTCCTCGGAACAAACTTGTACTCTCAGGTTTTCTCAGTGAGAGATCCTTATTTCTGTTCATGAACCCTTTCCTCCATTCGTCACCTACAAAACAGAACATTACATAATTGAAAATAGTAAACTAAAATAGGTATAGTTAACCTGCTTGGTTTTTGTCAATCCATTGTTGAGGAATTTTGCAATCAGGTAAGGATACAGCATATTGGTAGGCTAGTTTCTGAACTTGTTTGAAAGACAAACCATAGTTCAGATCAGAAGCATGTTTCAAATACTTGCTGAGTTCTCTTTCCTGCTCTACTGTGAAAACCTTAGCGATTGCGTATTTATTCCCAAACTTTTTTGGCCTATCCTGTTCGTCACTTTCGTTGCCTGAATCTTCAAGACTTGCTAATACTTCTTCTCTAGTTTTATTAGCAAGGTAGATCTTCAAACGTGATTGCAGAGTCGAACGCTTGATATTATGTCGTCGTGCAGACTCATTGAGACCTACTTGTTGTCTCAAATAAGCACAAATTGCGTGTTTCATTGATGGTTCATCTATGTTCCTGTTAGTTTTCCTTTTGTAATATCTAGGCATCTGATAATCAGAGATAGAACATTATTTCCATGATAAAAATTTGGGTGGAGCATTCAGCCACCAAAAAGTGAGGTAGATTCGGCCGGCCGAATGTACCTCACATTGGTGTGGCTGAATGCTCCCCACTTGTCTTTTTCAACTAATATTGTAAGCAGAAATTTTGTCAACAGAATGATAGGTTATGTTATGTTTCCATGTATTTGGTAACACAATACCATGCCTTTCTAGAAAACTCCAGGAGTCTTTGACAAAAATCGAGCCACAATATACGATATTATTAATCAGGATGAAAACTTACGATGAATGTCATAAAATGCACAATTGAATCCCACTCAGTCACAACACGTTCAATGTCTCTCTAAATTATGATGGTGCATAGAGAACACTCAGAGGCACGCAGAATAACCAAAATATGGCGGGATTTTCAAACACAAAAAGAGTAATTGACGATGGCCGAATCCTCCACATGGCCGAATCATCCACCCTTTCCCTTATATTATAATGAATAATATAAGAATAGTAGAGGTTTTAGGGAATAAAAAGCTGAAAATATTGGAATATACATATTTGTTCAAAACATTGAAACAAAAAATCAACAATGTTTAATATAAGGATAGTAGGAATTTTAGGCAATGAATTTGTGAAAATAAATATACCGACTTTATATGTTCAAAACAGTAAAACAAGAACTCTTCAAAGAAAACAAGAAAATGGTCTAGTTAACTATTCATCTCTATCTATATCTAAAACAATAAAATATGATTTTTATATGTATGATTTCACGTATATATTGACCACTCCCTCAAAGTTAACGTAACAATATATAGGTAGGCTATTTCAAGTATAAGTGGTATTTATCGATAATAATAATGAAACCCTGGAATTTTTTATTCAACCTGTATATAGCGCTTCCAACAAAAGATTCAAGGATGGGTTCAATATGCGTGAAAATCTTGTATTCTTTGGACGATATAGATAACTTTATTAAATGTACAATACTAATAACATTTGACAAACAGAGTCATCAAACTTCAAATGATTAGTGGTCCAGTCAAACCTTCTTATGAATTCTATGAAATATATTTGTTCAGAGAGCATGTCTGACTGATACAAATATATCTTTTTTTTTTCTTCTCGAAGAGACAGGGAGAGAAATCATGCAGATTTTCATGATGGACTATTCTAACAATATCTATAAATTGAACTTCATAGGCATGATAATGTTTATTGAAACTAATACTTTCTAGAAATTGGCCTGAAAAATATACAGAATTATTCAACAAATATATTTTTTTGATGATCATAAATAAAGGCATCTACTATAATTACAGAAAAGGGTTTATATGTTGCACCTTTTATATCCACATTGCTAACACATAAAATTTCATTCTTATTTGACATCGATGCCAACAAAACAGAATCATTCTCATCTGGTTCAAATGTATCACCATACTTCAACTTATCAAGTAGAAGACTAATGAGCATATGACAAACTTTCAATTGGGATTTCAGTGATAATGTAGGCATGAATTATATTTTTAAAAGAGCCTGATACATTTGACGTCATCTTTGATTCCCGATGTTTCTGTTCAGATCTCATACACCATAACTTAACAAGTGGTCCAGATTTTCTTACAATCATAGAATAATGCAAGTGATGATGTTTTGGCTTGAGTGATTTGGAATAAATTACTATGAGTGATAAATAATCCTCAATAATAATGTTCAATCTTTTGCTTTCAGAAAAGAGCACTTCTGGAGAACAGACAATATCAATAATTTCACGTGATTTAGTCCAAACATTCCAAATCTCCAAATTTTCGGGAATGAGATCTCCTATCATCAGCCCCAAATATCTACTAAAGCATAACATTTCTGATGCAGAAAACTTCAATCGTATTCTTGCATTCTGAACAGATAACAGAGGTGGTTTGTTACGCTTTTCTGAATCACAATAATTAAAACCATGAACTCTATTATTAAAATCATCTAATGAAAAAAGTATGAGATCGAAAATCAATACATTCAATAAATCAGAGATGTCGTAATTACACACACCTTCAAATAAATCATGCATTATTTCCACTACATAATTTGAGGTCAGATGAAAATCAGTTAATGAGTGCCAAACACATTATGTTTTAATTCCTGTCAAACTGACATCATTCTTTGAAAGATCATCATTGTACGAGTCAACTGTCCTCAATAGATTTCCAGGCAAGCTAGTACAAATCTTTAGTTGCCTCTTATGTACTTTACACATCCTACAAGTATAGTTTGCAGAAAAGCTCTCGGTTAATCCTAACATAGAATGAATTCCCAAATCATCTCCTATTATTGATCCAAATTTGAAATATGTCTGTATTTTCATGGAGTTCACCACAATTTCAATACCCGTTTCTTGCAAGAAATTCAATTCTGAGATGACATCTTTGAAAACTGCTTTATTTCCATATTTTTTTCTATCACTGGAGTGAAACAGTGCAAACAAAAATAAGTTATTCAAAGACGAGAGAAGTTCTTCTGGAAAACAGGGAATCTTTACATAAACGGCACCTAACTTATTTTTGTCAGAGTGAGAACCTAAGGGATTTCCAGCTTGATAGTCATCAAAGTATAAAAATAATGGATAAACAATTTTGCCAGATTCCAAATAACTAGATGATTTAGTTTTCCATAGTTCATCCTGTATAAAATCAACTGAAGTTTTGGAATCTAAAATTTGTTTGCAGTTATTTTGAATATTGGCATAAACACCTGGTTTCTCGAAAAAAACTTTGAATACTTCCCTTGAAGGAATGATTTTTCCAATAACTGGCTTACTGATCAATCTTTGCATTGGTCTGTTTTGGGCTTTGTCGGCAACATGATTATTTCTATTTCCTATCTTATAATCTAAGGGAGGTATGAATTCACCACTGTCTCTAAAGAATTTAAACCTTTCGTATTCTGTTCCAAAATCTGAGAATATTCTCTAAACTTCCTCAAAAATACAAAACAGAGACTGAATTCTCTGTTCTTCAGGAAATAAAAATTTCAATGAGCTCTTCGAATAGTCAAATATATTTTCACAAAATGAATGCTGGATATCTTCCAATGTGGTTTGGATAGCATTACGTGTCAATAAAGAATTATTATAAAGCTTGGATAAAAATACTCTAAGGTCAGAAAATACTAAGTTTTGAATGTTTTTCAAATCTATTCGATTATCAACATGTTGATTTACATTACTGATATAAACTTCTTCTGTTTGATTTGAAGAATAATCTGATGTAACGGGTAATACTGGCAACTTTTCAATTTTTTTACTGAGACGATCATCAAGTGAATCATTGATAGAACTGAAATGACGATTCATTTGCTTTTCAAATGATTTATGTGTCGAAAATATTCTGAAGCAGTTGAGAGCTCCACAGTGGAAGGATTGATTGTTATTATGGTTCAATTTGAAATGATAAAAAAAGTTCTGGCGCTCAAAAAGGTGTCTTGGCAGTGGTAGCATTCAACGCTCATTTTGGTCTTTTGATTTTCAATAATGAAAAAAAAAATATTGGTACCTACAAGTTACATTAATTTGAGTTCCGCTGCTCAATTTCAGAAATCAGTGTTGAAACTGAAGCATACCTTTTATCGAAAGATGTTTTAATATCGAATAAATACCACTGGATGAATATCGAGGCTGCTTCACATTCCTTTGGATACTGGGTATTGGTAGCGAAATATATTTTAAAACACAAGTCAACTGCCTTCAGCACAATGTCAACTTTGTATTTGAGGTTGCCAACACATACAAAATACTCTGACCCGTTCAAGTTTTCTCCAACAATCACTGGGATTGGTTGAGCTGTGAGTCCAAATGTTTCATATCTTTGAGCTAGTATCGTGAGCTCATTCTCAAGATCAGAAAATTCCTGGAAAAATAATTGATTCCATATTCATATCACCTATATACAAACTGATATCAGGTGTCAACGAATATATTTGACCAGTCATCATAACTTCTAGAACATAAGGTATTCAATAGTAATAATAATTATAATAATATCAACGATTTTTTGATTCATTTAATATTCTAGAAGTTATGACTTGTCTAATAGATTTGTTGACACCCAGTATACTTCAATAATGTATAAAAATGTAACATTAAAAACGGCTTGTACATTTATTAGATGAATTCCAAAATACAGGGTTTTTTAACTTCGGCACTAATTCTAACTTGGTTATTATTGGAGCTACAAAGTCGATTAAATGGACAAACTAGTAGTATTTTGGCCACTGATTACGATGATGAAAGCGAAAAAAAAATCGAACATCGCGTTCACGAGTTCTGTCTAAAGGTAATATCTCTTTAAATAGGACATCCAGTATAAAAACTTTCTAATCGATAGGAAATTCGATTCTGAACAAAAACTGTCCCATAATCTTTCATCGTGAATTAAAAAATGACTAAGCTGTTGATGATTTTTTTAAATTTGTCATAGTTATTGTGTTAGTCGAGGATGGTCGAGGTATTATACATACATATCGTAACTTTACTTCACCATGAAGCAAGAAGAAAACGTCGATAGTTGTGTGTATTTGTGTAGTCATTTTTGAATTCAGGAGAAACGTTCATGATAAAAAATATTGTGTAATGGGTGTCCCATCTGAAAAATTTAACTTCTTGACATAACTCATTAACGCAATGTTAGATTTTTGTTTCGTTCTCATTATCGTAATCAGCGGAAAAAATACTACTAGTTTGTCCATTTGACCGTCCTCCAATAACAACCGAGTTAGCAAGAGTGCCGACTTAAGTTTGAAAACCCTGTATGTGCACTTTAGATAAGTGAATTCGAAAGAATTATAAACTAGAAATAAAGTTAGGTACTCACTTTAACATGTAGAATAAAACCGTTTTTCACCTCAATTTTAGAGGGTTTCCAATGGTTCGCAGGCTTTTTGCTCTTGAACGTCACTGCAGGAAATAAAATAGGGAGTATGGTCAAAGTGAATATTCCTGAAAAAATAATGGATATATTATGAGTAAAGGAGCTGTACCAGTTCTGGAATCAAAACGTCACTTTTCCCATGTAAATCTCCATAAGAAAAGTTAAGGTTCATTCTGGTCATTTTTGGCCACTTCAAGGTCATCCGGCTCCGACGGCGAGCAAAGCGAGAGATCCGTTCTAGAGATAACGGTGCGCATTCCATTACATTTTTCACCCAATAATGGCTATATACAGGGTGTATGAGTTGGCTAATAGTTGGGGAAAAAATATATAGAGTGAACCCAAAAGGCGTTATACCTCCTGGACGAGTAGACTACCAGCATATAGGCTACCCGCTATAACATGATATATACAGGGTGTTTGGATAGCAATAAAAATATATACAGGGTGTCTGAGTAAGCAATAGCGATAAGAAATAGGGCGTCTCACGGGGTAGTAAACATACGTATGATATAGTATCCGTTCGATATACAGCAATAATAGCAATACAAACTTATATAGGGCACTCGTTGCAACAAGTGAAAGTTGGACTCAGCAAAAGTGTGACAGTTGTCGCTAGTTGACGATTCCAATCATTATACAGGGGGTTTGGATAGCAAATAAAAATATATACAGGGGAGGCAAGAACTGACAGGCGGACCCAGCGAACATATTAACGTATGACAGATGACTCGCTAGAGTCCGTTGAATATACAGGGCTTTCAAATAGTAATACAAACATGTATAGGGCAGATCAATTAAATTCAATTGGATTAAAGGAACTTACTCAGTCCGAAATTGCTCCATTTTCTGAGATACAGGGTGGTGAAGTTGTAGAATGAAAATCGAATTATTCAGACATTCAACAACTAAAGTATGACAGATGACATTTATACTATTCGACAGATGAGATGTATGACACGTAACCTTCCGACGCTTATCGAAAACAGATATCCAGGTTTAGTACAACTTATGAATTTTATGAAAGCGAAAGAGTTAATTTTTCCCTAGATTCTATGGAAATTACAAGTTACGTCCCATAAGTGACTGCGTAAAACAAAGCAGAGTTTTTCCACAGATCTACGTACTTTTTCTAGGATATCATCATATACAAAGCGATTGGAGAAACCTGATTCGACTGAAAAAAACATATACAGGATGAGCAGAATAAGTAGGGTGGATTAAATATTCAAGAAACATATACAGAATGAGTCATAAAACTCGAGTCGAATGAATTATTTGAAAACATATACAGGGGGTAGAAAAAAAATCTAAAATTTATTGCCACTCATTCAAATAATTATGAAAAACAAACTATAGAACTACCATGAACCCAATCATGATGTAATTCAATCAAATGGATGATAGATGACATGACAGCATATGACCGGGGTAGATAACAAACGATCGAATGACAGTTTCTATATACAGAAACATAGTCAGAGTCTTGAAATTCTCCATATTTATAATGATAATATTAGACATCAGGCGAACTCAGCATACCTATACCCAGTAAAAACATTCTTTTACCGTCCACTTTGAAATATGTCAAACAACTCTTTAGCAAAACTCGTCTTCCTATAGAAGTATTCTGAGGTATTCAGGCTGAAAAAATCATGTTTGAGTTGAATAGTAAAAAATATACAGGACGACCCATAATTCATGGATCGAAAAAATAATACAGAGTTAAACTGCAATAAAAATATATGATGTCGCTCTTCACGGAACAACATACAGAGTGCTCCATAATGCACTGAACAAAAATCAGGTGTTTGAGCTGCAAAAAGGGCATTCCAGTGGAAAAAGCGTCAAAAAACCGTCACGTTTTCGTCACGCATGCGTTGAAAAGCGTTGGAAAGCGTTGAAAAACGTGAAAAAAGCGTTGAAAAAGCGTGACAAAAACGTGACGGATTCGTGACGCTTTTTCGACGTTTTTTCAGCGATAAGAAATAAGGCGACTCATGAGTAGACCACCACACTTCAGATGGGCTTAGCAAACAGATAGCTGACGTATGACGTATGTCGGATAATCGTTGGCAGGATCACCGATATGTGACTATGGGGGTACACCAGAGGATTGAAATCAAACACAGTGTTGAAAATGTTTATAATATATTCAATAAACTATACAAATAGCAGCACATTTCCCCACCACCCTCGAGGTAGTGCCTTGTGGCGCGTTGCATGGAATGTGTGAACCATATAGTCGTAGTGAAAGTCATATAGGGTAGTCTTGGCGAGATCGAGAATGGCTTGACCGACGTATATGGGCTTATTCAGCCAGATTTCCAATTTCCCGAGCTCAACTGCTACCAAGTTCTCATTGAAAATGATACAGTTCTTAAACTCGGGTTTGGAAATATACGACTCAGCGCCATATCTCCCCGCCCACTCCGTCAGAAGCCTAACGTTGACTCTCTTACGAATGTTCTCCATCGTTTTCCCGAAAACAGCGTTGTTCATGAGTTTGAAGAGATTTTTCTCGAATTCATTTTTTGCCTGTTTACGGAGGTTGGTGTTGAGGTCAATATAGGATTTAAGCCATGGGGATTGTCGAAACTTGAGTACTCGGTGAATCTTTTTCAACACTAGGCCATGCTTCAGCGCCTGTTTCAAGGTGCGGTAGTGGATGACATACTTCTCCTTATGATTTAACGTTGCCATCAACTTGGTAGGCTGAGATGATCTCGTTGGAGGCTTCATCGTCTTTGGATTGATGTGTTCAGGGCAGAAAGGAATGTCTTTATGTAGATTATGGAGGCGATGTGGATACTCCAAGTCGACTTCCAAAATACATCCTTTATCAGCATCATCAGGAATAGCTGTGACGTCGATATTAGTGTCAGCCCATTCAAAGCCTCCATATGGTAACGACTGAGACATTGCCCAACCATATTGGTTGTTTACATCATAATACATCAAATATGAGTCTGGCTTTGATGAATTATAATTAGGCATGTACTTGTTGTTTGCTTGAGCTCTTCGTTTAGAGCAAACTTGGCTCAATCCTCCTCGGATACCTTGCTCAACAAATAGAAACATGTCTACATCGGTAAGCAGTTCCAACTCTTGCTTTGTATGCTTCAGCATGGCGTCCCACGTGAACCCTGGTAGTGTGAAATAATGAGCAGGATCGAGACCATAGGTGTTGTGGCAGCTGGATCGAAACTGCTCAAAAACATCGGCTAACAGCATAATGTCCGTTTTCATGTAGAGGTCAACATATTGACCCAAGTCTTTACAGCCAAATTTCGACCATACCAGCTTGGCGTGAAGGTAGTGTCTACGGGGGCATGGCTTGTCATACAATTTACTGTAAAATGACTCTATTGGAGGAAGCTGAGTTTCATCGAATCTTTCGAATGAGTCGATATAATCGTAGGGCATCACTCCTTTTTTAGTTAACAACTGGAGCTGATCATTGGAAATATTAGAAAATTGTGATTTTAAATTTGGAAATTCCTCCAGTTCCGTCAAGATTGGCTTCAGGATTTTATCGTCGAACCATACATTTAAATCGGTATCCTTGTAGATTTGTGAGTTTGAGGTAGTAAAGTACTTGTACTCTTTTCCATTATATGTGAAGGGGGACCAAGTGGATGGAATGGTGTGCAGGGTATGCAAACATTTTTGCTTTTGCGTGTGCGCATGCAAATCAAGACATAAAAATGGGGTAGTTGGGTGTTTTGCGACAGTCTTCCAATGTCTGTGGTAGAGTACAAACGTCAGTTGCAGGAATTCCAGAAGAAAATAAAAGAACTAGAAGCTACAATAAAACATTACGAGGATAAGCAGCTGATCATTAGAAATTTTTCGAGAATTACATTATTAGAAGACGCTATCAAAACTCGACGCATACCTACAACGCAGCAAACTACGAAAAAAATATGGCTATTTTGAAAGCAACATACGTATTGCTGTTCGCAATTATGAACAATATATTGTACATGAATGTGCCGAACAAAGTTAGCGAAGCGGGAATTTGTTTCAATAATCGATCATGTCAGTGGATTGGTATGAGAAGAGGGTACATCAATGATGGTCGGATGGAAGTATTCTCAATACAAGTGCCGAAAAACGCAACGAAATATAGAATTCGTTTGATTTTCGATGATAGGACTTTTGGGGAGCTAGGACAATGGCAGTTTTTCGAAAACACATCAACAACAATTATTCCGACATCCCCAACACCAGTGGACCACGAAAAATTCGTCACATCATCGAATATTATATCGAATATTAATTTAGCATTCATAGTCGTGATAATTCTGATAAATATCATTCAGTTATTTTTCATGAAGAAATAAAATCGAATATAATCAACTTGTTGTGCATATTTTCCGTTTAGAATTCACTGAGATTTGGTTGGTAACTTCCTGCGATAATGATGAAGTCTCATACGATTGCGGTTGCTGTTTTTTTCCAACGATTCAGATTGTAGCGAGAACATCCTGTTTTTGCGGTTGATTGTTATTCCAACAGTTTAGATAAGGTCGAGAATATCCTGTACATGTGGTCATATGTTTTTTCCAACATTTCAGATAAGTTCAGAGATATCCGGCAAATGTGGGTAGATATTGTGTTCTATTTGGTTTTTTTCGTGGTGAGTAAAACCGCAGAAAATAACGAATGTTATTCACATATCGCGCGCGTTCAGTATCCCCTTTTCCCCGGACATATCTTTCTGCCTATATAACCAATGTCGCAACGCTCTAACATTCATTCGAATCGCAGCAGCAGCTCATTGAACAACAGTCAGTGCTATATTGTGTGTGCGTGCATCATCAAAAATAGTAAGTACCTTTTTTTATCAAAGTGCTAATTTCTTTTATGAAGCTTTCATAGTTTTCCCATTTCGAGTTTTTCGAACCAACAACAACAATAGCAATAACTGCCTTTTGTTTCAATTCAAGTGTTCATCCTCAGTCCTGCATATGTTATAGTCCTTTTCCATTATATTCAGAGTTTTTTCGAAAAAAATAATTCAATCAAGTGTCAACGATTATTCTGAAATTGTAAATGATTCATCCTCTAGTGCTCGTTGTTTCTACCCTATATAATATTACAGTTTTATCGTGGATTATTTCATCCAAGTGCTAATTTGTATACCCTATCCTATATAATAATCCATCGTTTTTCATTTTATTTTTTCCAAACAATTACTTGAATATATAAAAGATAACGATGCACCGGTGGTTTATGCATTTTACACCAATAGATAATGATTATTTCATCATAAACCTTGGCATATTATGATTAATAAACATTGCTTTGACATACTTCCTGAATATCTCCCTATATATATATCCGGCGATATTCATCCATAGATTGCTGTTATCTGTAGTCACATACCGACATTCGTTGGAAATGCGAAAAATTTAAATTGCTGTTATCTGCAGTCATATGCCAACATTCGCTGGAAATGCAAAAAATTGAATAGCTCGAGAGTATAAAATGTGCTAGCCGTATCTAGACGAATCATTCGATCGAGTGTTCGAGTATCTTGAAGAGTGTTCAGCACCAATTGATAATTTAGTGCTTGCGCCTTTTATCTTGAAGAAAAGTAAGTTTTTATATTCCTATAGCGCTTTTCTATTCGTTCTGGTCGCTTTAATGTTTCAATCAGCCATTCCTCTTGAAAATATCAGCCGGGTAGTCGTGCGAATAGAGTGTCAATATTGATAATCAGCATTCGCTTACCGGCCGTGGGTTCGATTCTCAGCGATTATAGAAATTTTTCTGATGGCCAAAGAAAGTGTTTTGGAATCACACTTTAAAAGGTATAAGGTCCCCGTCATTCCTTGATCGCACAAGTCTCTTGAAGACTTCTGAGGGTTGCTCGTTAGGGGGAGTAACCGAATGAAAGATAGAACAATTTTAGAGAAAATTATTTTTTGTTTTTTCAAAACAGAGCATTCATTAGGCCATCGTGAATATTATTTCAAAAAGTTTATGCAACGCCCTCTATCGCGAAAACGAATCAAATATCAGTGTTCCATTTCAAAAAATATAGTGAGGATATAGAAACACCCTGTATAGTTTTTTCCTCAAAGTGTTGCCCTCAAATACCTTACGTTGTGTTTGAGACACCTTATATATTAGCTTTCGCATCATATTATTAATTTTATTATTATTTTTATCGAGTGTAACCTGTAGAATATTTCGAAATCAGAACAAACAGAATATAAGCAAGCAATAATATGAGTTGTGGGTATGAACTAGTAATGAGTAGGTATAATCTCAACATACATGAGTGGTCTTAACGTTCCCATCCAACTTCTTATTTATGTTATTCAAACAAAAACAGCTGTTCGGACTCTTATCACGCTGGAAATGAGCCATGCAGATATCATTAACCATAATCTACAACAGGCCTATGTTGCATTTAGATGTTTTTGCATAGATAATCTTCTGTTATTGGTATACCGGGCGGCTCAAAAACTAGAAAGGCTTTTACACTGTTTTTCGTTATTCGAATGTTTTTTAGATCAAGCTATATTACAAAAATAAATAATGTGAAATGTCAGTCAATCTACACAATGGAAAAAAATTTATTCTTTCATAGATCAAAAGCTGTAAAGAAAATCGGGCAATTAGATGTGGAAGATGATGACGTCATGACAGATGTATTGATCGATCAGTGGTATCAAGATCAGAACATATCTTGTTATATATTATATGAGGACGGGTTTCCGACATTTTTTGCCCTAATGTCTAGCAGGTGTTGAATAAAAAACGGATAATTTTGACATCATTTATTTCCTAGATATTATACCAACATTTTCAAGTTCAGTAAGAATAAAGGCAATCTCGTTGTTGTTCTTATCTGATTCCATTAAATATCTCAGTCTATCCACCAAGATATTCGGATCTGTCCATTCATCTAAAATATTGTACTCTTCATTCCCAATACTGGCTTCAGGCTCCACGCTCGACTTTGGACGTTTAGGCTTGGTCTTATTTTTGAAGAGGGGTCTGATAATTTTATCGAATTTCTCCTTATCAGCTTGTCCTCGTAATCGCCCTACTCGATCTCTATGAATAGAGCTGATTTCCAGTATCTGTTTATACATCTGGTGATCCAGAGGCGTGTAATTTCGAGGGTTCTTGGAAAATAATAATTCCAAAAGACCCAGAGTACTTTTAAAATCGACATTATCTACGCCTATGTATTGGTCCTCAAAGCGTAGATTCTTATGTCCAAGTGTCCATCTGCCGTCAACATATTTCGGTCCATAAGCATTATCATAATCTGCACAGTGATATTTATCTAATGCTTGCTCTGATGAATGTGGCTCCATGATGTGAACGCTATGGTGTCTGATATACAACTGAAGACTCTTGAATACATCTGTAGGTATCTGTAGGCTTCTGTAGGTATCTGTAGGCATCTGTAGGCATCTGTAGGAATCTGTTGGCATCTGTAGGCGCGATCTGTAGGCATCTGTACGTATGATCAAATGATTTATGTGAACGCAATTGCCTAATCAGTCCGATGAATAATCGGAGATTATTCATTAACAGGAGTGATGAACATTCCTCATATGGCGGTACATGTCAGTTCTCGTCAAGAATTTTCCACATTTATCACACAATAGCTTATAGGGAAATTTTCTCTTTTTAAAACTTTCCCAGGTGTTATTGATGTTGAAAGCAATCCGCTCTCCACTATTGAGGCATTCTATTATAAAACAATTATTACAAAGTTCTCGTACAGTACACAGCTGATGACAGCGCTCACAAATATTAGCCATGCCTACTCTTTAAGACAGTTGGATGTTGAATGATCTACTGGATTGTGAAATAAGTAATAATGATGACAGTGTCGATGATCATGATATTAGCTTCGAGTAGCATTTTTACTATATTAGATATTAACATAGATATTTCCGTATACCTATCTCAGTTATTTTCCCGTTTCGAATTATTATTTATAAGTTAATTAATTAGTCTAGTGGCCATTTTTCGAAATATCAAAAATATTATATGATCACACTACTTCTCATCCGTCAATTCGCGTCACTGCATGCAGGTGGCGCTGCGGAGACTGCCTACATTTCGCCGCTGAACGTCTGTCGGATTCCTATAAATACTGTGACCATGTGAAACATAAATCAATCTAACTTGGATGAAATCTCATCAGTAAGTAGTTTACTCAACTAATATTTTATATCAATCTAAAATGATGAATGGGTGATAACAAACACATAGTTAATTTGAACGATACAGGAGCCACGTAGAGTGATTAATCATTTTTCCGGTGGATCTGACACTGTTTATAGTGTGAAATCGACTCTGTACTATTATATTCCCAACTCTCAACTTTTGTGACCATGTAATATTCGGTTATTGCATTTCACTCTGAAGTGATATTGATACTAGCTTGGGTCTTGAGTAGGATGTTCACTATCGATATTGTTTCTTTCAACTCTTTGTGTTTATTCAATATATTTAGAAAGATAAAGAGTGAGTACACTAATTAAAAAGATTACACTTTAATATACTAGACTATACATTTACTCAAAAGCTTAGTGGTCCTCCGGGGAACGGGTGTTCACTCTATTTTTTTTTTACTGTGTATCTGTCTACAAATATAAGATCATAGAAAGAATCTGCGTATGGGTTTTAAAGTGTATGAGTGCGCATGCGTGGACAAGGATAGATCCGAAATAAAAGAGTGATATGCGCATGCGTCTGAGAAGGTTGAATGCTCAAACTTAGTTCAACTATCGCATTCTATCACTGACCCCGCTCGAGTGTAGACGTATTTTTGTGTGTCAATTAGAGTTATTATTTTTCCAGTTGTGAAAAAATGGCGCTGTTTGCCGATTTGGTTAAGCATATCGCATCCATTTTGGGGCTTCTAACTCCAAATTATGATGAGAAAGTCGTACTGGAAGGATTGCGGGAATGCCAGAAGGGGATAAAGCGACTAAATAGGGCTTTGAAGAATTCAACAACTTTCGGTGAGAAGCAACACCTGGAAGCCTGTCTTCGGAATATCAGAAGTTTGCGGAACCAGTTTAAAGCACTTCAGAAGAAGGGGGCTGGCATTATAACAAGAACGGAAACTGCTAAACATCGAGTTCGCTGGGAAGATTCTCTGTCTGCTTTCCAGAGTCGAATTCGAACTGGAGTAATCTCGAATTTAAAACATAAGGATCCTGCAGCCTTCTTGACCGATTGCAGAGCGTTGTTCAGCCGGCGCATTCAGAATGCCCTCAAGAATGATGCTGCAATCAAGGTGAATACTGTTTTCTGCGGGGAGTTTGAGCTGGTGAAGGGAGATAGTGTACTTAGGGAGTACAAGTACTTTACATCATCAAACTCCCCTATCTACAAGGATACCGATTCAAATGTATGGTTCGACGAAAAAGTTACCGCACCAATTTTGACGGAGCTAGAGGAATTCCAAGAGCGTGACAGCGGATGGGCGCTTAAAAATATCATCAATCTGGGGGTGAACATCAACAAGTTTACACCTCAACTTGGATCTTCATACATTGAGCTGCCACCGCAGATTAAGCACAAAGGAGCTTGCATCAACGTCAAAAACGAAGATGATTTATGCTTTGGGTGGGCTGTGACGTCTGCTTTGTATCCCGCTAACATTAATGTCAATAGGTCCAGCTCATACCCCCATCCGTCTGCAGTTCTCAACCTCAAGGGCATTCAGTTTCCTATGACGGTCAAACAGATTCCTCGGTTCGAGAAGCAGAATGGGGTATCGGTCAATGTATATATCCTACAAAAGGCATCGAAAAACTTGCAGACAATGCCCACATACTTAACAAAGGAAAAGAAAGATAGACACGTCAATCTCCTACTCATTCAGGATCGTTACTTCGATGAGAAAGATGCTTGCGAAACATCCCCCACCAAGTACCATTATTGCTGGATAAAGGATCTGTCCAGACTTCTTTCTTCTCAGCTCAGTAAAGATGGACATAAGAAGTTCTTCTGCGACCGCTGTCTTCATTATTTCTATTCTGAAGATAAACTCATCAAACATACTGAGAGCTGCTTGAAAATAAATGAGACCGCAATCAGAATGCCTGAGGAGGGGAAAAACATTCTGAAATTTAAAAATCATAAAAACAAGGAGAAGGCCCCATTCATAGTTTATGCTGATTTGGAGTCTGTTCTGGAGAATACGGGAGATCCGAAGAAGCCTCAGCACCACGTTCCAGCTGCCGTTGGTTACTTTATGAAATGTTCCTACGACGATTCTCTCTCCTTTTATCGTTCGTACCGAGGGCAGGACTGTATGGCGTGGTTCGCTGATGAGCTCAACCAGTTGGCTGAGGATATGTCTACGGTATTTTTATGTCCATATAACATCACTATGACTACTGAGCAGGAAGTTGAGTTTCAAAGAGCTAAACATTGCCATATTTGCGAACAGCCTTTTGGACCTACCGATAAGAAAGTTCGTGATCATAATCACCTGATTCCCGAAAACAACTATAGAGGCCCTGCGCATGAAAGCTGCAACGTTCGATACCAAGACAGCCATGTGGTGCCAGTTGTGTTTCACAATTTGAGTGGTTATGATGCAAATTTTATTATCGAGGATATTGCATCCAAAATGAAGGGCAAAATCGATTTATTACCAATCACTAAAGAGAAATATATATCCTTCACGAAACATGTTGATGATACTTCCATTCAGTTTCGTTTCATTGACTCATTTCGATTCATGAACTCTTCTCTAGATATGTTGGCATCATATCTGGAGGAATTTCCAAATTTAAAATCACAATTTTCTAATATTTCCAATGATCAGCTCCAGTTGTTAACTAAAAAAGGAGTGATGCCCTACGATTATATCGACTCATTCGAAAGATTCGATGAAACTCAGCTTCCCCCAATAGAGTCATTTTACAGTAAATTGTATGACAAGCCATGCCCCCGTAGACACTACCTTCACGCCAAGCTGGTATGGTCGAAATTTGGCTGTAAAGACTTGGGTCAATATGTTGACCTCTACATGAAAACGGACATTATGCTGTTAGCCGATGTTTTTGAGCAGTTTCGATCCAGCTGCCACAACACCTATGGTCTCGATCCTGCTCATTATTTCACACTACCAGGGTTCACGTGGGACGCCATGCTGAAGCATACAAAGCAAGAGTTGGAACTGCTTACCGATGTAGACATGTTTCTATTTGTTGAGCAAGGTATCCGAGGAGGATTGAGCCAAGTTTGCTCTAAACGAAGAGCTCAAGCAAACAACAAGTACATGCCTAATTATAATTCATCAAAGCCAGACTCATATTTGATGTATTATGATGTAAACAACCAATATGGTTGGGCAATGTCTCAGTCGTTACCATATGGAGGCTTTGAATGGGCTGACACTAATATCGACGTCACAGCTATTCCTGATGATGCTGATAAAGGATGTATTTTGGAAGTCGACTTGGAGTATCCACATCGCCTCCATAATCTACATAAAGACATTCCTTTCTGCCCTGAACACATCAATCCAAAGACGATGAAGCCTCCAACGAGATCATCTCAGCCTACTAAGTTGATGGCAACGTTAAATCATAAGGAGAAGTATGTCATCCACTACCGCACCTTGAAACAGGCGCTGAAGCATGGCCTAGTGTTGAAAAAGATTCACCGAGTACTCAAGTTTCGACAATCCCCATGGCTTAAATCCTATATTGACCTCAACACCAACCTCCGTAAACAGGCAAAAAATGAATTCGAGAAAAATCTCTTCAAACTCATGAACAACGCTGTTTTCGGGAAAACGATGGAGAACATTCGTAAGAGAGTCAACGTTAGGCTTCTGACGGAGTGGGCGGGGAGATATGGCGCTGAGTCGTATATTTCCAAACCCGAGTTTAAGAACTGTATCATTTTCAATGAGAACTTGGTAGCAGTTGAGCTCGGGAAATTGGAAATCTGGCTGAATAAGCCCATATACGTCGGTCAAGCCATTCTCGATCTCGCCAAGACTACCCTATATGACTTTCACTACGACTATATGGTTCACACATTCCATGATTGCTCCATTCTGTACACTGATACTGACTCGCTCATCTATGAGATTACCAATCGAGATCCATATGAAGTCATGAAGCGAGATTGCCATCAACGATTCGATACCTCTGACTATCCTATGAATAACCAATTCGGAATACCACAGGTCAATAAAAAAGTGCTCGGAATGATGTCAGATGAAAACAAGAGTCGAATAATGACGGACTATGTGGGCTTGAGATCTAAACTATATGCCACCAAAGTGTTGACAACTGAAAATGAAATTGAAGAGAAAAGATCAGAATTGCGTGCAGAAAACTATGATCAGGAGGAAATCGATGATATAATCATGAATATGGGCGTAATGAAGAAGGCGAAAGGTGTAAAGAAGTCTGTTGTTAAAACAACTATAACTTTCGATGACTATGTTGAATGTCTGGAAACAGCCAAACAGAAAACAGTATCACAGAATTTGATTAGAGCCAAACAGTATCAGGTCCATTCAATCACGCAGAACAAGATAGCTCTCAGTCCAAATGATGATAAGAGATACATTATACCAGGAATCGATGAAGCGTTACCATGGGGCCATTATTCCATCAATGGTGAAGCAATGGAAATTAATTAATTAATTTAATGTAAAATGTGTGATGAATGATTAGGTTAGCAATTGAGCAAAAAAAAGAACCATCAGACGAATTAATGAAGTGTTTCTATTAATTTAGGAATTAATCTTCGTGCTGTCTGCGAAAACATACATCAGACGAATTAATGAAGTGTTTCTATTAATTTAGAAATAAATCTTCGTGCTGTCTGCGAAAACATACATTAGACGAATTAATGAAGTGTTTCTATTAATTTAGGAATAAATCTTCGTGCTGTCTGAGAAAAATTGTTAACCTAATTATTTATCGCCGCAAGTGGTCAAAGTAGGTCTACCGGAGAGCTTCCCACTATAAAAAGAAGCAACGCGCCACAAGGCACTACCTCGAGGGTGGTGGGGAAATGTGCTGCTATTTGTATAGTTTATTGAATATATTATAAACATTTTCAACACTGTGTTTGATTTCAATCCTCTGGTGTACCCCCATAGTCACATATCGGTGATCCTGCCAACGATTATCCGACATACGTCATACGTCAGCTATCTGTTTGCTAAGCCCATCTGAAGTGTGGTGGTCTACTCATGAGTCGCCTTATTTCTTATCGCTGAAAAAACGTCGAAAAAGCGTCACGAATCCGTCACGTTTTTGTCACGCTTTTTCAACGCTTTTTTCACGTTTTTCAACGCTTTCCAACGCTTTTCAACGCATGCGTGACGAAAACGTGACGGTTTTTTGACGCTTTTTCCACTGGAATGCCCTTTTTGCAGCTCAAACACCTGATTTTTGTTCAGTGCATTATGGAGCACTCTGTATGTTGTTCCGTGAAGAGCGACATCATATATTTTTATTGCAGTTTAACTCTGTATTATTTTTTCGATCCATGAATTATGGGTCGTCCTGTATATTTTTTACTATTCAACTCAAACATGATTTTTTCAGCCTGAATACCTCAGAATACTTCTATAGGAAGACGAGTTTTGCTAAAGAGTTGTTTGACATATTTCAAAGTGGACGGTAAAAGAATGTTTTTACTGGGTATAGGTATGCTGAGTTCGCCTGATGTCTAATATTATCATTATAAATATGGAGAATTTCAAGACTCTGACTATGTTTCTGTATATAGAAACTGTCATTCGATCGTTTGTTATCTACCCCGGTCATATGCTGTCATGTCATCTATCATCCATTTGATTGAATTACATCATGATTGGGTTCATGGTAGTTCTATAGTTTGTTTTTCATAATTATTTGAATGAGTGGCAATAAATTTTAGATTTTTTTTCTACCCCCTGTATATGTTTTCAAATAATTCATTCGACTCGAGTTTTATGACTCATTCTGTATATGTTTCTTGAATATTTAATCCACCCTACTTATTCTGCTCATCCTGTATATGTTTTTTTCAGTCGAATCAGGTTTCTCCAATCGCTTTGTATATGATGATATCCTAGAAAAAGTACGTAGATCTGTGGAAAAACTCTGCTTTGTTTTACGCAGTCACTTATGGGACGTAACTTGTAATTTCCATAGAATCTAGGGAAAAATTAACTCTTTCGCTTTCATAAAATTCATAAGTTGTACTAAACCTGGATATCTGTTTTCGATAAGCGTCGGAAGGTTACGTGTCATACATCTCATCTGTCGAATAGTATAAATGTCATCTGTCATACTTTAGTTGTTGAATGTCTGAATAATTCGATTTTCATTCTACAACTTCACCACCCTGTATCTCAGAAAATGGAGCAATTTCGGACTGAGTAAGTTCCTTTAATCCAATTGAATTTAATTGATCTGCCCTATACATGTTTGTATTACTATTTGAAAGCCCTGTATATTCAACGGACTCTAGCGAGTCATCTGTCATACGTTAATATGTTCGCTGGGTCCGCCTGTCAGTTCTTGCCTCCCCTGTATATATTTTTATTTGCTATCCAAACCCCCTGTATAATGATTGGAATCGTCAACTAGCGACAACTGTCACACTTTTGCTGAGTCCAACTTTCACTTGTTGCAACGAGTGCCCTATATAAGTTTGTATTGCTATTATTGCTGTATATCGAACGGATACTATATCATACGTATGTTTACTACCCCGTGAGACGCCCTATTTCTTATCGCTATTGCTTACTCAGACACCCTGTATATATTTTTATTGCTATCCAAACACCCTGTATATATCATGTTATAGCGGGTAGCCTATATGCTGGTAGTCTACTCGTCCAGGAGGTATAACGCCTTTTGGGTTCACTCTATATATTTTTTCCCCAACTATTAGCCAACTCATACACCCTGTATATAGCCATTATTGGGTGAAAAATGTAATGGAATGCGCACCGTTATCTCTAGAACGGATCTCTCGCTTTGCTCGCCGTCGGAGCCGGATGACCTTGAAGTGGCCAAAAATGACCAGAATGAACCTTAACTTTTCTTATGGAGATTTACATGGGAAAAGTGACGTTTTGATTCCAGAACTGGTACAGCTCCTTTACTATTATGCATTGCCTATATTTATTTTTATGAGCATGCTGCATTACCTATACTACTGTCAGATTCTTGTTAAGACATGTGGCTAAGAATGGTTCCTTTTTATCAGAAGCTAATTTATGAACACTCCATAACAAATTGCAAAGAAATGAGTGTATCTACTGGACTATTTGTTCGATTTCGATGTTCGAGTACTCATTCTCTTCAGAAATGAATAGCCTAAGATGACATCGGTACAGGTTGGGAAAAATCTGATTTCCTTTTTCTCCAGCGGTTTTTGTAAATGACAATACTTTGGTAGAATCCGCCATTTTCTTTTTGTTCATTGTTCAAAAAGACCTTGTACTCGAAAATAGTAAATATGAGATTTACGAATATTTTCCGTCTCCTCATCATAACATTCAACTTGAATATGGACATTTTGTTGGAGATATTCGCCAGATTATTCAACATACTATATATGAACATCAAGTTTTGTATTTTTTTGATAGTTTCTGATTATTATATAAAACGTCTTGTTCAGTCATTAGAGTTTGATTGTAAAACTGCCTGTTACACTGAGTTGAACCCAACAGGTTGTGGGCCCAGTTAACGCATGAATCAGGTAGAGCTCAAATTGAGTGTTCAAGCAAGATGAAGGCGGAAAGAATGGAAAATATGGAAAATACAAGGTTTGGGTTTACTAAGCTGAATAACTACCTGCCTTGGAAGTTTAAAATGAAGATGCTTCTTATAAGAGAAGGCAGTTGGAAGATAATTCAAGGAGAAGTCCAGAAAGAAGAAGTTGAAAGTAACATTTATGCAGAATTAGATGAAAGAGCGCAAAGTACCATCTCACTTCGTGTAGAAAATGACCAGATCATTCATATTTGTAACTGCCAGTCAGCAAAGGAGATGTGGGAAGTTCTACAAAAGGTTCATGAACGGGCAAATCTCAGTAATAAGTTGTATTTTTTTCGTAAGCTTTATCAGGCCAGATTAAAAAGTGGACAAACAATGTCCGAATATACAGTGAGGGGCAATATTATGGAATAAATTCATTTTTACGAGAATAGGCAACTTTTGAGACAAATCCCGAAACACGTCGATTTTTATTTCCAAATTATGATTTTGTGGCAGATATGTCATACTAGTGACGTCATCCATCTTTGCGTGATGACGTAATCGATGATTTTTTTAAATGAGAATAGGGGTCGTGTGATAGCTCATTTAAAAGGTTATTCAATTCTCTATTCAGTGATATGAACATCAACATAATTATTTATACAGGGTGGCCAAAAAAATATTTAATTTGTAAATGAAATTAATTTTCACAAAAAGAAGTATTATAATTTATTAAATACAAAATTACATTGTACTACTGTCGGAAAACAGAAAAAAAAATTATTTGACAAATAAAAATTGCTTTTCGCTTAAATTAAATGTTCAAATTGCCACCCACCGGCCTCTTGGCAGTAATGGAACCGACGAATACATTCTTCTTGAACATTGTGGATCATTTCTGGAGGTATATTACGAATTTCCAATCTAATTCTATTTCTTAAATCTTGTAAATTCTGTGGTCTATCGATGTAAACTTTTGATTTTAAGTAACCCCATACGAAAAAATCAAGTGGTGTAAGATCTGGAGATCTTGCGGGCCACTCTATTGTTCCTCGTCGACCAATCCATCTCCTAGGGAAACATCTGTTTAAAAAATCACGAACAGGACGTGCAAAGTGCGGAGGTGCACCGTCTTGCTGAAACCATATGTTTTCATTTGGCGAATTACGATCATTTTCATTTGGAAACATGTCTGTAAGGGCGGGTATAAGTTCATTTTGTAAAAAATCAAGATATATTTGCCCCGTAAGAGACCCATCGAAGAAAAAAGGACCTATAATTCTATCCTCGACTATCCCTGCCCACACGTTTAGTTTTTGAGGGTGCTGAGTGTGTACCGCAGTCATCCAATGGGGATTATCTTGACTCCAATATCTGTAGTTTTGCCGATTCACTGTTCCATTTAAACAGAAGGTTGCTTCATCAGAAAAAAGGATTTCACGAATGAAGCGTGGATTTTGATTACATAAATCTTGCATTACTTCACAAAACTGCATTCGGCGATCTGGATCATCCTCATTGATTTCGTGGACATTATGAATTTTATACGGATGATATTTCTCTTTTTTCAGCACACGTAAAACAGACCTTTTAGAAATGTTTGTATCAGCTACAATTTGCCTAGAATTAATTCGAGGATTCTCTGCCACACTTAATAATACAGACAGTTTCACATCCTCATTCATTGGTGGACGACCAGCATTTGCAACATGTTTCACGTGTCTAGTTTCTCTAAATTTCTTCTCAATTATACTAACAGTGGATTGTGTGATAGGCGTATTAGGATATTTTATGGTAAATAAATTACATACTTCTTGTTGTGTTCTGGTTCTATCTCCATATCCAACCATAATTAATACTTCGATTCTTTGTGTTTCAGTTAATGGGGCCATTATTTATTTATTTCATGAAATAAACTAGTCCTTATGAGAAAATGTCAAGAACTGACTTACATTTGACCCAAGCCAACTCGATTTGTAAAAACTATACTTTTTGCTATCTTTTTAGTTCTCATTATTTATTTGCCTAATATCGGAATTTATTTTTGTTTCTTCATAGTAGTAGAAAGCACACCAGTTCTAAACATTTATTTATAAACTGTTTCAAGTGTTTCAATAGTAGACAAAATCAATGAGGATGATCCAGATCGCCGATAGACCACACATTTCCAAGATTTGACAAATAGCATTACATTGGAAATTCGTAATTCAACTCCAGAAATGATCCACAATGTTCAAGAAGAATGTATTCGTCCGTTCAATTACTGCCAAGAGGCAGGTGGGTGGCAATTTGAACATTTAATTTAAGCGAAAAGCAATTTTTATTTGTCAACTAATTTGTTTTTCTGTTTTCCGACAGTAGTACAATGTAATTTTGTATTAAATAAATGATAATACTTCTGTTTGTTACAATTAATTTCATTTACAAATTAAATATTTTTTTGGCCACCCTGTATAAATAATTATGTTAATGTTCATATCACTGCATAGAGAATTGAATAACCTTTCAAATGAGCTATCACACGACCCCTATTCTCATTTAAAAAAATCATCGATTACGTCATCACGCAAAGATGGATGACGTCACTAGTATGACATATCTGCCACAAAATCATAATTTGGAAATAAAAATCGACGTGTTTCGGGATTTGTCTCAAAAGTTGCCTATTCTCGTAAAAATGAATTTATTCCATAATATTGCCCCTCACTGTATAAGACGAACTCTCGAAATGGTAGAACTACTGAGGGGAATAGGTGAAAATATCAAAGATTTTCATGTTGCTGCACTACTTCTTGAAGGTCTTTCCAAGAACTATGATACACTTGTAACGGCCTTGGATGCTCCTCCTGATAATGAATTGACTCTTGAATGTGTCAAAGGAAAACTGATGGATGAATTTAATAGAAGAAATGAAGGTGATTCTGAAGCAGCATTAAAAGTATATAACAATGAAAATAGACGGCCGTTCTGTACAATGGAATGTTTCTTCTGTAAGAAAAAGGGACACGTTAAAAGAAATTGCTATTTCTTGAAGAAAACTCAGCAAGAAGGTGGAGAAAGTAGTCAAAATAGTGATAGGAAAGAATATAAAGCTTAAACTGCAGTAGAAGGTAATAATAAAGATTATTGCTTTTGTGTTTATCCCAAAGACGATTATGAAGGTACAGAGTGGTTCATAAATTCGGGCGCATCGAGCCATATGACGGCGAATAGAAACTTCTTTACACATCTGCAGAATTACAGTGATAAAGTGACTGTCGCAAATGGTAATGAAATGATATGAGCTGGAGAAGGGGAAGGACTATTGAATTGTCAAGTATCAGACAAAATAGTATCAGTTCCAGTTGAGAATGTATTGTATGCTATTGGAACTATTGAGAAGGGAATCTATAAGTTAGCAATAGATTCTAGAAATCAGGCACATATGTCTTCTGATAAATGTACCGAATGTATTCATTTATGGCACAAAAGGATGGGTCACAGAAATCCAGCAGATATCAAGAGACTCTTTGCAGAAAACTTAGTTTCTGGAAGTATATTAGAGAATTGTGAGGAAACTTTGCAATGCATCAGTTGTGTGAAGGGGAAATTAGCCAAAAAGCCATTTTCCAAACATTGTGGCGAGAAATCGAGCAAATGTCTCGACTTGATCTATTCAGACGTATGTGGCCCAATGAGGACAGAAACTCCAGGAAAGAAACGATATTACTTGACTTTTATCGATGATTTTTCGCGATATACAATTGTATATTTGTTGAACACTAAAGATGAGGTATCAGAAGAACTGGCAGATTTTATAGTATTTGTGAAAAATAAATTTTAAAGAAAGCCCAAGTCGATCAGATTTGACAATGGCGGCGAATTTTGTAATAAAATTGTTCAGGATATTTTACGGAAATATGGGATAGCATACCAAACGACAGTCCCGTACTCACCGCAGCAGAATGGTATTGCTGAACGCAAAGATAGAACCCTCTGTGAATCAGCAAGATGTATGTTGCTTGACGCTCAATTACCAAATACTTACTGGGGAGAAGCGATTGTTACAGCCAATTATTTACAAAACCGTCTTCCTTGTAAATCTATTAAAACAACTCCTTATGAAGTATGGCATGGAGCCAAGCCTAAAATTGATCATTTGAGAAGTTTTGGAAGTACTGCTTATGCCTATGTTCCAAAAGAAAAACGTACTAAATGGGATTCCCGGGCCAAAGAAGGAATTTTTGTGGGATACTCTGACAAGTGGATACAGAATTTTGGATAGATCCACAAATAAAGTTGTAATAAGTAGAACTGTTGAATTCATCGAAAATGGACATTCTACGAATCATAGGACTAAACAGTCTGATGATAGCAATACGAACATACATAAGAATACAGAGATTGTACTTGGAAGAATTAAAACAGATCATAGAATTGATGAACTAGGTGGAGATATGAAA
The DNA here is from genome assembly GCA_918026855.4 of Phaedon cochleariae. Lineage (NCBI taxonomy): Eukaryota > Metazoa > Arthropoda > Insecta > Coleoptera > Chrysomelidae > Phaedon > Phaedon cochleariae. Next base: position 40,407,177 of record OU896711.1, read on the forward strand.
TTGGAGGAGACAAGGACAGAAGACCAACAAATGGAAGAATATGAAATTGAAGATGACCATATACATGAAATACTAGAAGAGGATGAGACAGTCAGGAGATCATCAAGAAAGAACAAAGGAGTGCCACCAGAAAAGTTTTCATATGTAACTTCTACTGAATTTCATAGAGAACCTGAATCATGGAGTGATATGATTAAATTTCCGGAAAATGAGAAACAAAAATGGTTGAAAGCTGCTGCTGATGAATTAGAATCATTCAAGCAGAAACAGGTCTGGACACTAACAAATCTTCCTACAGGAAAAAAACCTATCGATTCGAAATGGGTTTTCAAGTTAAAAACCAATTCTGATGGCAGCATTGCTAAATATAAAGCAAGACTGGTTGCTAAAGGCTATACTCAGAAATATGGAGAAGATTATGATGCCACTTTTGCACCAGTAATAAAGCAAAGTACCTTTCGGATTTCATTGACAATTGCAGCTGTCAACAAGCTTTATGTTAGACATTATGATGTTAAAACTGCCTTTTTGAATGGGATTCTGAATGAAGAAATCTATATGTCCTAACCAGATGGATATGTCGAAGAAAATAAGTCTCATCTTGTATACAAACTCCATAAATCTGTTTATGGTTTAAAACAAGCTGCAAGAGCCTGGAATGAAGTTCTGAAAAAGGTTGTTGAAGAACATGGGTTTCATCAAAGCGAAAATGACCAATGTTTGTTCATCAGCAGAAGAGATGAAGATCCAATGTATCTACTAATTTATGTTGATGGCTTACTTATCTGTCACAGAAATGAAATGGCAATCAAGATGTTTGGGAGTGAGCTGAACAAACATTTCGAGATTGAAGATTTAGGCGATGTAACCTACTTCTTAGGAATCAGAATTCAACAGAATCAAGAAGGAAGTTTTCTTCTGGATCAGGAGAAGAAAATTATCGATCTCATTTCAGAATTTGAATTAGACTGTGCAGCACCTTCTATAATTCCAATAGATACTGAATATCCAAAACTGAGAATCATAAGCTGCTACCAAATAATGACAAATATAGAAAATCAGTGGGGGCTTTACTGTACTTATCTACCACGACAAGGCCAGATATAGCTACTGCTGTCAACTATTTGACAAGAAAAGTAAGTCAGCCAAGACAAATAGATTGGGATGCTGTTAAGAAACTGATGAAATATTTGAAGGATACCAGCAGATTCAAGCTGAAGTTAAAATCAGATAAGGAGCTGATCTTAAACGGATTCGTAGACCTCGGATTGGGCTGGTGATATTTCAGATCGAAAGTCAACAAGCGGGTTCATATTATTTCTAGGAGAAAATGCAATATCGTGGACCAGCAGAAAACAAACTTCTGTAGCCTTATCATCGACAGAAGCAGAATATATATCTGCTTCTTCAGCTTGTCAAGATGTTGTTTGGACCCGGAGAATTCTTGACGAATATGGAATCAAGTGTGATAAACCAACTTGTTTGTATGAAGATAATCAAGGTTGTATCAAACTGGCCACAAATGAAAAGATCAGTGCTAGAACTAAGCATATAGATGTGAAGTACCATCATTTACGTGATTTGATCAGAAGTTATGTAATTGATTCCATTTATTGCCAAACACAAGATATGATAGCTGATGGCCTAACGAAATGCTTACCCAAGGACAAGTTTGTGGAGTTCAGAACTTCAATAGGAATTGTGGAGGAATGATCTGTCGAGTGGGGGTGTTGGAAATATTCGCCAGATTATTCAACATACTATATATGACCATCGAGTTTTGTATTTTTTTGACAGTTTCTGATTATTAAATAAAACGTCTTGTTCAGTCATTAGAGTTTGATTGTAAAACTGCCTGTTTCACTGAGTTAAACCCAACACATTTAACCTCAATCAAACCATCATTCTAAACTATTCCATCTGGCGATCCAGCAATGACTTGGTATATTATGTGTATCTTTAAGTTTCCGCACTTCCTGTTTGTCATTCGTTCACATTCTGCAATAGCAGTTTTTTCATGATTTATGTCTTATTGCATGAGAATTAATGATTTTCTGATTCAATATGCGGTTCAAGGTGCTGATCAAACTATTGTCACTTTCAATTTTGAAAATACTACCAAAATTGGATGCAGTTACACGTATGTGTCGTTCCTGAAACTAAATATGGGAGAGTCTTTGATCCTTAGTCTGTAATTCAAAAAGAGCTATTTCACTTCCTGATTTTCTGAAGTGTTTGTCGAAATATGAATAAGATGTGGAGGAGTACTTCGTTAAATTATTTATGATTGGTGTGCCTTCTCCGAGATGCAAATTGTTTGTTGATAATACCTGATAGCCTTCATTACTTCTTTCACAAAATTTATAGGAAAAATTACTTCCTTCACGAAATTTATAGAAAAAAAAATACCACTCCAACTAGTATCTACTGGTACTGGTACTGGTGGGGGACGTTTCCACGTCAGCAACTAGTCCCCAATGGGACCTTTTCGCAAACCCCAAGTGTTTTCAATGACTGATGTGGTTCGCTCAACTAGTATCTAAGCTTTTGATACAAATTACATGTACCCACCCATCACATTCATCACATTGTACCCAATCAGCTCCAAACTCCAATTCACAGTTTTCACAATGAATGCATAGATTTGGATCAGTAACAGTAGTTGACTGAGAGAGAAATTTTATGTGCATGTTTGAGTGATGGTCCTAAAAAGATATTGTGTAGCACCTTGCCTTTCTTATTCCACATTTCTTGATAAGCAAGTCCTTCATCATCAATTTCTTCAATTTCTTTTTTCATACATTTTGTTTCGGAAATAACGAATTTGATTTCTTTGAGAATAAATAAAATTTATTTCCTGAGCTTCCTTACGATTCTACTGCTCCTCTGACCCATAATTCCCTTTGCAAGTATATTTTTAACAATACCAAACCATCTTTCTACTGGAGCGTTACTTAGTCTCCCTCTATTTGTTAACAGGATGCAACTCCATAGTGGAATAAAAGACATATTCTGTCCCAAGAAGAATTCGAAAAACTCCGCATTTTTGTACTCGTTTTCATCGCAATCATTATCATGAGTCAAGGTAAAAGTTGGACAAATTTGTTTGAAAAATTAACGATAATGAGTAGACTCAAAATTTCCTAGGATATCTTCATTGAAATTGACAGTTAGTTGATCTTCATTCAGCTCTTCAGTAGAATGGTCTAAAAAACAAGAAATTTTCTATAAATCTTGATCAGCTACGTTGAAACATTCAGTTTTATTTCCAGAATTAGTGATAACATACTAATTTTCAAACCATGCAGAGAAGATTTCCCAATCATTTTCATCATATGCTGAGTCTATGATTTCTTCGATATGACGCCTCATTTCGTTATTCTGGTAATGATGATCAACATCACGAGCCATCAATTTGAACATGTGGAAACAACATATCGCCCCTGTAGAGCAAGAAGGGGCCAACCGCCGAATAAAAAATTGTACAGAAGAGCAGAAAAACTGTTATTTTCAGTTTATAATTTTATTTCCACTTCTATAGTTCATTCTTTTCTTACGAGTTTCCGTTTGAATGATTATTGCTATAATGAAAAAATTTTGCCATTTTCGGTTTTTGAAAAAACTGTTAATTTTGGAAGAAAAAGGGCGCTTGGCCCCTTGTTGCTCTTTGATTAATTTTGAAATTCATATTTTCTGAAAGCTTGACTCTTCAATTCATTAGTAAAACTGCTGAAATTTCTGGGCTCAATTTCATTCATGAATACAGAAAAAAATTCTTTGAAAAATTTTAAAAATTAAACGTCAAAATGACAAACATTCTCTTTGGAAATTCTTGAAAACAGTTAACCAGACCTAATCGTCGACATCCGACTCGTCAGTACCACATATTTTGTCCTTTGTCGCATTGGGATATGGTAATCTCCTTCGGGATAACTAGTGCTCCTTGAAGTCTGCTGCGCATGCTAAGTTGTATGTTATGAACTTCTCCAGAGCGTGAATACTAATAGCGGACCTCAAACCCTATAATGCCTTTAACAAACTTCAGTGCACTTATGCTTGCCCACTTCACAGGATTATATTGATCATCTCTACTATTCTTGGAAACTAATTGTTGGATACTGTTCCAATCATCAAAGTCCCCATAGTTTAGTTTAGTTACAACAAACGGCTCTGGTTTAGTTCGACTTAGTTGCATGACGTACGGCGACTGTGAAGGTGCCATAACTTGCCTGAGATTAACAAAGGTCGATATTGTGCTATGTGTCGTATCAGCACCCATATAGGTATGGCCCTTCAGCAAAAATCTCAGTTGTATATTCTCTATTAAGGGCAATTTTTGGGAATGGTAGAGAAGCATCGAAAACATAGTTTCGTTTTTATTTTGGCCTGGACAATTATCACAGTACAAAGTGGCCTTCAAACTACCTGCTTTTCTTTGCTCTAACCCATTGAGCCATTTGCTGATGCAAATACTGATATCCAGGGCACCCCTTTTGGCATCTGACTAGTCCCATACAAAGCAGTCTCCACGTTGTATTGCGTTTTCATAGACAGATAGATTATTAAATTGGTACTTCCTACTGTTGAATAATAATGTACTATCAGCATAGGGGGTGGTTAGTATTTTCTGCATATCGAAACTGGCTACTACCGTGGAAGGAAGGAAGGAAGAGCCAAATCTTTGTTATACTCAGCATAAGTTGCCTTCTTCTCTCGTTTGTGACTTTTGTTCTTGCGTTTTTCATCTTCACTCATAGTGATTTGTTTTTTACGTTTTATTTTTATTAGTTAACAAGTTGAGCATTTGTCCTTCTCCGGCTTCTGAAAACCAATGTTGTATTCCCTTAATTCACCAATGAATACAAATACCGACGCAATCGGCTCCTCTGCATTTTCCATGCAAGCTTTGTATTGACGGTAAATCATTTTTTTATTGTTATCAGTCGGCAAATATTTTTTGGTAGATTTAGCTCTAGTGTAATGAGCTGGATTTGCTGGCAATCGCTCTATAGAATTTGATACTTCCTGAATTATGTCGGAGTCCGTTGTATTTCCACTAGATTTTTGCCACGTTGATCTGGTTTGGACGTTCGAATATCTGTCATATTATTAACTGTGTCATGTACTTATTTCTTGCTAATCGATAATGTTGCAAGAAAGGATTGTTTATACACTTTTCTTGGCCGCCCATCAATTGTAAAAGTGTATTCATTAGTTACTTCTCTTTTTACAAGACTATAGTTTCTTCTTCTTTTAACTGGGATTTTTGATACACTTGCTGCAATGAAATCCCTTCGTTCTTTGGAGGAGAGTCTATAATAATTCTTGAAGATCGTTTGTCTCATGCCGTTGTTAATTGTAGAACATTTGTGTCGACAGTTAGTGCATGGGTTCGGATTCCATGACTCACCGGAAACCAATACACCTCTCAAATTTCGGTATGGTTCACCTGACCTGCGCTTTTCTTTCCTTGAGTTCCTCTTCCATGTGTCCCTTGATTTTGTTTTTTTATGATGTTTTCCTATGTCTTCGGGAAGCACTGAGCTAGCATCGCTAGCACTATCGCATGCTTCCTTATTTCGTTTCATTTGCTCATGCTTTCCTTTACCTCTCGACACCATTTCTTTTTTACGCGTCTTCCTTGGTTTTGTTCTTTCGTACTCTTCTTCTTCAGACTCTTCATATGATGATAGGCACACACTACTTCCTGAATCGGAGAATGAGTTTGATACATCTTCATCTTCAAATCAATTTGATCATTGGAAATTGCTTCACTGGAAAAGCCTCGAGATGTACTAGGCATGGCACATGGCAATGGGCAAGCTTTCATCTCTAGCCTCTTCTGTTTTCTTAATGTCTGAGATACAGTTGTGTTCACTGACCTCTTCGCTCTTCGCCGAAGCTGATAGCTTTTTTCCATGAATAAAGTGTGATAATGGAATATCCTCATCTTCAGATTCATTTCTTTGCTGATTCCCATCCAGTTTCCACATCTTTTGGGTAGCTTCTTCCTTCGTGTTCGAAATAAAACATATTTTTGCACTATGAGTCTGTTTTTTATATTTTACTTCGCGAACCTCTAACAACGTCATGCAATTGTTCATCACTTCAAAGTATAACAATCCATAGATCGTCTTCACCAAAAATTACTTGTCTATTTATTCTTAATGTCATTCACTTTGCAATCCTTTCACCACCTGTAAAAAAAGAAAAGAAAATAGTCATATACTCATATATCCAAGCCACATTTCGATGTAAAAAAAAACAAAGCTAAAAGGTTTCAAGTGCACTCAGTAAGGCGCTTGACACCTCAGTGCACACAATGTTCAGGGCAACAAGGGGCCAACCACCTTCGGCAGGCGATTAGAAACTCTCATTTCTGTTTAATCCTCGGCGCTTGTACCCACGAGTATAATCGCAGTGGCTTGTCTAGCGCTTGGCACATTAATGCCCATTTATAGAGGGGCTATTGAAATGGCGTTTGGCGGACAATCCCAAAATTTCGAATTTTGGCGCTTGGCTACTTTTTGCTCTACATGGGCGATATGTGCAATTGAATTTTACCTGTAGGAAATTCATTGTTGTTATGTACACACTTGAATGTCATATTAATGTAATCCTTCAACTCTATGCTATTGAATGAAATTTAAACAGCATTCAAAATCGCAAAACTAAAATCGGTGACAATTTTTTCGAATACAGGCCATTTCTAACTGGTGGTACAAAAAGAACGATATTTCAAAAGCCATGCACCAATGCTGCCACCATCATGCTCACTTGATCATTTCTACTACATTTCTACTACTGCACACAGTCTGTTTGGTTTTGTTTGTACAACCCCGGCATAATAATATATCCTATTACCAGTATTACCAGGTCGACCCAGTATGCTTTCAGTAGCATCAAGGTGCTAAATTGTGTCGTTCCTTGACGACAGCAATAGAATGTAACTTGAATGAACTCTCTGCATTTCAATAATATCAGTGACATCATCTTTGTTGCGATCATTTTTGAAAAATGCTTCTAAACGTACCTTCCTGTATACAGCATGGGTTTTCACTTTACCCAGATTGAATTTTTCCAAAGATTTTTTATCTAAATCCAAAACATCATTTTGTCGCTGTCCTAACACTTTTACATTTAACATTTTCTTCTTGGCTATTTTTCGATCAAGTCCTCTCAATTGTGTTGCATTATAATAATGATGATAATAATAATAATAATAATAATAATATCGTCTTTATCATTTCATGTAATAAATATATAAAATAAATAATTTATCATCTCAGTTATCATGAAATGAAGGGCGAAGTTCATTGTCTGCAATGCTATGCATCACAGAAAATGCTCTTCTACTCAACTCTGAGAATTTTTTTCTGATTATTATATATAATAATTATTGTTAATAATTTGAATACGTTCTCAACTTATTCTAGACAAGATATAATCATAAGAATTGAAACGAATAATATCAGTCATATTATATTAGTTTTATTTCAGTCAAATAGTCTTTATATTCACTTTTGAATTGCATGAAATTCAATTGCGTTAGTGGGGTGGGAATTGAATTATTTCTTTGACATATCTGGTATCTGAAAGATCGCCTGAACACTCCTGTTTTGAATTTTGGCACTGCGAGCATATTTTTATATCGATTAATCAAATTGTGAATGTCTGTACCCTATGTTATTTCTCTATGCAGATATAAAGGCTTTTTTTACAATTATTTTCTATGTTCAACCGCCCAATTTCCTCAAGTCTATATAAGATTCTTTGTCATCGACGAATATCAAAAATTAATCTGAGGCACGAGTTCTGAACTTTCTGAATCTTATTCTTATATTGAGTGGTTAGATATGGCGGCCATAAAGAACATCTGCAAAGTAGAAAACTGATAATACCAATGATTCACATAAGGATTTTTCAACATAATAAGGCAGTGAACGTCGATTAATATAAATGATTTTCAATGCTGGTAGGCACGTTGTAGAAGATCATTAATGAACTTTGCAAATCTCAGTTCTACATCCATCAAGACACCAAGATTTTTTGCCTCGCTAACAATGGCTAGTGGTTCCTTTTGAATGCATATATTCGCCGAACTAGTCACTATGGAAGGTTGAAATTTTGAACCAAAGATCATCACATCTTATTTGCTGGAGTTTATAAATAAACAGTGGTTCGTAGCAAGGTCAACAAATTTGTTCAGATCTGCAATCATAAAGTCACAAGCATTTTCTGATATTTTAGCAGAAAAACTATAATATATTTGAGTGACATCAGCGTATGAATGCACTTGACAAGTATGAAGAGACTGTAGTAAATATGAAGTGTATATAGAGAACAGAAACGGGCCAAGTATAGAACCTTGAGGTATTCCTGGTTTGATATATAGAAGATCAGAGATGCTTTCCTCCATACTAACCATCTGTTTTTCATCTTTCAAATAGTTCGTCAACAATAACAGAACCAATATAATCCAGAACACCTAGTAATAGATTATGCACACACAAAAAATTCTCCGATCAAATAAATATGCTTCAATCCAAGAAAATGATTTCTTTATATCAATCTCAAAAATTTTAGAAAAGATCGTTGACGATCAACTCAGTTCTTACTTGAAAATAAATAATATTTTACCCTCGATCCAATCTGGATTCAGACGAGGATTTAGTTGTTCCACCGCGCTATTGAGAGTTAGTGACGATATACTACGGGCTTCAGACCAAGGTAAATGTACGATCCTTATATTACTTGACTTCAGCAGGGCATTTGACACTCTCAATTTCGACATTATGTTATCACTTTTACACCATATAGGGTTATCTGCCGGACCAGTCACATTTTTCAGTAACTATCTGAAAGGAAGAAAGCAAGAAGTTGTGTTAGGTGACTTGCGTTCTTCCTCATTGAATCTAAGATCTGGAGTGCCTCAAGGATCAATTTTAGGTCCACTGCTCTTTTCTATATACACCAGCCAGTTAATAAAATGTCTCAAATATTGCAGCTGTCATCTATATGCAGATGACACGCAAATCTACTATTCATTCGACCCACATGCCACTGCTGAGATGATGCGCAATATCAATGAAGAGTTGAACCAATTCAATACCCTCGCCACTGACCATTGTCTGATATTGAATCCAGGAAAATCTCAGGCACTGGTATTTGGACCTAGGAACTCAAGAATCCTAGTGAAAAATGAAACTAAAATTGAGATTAACTCGAATGATTTGAAAATAGTTGATGAAGCTAAAAACTTAGGTGTGGTTATGGATACAACTTTCCGTTTCGATTCGCACATAAATAGGATGATCCAAATAGCATATTGCTCACTGAAATTGATTTATGGAATCAGAAAATTTATTACAAAGAAAATTAAAATTATTCTCTGTGAGTGCCTTGTCCTATCAGCCCTTAACTTTGCCGATTCTCTTTATGGTCCTAGTCTAACTGTGAGGAATAAACACAAGCTGCAAAAAATACAAAACTCGTGTCTGCGCCTCATTCATGGAGTGAGACGCAGACAAAGCATTTCCTCTAAATTAGAGATTACAGGGTGGCTGAACGTGGAGCGGCGGAGGCTCTTACATTCCGCGTGTTTATTCCACAAAATAATCAAAACCCATACCCCTTCTTACCTCTATGATAAAATAACCTTCAGGAGTGATATACATAACCTGAACGTCCGTTTCAGAGGGTTACTGTCTCCTCCTAATCACTTTCATGAATTCTTCAAAAGGTCTTTTTCATACCAGATCTGCCATATATACAACCGACTCCCAACCCGACTCAAGGACATGAACACGAATACATTCAAAGCTAATTTGAAACAAATTTTATTTGAGCAACAGTGTGCCTTCTATGAAAACTTCCATACTGGACTGGTCTAACGTAGAAACGATATGCTCAATGCTCAGTGGATTGAATGATTTAATCGAGAATCATATTATAGTCACGTGATATAAACAAAACGATTGGAACCAATCGCCTCTATACCGTCTTTGAGTTGACATAATCAATGATATCGTTTAGTTCTATCACACTTTTTCACAATGACAAAGACAAACTTATAGACGATTATTTTCAAACAGTTGGGCATTGGCCTCTGCCTTACTTCTTTTTTTTGTGTAAACTTCTATTTATACTTTTTTGAATATCATTATTCTTTTGGTATCAACAAAGTTCTACCTTTTTTTTTTATAAATTTTATGCTACCTACAGCATAATTATTATAGGCTCTAGGGATGTGATATGATTCACCTACTCTATTCAATATTCCGTTCGCCTATTGTAGTTACAACTTTATAGTAATAAGCATAGTGCATCAATTTTTTTTTTCACTTCATTATGTTTATTTAGTACATAAGTTTCTAATGGTTAAGTGTAAGAGCAAAGCTACAGTGCCTCGCAGTGTAGATTTGAACATCGCCATTTGGATTCAAAACTACACTCTTATGATATATATCTATATCTATATATGTATATGAATCGATGTATCACAGCTTTGAATCCAATAAAGACATTTATTATTATTATTATTATTATTATTATATATACTCAAATTAATATTTTGTCATTGCAAAAAAACTATATTGTCATGTGATTATTTTCAGATTGAAACAATTATTCAATTACAACAAGACAATGAGAGTATTTTTATTGGAGTAATCAAAATACTTGAATTGAACGGAATAAAAATGCTACAATGAAATATTCAAAATACCCATTTGAATAATACGATTATATTGGATCAATAGTTTATGCTCTCGATTTCACAGTATAGTAATATTGAAATGAAATATTGATCCACTCGATGTAAGAAACACAATTGTTCGTACCAGAAATATAAGAGCACTATGATTGAGAATATGATTTTTTTATTACTATTATATGAATATCTTGTTCTGATAAAATAGTCAAGTCAGAGTGAGTCATTAATTCATTTCGTGTAACAGATACATTTTCTTGAAACAAGAATATCGATGTATTCCAAACAAAATATAATTTTTTCATCTGAAAAATATGAATTTCTTATTTTGATAAATGTAGTAATCTCGGATCAAGTCATGAATTTATTGGGCCAATGTCTGATTGACAATATGATTTCTTCACTTTGATAAAATGACTTCCTTGAATTCAAATTGATATTTAATTGAGGTAAAATAATTTGAACAAAATAAAAAAAAAATTCTGAAATTTTGACCACATCCGCAATGAGGAATAATATTTTCTCCACTAAACTTATAGTACTAGTACTGGTGTTTTCAAAGCAATATTTTTGTAAATTCTCACGGCCCTTGAAATTTTTTTCTACAAGATGCATTTTTTTCTCAGGATAGAGACACGGGTAAAATATAAACTTTTGTTTTTTCATTTTCAGTCATACATTTTTCATTCATAGTTGAGATAATGAAAATGAAACATGGATAATATACATTATATATATACGTATAATAAACAATGATTGAAAATATATTAAAAAAATAACATACGAAGAAAAGTACAGTGTAGTTCATAGTATCGTAGCTACAACAAATAGGTCTAGTTTTCATCTCGCCTATTATTTAAGATACAGTTATTCAAAGCAATAAATTGTGATAATGAATGGTGCCACAACATTTTCTCGCTCACACTCAACATCTTGGGTTCGATAATGAAAAAATGATAATGGGTATGATTAGTTTTAATGGTAAGAACTGGGTTTACGAAGTTTATTATCTGACAGTGGCATATAATTCAGTACCCACTTTGTGTAATATTGTTGGTAAATAAGTGGTACTTTCATTGAGAACAAGTAACTTGACCATACCTTCAGAATTCTTCACTTTGAATGCTTTGTAGTGACTATTGTATTCAAAGGTGTATAGAAGTGTTCCATAAAAATTAACGTCATCTTCCTGTGATTTATTTATGATAATTATCCCCACTATAAAGAATACAGAATTGTCATTCTCATAGCTATATAATAACACAGAATTCAGGTCATCCTTTACACCATTCATTTCATACCATTGAACACCAAAATAATTAAATCATAGAAATCATCCATTTTTCTCAAAGTGGTCCAATTGATTTTAAATAAAAAACAATGAAAATCCCAAAGTCTGTCGACCACAAAATCATTTAATAAGCGACGTGTTACTAGTTTCGGCCACAGGCCATCATCAGACACAAAAATGATGTTTATATGAGTACCTTAAATATAATGATAGACAATGTTATGGGGTAAAAAGACTCATACAATCATGTACTAACCTTACAACATATTGAGAAAATTATTAAAATTGAAGAGCCAGGTCCAAAAAACTCAGTTGACAGTCCAGCATATTCAAGTGGTTTTTAATCTGGAGAATGTCCAGTAAAACCAAATTAAAATTGGGTTATTGGCGAAGTACATCAGAAACTAATTATTCCAAAAATTCTCTCACGTGAGATTCATCAAGAAATGCGAAAAGCAAATGGAAGCTGAGATAGAATCCAAGGGACCAGAAACATCATAAATCACAAGGAAATAAATAGTCAAAGAATGAGTGACACATGTCAAAGTCAACCGGAACTGACATGAAACCAATAACTGAGGTGGTGACACAGAATATGACACCGACTGCAACTCCTCTTATGTTGGTCAAACTGGGCGGAGTTTTGAAACTAGAGCCTCTGAACATAATAGAGCGATTAGGAGGAATAGGAACATCAATAATTTAAACACTAGTTACTCCTTCGCAAACCATATAATTGAATCTAACCATAATTTCAATATATCTGACAACATGGAATTCCTTCACATTTGTGATAAAGGCTCCAGGTTGAACCTATTGGAAATGCTAGAGATTCAAAAATGTATAAACAATCCCAATTTCACATGTCTTAATGATCAAACCAACTTTGAACGTAACCTCATTTTTCGTACTATGAAATTTCAATGATCAACATAACCCAGATTGATCTACTGTTATTCTTCTCCCAATCTCTTGGTCTCATTGTTTCAAGTAGATATATATTAGGAATCCTGTTACAGCTTCAATTGATATTAATTAACGTTAATTGATGACCGGTCAAACTGAGAGCAGGTGCATAATCATCAGACATATCAATATACCTATTATAAGAATGAATGTGCATACAGGGTAATTAAAAAGTGTATTCAATTGGTTAAATAGAGAAACATCTTAAAAGGGAAATTATGGAATTCGACAATAAATGCAGATGCTGTATAAAATGGTTCATTAAGCCAATTTAATAATTTCTTATCAGCCAGCATATGTGGCGTCAAGTATATGAAAGCAAGACGATTTTAATTACTTGGTTCATCAAGAGTAAATTCTTTATATTACATCTTGCATTATGCGAATTGATTTCAATTGAGACTAATATATCTTGTTAGTAGGTACTTAAGAAAATTATTGAAGAAAATTATCTTGTTTTAGGATTATTAATATGAATTTATACGAATTTAACTACAAGAGTGTTATGCAGTTTTGCTATAAGGGTACTTGATTGATAATTAGCGAGAATTAGCGATAAACACGTATAAATACCTCCTTTCACGACTACTCATAGTTATTCTTATTCAATAGACAGTGCCAAAGAGATGAACATGAAAACTAAAGTCTTGACTATACCAATTGCCAAAAAATCGATAAAAATTTTGCAACATTTGAAACGTGACGGAAAGTCTGATAATTTTCACATAGTTAGTGAACCATCCGACATGGATGATAGTGTTCAATATATTTCTACCACAATAGTCAATAATCGTGAGGAGGCATTCAAGCCATTGGCTACATCTACTCCAAGACCTAGCCCAATGCACGGAAAAATTCTCAGGCAGTCACAGTTCGAGGACATATCAGGAAATGTTTCGTCCGACGAAGTGGAGGAAATTGAAGACTATGGAGCCAGTGAAGAGGATGAAAATTCAGTTTCCCAAGAAGATGTCGTGGATGATTTCAATACTACAAATTACGAAGATATTGCACTAAATGAAGCGAAGTCTACGAACGAGTTTGCAAGAGAGCGAAAAGAGTTCATGGACAAAAACAACTCATTTTTGGAAAATAAAATTGAGAAGAAAACGGAACTCGAAAGAAAAATGCGAAAGTATGAGAAGAAAATGAAGAAATGTCGTAAGGTCATAAATATCATCGAAAAAGACATTATTGCTTCCACCAGAATGAAGGAAGCAATGAAAAATTATTGATTTTTTAACCAGTATAGTGTCAATATTGTTTAGTTCATAAATGACTTTTCACAGCAGTTTGTCTGCATGGTGCAACATTATTATTACATCACCATGTTGGAGAACAAACAGTTCTGCATGAGCTGCTATTTCAACATTGTTGCAGATTACGACAGGAATATTGACAGTTTCCAGGAGTCCTTACACATCACAAAATATCTAGGAGGCTTTATATGTGAGAGTGTGTTACTAATTGAAGGAGCTAGTTCAGCATCATTATCACATCAACATGTTGGAAAACAAACAGTTCTGCACGAGCTGCTATTTCAACATTGTCGCAGATTACGACAGGAATATTGACAGTTTCCATCACAAAATATCTAGCAGGCATTATATGTAAAAGTGTAGTACTATTTGAAGGAATTTTTTGAATTTTAAACGTTATTGTATAGTGATCATTTTATATTCTATGCTTTCTGCTCGAGAAGGTCTATTTCAGTGTCAATAACGAGTATTCTGATTGATATTGTATTTTTTCTCACTGTCAAGACTTTAGTTTTCATGTTGATACTCTTTGGCACTGTCTATTGAATATATGAATCAAATAAAAAATAATATTTCGAACATGTTTGTTTTACTTCAAATATACGAGAATTTGAAAGGTTGAAGTAGGTAGGTACATGATAATAATTATTCAGAACTGCTTATTGAATATGAATTCATTTCATTGATATGACATGAAAAAAATTGTTTGAACAAATATAGGAGAATTTGGAATCAGAAATACTGAAACCTATATAGTTCAGATCATCTCAAAAAGTTTTATCCTCGGTATGTATTATCCTATCAACTTATTACTCACTTCTCAAGATCATTACCGAATATGTCATATATTATTCGATCAATTTGTATGCTCATGAAAATAACTTACATTTCTACCCAACATGAACAGTATCCATTGACTATCACATACACTTCAAGAAAAAACTGAACGAAACACATAGCAAAACACTTTATCTTTAGTAAACTGCAGAAATATTTCAAAAAACTTTATATCACTTGGCCGACCCAGCGCGTCGATATAATAATTATACTGTCTCACCCGAGGGCTCACCTATTCTTGACCCAGACATGCGTAACATATGCGGGCAGATGTCTCACATGAAAACGTTATGAAAACGGTCAATTCATGGTCTCTGTGAAACAAGAACAAAGTATTGATTTTTGTTGGCTCTTGGAGTATTTCCATAACAGATGGCATTAGCTGTAACATTTCGCCAAATATTCACTCGATCTATGAAAGATAATATGTAGAAGTCTTTTCAATGGAATCATGATAGGGGCAGGTCCGTATCGGGCAAGAAGTAGGGCGCTGAAAAAAATCATTCAAGGTATTTAGAAAACAAAATGCCTCAAAAAATATAATGGAGAATTGATATTTATTCAAATTAAGATGAATCGATATAAATTATTGGTTATTATTATAGAGTATATACAGAAAATATTGTGAAAACAGTTTTGAACATGATAAAAGACACTACACCGAAAGTATTTCAGTTATTGCATAATAGACAAAACCTTGTCAAGCAAAACGTGAATAGAGCATCTCTACAAACATAACAAAACTTTATTTCGTCCACTAAGCCTGCTGGATATTTCGTGATGTGTGAGGACTCCTGGAAACTGTCGATATTCCTGTCGTAATCTGCAACGATGTTGAAATAGCAGCTCGTGCAGAACTTTTTGTTCTCCAACATGGTGATGTAATAATAATGTTGCACCATGCAGACAAACTGCTGTGAAAATTCATTTATGAACTGAACACTGTTGACACTATACTGGTTTTTGATCACTTGTTCTCCGTCTAATTCGATTTCATCGGAGTCGGAAAATGTTTCGTCCACATCCATTGTGAATTAGGAAAGGACATATCTGATGTATGAACGTAGGCGAATTTATATCCGTACTATATACAAAACTATGGAAGTAGGGATTGTATGTATGTATAATTGAATGATTCAGTCAATTGATTTTAATTGACTTTCATCCATAACTATATGTACCGAGTAATTGAGAACAGGTGCAGTCATTAAATATTAATTATCAACAATAAATATCAATGAACTAATATTCTCCAATTGAAAACATGTGCAGAATGAGTCATCCATGAGTTATTCTTAATTAATAGTGATCAAAGTTAATTCATTGCTCATTCAGACTAATTGATATTAGTTAACGTAATGATTCATCTTGTGTATGAATTAATGGATTCATCAGACTAATAATTTTCAAGTGTGTGATAATTATGTGATTAATCATTTTTGATTAACCAGAAATTAAGAACCCCCACTCCACAAATTCGAAGGTATATAACTTATCACAATGAGATCCTTCACTCAGTTTTCGAATTCTAGTTGTAAAACACATATTATTCTGAAATGGACTTGTCGAAATCAACTGTGAATTCGAGTGGGCAGAGCTACTATACATCAAGTGTTCCTACCGGTGACTCGGGGGTTAGATATAATCTGGAAGAACATCATGAGAATAAACATAAATCAATATTGTTGGGAGAGAAGAGATTGCCTTTGAATAAATCAAGAAGCAAGTACGTTTCCATAGGATTATCCTATGAATTTGGCTTCAGGCCCTGCATCCAGATATCAGGACTCAAGAATGATGTAATCACTTTCAATGATCGTGACTGGATGGATTTTCTTAAATATCAAGAAATCATTACAAATTATTTCAAAATTTCGGAAACGAGTGTTGTTAAGATTCAGAAAAATAACTATTATGTTTTCTTGGGTTATGAATCCCTTTGCAAGTTGTGGACTCTATTGCCACTCATCAAATATCAAATGGAAATGATGGGGAGACTGCAGTTTACGAATTACCTCACAGTTCTGCAGAGAGCTCTTCAAAATCAAGATGGAGATGTAGTGAACAATGCACTTAATCTTGTCAGGCCACAGGAGAACCCAAGTAGTGAAAATATCAGTTTAGTATTGGAATTCATCCACATATACCCTGACGTTTTTTCTGAAGACCTGAATAATGTACAATAGAAATTAGCATACGAATAATTGTACCCACTAGGAATTACATAATAAAAAAATATGAAATCATCTGAATAATTGTTTTATTCCAAAAAATATAAATGTATTTCACAGAAGTTCCTTTTTATCAATCCATGAATTATGAGAATTATCTAAGCCTAGCCACTTGACACGAATTTTGTTTCCACGTCGCTGTAAAACTTTTTCAACCAAGTAGATGTTGGGATATTTCACTTTCTGAAGCTCTTCGCTGTAGAAACCTCCCCGAATTTCTTCTTGATTCTGATCTTCTAGCAGGTAAGTAGTTGGGTTTGACAATTTAACTTGTCGAATTCTGAAGACTTCATTTGACCAAGAAGGCTGATACGATTTTGAAAATGCTTCTCTGAACTTGCTTATTCTCACAAAGTCACCTACTTTGAATTTATTCTTTCTAGGATCAATTGTTTTCAAATGACTATATACAGTTTTCAGTAATGTATTTTCATTCCCAGAATTCACATCTTTAGGTTTCATTCCAATTGTGCTGTGTTTTGTGTTATTATATACATCCTCTATTTCCTTCAGGATATTCAACCACTTATAAGTACCCTGCAAACTGAATTTCTTCCACATTGAATTCTTCAAAGTGCGATTCACCCGCTCAACCACACTAGCTTTCAAATTTGAAAATGTGCTATAGTGATTTATGTTAAAAGATTCCATCAACGATCTGAAATCTTTGTTGTAGAATTCTTTCCCCATATCTGTTTGAATATTTTTAGGTTTGATTTCAACATTATCAAGGATATCTCTCATTGCTTCTGTGACATCTTTTGCGTTTTTACGTTTCATCGGTCTTAACCATACCAATTTACTAAAAACATTGATTACAACCAATATGTAGCGGTATCCTTTATTAATTTTTGCGTAGGGTATCATTTCAACTAGATCAGCCTGATACAAGTCATTCAAACCTTTCACTATCACTCGACGTCTCCTAAATGTTTTCCTAGCAGGCTTATGTAATTCGTTTACGACTGATTCTTTGACACTACTCATTTTTAGTTAATGGGCACTGGAGCACTATTTGAGCATACAATGAACCCAATCGATCTCTTTTGATAGAGGCAAATGAGATCGTGTCACCTTTATTTATCTCTTTTTCTATCAATTCTTTCACCTGTATGTCATTATCCCCCAACATAATTGTTGTATCCTTTGGTAAAACGTCAATTTTCTCAATCTTTCCAGATACCGGAAAGACATATGATCCACTATTGTTTTCTTGTAAGAAGACCCAGTTTTTTTTCAGCATTCCTGGAACTTGTTGACCTGAACCCGATCCACGAATAGTAATTATACATTTACTATGGTAAGATATTGGTTGACAGATATAGAAAGGTGATTGTAACTGTATAGGCTGCGTTGATGCCAATAATGGTTCTTCTGGAGATGTGCTAGGGTTTTGGTTTTTGTTAAAAAGATGTCGTCCAAACTTATCGATCGGCATCGTTACAGTGCTATAATCAGAATGACTCAAAATAATAACTATCAATCTATTTTATGATCTTGCCTTCCCTCAGCTCTTCAATAATAGAAATAATCTCATTATTGTAACCAGTATCACCAGCCGATTCAGAAGCAATTAGAAGCCTTAGTCTATCTACTAATTCATTAAAGTCGTTAAAATATTTATATTCCGCAGGTTTTTTGTTCAGTTGCATCATGGTCAATTTTCCTCCCTGTTTTGTTCGGCTTCTTGTCGTTATGATTGAAGGAGTGGAACCACTTCTTGGTCTCGTTGGTTGCCCCCGAACAACTGAAGGTATTGATGTGGGCTTAGGGGTCTTGTTTTTTACAGTTTTCTCCAAATTCATGGAATGTAGCGTAGTGATTCTTGGTTTGATAATGTCAATGAATTTTTGCGAATTTGATGTAGATAGCCCTTTCACAGGATTATAGCCTAAATAATGTGTGTTGGTTCTTCGAACTATATCAATATACTGATCTATATCACTGTTTTTCATACCAGTAGGATATTTTTTGAACATGAGCTCATATAATCCAGGAGTACCCTTATATTTCAAAGTACCATTTATAATGAAATCAGGGCCATCAAAATCTATTGTAGAATCACCAATAGCATATTTCTTTGTGAACGGATCAAAATAAACACCAAAAGTATCATCAAAAGCATTTTCAGTATCCAGTATTTTATCGTCAATATATGCCCTAGGTAGTGGAGAATTGAATTGTTCTAAATATCTCTCATGTTGCGCCATTGAATCCAATCCAGGTGGTATTGTTTCTTCAAAGAAACTTTCCCCATATTCTGGTCTTACTAATGAGGGGTCATGTAGAAATGTTTCTTCATCTCCCAAATCCATAGTTGGTGCCGTATGGTAATACTCTTCTTTAAATTCACGTTTCGGCTCATTTTTTACAAACGTTCCTTGATCAGATTTGCCAATGGTTGCGAGTAATTCTTTGAGAGGTTGCGTAATAGGCTGATAGGTTTTCTCTAAATCAGATTGAGATTTCACAATATCGCCTTTCAAGGTTCTATATTTTTTTTTCAAAGCCTTCCGTGTTTTCAATAGCTCCGCTACCGTGCGGTTATTCATCATGAATAAACATGATTCGAAAATGATTCCATTTATATATGAATGAACTCATCGAACCCTTTGCGGTATCTACCAGAGCTCAATGGAGAATCTTTATCGATAACAAGAAATCCGAATTTTTCGCCCCAACAGAGTGCGCAAAGTTCTTTAAATTGTTGAAAGGACATATCAATATTCACATGGTCATCATAAATGTGTTTCAAATTGGTCATGTCTTGTTGAAAGACAATAATCAAGTTAGAATTATCTCTAATAAATTGTTTGCAAACGGCAGAGTAAGTTTGACACAAATAGAAACAATCTGTGTTTCTATGTCGTCCAAAGCAAAAGTAACTTTTCATCAAATCTTGGTCACAGCTAGGAACATCGTCAAATATTATAATGGAATTATCTCGAATATTCTCTGGTGCAATTATATCATCTTTGTCACTATATTCCATGTAGCCTATTTCTTTCAACGGTGTCAATAATGTCCTCAGATATGAATATTTTGGCTGATAGAGTGATTTAGAATACAAATAAATATTTTCGAAACGGAGACCATTTGGATGTTCAATTAAGGATATCATTACATTCGTTTTCCCCGATCCGCTAGATCCTACTAGTAAACCTCTTTTTGACTGGCCACCGAACAAAATTCCGTGTTTCCTAAATTTACTCTCGTGAGCGATTTCATCATGATTTGTGATTGGTAGAGAGAATGTCTGCTTTTGAATCTTCATTATGCAGGCACATCCATGGAACTGACACTACCGAACATGTTTCAGTTCTATATATAAAGGAATTCATATAGCAAATCAGTTATTATTCAACCGACAGTGTTCTGAACATTATAAAATGAAACGAAGGAATAACTCAGTCAGTCGTTGTCGAAGCGTAAAACGGAAAGGTCGAGGACTCCTCAATACTCTAATTAATAAGCTTCCAATAGAACTTCATGTGCCAGGATATAATTATTGTGGACCTGGGACTAAACTTGAAAAAAGACTACTAAGAGGCGATAAAGGTGTTAACGAACTAGATGAGGCTTGCAAACAACACGATATAGCTTATTCGAATTTCAAAGACATACAACATAGAAATATTGCTGATAGGCGGCTGGCCGAAGTAGCTGCACAGCGTTTCAAGGCATCTGATGCTGGTGTGGGTGAGAAAATCGCAGCATTAGGGGTTACGGGAGCAATGAAATTGAAGAGCAAGATGGGTATGGGGCTGAAACGGAAAAAGAAGGTATCACGGAAGAAAAAAGGTGGTGCTTTGAATCTATTGGCCAAGCGACCTACGAAAAAAACTAAAAAACAAAGAATCATTCCAGCGCCTAAAATTAGAGGATTTCTACCATTTTTACTCCCACTTCTAGGAGCACTTGGAGCAGTAGGTGGAGGTGCCGCGGGTATCGCCAAAGCGGTTAATGATGCGAAAGCTGATCGGGAACGACTAGCTGAAGAACAGCGACATAATCGAGAAATGGAGAAGGCAGCTACTGGAAAAGGGCTATATTTGAGACCATATAAGGGCTATGGCATGTATTTGAAGCCATACGCAAAAAACTGCCGATAAAGCTACCTCGCCGACCACTGACTAATATTGACTTGCGCAAATATGTGAAAATTCTCAAAATACCATACTTTAGGGGAATTTTCATGAGAGATACTCTTCCTGAAAAAATAAGAAAGAACGAGTCTGGAATCTTGAATCTAGATTCGAATGTAGGTGGAGGAACACATTGGACTGCTTATATTAAGCGCGATAATGAAATAGTTTATTTCAATAGTTATGGAGATTTATCTCCACCTTTAGAACTGATTCAATATTTTTCAAGCGACGGTGGCAACAATGATATTATGTATAATTATGATTCTGTACAATCATTCAATTCATATCAATGTGGGCAACATTGTTTACTTTTTTTATATAACCAGAATTTGTAAAATGGAGCGTCATTTGAAATTAAACTTTCAGTGAAACAATATGTCTTTGACTTTTACTTTAAGTGGATGTTCATCGATTCTTACTTACGATTTTAATCCTCCAATATATTTGAATGATGAAAACGAATATGAAATTGGGTTAGCTAATTTTGACAGTTTCAACTCAATACCAAATATTGATAATACGAATAATATCTTCGTTTGGGGTGAGAACGATAGATATAGATTTGAAATTCCTACTGGATCATATGAAATTGATGATCTAGCAAACGTTATTCAAAATGCTATGAATGATAAAGACAACCAAGCAGTTCTTCGAATTACACCTGATTTGAATACTTCCAAGGTGACTATAAAAACTAATCGTCGAATCAATTTTGGAGTGGACAACACAATTGGATCACTACTTGGATTCAGAAAACGAATGTTGAATGCGGATGAAAAAAGTGTTTCGGACCACCAGGTCAAGATTCTCAACGTCAATACTATCTGTGTAGATTGTAACTTGGCCATCGGAAGCTATTTAAATGGTGAACCAGTTCATTTAATTCATCAGTTCAATGCCAAAGTCCCCACCGGATACAAGATCATCGAATCACCTGTTACGATCCTGTATTATCCAGTTTCCGTGAAGACTATCAACAATATAACTGTGAAAATTATTGATCAATCAGGAAATATTATAGATTTCCGTGAAGAAGAAATCACCGTTCGACTTCACCTTCGAAAGAAGGATCTTTGATCATGGTGTGGAGATTCATCCATCCAACACCGTTTTACTCCCCTGAACAATACTATAAAAGACATGACAATGAAAAGAAACGTACTAGTATGAAGAAGACCTCCGGAATATTAACATCAGAAAATCGTCAGTTTTTGATATCTCTTGGATTTGAAGTTTTGAAATAATGGAATTATTGAATATCACTGGTCAACCTTTCAGCGACACTACAATTGAAGACTATCAGTTTCATACATATCAGCCCTACATCGCTGGAAACCTCAATTATAACGACGAGATAAGAGTACCAATTGCTGACCTTGAAGCATTCACTTTGCCTTGTAACAGTTATTTATACATAGAAGGTACTCTCCTAGATGATAAAAATGCCGTTCCAACCAAACTGAAATTCATTAATAATGCAATAGCATTCCTTTTCCGAGAACTTCGATATGAACTGAACGGTATTGTGATTGATTCAGTGAGGAATTTGGGATTGACATCAACATTGAAAAATTATTTATCACTAAATGAAAACGAAAGCGTCTCTATGCAAAATGCTGGGTGGTTCCCAAAAATATCGAACCAAGAAAAAATTCTAGTTGGTACTAACGGTCAATTCAACGTGTGTATTCCTTTAAAAATGTTTGCTGGGTTCTTTGAAGATTTCAGGAGAATAATAGTAAACATGCGGCAAGAATTAGTCTTAATCAGATCTAGTAATGATTTAGATGCAGTAACTAGCATAGATGATTCAGAAAAACCAAAAGTAGAGCTTACAAAAGTATTTTGGAGAGTTCCCCACATAACTCCAAGCATTCAAGAACAACTTCGAATCACAAAAATTACTAATGAAAGTATTGAACTTCCAATTAGGTTCAGGAGCTGGGAGTTGATTGAGTATCCATCTTTGAGTGAATCAAATAGACATACGTGGCCAGTCAAGGCCACTACCAAGGTCGAAACCCCTAGACATGTAATTATAGCATTTCAGACTAGTAGAAAAGGAAAAATAACGAGTGATATGAGTAAGTTTGATCATATCGACCTCACCAATATCAGAGTGTTTCTTAATTCTGAAAGATATCCATACAATGATTTACACCTAGATTTCAAAAACAACAAGTATGCTACACTGTATGAGATGTACTCAAATTTTCAAGAAAACTACTATCATCTGAAAAATAACGAGCCAATATTGACCCCGAAAGAGTTCAAAGATAAAGCACCAATTGTTCACATTGATTGTTCACGACAGAAAGAAGTCATCCAAACAGGATCAATAGTTATGCGGGTTGAATTTGAAACTGGTAGTAATACTCCAAAAGAAACCACTGCTTTTTGTTTCATTCTACATGAAAAAGAATATTCCTATAACCCTCTAACGAAAATCGTGAAGCAGCTTTGATGCGCATGATCAGAATTTGTCATATATTGGGGGACCCATTATATTTTATTCAGTAGATATAATGTTATCCAGCTATAAATTACGCCTGAGAAAACATCAAGAAAACATTAAGATCCTGAAAAGGGTGATAGAATTGTACTCTACCAAGCAATCAGTTTTTAAAAATTTCTCAAATATCACAATATGAGTATAATTATGGATGTGCAAGGATTCAAGATAGAAAACAACAAATTTATTGTCAAGGAGTTTGCAGCCTTCGATGGGGTGAAAATTTGCCATTATATTTTCAAACCACCATTTTCACTGAATTTTCTACCTCCGAATCTACAAAAGCAGGCTAATTGGCTGGTTCATAATTTTCACTGCCTGGAATGGAAGGATGGATTTACCCCATTACATCAGTTCGGAAATATCTTGAAAAGTCTGAGTGATGGAGTCGATCTGATACATATCAAAGGAAAGGAGAAAGCTGAATATATTCGACGGTTCACTTCTGTTCCAGTAGTGGAATTCGATGAGCAACCTATTTTACAACAGTCCAAACCGAAATGTTTTTATCATATGAATTCAAATTGTATGTGTGCATTAAAAAATGTTTTTTATTTGTATGAAAAATTTTTTATGCAATAAAGTATAATATCAAAATAAATTTGTTTTCTTCCATTCATTGTATAATAAATTGTCTGAACATCTGGTCTTCAATGCAGTCGTGACGCATTTGCACATGCGGGTACCAGATGTTTGTTTTCGCAAACATGTGGGTAGCAGATGTTTTCGATGGATGATTCATCTCTGAATGCAGGTGGCAGATGTTCTCTCTGAATGCGGGTATGACGTGTTCACAAAGATATGCACCAGATGTTTCATTTCCATTTCAGACTCGTCTAGACATCTAGTTTCGATAAATGCGGGTATGATGTATTCGCTGGTTAATAGATGACTCATCCGCAAAAACATGCGGGTAGCAGATGCGCATGCCGTACCCCTCTACTGAATGATATAAAATCGGGTTAAGGTCGACGTCTTCTAGTTTAGTCTTGAGCCTCAGTCCCCAAGCTTCTTCAGATAGTTTGAGTACAGTGATAATGAAGTGCGGATATTGTGGCAACGAATTTTCTTCAACGAGTTCTTTATCTCAGCATTTACGTAAAAATTGTAAAAATAATAGAGATGTCAATGGACCGCCGACCAAAAAGATGAAGTACAATAATGCAGAGGATCAGCAGGCATCTACTTCGACCAACACATTGTTCAACTATTTTCCTAAGCATAATACTCAGGGCGTTGAAAAACGAAAACGAGTAGATCAACCTGTTGAAAATAATTTGGGGAATGGGATAGTGAAACTCCGTTGTGCTCTCAAGAATAGGATAGCCACCTATCGATTTTCCAGTGACAAAAGCCACACCGATCTTCTCGAATTTTTGCAAGAAGTGAAACCAAAAGTTCTGGCAATCTTGTCCAAATATTTGGACACGCATCACAGCTTGAAGATAAATTTGGAACTTTTTGGATTGTATGTCATACCAGAGAAGGAACTATCTGATATCAAGTCCTTCAATACCAGAAATAAAACATTAACAATATCATCAAACATTGAATGCGATTATGATGACTTCAAGGAAGAAATGATTGTGAAGGCGTCAGAATTTCAAGAACGTGATTCTGGGTGGATATTGAAACATGCAATGTTTTTGGATGTGAACATTAATAAATTCTCATCAATTTCGGCCTCTTCCTACATCAAGCTGCCCAAAGGTATAGAATCCAAACATGCGGTTTTGAATATACAAAACAAAGATAGAGCCTGCTTCGCATGGTCCATCAATGCTGCGATCTTTCCTGCAGACGGTAATCCAATAAGAACGTCATCATATCCACATTACAATAACCTGTTGAATTTTCAAGGGCTTGACTTTCCCATGAAATTGAAGGCTATCCCAAAGTTCGAGCGACTCAACAATATCTCAGTTAATGTGTTCGGTCTTGAATCGTCTTTCAAGGATGGAAAGATGATAAGTGAAATAATTGGACCTCTACATTTTACATCATGTCGTCAAGCAACACATGTGAATTTGCTACTTGTGGCCGATAAGGTTGGCAACACACATTATTGCCTAATAAAAGACTTAGGCAAATTAGTTAGGAGACAAAAATCGAAATACAATGGTAAAATAAATATTTGCGATGGATGCCTTCAATCGTTCGCAACACTGGCACAGCTGAGAAGTCATGAGGAAAATGACTGTAATCATACGATCACAAAGATACCCACCACCAATTTGAAAGTCAATAAATATGGTGAGTCAGTGCCTGAAAATATCCTCAAATTCACTAACTTTGAGAAACAATTATCACCACCGTTTGTGATTTATGCTGACTTTGAAAGTTTACTCAAACCAATTCAACACAATGAACCCTGTGACGATAAATCATTTTCAGTTAAAGTATGTGAACATGAACCATATTCGTTCGCGTTTTATGTAAAATGTAATTTTGATGACCGTTACTCAAGGTCGGTACTTTATCGCGGTGCAGATGCTGCTGACGTTTTTGTGAGAAAGTTGGATGAAACCGTTCAAGATTTATACACAAATCACATGAAGGATGTTCGTGAAATGCGTCCACTTACTGAGATAGAAAACCAAACTTTCCAAAATAGCACCACGTGTCATATTTGTGAAAAGCCATTCAAGCCAACTGATATCAAAGTTCGCGATCACTGCCACTACACAGGGAAGTTCCGCGCAGCCGCCCATTCTATTTGTAACCTGAACTACAAGACCTCAAAGACTATTCCAGTATTAAATACTGTCTGTAGGTTAATCGAGGAGGTGGTACATTCATTTTACTTGGTTCTTTGGGATTTTCTCTCCTCGTTTCTATAAAATAAAAGTATTCGTATTATTTCAATATATTTGTAGAGGGGCAAATCATCTGATTTGTCCCTCTACAAATATATTGAAATAATACGAATACTTTCATTTTATAGAAACGAGGAGAGAAAATCCCAAAGAACCAAGTAAAATGACTATTCCAGTATTCTTCCACAACCTCACGAATTATGATTCTCATCTTTTCATCAAGAAATTAGCTAAGAAGGGAGAAAGAATATCAGTAATAGCCCAAACTAAAGAAAAGTATATTTCATTCTCCAAGTCAGTATTGGTTAATAAATCTAAATTATCAAGAGTATTTGATGAATATATTCAGTTGAGATTTGTAGACTCCTTTCGATTTTTACCAAAATCTCTCGACAAACTCAGCAAAAATTTGGAGGTTCAGCAGTGTAACGAGGTTCGAAAATACTTCCAAGATAACAAACAATTTGATCTAATAAGACAAAAAGGAGTTTTTCCTTACAACTATGTGGACTGCTTGGGAAAATTGGAAGAAACTCAACTACCGCCGAAAGAAAAGTTCTATAATGAATTAACCGGCGAATCACTTTCAGACATGGATTATAATAGAGCTATAGATGTGTGGGATACCTTCGGATGTAAAACATTGGGAGATTACGCCGATGTTTATTTGAAATCCGATTGTCTGCTGCTAGCAGACGTCTTTGAGAATTTCAGAAAAGTATGCATGCAACAATACAAGCTAGATCCTGCCCACTATCTGACAGCACCTGCACTGAGCTGGGATGCTATGTTACGTTATACACAAATTGAACTTCAGCTCTTGACTGATATAGATATGATACATTTTTTCAAGAAGGGTATTCGAGGAGGGGTGGCACAATGTAGCAAAAGAAGAGCTGTGGCCAATAATAAATTCCTACCAAACTTCGATTCTCAGAAACCAACATCATACATCATGTATTTGGATGCAACAAATTTATATGGAGCAAGTATGGCAAGTCATCTTCCAACAGGTGATTTTAAGTGGGTTGAGTCTGAGGATATCGAAAACTTTGACTGTCATGCGATCGAGGACGACTCATCAAAAGGATACGTTTTAGAAGTGGACTTGGAATATCCAGCCAACCAACACCATGATCACAACGATTTACCATTTTGCCCAGAACAAATGATCCCGCCAAAGAGTAAGAGTGCCAAACTGATCCCCAATTTACGAAACAAATGCAAATACATTATTCATTACCGAAATTTGAAACAGTGTTTGAAATATGGTTTGAAACTGAAGAAAATCCATAGAATCTTAGAATTCTCCCAATCGGCGTGGTTGAGGCCATATATTGACCTGAACACGCACCTTCGGAATTCCGCAGTAAACGAATTTGAACGAGAACTCTTCAAATTATTGATAAATTCAATATTTGGAAAAACCATGGAAAATGTCGACAAAAGAATTGACTTGAAACTTTGCTCACGCTGGGAAAATAGGACTAATTCTCTGGGGGCAAGGGCTCTGATAGCCAAACCACATTTCAAATGCAGTACAGAATTCAGTGAGAACTTGGTTGCAATTCAGTTGGAAAAGACTAGTGTATGTTATGATAAACCGATGTATGTTGGATTTTCGGTATTGGATATTTCGAAAACTATCATTTACGATTTTTTCTATGGATACATCAAAACAAAATATGGTGATAAAGCAACATTATGCTACACCGATACGGATTCATTGATTCTAGAAATATTCACAGAAAATTTCTATAATGATATGAAAGAAAATATCCAATTTTTCGATACGTCAAATTATCCCATAGACAATATACACCAAATACCCAAATCGAAATCTGTTATAGGACGCATGAAAGATGAATAAATATGCCGCAAGACCTATTGAATCTTTCTATGGTACTGGTGCGAAAGCATACTGTGTAAAAGCAGGTGATGTGATGAAAAAAGCCAAAGGTGTCTCAAAAAACGTGGTCAAAAACCAAATTCAGTTTTCAGACTATGTGAATATCGTAGAAAATGGTGGAACAATATCACGTAAGATGTATATGTTCACTTCTTCTCTCCACACCATTCATACGGAATTAAGAAATAAAGTCGCTTTGTCATCTGCTGATGATAAGCGCTATAAAATTCCTTCTGATGTGAAAACTTTGGCTTGGGGTCATTTGCTTATAACACCAGGAGCTATCACTGGAACTTTAGATGAGTTTTTGGAAATAGCTCAAGATTTGATTGACGAGAAAGACTCTGACCAATAGTTTTGATGTGATTTCCATTTGTATATTGTAATTATGGATTATAATATGTTATATTTGTGACATATGAAATAAAAATCATTATCGAGTGAATTTGTTTTATTACATTTATTCAATACAAAATATTAATACTATCCACATCGCTCGAGACCCCATCTACAAACATGACAGCTTGATTGTGCTTGAGGAAGGCCGTCTACATGATCTCTCCATTCAGGGCGATTGAAGTGGACGAAGCATGGTAGCTGGATCCGAAGTTCGAAATTCTCTGTATATTTTGATGGCAGTTTGTCCCATGCATAAAGAAGTTCCATCGGACCTACATTTTTAATGAGATAATGTAGTGGAAAATTCTGGAGCTCTTCTTCGGTAAAATCATACAATTTTTTATTTCGGTTCGGTCAATAAACAGTTAGGGCAATCTTTAGACATGTTGTAACAATGAGGTTGAACAGCAACAATGATGCACACACTGCTGTGTAGTACGTAACCCAATCGACTATTCTGAATTCCGCATCATCCTTCATTATATTTGTATCATGGTGTAGTGGGGGAGATGGATTTAGGTCACACCAGTCTGAATCAATGGTGGAGCCACTGCCCTTTCGCAATCGCAACTTGTACATAGTGCTATTGGTGGGTATGAGTGATTTGAGAGTTGAAACATTATTTATTGTAGCTGATTCCATTCTTAGCCATTTAGAAGGCCAACTTTCATTTCGTGTACCATTACTATCGAAACATATGAATACTTCTCTTATATTATAAGGTTGTGCGATATAGAGAAAGCCTTGAAGAATCACTTGTAAAACTAAACATTGAGGTGTGATCATGGTCACAACTTCTGATGAACTGAAAATATCATGTACTTTTATATGTATTTATTGAAAACATGTCAGAGACAAAATATTCGATTCATTTATCGGAGTTAAATTTTTTATCACAAAATCTATTTTTATTATTGAAAACATTATCAGCCCAAGTATTCTGTTCTCTCTGGGTTAGTAGAAATTCGACTATGTCGAATTCTTTCTTCCATTCGGAATCTCCTTCTTTCCCTCTTGCCTTTTCCAATTGGTGGAGATCTGATGATGTCCTTGTCTTCTACACATGGTACATGAGTGGAATAGTCATCATTATCCCAGTTCTCTTCAATTTTCCCCGTTTTTTCAGAAATGTTCATGGTTGGGTGACAGCAGTACTAGTAAAGGATCCTTCGCGTAAGATCTGACGATTTTTATTGGCCTCGTTTGCTTGCAAAGACGTTTGCACAATTCAATTGTCAATTTTGGTCTGCTCAACCAACAACCACTTGATAGATATGTTCGATTGATAATTTTTTTGCAAACGCAACACTGTTTTGTTTCGACCACACGACAATCACCACTTTGTATAAATATATCCAATAAGTCTCTATCTTGCATGTTCACTAATGAAATCAAGACTACACCAGAGTATTTATAGCCAAAGTAGAAGGGAGTGTTCAATTTAAAAATTATCGTACAATTGAAGATAATTAGTCTGATGAATCCATTGATTAATTCATCTGATGGATCATTACGTTAATTAATATAAATTAGTCTGATGAACTTTGCCCGGTCATCAATTAACATTAATTAATATCAATTGAAGCTGTAACAGGATTCCTAATATATATCTACTGTTTCAAATTTTGATTTTGTTTTGTTATTGTTAATTAATTTATCATATTGACGTCACTTGTCGGTGTCATATTCTGTGTCACCATCTCAGTTATTGGTTTCATGTCAGTTCCGGTTGACTTTGACATGTGTCACTCATTCTTTGACTATTTATTTCCTTGTGATTTATGATGTTTCTGGTCCCTTGAATTCTATCTCAGCTTCCATTTGCTTTTCGCATTTCTTGATGAATCTCACGTGAGAGAATTTTTGGAATAATTAGTTTCTGATGTACTTCGCCAATAACCCAATTTTAATTTGGTTTTACTGGACATTCTCCAGATTAAAAACCACTTGAATATGCTGGTCTGTCAACTGAATTTTTTGGACCTGGCTTTTCAATTTTAATAATTTTCTCAATATGTTGTAAGGTTAGTACATGATTGTATGACTCTTTTTACCCCATAACATTGTCTATCATTATATTTTAGGTACTCATATAAACATCATTTTTGTGTCTGATGATGGCCTGTGGCCGAAACTAGTAACACGTCGCTTATTAAATGATTTTGTGGTCGACAGACTTTGGGATTTTCATTGTTTTTCATTTAATACCAGAATAATTCTCATGATTTAAATTTCTGATTTTAAAAGAAAAAATAGTATATTCAAAATGATGTACACTACCAAAGGATATTACATCTTGTAAGCCACATCTTGACATGAACCCATTGCAAAATTTTAACTGAGATTTTAGTGTCAATGAATACGGTAAGTTTTTTCTACATCGAATGAGGTTGGCTGTACTTTTGAATTCTCCATGTTTTGCTTCAAATCTCATGCTGGATACAGATATAGGTGGCCCCATTCTTGAAATAATCCGTTTATAGTGTTACAGAAAATGATAGTGATAATTTCATTAACATTATGTGATGCTGATCAATCAAATTCATAAGAAAATCTAAACAATTCTTATGAATTACGGGTGATGTCAAAATATCTGTAATTTCATATAATATCAGATAAAAAGCCCTTACATCATTTCCTTCTGGAATAAAGTATCATATTATGAATCTCAAATTCCGCACAAGACATATAATTCCTGTAGTAGATAGTATAATACATCCATTGTTTATTTGTTCTTGTGTCACACCTGGTGGTATGTTCTTCTCAGAATTTTCATAGGAAAAATATGTGATTCAATTATTTAATTGATCAATAGAGAATAATCGTTGTTCTAGTAATTTTCTAATCATTAGTGCCATATCAAATCGATGAACACATTACATCACAGTATGTATTTTCATAGACATGGAAATAATTCAAATCATTCCAAACACACCTCACTTCCAAACCAATTCCATTACGTAAATCATACTCATAATCCTCAATTCTCCTCAAATTATCCTCAATTTCAACAGTCTGTTTGTCCATTTGATCTTTAGGTGAAGTGCGAAACCTGCAGTAGTGATTAGATGCGAAACTTTCATGGAATCCTAATATCGAATGCATGCCCAGATTATCTCCACATAATGTTATTAATGAAAATCTCACAATTTTTTCAGTACCATCAACTTTTATTCTGATTCCCTCCGTTTCTAGAAATTTTAATTCGTCAAGCAATATCTTGATTGTGGCATAGTTTCCCAATCGATTTCTGTCACTACTATAAAAAAGCATTGCCAAAAACATAATTTCCAACCTGCTCGCATATTTCGGTGGAATTGTGGCAATCGTATAGTACACAGCACCAATCTTATATGATCCTGCATGGGGTCCTAAGGCGTTCAAAGGTTCAAAGTCATCAAAATAGAGCGACAATGGTATCAGTGTAGGACAATACTAGTTGTGTTGACATTTGTTTTCAAATGTCTCGATGTACAACACTTGCCATTGTTATATTATCATCATTTTGTATCAGTTTCTCGCATAGGTATTAAATAAGCTAGCAAGATTTGAATTAGTGCTGGATGTGCTTTGACCTAGACATTTTCTAACTCTAGATTTAGATGAGGGAATATCATGTTTGAACGAAAGGTGTTTTCTGAAATTGGATTTTCTATCATAGGCTCTCTTACAAATTTGACAAATGAAAGCAATCATGTTATGACCATATTCGATGTGAAATAAGAATAAGAAAGAAACATACAATGCCAAGATAAGATCCAAACTCATAGATTGCCCCAACGGCTCCCGTTCGTTTTGGTCCCTTGCTAAAGCGGTCGGAAGAAATTTCACTAATAGTTCATTTCCACCACTGTCCAAATCCGACGGCACATTAGCAACAACATCGCAGGAGAAAGCAAATATTTTTGCAGAGATGTTCGCAGCAAACTCTACTTTAGATTCCCAAGGAAAACTGCCGCCA
Source organism: Phaedon cochleariae (assembly GCA_918026855.4). NCBI lineage: Eukaryota > Metazoa > Arthropoda > Insecta > Coleoptera > Chrysomelidae > Phaedon > Phaedon cochleariae. The sequence continues at coordinate 40,440,217 of OU896711.1, forward strand.
GACATTGCACCCGTTGAGAGTCGAATGCCCGAAATCGTCTTCCGTCAACGCACTATCAGACGAATCTTGCTTGGTCTCAAAACGAATAAGGCTAACGGTCCTGATGGAATTCCACCCATTATCCTCAAAAAATGTGCACCAGAATTAACACCGATTCTCTGCAAGTTGTTTACCATCTCGTACAGGTCGGGTATTTTTCCATCATGCTGGAAGACAGCTAGAGTCCAACCAATCCCCAAAAAAGGGAACAAGAACCTGCCCAACAACTACAGGCCCATTGCCCTGTTATCAGTGATCTCCAAAGTGATGGAGAAAGCCATCAATATTGAGCTCATCAAATATCTGGAGAGCTCAGGAATCATCAATGATAGACAGTACGGCTTTCGCCACCGAAGATCTACTGGAGATCTACTTGCCTACGTCACCCATTTATGGCAATCTTCTATAGAAAAACACGGGGAATCTCTAGCTGTCGCGTTGGACATATCGAAAGCATTCGACCGTGTTTGGCACGAAGGACTCCTCCACAAACTACCATCATACGGCTTACCACCTCAGCTATGCCATCTCTTATCGAGTTTTCTTTCAGGCAGATCGCTTCACGTGGTGGTGGACGGTGTATCGTCTGATACCATTGGCATCAATTCCGGCGTTCCACAAGGATCAATTTTGGCACCAACATTATTCCTGCTTCATATCAATGATCTGTTGGGAGTAACAACTTGCCCCATCCACAGCTTTGCAGATGATAGTACCCTCCATACTGCGTTCTCTTCCAGAATTCCCATTTCTTCCCAGGAAACTAAGAACTCACGGCGCAGGCAGGTCAATGCTGTCAATGAAGATCTTGCTGAAATCACAGCCTGGGGAACGAACAACCTTGTTGAATTCAACGCCACCAAAACTCAAGCCTGCATTTTCTCTAGAAAGGCGGAACTCAGTATGCCTGATATTGTAATGTCTGGCTCCACCATCCCCACCAAGCCCACCATATCTATGCTCGGTATTTCCATCAGCAACACTCTTTCATGGGATAATCATGTCAGATCCATCGCCAAAGCTGCTTCACAAAAACTCGGATTCTTGTTCCGTGCGAAAAGCTACTTTACACCTCAACAGCTTCTCATGATCTACAAAGCGCAGATACGGCCTGTTCTAGAATACTGTTCCCACATATGGGGTTCAGCACCAAAACATACGCTGATGCTCTTAGATTCCATCCAGAGAAGAGCCATTCGCCTGGTGGGTGACGCCACACTCACTCACTCTTTGACATCATTGGAACACCGTAGAAAGGTCGGCAACCTTTCAATTTTCTATCGATACTTCCACGGGAAATGTTCTTCGGAAATCTCTGCTATCATCCCTTCGCTAGCAATACCAATCAGACGAACTAGACAAGCCCAGTCAGCACATCCTTTCATTGTCAACCTCGAAAGATGTCGAACAGCACTTTATCAAGACTCCTTCATCCATAGAACGGCTAGGCTCTGGAATTCATTGCCTGTGGAAGTATTCCCAACAACATATAATCTCCAAAAGTTCAAAAAAAATTCCAATACCTACCTCCTGTCCCTATCCTCCCTAGGAACGCACGATGTTCTTTGAACATTATAGGGATTCCCTTTCGTGCGCTCCAAGCGATAAAAAAAAAAGTCATTAGATTACTCGAATTTTTTAGGTCACATTGGGCAGTCCATTTCACGATAATTAATCAATGAATAATTGTATCGAGAGATGATATACCAACCAATATGTTTTAATCAAAAAGAGACAAAATATTGTCGTCTGAATAACAGTACATAGGTAATTCCTCACTTTGAGGAAGTTGCTCTGATGAAATACTTATTTGAATAACAAATCGTACGCTTCATTGACCTTCTGATATCCTGATGTATACTATTTAATCAAAAAGAGACGAAACCTCATGAATTCGGGGACTCAATTTATCAGTTCTCGTGACGATTTTGTAAATCGCCATCTGAATGATTGTGTATAAATACTCACTTTGAGGGGGATAGTTCAAATGGAAAACATGGTACAATTTGAACAACAAATCGAATGCTTCCCTGATGTGTTCTACTTGATATCCTATGTTGTCGACCACAACATATGTTTTTCTCAGTTTATTGAGTACATCACCTTCCGTGATGATGTAAGGTTGCACCGTCAATTTTCTATTATAGGCAAAGTCCGTTTGTTCCTTCATTTTGGACTCAACATCGCCTGGATTCTGAAAAATAAAAATATGTACAAATTAATCAGAACCAGTATCCAAGTATGAATGAAATACGTATAACTTATTGAAAATAACCAGGAACGTGCTTTGCATAATATGTAGTATTATCATTCGATATTTATCACAATGTACTCAGTAGGTATAGATGAAGATGAATAAAATATTTTGACAGAAGCAACTGCAGCGGAGTATCGAAGTAATAAGATTGTCAAAAATAACACCAGATCAAGTAATTCGCAGATACTTTTTCAAATTCCTGAGGAATTGTCCGCTGATATTTCATTCAATTTTTGTATAGTTTTACTGCAATCCCCAAGATTCGAAATAATAATGCACTGTCAACTATTTCTCTTCCTTGGATTTGAATTGTTTATGAGTCAAGGAATACATGAATACATGGATATGATAATGATAATGATAATTTCTTTTATATAAAATTACAAGAATTTCACACTCGTCATTATAGAGCTTAGCACTGATATATCTATATGAATTTTGTGTTTTCTTAATTCTACAGGATGGTATGCAGATATCATCAGTAGTATACTATGAAACAAGGAGATATGACTATCAGATCAGAAAAAAAGGTGTAGGTACTTACTCTAACATGGACCATGATCCCAGCTGGAGATTCCTATGTTGAATATTCCCAGTGGGTAGGGGAGAGTAACCCAAGATGAGACACTTTTTTCCTTGAATGAGATTGCACGAAAACCACAGGAGTAATTGAGGCGAAATTTTAACTCTTCATAGTTCAATAGTCATACATTTGAATAATTCCACTATTAATCCTAAAACAATTGAAATTGAGGAGAAAGAAATTTTTTTTGACAACATGTTTGTGTCCCATCTTAGGTCACCTGTCACCTAAGATGGGACTTCTGGTTTCTCAAAATGGGACATCACTCATCACATGAGAGACATGTAAAATTCAATTCATCCAATATGCCACAAGTTTCATGAGCCCATTCCAAACAAAGCTTACATCGATACCAGTCCTCCATGCTGACAGAATATTTCGATTCACACACAAAACATAGGTGTTTACTATTGTGGTCAATACTTTTAACTTGACCCTTCATGGAATTTTTATTTTGTCCTCCTTTTTCACTCTGATTCTCATTATCTTTCAGATTTTCAATATCATTTTGACCCTGGTTGCAACTACGATTCTGACTGAGCACATTTCTTTTAACCACTCTCACATTCTTAACACAAGAATTTTCTAACTCTTGTTAATGCGGAGAGTGAGTCAGAATCGTCGAAGGCAAATATTTTCTTGCCGGTCTCTTCTTGTCAGCAGGTCTGGTGACTGGAATTGGGCTGATTTTTACCAGTTTGACTTGAGGTCTACCAGGCGGATTTTCAGTTCTTGATGTTAAAGGTTTGGGGCTATGGTACAAATCACCACGGTTATCATTTTCGTCAATCTCACGTAATGGCTGTCTCTGCTCTACAATGTGTCCATCTCGAGCTCCTGGATCGATACGTCGCAAAGTCATGTCATTGTCATCATTGTCAGACATTTCTATCGCCTCGTGGTCCAACGCATCGCGATTTTCTTCAAGTGGTCGGTCAGTCGTCTTGGAAGCTGCAAATTCATAGTCCTGGAATATGTCTGAATTCAATGGCCATATACCAGTTCTTCGAAAGCCATTCACCGCAGTCTGAACAGAAGCCAATTGGTCAAAAGCAGCATCGACTGCTGCTGCTACTTGATATGGGCCGAAAGTACGACCACAATGGTTATTTTACCATCTGTTCAAAGCTGCATCGTAATAGGTCATGAAAGGTTTGAAAAATGAAACGGCGAGTGGTTGTAACTTATGAGTGGTATGAGACGGTAAGCTGAGGAAAATGACATGATTTTCTCTAGCACAGTTTATGACTGGCAAACTCTTCGAATGAGAAACATACCTATCTGAAATGATCAGAACAGATCTCTCAACAGTAGGTCTGACTTGTTCAACGATATATATTAGGAATTTTAGAAAGACCTCACGATCCATCCAACCCTTATCCTGTGCAAATGCTGGGCTTCCGTTTGGTGCTTCATCCATCAATTCTGGTTTGATTTCTTCTTGAGCAAATATGAATGCTGGAGCCAGATAATGCACTCATCCCACAAACAATGGGCGTGTACACCTTAGTAAAACATTCAACTCAAACCATGTTTATAATGATCCTTTTATACATAAATAATGATTGAGGACATAATTCGATCAAAAAATTAACTGGAATGTTTTATTTTTGGACATAAATCATAGTACCTTCTGAAAACGGACTCTCTTATATGACGTAGAAATCTCATCTCGCCATAGTTAGAAGAAAATACCAAACGCCCGACGGAGACTGAAGCAACTGATTTATTAATCCTTTCAACTGTGATCTCGCGCTAATTCACTCAGTCAGAAATCATGTATCATTCATATCTGTCTGGAATAGTCTTGTTTCCGTATTAGGGTTCTGACGTCACATCATCGCCTCGTTTTCAGAGGTCCGAAAAATCGGGGATTTCAATAATTTTTTATAAAACGTAGGAAGCTCACAGCAAGAAACGGTTTGCGGTGGTGAGCTAGTTTGGGTGAGTTCTATCGAATTATGAAATAAATTTTTTTTGTGATATAAGCCCATTGTAGTGTTCGCATCTCTTTCAGCACTTGTCAATCCCCCGACCTGTCGTTTACCTTTCTGCGCCAATACTTTCTGTAATTTTTTCACAGTTGTTACTTTTGTCTCGTCGATGTTCCATATTCTATCAGGTGATGATTCATATCTGGAATAAACAGCATTCAAATTTCTGAAGAACAATGAAACTGCAGGTTTATCAAAACCGGTGGCTCGTGCATATGATGTTGCCTCTGGTTTCCTCAGAGATATATTTTGATGTCTATTCAAGAAACAATATAACCTGTTTCCTGATTGAAATTATTTTTTATATGGTTTGCTTCAGCGAAATCGAATGCTACATGCCGTAGTTCAGTGTTGGTGAGTCCAAAAAATCTCGATTCCATTTCTAGCACGTAATCTTCTATCTCTGTTTCCTGTGCCTTCGTAAATACATTGCGAAATGCGCCTAAATATTTTTCGTCAACTTGTACATTTTCATTTTTCTGGGCAACTCATCTGGCTACTGTACTTTTAGGAACATTTTACCGGTCTGCTGCATCTCTCAGCGACAGATCTTCTTCTTCTTCTTCTTCGAAGCACTGGTGGGCGGGTGAACCCCCTGCACGTGGGCCTCCTTATTCGGGCCCATTGTGCGCCCACATGTTACAACATTCAGCTGGGTATGCCGACTGCCTTGGAGAAGTTCAGCAGCTTCCTCAGCTGAATCTCTTTTACGTCCTATGGCCTCAAGATTATGTTGCCAAGGACAGCCCTCCTCTGATGCGTCAGTGCTGGACACTCAGTGAGGACATGTGATGACGTTTCGTCATCTTCCAGGCACCATCTGCAAAGGGGGTCATCCTTGATCCCAATAAGCTCTAGGTGCCTATTGAGGTGGTTGTGCCCCGTTAGGAGCCCCACTACCATTTTAAGGTTTCGCCTGTTTAGGAATAAAACCTTTTTTGCGAGCCTCTTCCAAGGTTCCTTTATGTGGAGCTTCGATTGTCTCATTCCTGGTGTGTCCTTCCATATTTTGAGGAATTGCTTTTGCAGCTGTTCCTCTATAGAGGACATTGCCAGGCTATTTGGTATTCCCAAGATTGGTTCCGGTCCGACCGGGGTCCGTCCTGAACCGATCTTTGCCAGTCTGTCTGCCTCCTCGTTTCCGGGTATTCCCGAATGTCCCGGAACCCACATGAGGCTGACTTTTTGCCAGGTTTTCCAAGGCTTTTCTGCACTCGGACACCAAATTGGATGTGATCCTATTGGATTGCAAAGCCAGTATTGCAGCTTTGCTGTCCGAGCATATAGTGATTGGTCTATGACCTCTCAGGTTTTCTTGGACACAGGTGAGTATTGCAAGTACTTCTGCCTGGAACACTGAGGCATATTCGCCCAAAGGAACTGAAATTTCTCTCCCTGTTCCTTCATTCTATACCCCTGCACCTGAACCGTCCCCAAATTTTGAGCCATCCGTGTACCAGATTGACTCATTCGGAGGAGGCACGCCAGGTGTTGTGTCATTCCATTCTTCCCTCGTAGGGATGGCAGTGTTTGGGGCTTTGTTGAAGTTCAGAATTGGCAAGGTATTATCCCTTCTCATCATGAGGATGGGACAGTTTTCCTTTGCCTTATTCCATATGAGGGAGTGGCCTTGATCTGCTTCTGTTCCGACCCACTGGTTTGCACCGTTGAGTCGGTAAGCAGTTCTCATGGCTTCGTGTTGTATGAACAGGTGTAGAGACGGTAGACCTAACAGAACTTCAAGAGCCCTGGTAGGCGTCGTTCTCAGAGCACCTGTTATTCCCAGGCAGGCCAGTCGCTGGACTTTATCCAGTTCTCTGTTGGTCTTGCCCTTATTGGTACTGGTCCACCATACAATGGACCCGTACGTAAGTGTTGGGCGTATTACTGCCGTGTATATCCAGTGAAGGGTCTTAGGTGTGAGACCCCATGTTTTTCCAAAGGCTCGTCTGCATGCCCAGAAGCAGCATACAGCCTTCTTAGTGCGGTTTGCAATGTGCTCATTCCAAGTGAGCTTGGAGTCTATTATAACTCCAAGGTACTTTGATGAGCTTTCATATTGGAGACACTTCCCCGAGAGAAATATCTCAGGAAGTGTTCCTATTTTGCGTTTCTTAGTGAATAATACCAAGTTCGCCTTTTCTGGATTGACTCTTAATCCACTGGTGGAACACCACTGTTCCACTTTATTGAGGGCTTCCATGATTGGATTCCCTATCCGGTTCGCCGATTGATTTTGGGCCATTATTACCAAGTCATCTGCATATGCTTGCGCATATAGCCCTGGCTTATTCAAATTTATGAGGAGCTCGTCTACTACCAGGCACCATAGTAGTGGTGATAAAACCCCTCCTTGAGGACATCCTCTTGATACCTTGGCAGCAACCGACCTCCCACATAGTTCTGCTTTTACCACTCGCTGCGATAGCATGGCCCTAATGCACCTGGTCAAGGTTTGGTGGACCCCATGTCTATCCGCGGCGTGGCATATCGATTCAAATGACGTATTGTCAAATGCTCCTTCTTTGTCTAGAAAGACTCCCATGGCTGAGCGTCCACCAGCTAGCACTCCATCTATCTTATGGACAAGATGATGGAGAGCCGCATCTGTGGACTTCCCAGTCTGATAGGCATATTGTTGTGCGTGCAGCGGGTTTATTTGCAGTGGCACATCTCTGATGTATCGATCTATCAGCCTCTCCAGTGTTTTCATGAGGAAAGACGTGAGGCTGATGGGTCTATACGCTTTGGCATCGGAATAATCTGTTTTCCCTGGTTTCGGGATAAATACGATCCTAACCGATCTCCATTCCACTGGTATGTGGCCCAGAGCCAGACAGGACCGAAATATCTTCATAAGCAGGTAAATGATGGTGTCCAGTCCCTCTTGTAGGAGGGCCGGAAATATTCCATCTTCCCCTGGTGATTTAAATGGTGCGAATGTCTTTACAGCCCATCTCACCTTCTCGTATGTAACCACCTTTGACGCTGTTTGATAGTCCATGTGAGTTCTTCTCACTGGGCTCGTCCTCAAAGGTGGTTCGTTGGCTATTTCTGAATCCGGAAAGTGTGTGGAGATGAGGTGCTGCAATGTTTTCTCTGCCGTTGTGGTTTCTCGACCATCTGACAGAGACAGCACGCCCACTCCTCTTCCCGGTTCTTTGGAGAGAACTTTGCATATCCTTGCCGCTGAAGAAATTGTGTTTATTTCTCCGCAGTAGGCACGCCAACTATCTCTTTGTGCTTGCCGAATGGCTTTTTTGTACGCTCTCTGGGCAGACTTATATTCTTCCCAGTGTTGCGGTACGTTGCTACGTTTCGCTTTGTTTAGAAGCTTTCTTGTGGGCCTGCGGTGGTTTTCTATTTCTGAATTCCACCATGGCGTTCTGGCATTGGTAGCCCTGTCTTTAAGTGGACAGCTGGACGTGATGGCCTTATTAAGATACGACACCACTGTATCTATTTCGGCCTCACTCCCGTACTTTGATGGCAAACCCACAAGCCTTCCTTTGAGTTCCTCCCGGAAGAGGTCCCACTTGGTGGCACGAGGGTTCCTATATGTTTCTTTTTCTGGAGCGCTTGTACCCCCCAGCGTAGACAGAATGTGTCGATGATCTGATAGAGATTCATCTTGTGACACCTTCCATGAATGAACCTGGGTCAACATATCTCGAGTGCATAGAGTAAGATCTATAACAGACGTGAAAAAAGTAGGTACTGAGCCCTCATTTATGATTTTCAGATTACTGGTGGTGAGGAATTCGAGCAGAGCACTTCCCCTCGGGTTCGTGTCCCGGCTGCCCCACAGGATATGGTGGGCATTCGAGTCACGGCCGATGAGAAGCTCCTTCCCAGATTCCTCACAATATCGTACTAACGATTCGATCTCCCGAGGCGGAGCAGCTGTCTCGTACGGAAAGTACGCTGAGCAGACTACTACCTCCTGGGTGCGACCATTTAACGGCATGAGGATCTCTACCGCCACCAGGTCTCTGGTACAGAATCCTGGGACAGGGAAGACCTTCATGCCTTTTGTATAAATACACGCCCGGGGGCTGGTATCGACAGAGGCACAGTAATGAGCCGTTCCTCCGCCCATTCCCAGCCCTCTTATCTTGCCCTGGTATGTCCAAGTATGTATTAGTAGGATATCTATGTCCCACTCTCGGATCCTTCGGCATGCTAGGGCCGTTGTGGCTTTTCCATGTTGTAAGTTTATTTGTAGGACATTTACAGACATAAATGAACTTACTTGTTGTGGCTCCTATGCAGCTTGGCTCCATCGCCCGCCTTCGTCAGCTCGGCCTCCTGTTATTGGTCTGACTGAGGTCCCCCTTCGGGTTCCTCAGTCACCACTCCGAGTTCCATTGGTTGGACCTCATCGCTCATAGGCGACTCTGACCGGTAGAAGGTCCTCGAGGGAGTTCCTCCTACCATGTCGCTCCTGGAGGTGTCGTCTGACGATCCTCCAGTTTCAGGTTTAGGAGCCCCGACCTCAGCAGTTCCTCTTTCACCCACGACTAACGTTTTTGTACGCGCCTCCTCGGCCACCGTTTCAGAGATCCCTCGTGAGGTTCCTCCGGTTTGGGGGGCCGAGGCAGCGGGCACAACTCGCCTGGTCTGGGTTCCGGAGGTCCCTTGATCGGTACCCCTAGACACTCTTTGTTGAGCCATAGGCCCTTCAAGGATGGTCACAGTTGCCTGTGTCGCACTGTAGTAGAGCTGGAAGTTCATCAGGCTGAGAAGCCTGATAGACTCTTCGTCCATCCCCACCACGAGGCGAAGTCCTTGCTTCTCCTCTTTCCTCTCCCAGATTCTCCAAGGAGATACCGAGAGGGTTGGATTCTGCTTCCTCAGTCTCTGGAGGATTTCCTGGTTAGGCAGAAACCTTTTGCCAGGGATCCACAACATTGCCTGGCGTAGCTTGAGCCTTGTTGGGTCCATGACAATAAGAGTGGCGTCTTTCCAGGGTTTGATGTTCTTCAACTCCCTGGTGAGCCACTCCTTCGAAAACTCGTTGGTAGCAGTTACCAACAGCTGTCTTCGCCACAGTCGTGTAGACTGAAACTGTGGAGGTGCAGTATCCGCTGGGATATCTGCAATCGCATCTCCCACAGCATCTAGGAACTCTAACAGTTGGTCCTCGCCGAAGCCTTCTTCAGGCTGGTCCTCCTGGGTGATGATCAACTGCAGAGCTTTATCTCCAGCGGCAACCTGTGCGTAATCCGCCCTCCACTGGCCGGGGTTGCCGACCCTTGGTTTTTTGGACTCCTGCCTGGTCTCCACTGGAGTAGACCCTGGTGTCCTGCCTCTTTTGGAGGCAGGTGTCCGATCCTTCTGAGAGGCTCCTGTTGAGGATCCTCTCTTGGAAACATCGGAAGATGTGCCAGTCTCTGCTGGATCAGGAGCTCCCCCTGGAGGAGCCACAAGACTTCGCTGTTGCTCCATCTTCCTCCGCTTCCTCGCAGCCCCACAGACGTTGGGCTTTTTGACTCTTTTCCACTGGAGTGTTTCATCTACCGAGGTCCGTTGCCGTTCCTCGGCTTCTTCTAGGGAGGTCTGAGGGGGGTTGGGGGTGGGGGTAGGGAGAGGGTTTGTAGGGAAGACGGGGGGCTCCGTGGAGGAATCCCCCATCGTTGGGGTGTTTTCCGAGGTCACCGGGGTGACCTCGGGAGGGGTGGTAAATGAGAGTTCCGAAGAGCTACTCTCTGGGGCCTCTGATCCCTGAGTGGTTCCAGAGGAAGGTTGGGGTGGGTTGGAGGGTCCTCCGAGAGTTCCCTCCGGTAACGTAGAGGGTCCCGAATCGGTTCCCTCATTTGGGGTCTGGGGTGTTACCTCAGTCCTCCCTGGTTTTGTTTTTAGTTTTTCAGGTTTCATAAAGATCCCACGAGTAATGGGGAATTGGCTTCGTCCCCTGCAGCGCCCCTTGCAGGGGGAGGGCTTTTACTTGGGGAGGTCGCCAGGTGTCCCCAAGGCTCCGTTCTTAATAGCACTCCCTGCTACCATCCAGTCCTCGGCACGGAATTCTCACACCTTGACTTAGGGGATTGTTTCGACTTACCTTGTCTAGATCCGCTGTGTTCAGTTTATGCAGGGTCACCTCGGGCAGGATGCGATTCTAGATCGCGCACAGACGGTCTTGGGAATAGCTTCCTCGAGAGGTTTGCCCGACCTCCTCTGCTATTCTCCTGGAGTCGGTGGCCATGTGGCCGACCCCTTAACCCCCAGCGACAGATCATGGCTGGTTTTTGAAGGACATGTTATCACTTGAACCGGACATGAGAAGCGCACTCTTATAATGCAGTAGCATCCATTCATTGTGAACATTGTTTCCGTGAAAACAAATATAATTCGTAAAATTAGGAGTGGGTCTCTTCAAAAATAAAGGACAAAAACAATCTAGCGCACTCGCGCGTTCCAATTTTTATTGCGTCCAGATATCGCGATTCATGCGCGTGTCTACGCTGGGACGGATGTCAGTATCATCGTTCGATGAATTACTAGAAATTATTCAAGAGGATTTGACACCATGTCAAAATTATGTGATACGGGATACTGTCTCTGCAGAAGAAAAACTAGTGATTACTTTGAGGTAATATTTTTTATTATTAATGTCCTTCATCAAATTTGTACTTTCAAACTAACAATGAATCGAACAAAATTAAAGAATCATAAACAAGACACACAAAGTCATCTCCACAAATTTGTGGAGACGACTTTGTGTGTCTTGTTTATGAATCTATTCACTCCACTTTGAGATACCATGGACTTTTACCATAGAAAATTAAAGAATTTCAACCAAAAAAAAAATTAGGAACCATTACACCATAAATCTTTAAACTTTAATACGTCACTGTATAGTTCCATTAATTCTGATTCTTGTGAATCTTGTGAAGAAGCTGGTGATGGGATTGGTGGGTTATTGTAAGCAGCCGTTGAAGGGGTATTACGTCGCAAAGTGGAATAGCCTCGATTGGCCAAAAAAGTCGCGGGAGAAAACGAAGATGTTGAAGGATCTATTGTGTTATATCCTGTTCCACTTTGCTATACAGGACGAACAGTTGAAGTTTTATGACTAAAATTGGCTTGCTGAGATTGAAGTACTGTCATTAATTCAATTTTTGTTTGAAGTCTGTTTTCCTCAGGTACTTTGAGAAGCTCTTTGTGTTATGATAAACAAAATAGTTTGTCATCATCAGATTCCATTTGGTTTGATGTTTCTGGTTGGCGTTTAGATGCTTAATTCGTTTTTATGATGGCGAGAAAATCTTCGTCGGCCGCATTTAGTTTCTTCTCTTTTTTGTCTGACTAACTACTACATCTGACTACATCTTCTTCATCGCCAGAAAAGTCCTGTTCCTCTGCTGTAGCAGACGTGGTATTGATATTGCTGTCAGTTGTTTTATTGTGTATCGATCGTTCGAGGAACTTCAGACGTTCAAAATAAATATATTTGGTTTTGCCGGAGGCTCCTGATCCTGACGGAGTGGTTTTCTTCCTCTTAATTTCTCTTACAAATCCATCACGCAACCCTTTCCACTTCTTTTGCAATAGAATACCTGTAATCAGAAAATATAGAAATGGCTGAACAGATTCGGATGAAACTTGAGCACATAAGCAACCTTTTATCTAATTCAATAAAGCCCCTGGCAAAAGCTACTAAACAGTAAATTAACAAAACGTATTTCTTCTCTGATATTTGGCTACAGGATGTTATTTTGCGGACCTGCATTAAGCCTACAGATTGGGAAAGTCTACAGTTATCGAAATAGTACAGAAAACTTGTTGCATCAAATGGCATAAACTGAGAAATATAGTAATGAGAGAACCTACGGAGGTCGAATGGGAAGATATTTCTAAACAATTTCAAAAATACACAAATTTTCCAAATTGTATTGGTGCCATTGATGGCAAGCATATCCGTATTATAAAACCTAATGATTCTGGGTCTCTTTTTTATAACTATAAGAATTATTTTTCAACAATTTTATTGGCTGTATGCGACGCAAATTATTGTTCTATTTCAGTAGATATCGGCGCATATGGAAAAAGTAACGACTCCACAATTTTCAAAAACTCTGCGTTATATAAAAAACTTGTCGAGAAAACTTCAGATATTCCAGACCCAAAACCAATATCGCAAACAGATAAAACTCCCTTACCCCATATTATAGTAGATGAGGCGTTTAGTCTGTCTGAACATATAATGCGCCCTTATTGCGGTAAATCTTCAACAACCAAAAATAGAATTTTCAACTATCGCTTATCCAGAGCGTTACATTGATATGTTGCTTTGGCATCTTAGTGAATAAATGGAGAATATTTCATAGACCGTTAAATGTAGACATAGAGTTTGCCGAAAATATTATTAAAGCTTGCTGTGTTCTTCATAATTATGTTAGGTTAATGGATGGCTATAGGTTCGACCACACTCTCTACGAAACATCTCTCATTCATATGAACACTCAGGATGTGAGGCCTTATGCGAGATCACTGAATACAAGAGACAGATTCGCCAATTATTTTGCTGAAGAAGGCAAACTCCCTTGGCAAGATAAAATGATATAGTTGCCATATTTATTTTACAACCGACTAATTAAGTACCTACTTGTATATCAGGCACCTACTCACTGGTGTTGTAGTTGTAATAGCCCGCATTCGACCACACGGCACATAATTGGTATATAAATGAACATAAACATCAATGAAAGGGTAGTTTAAGTAGGATAGGTATACTATTTACAGTGTCTAACGAAAGCTATGTACATACCTATTTACTTATCAACTATTGTTTTTGTGTCAATAAAACACTATGATTATTATTATTAACACACTGTATATCGATAAGTCTACGCTAAGTACTAGGTCGTACAATTTATACAGTACCTATAATGTAGTCTGGAATAATATTATTCAATAAAGTATTATTTACTTACCCAAAGCTTTTTTCTTTTCTTCGGAATCGCCAGCTTCACGAAAAATCTCGACAATTTCTTCCCAGTTCCTAAGTTTTATGCCTCTATTGAAATAGTCTGATGATTCCATATATCATATGGGTACTCTTTTTTCAACTTCATCGATTAAAAGTTCCGTGTCGAAGTTATCACGTTCCATAGACCTATTATCCCAGGGAGACGCAACATCTCATTCATAAAACTAAGTTTGTTTTGCCCCAATGATTACATGACGATCCCTATAAGTATGACAGAGACTACCGATCGAACCTCTTTATCACACAGGTATTATGCCACCTTATTGGCAACACTGCTTTATTGTTGTCGCTATGGCCACGACTACCAGTGGCGTGCTGCGCTGTAGGTTCTAAATATGAATGTTATTTGTCAATGAGTTACATAGCATAGAATAGTGATTCATATAGGGACTTGAACCGTCACTTCTCGTGGCGCATTTTTGTAGATTGAGACAAGCTAAAATCAACAAATTCTTATGATGAATGATGATGCATTTTCTAATTTCAGACGATTTTCATATTAGCTATTCAGCAGATTTATTTAAGATTCGGCGTGGTAAAAAGAAATAATTTTTTATTGAATTCACTGAACAATATTACTTTTTTTTCGCAATTGATTCAAAATATGAATGAGAATATATACAGTGTGACCACCTTAAGGACTTACCACTCCTGTAAAATCGTTATTATCTAATCGATTCCGAATTTTATTTTGTTGGATAGGTATTCGGAATGTCCATTCAACAAGAGAGTGATTTATTCATTCATGGACTCTTATCATGGGCAACTGCGACCAATTTCATTAACCCATATTTGGAAAAGTACTACAAAGAATTTTTTTCTTAGAAAAACTAATTATTGATTCTGAATCAGACTCACCTACCTGTGTCGATTTTCTTCATCCTAAATCACACGATGTCCGAAAAAACGAATCAAGTACCTATCATTGTTTTTTTAAAACGTGATCAGAAAATGTAGTACTGAGATATTTTTAGGAATAACTGGTGACAAATCACTATTGAGAATTATTTCAAACATATCTGTATCGATTTTCGTCATTCAAATATACAATGTGTCTGAGGAAAATAAAATAAAAATAATAAGTAGTGAGCTATATTTATTTAATATGGGTAGGTACATAAAATTGGTCATAGTTGCCCACGATAAGAGTCCAAGAATGAAATAACTCCCTTGAATTGACATTTTGAATACGACTATCAACAAAAAAAGTGTTTCCAAATCGATCAGATAATAACGATTTTACAGGGGTGGTAACTCCTTGAGGTAAACAAACTGTAGGTATTCTCTTTTTTTTTCATTTAAAGTTTCATATCTCGTTAAGATAGGCAGTAGGTGGATATCCTAGAATATACCTCCTCATCAAGAGGCACATAAAGTACATAGATAAAAACCAATATATGAAATGAAAAATAAAAATTGTTATATAGATATATTTGATAATAAAATATGATCAAAATCATAACAAATTGTGAGAACATAATATAAATACAAGTTGAAAACATTAACATCAATAGGCCTGTTATTTTGTGACAAATGAATTAATTCATTTTATTTTGAATGGAAACAGAGTAATGGACTGAATGAGCTGGAGATAGATGAAATGATGTCAAATAGCTTTTAATTAACACAAATGAACAAACCCAAGTTGTTTTGACAAGAATAACAACAAATAACATAAACATTGAGAATTGAAATTAACATCCAATTGATGAATATAAATAAATTTGTAATATTATAAATTCGAATATTCAATGACTTCATTCATTACGAAACAATCTAGTCTTTGTATTGTAACGACAAAGTGTCGTTTTTGATTGCCCAGGCTATTTCAGTGGAATAGGGTTGTGGTTCTTTGGACTGCCTTGTCAGTTTCTGATTTGTTTTATTGTGTCAAGCAAGGGGTTTTGAAATTACTTAGTGACTGGACGCCAGAATTTTTTGTTTATTGAATAGGATAAAAATTCAAAGTTCCTATGAATAAAAAAAAAAGATAAATTTCCTTTCTACAATGGAACAATAAAACTATTACTCAATATATATACAATTTACTAAATTATATGAGCAATATACATAGTTTGATGAATGATTAATTTATACAAGGTGTATGAGTGTTCTCATATGTGATGAATGAATGTTGTCAAGTATAAATGATAAGCCAAGATAACAATTATAACTTGAAATCAAATTCTAGCATGTTTTCTGCTATAACAAAAGAAACAACTCTATAGTGTCGCTGCTGAATCTGTTGGTGTTATGTTTGGAGAATACCTTGGTTGCTGGAGTTTTCCTAAAACTAGGAACCTGGATCTATCGTGACTCCTTAGGTATTTTATGTAGTCAGCTTGACATACACCAACCAGACTTCAAATGTTCGACCTCAACTCAGGAACGTGGATGTTTCAGGATCGTCGTAGTTGTCATTAATAGCATGAAAAACAATCAAGAATATTAGATTTCTGATAAACTTTTGTTGTTATAGAATTACAACTTGGCTTTATCCTTTGACAGACCTATATGATGATATGCTGATGTAAAAAAAAACAATGTTGAAGAAAGAAATGTTAAAGATAATAGAGGCTGATTATTTTCAAGATACTGAAAATCACTCTTTAGCATGCAAGCCAAAATTAAATGAGTGACCCAATAAATGTTTGGATTAACAATTTTTAATCAGCTCTAATTTTAAATTGAACCTATATGAATTGATTAACTGAAATTGATGGTCTTATATCTAGGTGATGTAACAATTCTTAATCAACACGTGTTGAGTGAGGTAGTCATTCATTCCTGAATTTCATGAAAGGATAATCAAAAATTAGTATAGAGAAAATTAGAATCTGAAATTGATTCTGAAATCAACAGGTATAAAGTCGATATCAAATATTTAAATTTCCAATATTTGGAGTAAAGTAAATATATTTCAAGAGAAAAGATTCATCTGGTTGCTACAAGAAGTTACTCAATGAATTTCCAGATAAAAGATTATTCAATGAATTTCTAAGATAACAGATCAACTTATGATCTCAAATAATAGATCTGACAGTGGCTTCAAGTAAAAGATATCACCCAGTGTATGTAATATGATTCCTAGATGTGATTTTGACTACTAACTGGTCAAATGAGTCTTCACAAAATCTCCCAAAATGTATAAAAGATATAATTCACTAAAAAGCTTGAATATTTTTAATGGCACAGTAGCAAAAGATACAATAAGATAATGAAAATGAATATGTCCTTAATGTGGACACATGATCAATACTATGATTGATCACAAAAGATAAGTTGAGATAAATTTAGATAAGATATATATTTATCTCAGATAGACAATTTTGAGATAGATATTTCTATACAGGAAAATATAGCAAATTTTGATCTTTCTTTTATTGGAAACCTGGTGATCTTGAAAACAGAGCAGGTGAGTTGAAAGGCACACATTCAAATTTATTCATATAGAAAATAACATGTGTTTTCGGTACTCACCTGAACTGATTCCATGGATGATTTCCAGGCCACCAATTGATTAGACTGGTTTCCAGTAAAATTCTTACTAAATGTGTAAGTATATCAACTCTGACTTCCTGGCTGTACAATTAATTTGTAAATTCCTTGGATTTGTACAGGGTTTGAAGACCAAGTGCTGTGAAAACGAAAACGCAGTCAATTCTTGAAGATCAACATTTGTAGTAATCAAAAAAAACGATGAACACATCAATCTGCTACGCCACTGGATATTCGAGCAATGCTTCCTCCTAGGAAATTAACATTAATCGAAAATTCAAAATGATTACAACGATAATCGAAGATTGAACCTTTGAAAAATTTGTGAACATTCACTCAAGCCGCCATGCTGCTAAATTTCGCAGTCAAAAATTTGCGTGCACAATAACAATTAAAGCAATTAAATTGGAATCATACTACGTACCTGTCTAATATCTTCAATTAAACACGAAACCACTCTGATATTTTTGCGGAGAAAGGTAAGAAATTCAACATAAAGATAGTTGGGATTTATCCCAAAATGGAAAATCAACCTGTTGATTTCGCTGCCAAATTCAGAAAAGGGAAGCGCTCATGCAAATCATGAACGTCTTGTCGTTTTCAATTCGATTCTGTCGCCCTCTAACTTTTTTATCCTGAACGGAACTTATGATGATACAGATCACTAATTGATCAATGTGCGGTTGATCTGTTCCTGCGGTTCTGTGAGTTGAAGTTCTAATAATTATACATAGAGGGACGACAATGATCATTAATGGATATTAATTATAAATGTAACGATTGTATCGTTACATATCCCCCTTCCTCCGCAAAAAAATTCAAAGCAACGCTTTCGAATTTTTTCTGTTGAAATAAACGGAAATGATAATTTATCAAATTATCCTAAATTGAAACTTTCTACTCTCTGTACTCATGACAGACTTGATGAGTGAGAGGTATTAGATTGAGACACCTGATCGTCCCCAAGCAAGGAAACAGCGTGATTGGAGCTCTCCCGAACAATCCAGCCAAGAAATCCTCTTCGCTGTGAGATGTTGGTTACAGCGCCGGTGAGAACGTCTATGTCCACTCGCCTCCAGATTGTTCGAGACAACCACCAACCACCCTGAATCCATGGCAGAAGGCAAGCAGGTATATCATCTATGGTGAAACAAAAAAAAATATAAAAAATCACGCGAAGAAATTTAGATTAACCAGTTGTCACCTTCAACTGGAGTAGGAAGGTCCTACCAACGAAATGATGAAACTAAATAAGTTTCACCAGAATATAAATGAGGCCAAGAGGGTTTGCGGGAGTGTTCCCACTTGAGCCACTGCGAACAAATCATCCTCAGGCCTGACAGATCAGTGGAGCTCAGGAGAAGCACAGTAGCATCCACCCAGCCGCCATTCAAGTCAGTGTTGTGATCGCCCGTAGCCGCACAACTAGCCAAGCAAATGCCCCCCAATACTCTCCCTTCCAAGGACCCTTGCCATACCTGGCTGTCAGTCTGAACCATGTTCGCACCCAACTCAAGTGAGTCCCTTTTAAAATTTGGAAAAAATATTTGCAAAACACAATTTGCAAATGAAGAACATCCAAAAGTGTTGTTCTAAGATAAATCACTCAGTATTGAATGTGAAGTTCTGAACCAAGGTATGTGATAGGTATTGAAAATCAAACTTTTTAAAGTTCCTGAAAATGATTTGAAATGTAATTGATGTAACCAGAAAACTCCTAGATGTTCACTTATGCTCGAAATCCAAATCACTCTTGAATACATGTCTTGTCAAAATGAATATTCATATTCCTAGATAGAAGGTAAGATAGGCGATACGTACCATGAAAACAAAATGCATCATAAGGACATGTTGCATGATATTCAAAGATAAATGGTAAGCATCATGAATGAAGGAAATATAAATTCATAGGTAAAAGATAAATACAGATAACAAGACAAGTATTTAGGCGAGATATTTGGATAAATAAGATATTTAGATATGATAAGATATTTGAACACAAGACATAGTGCATGAGATGAACATCATAGGTAGAAACACTTCAAAATTCCCCTAGACCAACAATTCAAGAAAGTGACAGTTTTCATATAGGTACTGAAATATAAGATAAGAGTTCTAGCACAAAAATTACGTTTCAAAGATCTTCAAATGTTCAGATGCTATATCATCATGATATATATTATAAGAGATGTGAATCTTCAAGAAACTCTATTAGCATTGTTAGAAAATTTTCCACCGTGAAAGAACCATGTGTAATCCTTGCCGTAAAATTCAGAATTGAAGAAAAGTGTCAAAAAACAGTCTCTTAACAAGAGAAAATCTTATATAACGGTATTTAAGCTCCCAAAAGGAATATTTGAGTTCGATTTCATACTTGATGAAAACCTTCATTTTCAGGCAATATGTCAAGAAACAACTACTTTCCGGGCACCTACCCACGCCGAATATTGTATTATACTAAAAACATTATCTGAAAAATTGAGTTCTCCTCAAGACATGAAATCTTCAAACTTTCAAACCAAATTGATCATGAAACAACTATTTTCCGGGCTAAAACCCACGCCGAACGTTGAATTATACAAGATAAATTTGCATTTAAAATTTGCAAACGAGAAAAGGTATACATTTTGTGATGATGTTCTCAGCATGAAAATGTAAAAAAAATTTCATGTAGCCAATTGATCGGAGTTTTACCGTCAGGATGGTGAATGCCCCTGCAGAGATAGTCTCAAGCCGTCTACTGCCCAGCTATCAAAAAAATTTAAGGCACTTCCTCATCTGAATTTTCATCAGCATCCAATTCAGAGTCATCATCGGAGTCATCATCTGAATCAAGAAAAGCGGGATCTAATTTCAAATCTTTCACATGCCAGTTTCCTAAGTCAGTACCATTTTCATTTTTGAGAGAGTATACCAAAGGAGAGAGAACTTTGTCCACAACACAAGGAATGTATTTTGGAGCAAATTTAGCAGAAAATGAATTTTCAGCTTTTGACAGAACATAATTTCTCTTCAGTACTCTATCACCAACTTTATATTTAGTTTCGCGTTTTCTAAGATTGTATGTTTTGGTATTTTGGTCATACGCCTTCCGTATTCTCTCGCGAACTTTTGAAAAGATTTCTGGTAATTCCTGAAGATCTTCAATCCTTGAATTTTTCTCAGTAATCGTAACTATGTTTTTAGAATTGTCTGCAATTTGTCCATAATAATCTCCTGTAACTGGTATATCTCTGCCGAAAGTTAAGAAAGCTGCTGAATGACCTGTAACGTCACTTTTTGCAGTACGTATTGCTTGAGCAATCTTAAAAATGGACTGATCCCAAGTTTTATGATTTTCTTTGATATATGACCTAATAGCAGTTACTATCACTTTGTTTTGCCTTTCTGTGGCATTTATCTGTGGATGATATCTGGCTGTATACCAAGTCTTCTGAACATTGTATTGAGATATGAAAGATTTAAATTCCTTGCTCGTAAAAACTGAACCATTATCGCAAGCAAAAATTTGAGGTACTCCAAAAATGAGAAAAACTTGATTTTCCAAAAATTTTATGATGGCTCTTGATGTGGCTTTAACTAAAGGATGCACTAATACGAATTTCGTAAACCAATCCACTACTACTAGTACAAATTGGTTACCGTTCTTAGATCTAGGATAAGGTCCTAATAAATCTGCAGATATTAATTGAAATGGAAAATTAATATTTTTATATGAACCCATCAGTCCAGCTTGAGGTAAGTTTGACGGTTCACAAGAGGCACAGGTGGAACACTTTCTAACGTACTTATAGACACTTTTACGCAGCCCAGGCCAATAGTATAATTCCTGAATACGAGCTAAAGTTTTGGCAATACCAAGATGTCCTGAAGTTTCATCATCATGAAACATTTTCAACACCTCTTTCCTATTTGCTGTAGGAACAACAATTTTCCAATCAGTTAAATTACCAATTAATTTATCTCTACTGAAAACATGTTTATACAAAACATTCTGCTCTATTCTGAAGGAAGGATAGCTATCTGGATTTTCTTCAACCTTTTTACACATATCTGTGTACCAATTATCTGGCATAATTTTAGATAGATTTAATAAAGCTGTCTCAGGTAATGGAGCTCTAGAAAGTGAGTCGGCGACCACATTCAGTGTGCCTCGCCTATGTTCAATATCAAACGAAAATTGAGACAGTTTTACAGCCCATCTGGTTAATCTACCAGAAGGGTTAGACATATTATTAAGCCAGACCAAGCTAGCACAATCTGTTATAACTTTGAAATGTGTCCCTTCAATATAACATCTGAATTTTTCTATACCAAAAATAACAGCAAGAAGTTCCTTCTCTGTTGCAGAATATTTACGTTGACATTTGTTCAAAGTCTTACTGGCATAAGCTATTGGGTGTTCGATTCCATCTGTTTCTTGATACAAGACAGATCCTACGCCAGTATTTGAAGCATCACAGTATATGATGAATAGTTGAGAGAAATCAGGACTTGCCAAAACTGGAGCTGTAGTCAGGGATTTCTTTATATCTTCAAAGGCTTTATCAGCTTCCTCAGTCCATATTATGCCTTGACCTTTTTTTCGACCTCGTAATAGGTCTGTTATTGGACTACACAAAGAGGAAAAATTATTGAGAAACCTCCTATAATATCCAACCATACCAACCAGTCGTCTGATTTGTGTGGTTGTTTTAGGTTTTTCATAATTCAAGATAGCAGATACTTTGGAATCGTCCATTCTGAGACCTTCTTTGTCAACTACATAACCAAGAAATTTAAGGGATGGTCTACAGAACTGCGACTTTTCCAAATTGATGGTGAGGCCGGCATTTTTCAATGTTTCTTTGAGTTTGAGCAAAATTTTCATATGAGTCTCAAAGTCTGGGGTTGCAATGATGATATCATCAATATAGTAAAATACAAATGGTTCAAGAGATGGACCTATAACCAAATCCATTAAACGACACATTGTCTGACTCGAACAAGAGAGACCAAATGGCATTCTGGTGTACTCAAATAAGCCTCTACCGTGGATGGCAAATGCTGTTTTAGGACGAGAGGAAGGTGTCAGGCAAATTTGATGAAATGCTTTCTTTAAATCTACGGATGAAAGAAATTTGGCGTCTCTCAGCTTACTCAAGATAGAGTCGATGAGTGTCATGGGATATGCATCAGGAATAGTTACAGAGTTCAATTTTCTGGAATCTAAGACAACTCTAAATTCACCCGAATGTTTTTCAACCAACCATACTGAATTACACCATGGAGACTGTGAAGGCTGAATAATACCTAATTTTAACATTTCATCAACTTCTTTGTTGAGATGGCTCTGCATTGCGGGAGACAATGGATATTGACGTTGACGAATAGGAGTAGCTGAGCCTGTATCAATGTTATGTTGATGCAAATGAGTTTTTCCTATTGTATCAGCAGGTGCAATCTCTAAAAATGAATCTACAACAAATTCTAGCCTTTTCAGTTGTTCCTCGGTAAGATCTTCATGTGACTGAATTGTGTTAACTATACAGACATCTCCTTGCTGCTGCAAGTCATAAGATAGGTTGAAAAAATCTGCTTTCACTTGAAATTTACTGAGAAAATCAACACCTAATATTGAAGTGTGTTTAAGAGAAGGAATAATTAATATTTTCATCATCTTACTCTGTCCTAATAGTGTAATAAATAAATCCACAAATCCTAAACACTGCTGTGGAACGCCATCTGCAGTAGTTACTTGTAAGATATCATCATTTTTTATACTGATATTCCATTTCTTCAGTAGAAAAAGTCCATGTGAACCAAATATTGAACAAGAACTTCCAGAATCAACAAGACACAGGACTTCATCTCCATAAATTTGAACTCTGAGATAAGGACGGTTATCGTTAGATTTAACTTCGAAAATGGGGTTAAGGGAAGGTATTTTATGTACAACATTATTTTTAACTGTACCAGATAAATTAGAAGATAAAGAGGAAGGTATATCAGAATTTATTTTAGGAACATTTTGTTGAGAAAGAAAATTTCTGACAACTTCCAACCATGAATGCCATTCATCACGATTTACCGTTTTGACTTGACATTCTTTCCTTTTGAACCATTTGTGTTCGTGTCTGGAGCTGTTGAACTTGTGGCTACAGCGCCCAGACTCACTGCACCACTGTTTAAGTTTTTTGGATTACATTTAAAACATTTGGATTTTGTAAATCCCTTTTTTCCGCAACCATAGCAAAAAATAGTTTTCTCCGAACGACATTCTCTATGTGAATGACCATTGCGTGAGCAATTCCAGCAACGTAATGAAGATAAGGTAGATACCTCTCTACTTGAACTGAAGTTTTTCTTATATGAAAAATTTTGTGATTCTTGAGAAACAGGGCAACTCAAATCAGGCTCTAAAAAGTTTGATCTACGTGTAGATGGTGGTTTATACCTTTCAGACCATTCACGAGATTCCTCTAATTTCTTACATAAATTGTTCAATTCTGAAATAGTATCAATATCACGTAAAGATAGGTGTGAAATATAATAAGGTAATAAATTCCTCTGAATTTTGTTCACCATTTCCTTTTCAGTAGGTTTATCCTTCAACCTATTAAAAAGACCTTCCATAGAAGAAATGTAGATTGTAACTCTTTCAGATGTACCCTGAGTTCTGTCGTCTATTTCCCTTTTCAAATCTTCATCATAGTGATATGGCAAGAAGTTATCTTTGAGCTTTTGAACTAATTCATCCCAATTTCTCAGTTTATTTCTATTATTGTTGTACCATGTCCAAGCCTGGTCTTTGAATAAATCACCAGCTGACAAAAATAAATCATCTTTAGTTACATTACGTGCAAAACTGAAAGCATCGACTTTTTCTAGAAATGATATCAAAGATTCTTTGCGAGAGTCACCACTGAAATGAATATTCCATTTATATGTAGGAATTGATTTTGGAAAGTTGAATTGAGGTAATTGTTGATTTACGTTGGTTGGAGTGGATGTCTGAGTTGCTGAAGCACCAGATACCTTGATTGCTAAGTCACCCTCCATTTCAATCAATTCTAAATGAAGTTTCTTTTTAATTTCAACCTGATCCTCCTCTTCAGTGACTAATCTATGAATTCTTCCAGATATATGACATAGCCTAGAACTTAATCTTTTATATTCATTGATATTTTGTGTGTAGGAACTAATTTTTGATTTCAGATCTTGCAACGTCTCATTAATCTCGACTACATCATCAGCATGAGTATAACAATTCAGAAAACCATCTGTGAAACTACGATTTGAACTTTCTTGACTTAAAAGTCCTCTCAATATCTTTCTACGCTTGTCTACATCACCAGTAGGTTCAAAATTTCTTATTTTGATTTCATAATCCAATTCATAAGCTCTCAAATGATTTACTTCCATGATTTTCCAATATATTTTAAATATCAAGGTAGTGAAGGTAGAATAGATATAATGAAAATCGATAAGATGAAAAGGTACCTCAAATATAGATAGAATAGGAATCTATAACGTGAAAAGGTACTTCAAATATTAGAGGCAAATAATATCAAAATATTCTGAATTAAATTCCAAAATTAATGCAATAAATTCAGCAATGAATTCCCTAATCAGATATTTATTGTTCCATTGGGGTGAAAGGAAAGATATTTGTCAAAAGTAATCTCAAATTTAGTCAATGTACGTTTGGGCGCCAAAATTATGTAACGACAAAGTGTCGTTTTTGATTGCCCAGGCTATTTCAGTGGAATAGGGTTGTGGTTCTTTGGACTGCCTTGCCAGTTTCTGATTTGTTTTATTGTGTCAAGCAAGGGGTTTTGAAATTACTTAGTGACTGGACGCCAGAATTTTTTGTTTATTGAATAGGATAAAAATTCAAAGTTCCTATGAATAAAAAAAAAAGATAAATTTCCTTTCTACAATGCAACAATAAAACTATTACTCAATATATATACAATTTACTAAATTATATGAGCAATATACATAGTTTGATGAATGATTAATTTATACAAGGTTGTATGAGTGTTCTCATATGTGATGAATGAATGTTGTCAAGTATAAATGATAAGCCAAGATAACAATTATAACTTGAAATCAAATTCTAGCATGTTTTCTGCTATAACAAAAGAAACAACTCTATAGTGTCGCTGCTGAATCTGTTGGTGTTATGTTTGGAGAATACCTTGGTTGCTGGAGTTTTCCTAAAACTAGGAACCTGGATCTATCGTGACTCCTTAGGTATTTTATGTAGTCAGCTTGACATACACCAACCAGACTTCAAATGTTCGACCTCAACTCAGGAACGTGGATGTTTCAGGATCGTCGTAGTTGTCATTAATAGCATGAAAAACAATCAAGAATATTAGATTTCTGATAAACTTTTGTTGTTATAGAATTACAACTTGGCTTTATCCTTTGACAGACCTATATGATGATATGCTGATGTAAAAAAAAACAATGTTGAAGAAAGAAATGTTAAAGATAATAGAGGCTGATTATTTTCAAGATACTGAAAATCACTCTTTAGCATGCAAGCCAAAATTAAATGAGTGACCCAATAAATGTTTGGATTAACAATTTTTAATCAGCTCTAATTTTAAATTGAACCTATATGAATTGATTAACTGAAATTGATGGTCTTATATCTAGGTGATGTAACAATTCTTAATCAACACGTGTTGAGTGAGGTAGTCATTCATTCCTGAATTTCATGAAAGGATAATCAAAAATTAGTATAGAGAAAATTAGAATCTGAAATTGATTCTGAAATCAACAGGTATAAAGGCGATATCAAATATTTAAATTTCCAATATTTGGAGTAAAGTAAATATATTTCAAGAGAAAAGATTCATCTGGTTGCTACAAGAAGTTACTCAATGAATTTCCAGATAAAAGATTATTCAATGAATTTCTAAGATAACAGATCAACTTATGATCTCAAATAATAGATCTGACAGTGGCTTCAAGTAAAAGATATCACCCAGTGTATGTAATATGATTCCTAGATGTGATTTTGACTACTAACTGGTCAAATGAGTCTTCACAAAATCTTCCAAAATGTATAAAAGATATAATTCACTAAAAAGCTTGAATATTTTTAATGGCACAGTAGCAAAAGATACAATAAGATAATGAAAATGAATATGTCCTTAATGTGGACACATGATCAATACTATGATTGATCACAAAAGATAAGTTGAGATAAATTTAGATAAGATATATATTTATCTCAGATAGACAATTTTGAGATAGATATTTCTATACAGGAAAATATAGCAAATTTTGATCTTTCTTTTATTGGAAACCTGGTGATCTTGAAAACAGATCAGGTGAGTTGAAAGGCACACATTCAAATTTATTCATATAGAAAATAACATGTGTTTTCGGTACTCACCTGAACTGATTCCATGGATGATTTCCAGGTCACCAATTGATTAGACTGGTTTCCAGTAAAATTCTTACTAAATGTGTAAGTATATCAACTCTGACTTCCTGGCTGTACAATTAATTTGTAAATTCCTTGGATTTGTACAGGGTTTGAAGACCAAGTGCTGTGAAAACGAAAACGCAGTCAATTCTTGAAGATCAACATTTGTAGTAATCAAAAAAAACGATGAACACATCAATCTGCTACGCCACTGGATATTCGAGCAATGCTTCCTCCTAGGAAATTAACATTAATCGAAAATTCAAAATGATTACAACGATAATCGAAGATTGAACCTTTGAAAAATTTGTGAACATTCACTCAAGCCGCCATGCTGCTAAATTTCGCAGTCAAAAATTTGCGTGCACAATAACAATTAAAGCAATTAAATTGGAATCATACTACGTACCTGTCTAATATCTTCAATTAAACACGAAACCACTCTGATATTTTTGCGGAGAAAGGTAAGAAATTCAACATAAAGATAGTTGGGATTTATCCCAAAATGGAAAATCAACCTGTTGATTTCGCTGCCAAATTCAGAAAAGGGAAGCGCTCATGCAAATCATGAACGTCTTGTCGTTCTCAATTCGATTCTGTCGCCCTCTAACTTTTTTATCCTGAACGGAACTTATGATGATACAGATCACTAATTGATCAATGTGCGGTTGATCTGTTCCTGCGGTTCTGTGAGTTGAAGTTCTAATAATTATACATAGAGGGACGACAATGATCATTAATGGATATTAATTATAAATGTAACGATTGTATCGTTACAGTATTTATTGGCCGCGATCGGCTCTTCTTTGACATATCGAGTTTCTTCATTGTCTCATGATGAATTCGTAATTTGAAATACATTTTCAATATTAATTTGATCAGTTGTATTGGGTGTCCATTTAGAGGATCCCCATCAAACAAATGGTCTCCAAAACTATCAAAGACTGACAGTGGCAAATTATGTACTGTTTTATTGATTAAAATGTAATACAAGTTTTTTATTTTCTTGTTAAAAATATTGGTAGTTTTGTTAAAGAACCGAAAATACTTTTCTCCTGTCTTACAAATTTCTGCAACAATCTGACTGGATTTGATGAGTTTTCCATATGTTTTCTTTTCTTGCAGAAGGGAAGGAGATGAATCACTCTCCAGTAGATTCAAACATTTTATACATGTCACACATTTTTAACTCCCTTGACAACAAAACCAGATATGTAACCTGCAACATCCCATACATAAGGGGTAAGATTCCATGCAGCAGATCCCACATAATCATACTCTTCTAGGTCATTTTCAGTTTTTTTGATGAAGGATAGATATTCTTCATCTTCTTCCAAATTTCTTCCATTCTCAGTTGTGATAGTTTTGGAACCACAAGTTGAAATTCTCTAAATTGATTGTATTGCCACTGTCAGAAGCAGCTATTTCACTATGCACAAGAATGCGTTTGTAGGCTGCTTCAAATTGCCTAGCTGTTGGGTTATTATTATAACCCCCTTTACTCCTAATGGCTCCAAAGAATAACTCCAAATGGTCCTGGGAAAGTTTGTAGGTCAACAAATAACTCATCATTTTTTTTCTACTACGTAAAAATTATACATTTTTTTTAAGCTCTCCATACAAATTAAAAGCCCCAAGAAACCAGTTTTTCTTGATGATTTGAGGATAGATTTACCATTTAAGGTGAGACCAATAATATATCTCTTCATCGTATCCATTAAATCAAAAAACTGCTCTGCAGTTTTAGGTGAAAGGGATTTTTTGTACGGATATTTTGCAAACACATTTCTAGAATTCAAAATGTCGAACAAATTGTTAAAATTTAATATGAATTCGGATGTAGCATCAGAGCCTTCGAAGTTAGGGCACTCTAGATCTTCTCGAAGAAAGTTTATGGCATCACTTACACTCCTGCTTAAAGTTTGGGTAGCCAAACGAACCTTCATCTTCTCTCTTTCCCACTGAAGATGTCTCATTCTGACCTTCGTTGCCGCATGTAAACCTTCTTCATTTTGTTTTTCAACCAAGCTTGTTATATAGCTCCATTTTATTTCCTTTTCATCTGAATTCTTCATTCCAATTTGTGAAGCGAAACAGTTTCGTACAAGTTTAACCATATGACATGCATCCAGATATACAGTGTGTACATAAAGTGAGGAATAAATTCATTATCTCGAAAAGGAAAAGCTTTTCGGAAAAATCCTTGGACACGTCAACTTTTGTTTCAAGATGCGCATCTTTTGGAGTCCTAGTCGGAATGGTGACGTCATTACTCTTCCGGAAATGTCATCATCGATTTTTTTTTCAAATGGCAACCTATAGTTTTGACAGTGCCATTTGAAAGAGCATATTTTTCTCCACACAGCACATCAAAAGTTTTGTCATGTTACATAAGGAAATTTTCGAGAAAATGAATGTTATCATGATTTTATAGTAATTTATTTTACACATTTGATTGCACAAACTAATTGATCAAATGTTCAAACTGAAGTCCTTCCTGAGCCTGGCAGTATCCAAGACGGTCAATAAATTCTCGTTGGACTTTCGTGATAGTTCGTGGAGTAATATTGTTACATTCATTTGTAATCCTAGTTTTCAATTCCTCGATATTATCTGGTCTAGTTTTGTACACGACATTCTTTAGATGGCCCCAAAGAAAAAAATCTAATGGAGTAAGGTCCGGAGATCTTGGGGGCCATTCAATAGCACCACGCCTACCTATCCATCTATTGGCAAAGACTTGGTCAAGATACCTTCTAACATCAGCTGCGTAATGCGGCGGTGCACCATCTTGCTGGTACCATAAGTTTTCATTTGGTATAGCAGGGTTATTTGCGTTAGGAAATAAGATCACCAGACTGGGTATAACATGATCCTGTAGGAATTGAAGGTATCTTGCACCTTTTAAGGTTTCTTCGAAATAGTGGGGTCCAATAATTCTGTTTTCTACAATCGCTGCCCAAACATTTATTTTCTGAGAATACTGTGTGTGATGTTCTCTCATCCATTTTGGATTCTCCTTAGCCCAGTACCTGCAATTCTGCCGATTCACTGTTCCTGTTAGTGTAAAGGTAGCTTCATCAGAGAAAGCAATATTTTTTACTAGCAAAGGGTTGGCATTGCACAAATCCATTAACGTTTGGCAGAACTGCATCCGTCGGTCTGGATCGTCCTCGGAAAGTTCTTGGGTCAGAGTCATCTTATAAGGATGCCACTTTTCCAATTTCATAATTTTATGTGTAGTTGTAACTGGGATATCTAGATTTTGGCTCAGGCTTCTTAGGCTGTTGTGTGGATTTTCCTCCATTGCTAATAAAACATTCAATTTGACCTCCTCATTGATTTTAGGACGCCCAGCTTTAGGGAGATCATCAACACTACCAGTGTCTCGAAACTTTTTCTCAACTTTGCTTACTGCCGATTGAGTTATGGGCCTATCCGGGTATTTAGTATTAAACAGTCCAACTACTTCTTGTTGCGTTCGTACTCTATCACCGTAGCCAATCATCATCATAATTTCGATTCTCTGAGTAACAGAAAGGCGCATTTTATTCTTAATTGTTTCGAAAAGAAGAGAATCAATGAAATATGAACTTTCAAACTGTGGCATACATCAACCAAACGTCAGGTATCACAAACAGTAACATGTCTTTTTACGATAATAAAAAGGGTGATTTTTTTAGGGCTTAGCAAAAACGAACTCACCAGTGGCGTGCTGACAGAGAACTTTACAATGCTAGGAAGGACTTTTTGAACCCTTCATTAATTAGTTTGTTCAACTAACCGAATAAAGTAAGTTAACTCAAAATCAATAAATCATTAATTTTCTCGAAAATTTCCTTATGTAACATGACAAAACTTTTGATGTGCTGTGTGGAGAAAAATATGCTCTTTCAAATGGCACTGTCAAAACTATAGGTTGCCATTTGAAAAAAAAATCGATGATGACATTTCCGGAAGAGTAATGACGTCACCATTCCGACTAGGACTCCAAAAGATGCGCATCTTGAAACAAAAGTTGACGTGTCCAAGGATTTTTCCGAAAAGCTTTTCCTTTTCGAGATAATGAATTTATTCCTTACTTTATGTACACACTGTATATAGATATCAGTGTTGCTAACCGGATTTTTGAAGCTTGTTTTCAGATTCATTGGGTTGCTGAAATCTGCTCCCAACTTCTCAGCCATTGAAATATTTGTGGGGGCACCATCAAATGTCAATGAAGTTACTATAACCCCACTTTCATTGATGAATTCTAAACATTTTTTCACTAATTCAGCTTTTTCAGTAGCTGCTAACCCATCTAACAAGAAGTACCCAACAGGTACTTTCCAAGACCCGTTTATGCAGACAAGCATAAATACTAATGCCTCCTTCGCTTCTGGTAGAGTATCTGAATCCAGATTGGTACCGATGTCTACATAACCAGTGAACTTCGTACCAGTCCATTCAACTTGTCGTCTTATAGACATTTCGTCCATGACCAAGTTACATAGAAGAGGTGTAGACGAACTTTTTTGTTTCAAACACAAGGCCATCAGTGCTTCATTGGTGAAACCTGGACTACCATCAACTGATCTATACCATTTATATATAGTCCCCGGATGGGGCAAACTTCGATTGAATGTTCTCCTGACAAAATCATATGCTCTTGGAGAATAAAATGATAGGGTCAAGGCAAATGACCTCAGACTAGGATCATATTTTTGTTTTGTGGGTCTCTTCAAAAATCTCTTGAACAAATCTCCAGCAGTTCCTGAAATTTACGCCTGCAAAAAATAATTCTGTGAATTTCACATATAATTGGAAACCTATATTGTTTGATACTCAGTCGTCAATACTTTGGAAATACTCTTTTGAATTTCCTGAAAAAGCATTCAAATACCTGAACAGAATGAGTAAGTACCGGGAGATGTTCAAATATTATCAAATGTCCCGTAAGTCTTTGAATTTCTAGGAAATATTCATAAATTGAATGAGAATTATCTAAATAATTGTATTCATTGAATGCTTGACCTTTAAAAATATTGAATATCAAAGTATTTTCAATATAATATATGACAAATATGCAATACTTGATAATTTAATTCTTTCATCAGAGTATTTGCCTAGCTTGCATGCATGCAATGTGTTTAATTAAATAATTGATTACATGATCATTCCATGGATATTCTTTCTATGCCCCTCAAAATAATGATGATTTGAGCACTTCAAATTCAAATGTTGATTGTTGCTAGGCAACCTGATCACTTTTTAGGTAGCATTTACTTACGCTTATTGCGGATTCTGATGCTTCTGATATGAGACACTTCTCTCTCACGTTTTTCAATAATCCCTTCAATGATGTTATTCGAAGTCTCAGTTTACGAACAGTATTCTGCAAATTATGGATCCGTTTTCTTTGCTTTTCAACGGTATTTTTTATTATTTTCAAATTTTTTCTTCTTTTTTCTGGTGTTGAGACGTCACTACTTGTCATGTCACCAATATAACATCTCTTTCTGCAACAGATGGAATAAACATTGATTCAATTTTCAAATTGAAAAAAGAAAGAAAAATAATTGATATTTATCAATTCTCAGTATTCAACATTCTCTGGAAAGCTTGTAAATACCTTTTCATCCTGATGATTGGAGAATTTTGCTCAATCAAGCTTAACTTCAGAATTTCCTCTTTTGATTCTGAAGCACTGGCAGTGCCTGAAGAAGAGGGAGGAATTTCTTGTCCTATAGCTTCAATTGTGGGAATTACTTCCGGTTGTCTGAAAAATTTCAATATCAATTAATATGAATACCTTCAACAATACACTGTGATGAGAAGGGCCTGTATTGGATAAGGAGCCGAGAGAATGATTACCTTTCACTTGAATGAGATACGTTCACTGGTGAAACGACCAAATCAACATCAGAAATGCCCAGAGTCCTGAAAACATATTGTATTGTTATCTCCATGTTATATTATCAAGTTATCCTAGACTATCATGGTCATTTCTCCAAACAATTTTTGTTGCTCTCTCTACTTGTACTGTTTCCTATTGTTTTCTACAATTTGAATTCCTTTTCCCTCCATAAAACACATTTTCAACCATTTTGTGTTATATTCGATATTTTTTCTGATTCCCAAATAGTACAGATCGAAGATGGAGGCATACAAGACCTTTGTGTATTATATATAATTTCAAGAGGATAAATATCAAAGAAAACTTACCCTGAAGGTCTTTTAGGAGGAGTATTATAAACTGATGAGTCGGAGGGAGTATTGTGAATTGATGAGTCAGAGCTGTAAAATAATTTAAAACAATAAGTAGAATTGAATGAAAAGTTCCAAGAAATATTCGTTGGAATAGAGTATCTCTCGATTATATCTAAACCTATTTAAAACTGATTGACTTGCTCCATGAGCACGCCACTTTAATTTCTAAATCAACAGTAATAGATATGGACTACCTTTTTCAGATATTGAAAAAATTGAGTAGTTTCATAAAAATTTTCAGAGAATGTCAGGTATTAATAAACTTTTTTTATGGAAACTTCAAATATTTAGGAAAAGTTTTCGGATATATATTTTTTCTACGGCTATAACACAAAATTGCTCTTGTTTCACTGTGTTCGATGAATCAATGAGGTAGTTTTCATGTCATCAATTTTATTTCCGCTTCTGATATCACAATGACTTCATTCTGTTATTATTTCAAAAAAATCTCAACTCCCATGAAATGTAAAATTGCAAGCAATGACAGATCTATCTAATAGATGAGTTGAGAGAAAATCAGATGGCTGAAAGCCGAAGAATAAATAAAAACAGTCTCTGTTATCTGTCACAGTCGTAGAAAAAGTATAGTGTAAAACTCGCGCGGAATGCTAATTTTCCGCAAACTGAATTCTCGTGGGAAATTTTCATCATTCCGTGCTCATTAAACAATATACTATTGTTTATGTGAACTGTAACTGACCAAGAATTACCCCCTGGAATAACGCAATGTGCTCAATTGACATTCCTAAATCATAGTTCAATAATGAAAGAAGCATTTTTTTACCAACCCTATATAAGTGGAGCAATAATAATTATCTACTAGGTATAAAATACCTGTCAGATGTGAATTGAAATGATGAATGGAGTGGTAGTGTGTTTGCATCTGCTTTTAAATATCTCAAACCATTTCTTTTAGTGATTATATCACTTGGATGGAAATGGTTCGAACAGAGAAAGAGGTATTTGGTAGGGTGGCGATCTTCCTGCCAACCAAGGAGAGATACCCAAATTTTTCTCCTCTCACTATCAGATGGAAACCTGAAATTTTATGAAAATACATTAAATTGCTTTGCAACCTCCAAGAAGTAAATATGATATATTACAAACCATCTTTAATCTTGTATCATGATGCAATTATTAATCAATAAAAAAATCGAAAAACTAAATATATCCCCATATCAACCACACCCGACGTTAACAATACGTCTATGTCTACACCACTGATTGTGAAAAATGCGTATTCCTACTTACTTGTGAAAAGACACATCCGGGTTTAAATAGTCCAGTTTTTTGCACACTTGGCACTGACGAACCATATTAATTAGTAATTCTCACTGAATTTCACAAAAAAATAGGATTAAAAGCACGAAAATATAACCAAATCATTTCAAAACGCAAAACCACCTCAATGCAACACCGCAACAAAAAACATAAACAAACCACACACACAAGGGCTACGAGATGGCTGTGATTGGCTACGAGCTGCTGAATTCCGTATGCGGCGTTGTCGTGCTTTCAGTTACGAATATCTGTGATCTGACGGAATGGAATAGTTCAATGGTAATTAATTCGAGAATAATATTATCTAATTCAGATTATTATACCGTATGAATTATTATCAGTCGGAGCATATGATCAGTACTGTATTGCTCCTAATATGTTGATTTAAATTATTAAACGTATCATGATAACTATGGTGAATCTCCTTCCTTAACCGAATATCTGGCAACCGCACAATCTAGTCGACCACACTGAGAACATACAGTGGACCAGAATTTGGGAATGTCTGATCCTATTCAAATGTAAATAGTTCCGTCTCCTGTGGATAATAGGTCTATGTCACGTTCCATTTTTTTGAATACGTCCACTCGCAACGGACACGCGTGAAGTACTGGACGCAGTACGTTGTGCCCGTGTATCTCGACTCACGCGGCGCTGGCGCGTAAAACGTGCGAGTCGAGAGTCCCGCTCATTGCAAGCGTTTTACGCGCGAGCCACGCTACGCTCGATATAATCTGGACGGAATGTAACATTTCGAAATGACCCAATTGATCATTCGTCGACTGATCAACATGAAATTATTGATATATTTGAATGAAATATTGAGAATTTATGCCTCGAACTGAAAGTTGCGATTATTTCATTTTGAAACGATTTCTGGTGCTTTTTTAAATTCATAATTTTTCTGAGTGTATGGTATCATTTCCTACTGATTCGTCGAAAGGGCGTTTTTTTCTTGTTGTAGTCATTTCATCTCTGAATGTTCTATACTTTCTCAATATCTGAGCATCCTCTTCAATTCAAACCAACTCCATAGAACAAATTGAAATGGGAATATTGGGGACTCTTAACTAGTGATGTTGATTCGTTGTAGTAGTTTATCCCACAAAGTAGTCAAAAGAGCGACTTGATACTCATCAAATGGTGTGATTAGTTTCTGAGCTTCAATTTTACCTATGGGTTCTCCATGCGAGCTCATTGTTATTGTGGTGAGAGCTTCCTTGTAATGTAATTTTTTCTCAGGGATGACAGAGCATCTGCCCTGGCGGACCACCTGGTATCACATATCTTCTTCAAATGGGGTGAATTTGTTGATAGGACATCCGTTAAAGTTTTACAACCACGTGTTGATGCAGAAAAGAAGACGAACAGATTTTGCACAAAATCAAAAAACCGTACTGCTACCGAACAAGATTCCGCTGGACAATTTCCTACCAAACTCAGCGAATGGCTGGCACATGGGATGAATACAGCATTTGAGGAATATTCATTAATTCTGGTTTGCAAACCAGAATACTTCCCCGACATATTGGCTGCATTGTCGTAAGATTGTCCTCTGCACTTATTCAAATCTATTCCGTAAGTATTCAAGGTATCAGTGATAATTTTTGCTAAATATGCTCCATCATGATATTTAATTGGCACAAATCCAAGGAAACTCTATTTAATTCCGCTAGCCCTATTCACAAATCTCAGAATAACAGTGAGTTGATCTACTTGACTCGCATCTGGCGTGGAATCTACTATAATAGAGTAGTACATAACTTCTTTGACTTGAGATATCAAAGGATTTGTGACCTTTTCACCCATAATTTGAATAAACTCCTCATAGAAATGATGAAACAGGTAACTAACATGGCCTGTTCCTGCGTTAGAGAACCGCTCCAAATGATTTTTGAGGAAACTATCAAACTGGGCTGAATATTCAATGGATGTTATATAGTTTTCCCTACGTTCTGAAGAAAGCCCCTCTTTATGGTCGCGGAATGCAAGTCCAAGACCTGCCAAAAAGTCAACTGTGGCAACAACTCTCTTCAATATTCCACACCAATAATTTTCTTCCATCTCAACTTTTCTCGCAAGACTGCTGTCGGTGCGTCCAGCGACTGACGAACGTATTTTGAAATCACACATAGAAGAAATATGATCTTTGGAACATTCATGATCTTTTAAATATATGGATATATTTTTCCAGGAATTGGAACCCGATATTAGTTTATTATCAGATTCTGAAAATGATTCACACACGAAGCAATATATCGATCGACTAGTTTCAGAGTAGATCAATCACTCTCGTTTCTCTGTCACGCCATTTGCTTTAGTGCAATAGAAGTTGCTCGTGTTGAAATTCCTCACGTATGTTCTGTTCCTCTCTGTATATTGTGACTTCAGAGCAGATATATCGATAACATTGCATGTAACAGATTTCGCGATAAAATTGATTTCTTCTTTAGATAAATTAGGAGGTCATAGTGCAATGTCATTTGAAACTGATAGTGGATCTTCATTACTATTGAGAACTATATTCTTGGCATCATTATCATTACATTTCATGTCCTTATTCAGTCCAGTAGAATTTTCATCTT
The DNA here is from genome assembly GCA_918026855.4 of Phaedon cochleariae. Taxonomy (NCBI): domain Eukaryota; kingdom Metazoa; phylum Arthropoda; class Insecta; order Coleoptera; family Chrysomelidae; genus Phaedon; species Phaedon cochleariae. The sequence goes on from OU896711.1 coordinate 40,477,125, forward strand.
CATCTACAATGAAATTTCAACCGATAAAAAATTATATATGAAAAATTACTAAAACCGAAATCTGAGAATAAATGGCATTTTCCTTCATATAATGAATCTCGAAATATTCAATTCTTCTACGGCTATAAGACAGAATTGCTCTTGTTTATTCACTGTGTTCGATAAACCAATGAGGTACTTTGTACCTATTCCATCAATTCCATTTGCGTATCTGATATAACATTGACTTCAATTGTGTAATTATTCCTCAAAATGTCATATCACATGAAATGTATTATCTCAAACAATGACTGTCCTGTCTAATAGATGAGCATTACTAAGGAAATCAGATGGCTACAAACTAAAGAAGTCAAAAATTTCACCGTTATCTGTTACAGCCGTAGAAAAAGTATAGTTCACAACTCGCTCGGAATGCTAATTCTATTATTCTGTGCTCGTTAAACAGTGAACTATTTTGGTTCTATATCGGAAACCAAGAACCAAGAATTCGTAATAGGTAGGTACTAGGTACTTACTTGGTATCCGCTCTGACGACTCTGAAAATGTATCTTTTTCATCGAGTACAACAATGTCTTTAATGTTACTTGATCATGCCGATGGTCGTATAATTGGAGTATCATCTATTTCAATTTCTATATTAACGTCAGTCCCATCGGTTTCAGTTGTTTCCTCTTTTTGACTATAATAGCAATAAACAGGATGACATGGTTTGCCGTAAGCCTACATTAATTTTCTCTTTTTCTCTTTGTAACCTACGGTTTTGAGCACCCGATCTCTTTTTATTTCTGTTATTCATTGTACCTAAAGGTTCAATTTTAAAAATGAAGAGTCTCAATGTTTGCTTATGTACGCGGTGTCGGTAGGTGTAAAATTGATTAAAAGAATATATAGCTATTATCTAATTGGTTATTCAATCGATATCCCTAAACGAGTGTATTCAAATGTTTCACCCTGGACACTGATTTTCTAACGCAATTCTTCAACTATCGAATGCAACCCGCTAGGAGATGAATATACGCGCACTTTTGCTAGTCGAGACATTTCGAGGTAGATAGTCACACATCACACACTACCTTAATGAATGTTGACGTGAAAGGTTTCTCGCTACAACTGACTCATTGCATTGCCGAACCTATTGAGAGTTGGCCAGTGGTAGGTAAGACAAGCGCATCATTGGTGGTGAGCGGTTCCAGTTTCATGAATTCAAGCTACTTCAAAAGATTCTTGTCACAATAGCCAAAAGCAGTGGTGTCTCGCGCTTGGTTTGGTGCCCACTCGCCATGAGAAATACGAGGCGCGCGCCTCGTGCGCCTCACCTTCAATCCGCCATTGATCTCATAAAGACTAATTTCATATATCAACATTGTAATAAATAATATGATATTCTGATTATTATTTCAGTTTGTTCTGCACAAATCACATATATCATTGACCATTTTTTCTTCTTATTCAATTCCTTCCTGAATTTCGGCCACCGTCAATAAACAAATGTAGTGTATGTACCTATAACATATTCTACACATTTTTTCTCTCATTTTGTCAGTTTGTTTTTCATATCTAGCCGTCTAATATTTCTTTGTAAGCATAACCACTTGTAAACAGCCTATCGACACATAACATGAACCCCTTGTTGTAAAACTGTAATGTTTTAAGAAACAATAAATATATTATTATTATTATTATTATTATATTCTACACATGAAATATTTGTTGTCATTTTCTCCCACTTGCTGAGAACAGAATGAACTGCTATATTTCAGGAAACCATATTCCAGTTTTCTTCTGTACTCGTCAATATCCACATAATCTGTTAAAGCCCATCCGTAAACTATTTTCGGATAAAAATGTATTACGTTCACGCCATAATTGTATCCATCACTTTGTCTCAAGTGACTGGAGTATCGGACGTTTGATAACAGAATTCTTTTTTTTTATTTCCAGAAATTTGTTGAACTCCGCTGAATGATCGTGCTTGTATGATATTTCATTGTCCATCGGATCAATCAATATAATTTTTCTTATATTTAAAAATACGATCAATAGAACATGATGTTGATGTTTATTGATGGGCATCACAATAATATCTTCAGTGAATTCTTCTTCCTCGAATATGAAAGAAGATTTGGCAACGGAAATAATTTGATAAACTCCCTTTTTCGAATTTTGATTCATCATATACCATACCAGAGTCTGCACTAACAGAAGTGTATCTTGGGAGGTTTTGCGACAGTTTGGTAAGCCGTCCATCAAGTTCGGAAGCTGTCGCAGGAAATAGGGGGTCTAGTTGTGGTTAGTGCAGACTTTCCGAGGTGCAAAAGTGTCGACAATGACAAGGAGGTGTTGGCGCCAAAGATTCACCTTGTCATCTGTGCTTCTACCTGTCTCACCTGTGTCACCTACTCAATTACGATTTACCTTGTGACCTGCGTTTGTCTCACCTATTACAACTACTTTATTGCTGAAGAATTGAATAAGTGTACGTCACTCGATTTATCGACAATGACCAGAGGGTTGGGTGATGCAGGAATACCTTTCCTTTTCGTTCATCTCACCTGCCTATTTTACTGGTTTCGCCTTTTCAACGTGTCCCCCTGTATTACCTGTTTCCCCTGTATCACCTGTTTACCTGATCTCCCCTCGGTTATGTGTTTCACTTCTTGGAAAATTCATCCTACAGCCTAATATTGAAACTTAAACATTTTAGATTGTCAGTCATCAACCATACTGATTATATTGAGATAACAAAAATAAGTCTACAAGATAATTCATCGAGTATCTTACTATTGTAATTGGTTGCTTCAGTTGTTATTGAACCGGCATGACGTGGACATTGATGAAAATTAATTCAAAGAATTTGCCGTATTATCAACTTGCAGAGGAATTGAGCTAACTGCTATTCCCAAACAACTATTGACCAATAGAGAACATATAAGAAATTTTGAAGGTATAAGTAGAATTGGAAGGGTTGAAGTTTTTGACAATAAATCACCGAAGACTTTTGAAGAAAGTGAATGATGAATTTGTCGTATACGTGCATGGGTTGTTGGCGAACAAAATGCATCTTCTTTGATCATTCACTCAATTGGCAACAGCATATCAAGAAGAAGAAAATGGAATATAGTGATAATTATAATCTTATAACACTGTGTATGATAAACAAAGAGTGAATAAACATCAGGGGCGGATCCAGAACGTCTCTAAGGGGGAAGGGGGCAATTAGCCAGAGTTGAAGTTTGAAGTGAAACGTAAATTGCAAGGAACAAATTTTTATTGCATCAGAATACGTTACACTGAAAATTCCATCTTATGTCTAGATTTTGCGAAACGACTTATAAATTGGTCTACATTTATGTCCATATCCACATGAACATGAAACCGTAACAGTCTTTCTTGGGACATTCTATTTCTGAGCCAAGTCTTGAGACGTTTTAAGGCGGAAAATGAGCGTTCAGATGAAGGAACAGGAATGTACAGTAGTATTTGTGATAGTATGTTACAATTTGCACAAAATATCAGTGCATAAAGTATGTTCATATTCTTGCCCCAAAATAGTAAGACTATTTTCAATAGTTTTGTCGTCGGTTGTAAGTAAAGTCTGAATTAACCAAATTGTAAGATTAAATGTATTTATAGTTTCATCGCTGAAGCGAAATTATTTCGTCAAAAAGTGGAATAAAAATACTTATTTCATAATAATCTTCTACTGTTTCTACATCATAATTAGCTCGTTTTGTTTGACGAGCAGAAACTCTTGATTTTTTTTTCCACAACTTGGTAAAAATTGTAGCAGAATTCTCTCTAGTTTTTGAACCTTAACTAAACCTGTTATCAGTTTATCAGCGTAAACTAAATTCAAAGATTTTCTTTGAAATATATTACTCAATATCTGAGTGAAAGAAAGAATATACACTGAGAGAAACTGGATATTAAAAATATCTACCAGCTCTGATTGTAATAACCATTATAAGGAAATCTCCTATTCCTGATCATTTTATTATTACAACAGTATTCTCTTCATTCTGTAATTATAAAAATCGATTTCTTAAATCATTTGTAATACCCGTGAATGGACATTTGCTACCATCATAACGCAGGTGTGTTATGACATTATGAGAATTTCATAAATTCCAGTCTATTTAGATTTTTCATTGACATAGCTCGTTTTGTGAATTATGCTCATTGGTGAATTCAGATAATGTTTGTCCCAATAATCATAGCTGTTTGGGTTTCTAGCATTCTACGTTGACGAATAACTCTAGCAATTCACATGTATGACGGTTATTAGGCAATCATTCGACAATCGTAATTCGGCTCATTTCGCTCTAGTGTTTCATTGGTATTGGGGCTGACAAAGATACAGATCGCGTTAATTTCACTGCTGTTCTCGGTCATGGGTGCCCGTGTCCAATTATTGTTCAATGTTTTCGATCGTCCGAATCGATATAGCCGTGTCTTGTAGTGTAGGTGAATGTCTGTGATGTAGCAAAGTTTTGTTTTAGTGCTGGCTGTGAAACGATCTGTGGAATTTACCGTGCATTGCATTATTGCAATGAAAAAAGTATCCTCTTACCCACTTTTCACGGCCTAAAATTGGTTTATTTCAAAAACAAAATGATCGATGAGATTCTGAATCAAAATATCTGGGTTTCCTATTGACAATTCTCATCATAACTCCGAAGAAAAAAAAAAGTATTCAACTTCTCATTTCTTAATAAATTCGTCAGTATGCATATAGATGATATTTCTCCGAAAAAATCAATGAGTAATGTCAAAAAACTTCCACAGATACCCAAATATTTCAATTCAGAGACGAAACGTATTTTTTGTTTTTTTGAAAACAATAACTTTGGATCATGAAAAGTGAGTGTGGATTGGATATTCATTTTCATTGCAGTAATTCAAAGCACGGTTTCATAATGCATACCATCGAATAATGTTGATTTGATAACCTTATTACCACTGTTTGATGAATATACTAGAGTAGAAAATATTGGGATAGCTGTTGAAAATGAGCTATATTACAATAGCATGTCAAAATGTCAGGTTTCATGCAGATATCAGATAACTATAATAAAATGAGACGTATTACTGCGTTACCTCAAGATGGTTGTGCCAGTAATAAAAACATGCTGATTTATGTCGATAGTCTAATAACCACCGTAGAGTGGAAAGTTACTGCAACATTTCATGGGAATAACTCCTATTCGACATTCTGTGTTATCATAGAAACTAGAAAAAGTAGTAGTTATTCAGCAGCGGTGTTTTTATACAAGTTTGCATATTGAATAAGCTGCCATAATTACAAGTCACCTGAAAATTCACTTCATCTATGGTAGCAAATGAACACATCTGTCCCCTATTTATTGCAGATATCGTAATAACGGTTATCAGATTTCCAATTATAAGAACTCAAGTTTTCTCTCAGTGTAGCTAATACACTTCAGGGAAACTAAAAAAGGGCCTGTTAGCATGCTATTAATCAGTATATTAGCTTGCAGACTTGAAACATTGTCATGCCAGTGTCTGATATTATCTAGTACATCAATAATATCTAGAAGATGGTTTTCGAAATTCGAAGAAGTTTCATGTCTCTCCACCCAACGAGTGTCACAAAGACTACCAAGCTTTGTACCTAACTTTTTTTTTAATTGAGAAACTTGAATCTGCGCATATTTTGGAATTGATGAATTGAATGAATGGTTGAAACCGTGAACTCTAACAGAGAAAGGTGAACGGTTTTTGATTTCGCTAACAGCTCCTTTTTCCAAAGATGTCATCAAATTACAAGTATCGGTACATATTCCAACACAGTATTTGATATCAAAGCCGCTATTTTCTAAAATAGTAATAACAGATTCACCTAATTTTTCACCACGAATTTTAGGTTCGGTTTGCAAGTCAAATTCACTTTCATAATTTAATTCATGAATGTCTGTAAATCCTATGAAATCTTCTCTCATTTCAAAATAATAAACATATCTCAAAACAATACTCAACTGAGATGAAGCTGAAATATCCGTAGTTTCGTCAAACATAATCGAAAAATACTCACCAACGTATTTTCTTATTGTACCCAAAATTTCTTCATCACAACAACTTATAATGTAATTTCGTGTCGTTTTAGAAATATATGTTGCCTGTGAACTTAAATTTTTCAAATGATCTTTGTTTCTTTTTCAAAAGCTCTAGATGTGGATTGCTTCAAAATGTACTGTATTTTTCATAAAACTTTTGGCATCGATAGGTAACCAATGATAAGACACCATAAAATAGGATTTCACGATAATATGGCAGATAGGTCACGAATGCGACTTACTTTGATTGTAGCTTGATGAATTTTCCGGCTTATTCTGGAATGCTGACTGCTGATGGAGCTCAGCGTCTCTGGTCGGGAGGGCCCTCCGGGTAGTTAAAAAACTGGATTCTGAGTAGCCGTCTTCAACTAAATTCTGTTGTTCATTCACATTCACAAACATGCATAATAGGTTTTTCAAAAGAAAACAGCGTTGTTAACGGGATAAAGTCTTTCCGATTTGTTGAATACGCGTATATGCGATCGAAAGCGGCGGTAAAAGCTTAATGAATGCCTTCCGCGTCGTTCTCGCTTTCTTGTCCGAAAAATCTCTTTTTCTCCTCGCTGACAAGAAAAACTCGTCCTTGGGACGATAAGAGAAGTCGCAGAAGTGACCCATATATATGTGAAGAATGAGAAATAGATCAGTACCTTACGAGGGTCGAACGTATTGCATTTTGGTTACTCATCGTGAAAACAAAACGATTTTATGAAAATATATTGAAATGAGTCATGGGAAAATACAGAATTATATTAGGAAATACAACTTGTTGAAACATACTCCCCCACGAAAAGGCGGGTTAACAACGCGGCTTTTTTTCAAATGGAAATATGTAATAGAGAAAAAATAAAAAAAATAAATACAAAAACATGAACGAGAAGTTCGAAATGTCAAACTTCAAAGAAAAAACTGAAAATTAATTGAAATATATATATATATATTTCACATGACCCCAGACAAACACAAAAGATTACGTGATGCAAAGTTATGTGACAGGTAAAGCACATAACTTCACAAGTGGTCTTGTGAGCTCTCCATTTTTGGTTTTAACAGTGGCGACACGCGTGACACCATCAGCACCGGGATGAAGGGTTTGAATACGGCCAAGAGTCCACTGTAAGGGTGGTACATTGTCAGTTTTAATCAAAACCAAACTACCTGGGTTGACAGGGGTGTTCGAATCTAACCACTTGCTGCGTTGTTGTAGCGTATGCAAATATTCGGTATTCCATCTGCGCCAAAATTCTTGATTTAATCTCTGAATCATTTGCCATCGCGTCAAACGATTCATAGGGACATCCGTTAGGGATTCTTCAGGTAATGCTGATAGGGGTTCCAATGTTAGGAAATGCCCTGGTGTTAATGCGGAAATATCATTAGGATCTGGGCTGAATTGCGTAAGCGGACGAGAATTAAGGATGGATTCGATTTGAACAAGAAGAGTATAAAATTCTTCGTAGCTCAAAACTTGTTCTGCTCAAAACTTGTTCTCCAATAACTCTTTTGATATGTGTTTTAACTGCTTTAATTCCGGCTTCCCAGAGCCCTCCCATGTGTGGAGCATTACCTGGCAAAAAATGATGTTCGATATTCTCCGAAGATGCCACGTTTCGTAAGACATCTTCGAGTTGTCGATGACCTCCGATGAAGTTGGTGCCCCTATCGGAATAGAGGGCCGAACATCTACCCCGACGAGCGATAAAGCGGCGTAAGGCGGCTAGAAACGCGTCTGCGGTCAGATCTGAAGCTAGTTCTAGATGAACTGCCTTGGTGGCCATGCAGATAAATAAACAGAGGTAGGCCTTCATGGTCTGGGCACGTCGTGTTCGATTCATGCAAATGAAAAAAGGACCCCCATAATCCACCCCTGCTTTTGAAAAGGGTTTAATCTGAGATATTCTCGAAGCGGGGAGGTTTCCCATAGGGGGTTGGAAAGGAATTGGGTTCGTTTTCCAGCACTTCATACATTTCCCGAGAATGGAACGGATTGCGCGACGTGACGAAAGGATCCAAAACTTCTGAGAGATTAGGAATTGGACGGTGCGCAGGCCTACATGTAAATATTTTTTATGATAGTATTCGATCAAAAGTTCTGTGAATCTAGAGTTGCGTGGTAACAAAATCGGATGGCGTTTTTCAAAAGCTAGAGGGGAGTAAGTTAGGCGACCCCCTACCCTAAGTATTCCTTCATTGTCGATGAATGCGTTTAATTTCTTGAGTGGTTTGGAAAATTTATGAGTTTCAATTTCATGAGAAAAAGACAGAAGTTGTGTGCGTTTGATCATAATTTTTAATGAGAAATCAAGTTCTCCCGAGTTGAGAAATCCGATGCGTTTATCTTTAGGATTTTTCAAGTTGTATGTGAATCGAGATAAATAAGCTACAACTCTTTGAGCTGTTAAAAATGATGAAAATCGATTTAAAATTTCGTCGATGAAATTAGTTTTCAACAAAGCCATCAAGGATATTTTTCGTTCCTCTTCGTGCGTTTCGTAATGACTATCTCGTAAAGAATGATTTTGAGCTGAGTGGTCACCTTGCATATATAAAAATTCGGGTCCTCGGAACCAAAGCATATAGTTAATCATTTCCGAGGGTAATAATCCTCGTGAAGCCGCGTCGGCTGGATTAAGTTGCGTATTAACATAATACCAAGAAGATAAGGAAAGCTTATCTTGTATGTATGAAACGCGATTCGCGACAAAGGTCGTGTTTCTTTTTCAAAAGCTCTAGATGTGGATTGCTTCAAAATGTACTGTATTTTTCATAAAACTTTTGGCATCGATAGGTAACCAATGATAAGACACCATAAAATAGGATTTCACGATAATATGGCAGATAGGTCACGAATGCGACTTACTTTAATTGTAGCTTGATGAATTTTCCGGCTCATTCTGGAATGCTGACTGCTGATGGAGCTCAGCGTCTCTGGTCGGGAGGGCCCTCCGGGTAGTTAAAAAACTGGATTCTGAGTAGCCTGGTCTTTGAGCTCTCCGTTTTGGACTTCTATTCTTTCTTTTCGCATACATATCGCACTGTTGTCAAATCACCTCAATTATCTGGGAAAATAAATCAACCTAGTTTGAAGTCAAATTCACATTCCTGCTTATTCTCTTCAAAATCATGACCGAAAAACTTCGACGTTACCAAGCATTACGTCAAAGTGCACTCAATGACATTACTGTTCTCGATGCATTAGGTAAAGCGGCGCAAACTGATAGGACGAAGAAAACCTTGTTCAAAGTACGTTACACGGTGATAGAATCCATTCATGAAGAATCCCAACTAGCATTTTCAGTCACAGGCACCATGGTTCAAGAAACTATTACCTATATTTAGTAATAATAACGTATTTATCACTTATTTCAGAACTTCATAGTATAAATGTCAGTGATAGTTATTTAGTGAGTGAAAATTACGTAGTTTTTACACTAGATAATAACTTCAAAGTGAGAAATTCTCATGGCTTATTACGAAGTAACTATTTCGAAACTGTCACTCCTCAAAACTACTCTTGAGGTTTCGGAACTTTGGATATATTTAACAGATCAAACGAACTTACCTGAAGTGAAGTTCGATCTGAATTATATGAAGCCTTGTCGAAGTAAATAAGGAGAATAGGTAGTATCCCTGCTGGCGGTCGAGCCTCACACAATTTTAAAGCAAACAAATATTCCATCCTGTACATCACCATTCCGCGCCTGGCACTCACTATATTCAGTCTTGTTTAAAGCATTATTGTTGCAACCTAGGGGTTGAACTAGAACGTGGGAGGGGTGGGACTTATTTACTTCGACAAGGCTTCATATAATTCAGATCGAACTTCACTTCAGGTAAGTTCGTTTGATCTGTTAATTATATTACAGCCTTGTCTCGTAAATAAGGAGAATAGGTAGCTGTTCAAAGCAAATTGCAACAATAATATACCGTCTGGAAAAAATATTATATATATTTTTATATTAGAATATATATATAAACAAAACGGTATGAATGCAAAAAATGTAATTAACAAAACTTATACCTATTGCCAATAGTTCTAGGAACTTAACACAGAAATGGCAAAATTATCTTCATTTTGTACTGGTCGATCATAATATTTTGCAAAAGTAGCAGACTTCTTTGTCCAGCCAGCTGCCAGTCTGATAGTGTCATAAGATACACCTTTCCTGGCAGCTGCGGAAGTCGAAGCATGGCGAGTGCTGTGTGCAGTAAATTGACTAGTGTCTAGTCCACATTTTCTCAGAATAACTTTCAACCACCTAGAAATTGTCTGAGCTGTAGCATCATGGTGAGGTTTTTTAAACGTCACAAAGAGTTTATTAGACGTTTGTCTCATTTCTTTGGTTTTCTCTAAGTAATCGAGCAGAGTTCTAGCTGGGCAAATGTTTTCATCTGAATCATAGAATGGTAATGAAAGTGTGGGCTGGACACGGCCTTTACCAGATGTTTTGAGCCTGTTGGGTATTTTGATCTCTATTTTATTATCATGTTTAACTATATTTTGAAGTTCAATATTCGCTAGGGTTTGCACCCTCTGGCCAGTAGCTAATGCGATCAGTATGGCGAGTTTATAAGTGATATCTTCTACAGATAATGCATGATTCGGCATCTTTTTAACAAATGATAAAACAATAAATGGGTCCCATGTGTGATTGTATTTAGGCAAGGCAGGCCTCAAACTACGGACACCTTTGAAAAATCTTCTGATCCTGAAATCTGAGATTAAATTTGGATCTAAAATTTGAGAAAGTGCTGCCCTATAAGAATTTAAAGATGCAGAGGAAGCGCCCTTTTTGAACTCAGTAGTAAGGAATTCTAAAACCTCTGGAACTGAAGCTGAAAAAACCTCTAAGTTTTTGGTTTTTCTGAAGTAAAACCATAGTTTAAGGCCTGTATTATACTGTCGAATGGTAGAATCACAAATGGATGCCAAGCATATCTCTAAACACTCCTGAGGAACATCTCCTTCTTTGAGGGCTTGAAGGATAAGATTCCTGCCACCAGGGAAATCTTGCGCCAGAGTGGATGAGGTGATTTCCTGAAAGAAAGCAATTTTTCGTCGGGTTCGAAAATCAATGGTTTGGTTTCCAATAAAGAACAAAATAATGGGTACCATGGTTGGGAAGTCCAGAGTGGTACCACTACAATTCCTCTAGCTCTTTCATTCACTATTTTTTGTAGGACACGAAGAATTAGAGAAAATGGAGGGAAAGCATAAAAGAAACTTCCATTCCAATTTTGCGTAAAAGCATCTACTGCAATGCACTCTGGATCACCCATCCATGACACAAACCTCCTGCACTTGGTATTATGACCCGTGGCAAATAAATCAATGTCTGGTCTTCCAAAATTGGATATTATTCTTTGAAAAACCAAATCATCGATTTCCCACTCTGTTTCTTTAGATAACTGAATTCTAGATTCTGCATCCGCTTCGACATTATCTTCAGATTTTATGTAGCTAGCGAATAAATAGATATTCCTCACTTCACACCATTGCCAAATGGATCGAGCTAAATCATTGAGAATTGGATATTGAACACTTCCCATTTTATTAATGTAGGCAAGTGCTGTCGTGTTATCAACTCTGCATAAAATATTACAATTTGACATTTCACTACCGAAGTGTTTCAGTGCTAGAAAAACCGCTTTGAGTTCTAGAAAATTGATATGGCAATCTTTTTCAAAATCTAACCAAAAACCATGAGCTTTTTTACCATTAGCAAATGCACCCCAGCCTGTTTTGGAAGCATCGGAAAATATTTCCAATTGATAAGAGTCTTTTTTGATCATGTTTCTAGCATTTGAAATATTTTCTAACCACCAATCAAAGTCTTGTTTGAGGTTAGGTGTCAGCTTCATTATGGCATTGAAATTACCTGCGGATTTTTTCAGGGCTAAGTACTTTTGACGTTCGAAAATTTTAGTGTAAACCCAGCCATACTTGACCGCAGGACAGATAGAAGTAAGTGTGCCAAGAAATTTAGCAAAATCTCTAATGGAACAAGTCTGAAGAGATGAGTACGTCTTTAGTAATTTAGTAATTCTTACAATTTTCTTTCTAGTCAGACTCAAAGTCATGCTCAGTGAATCATAGACAAAACCCAAATAACTCACACATCTTGAAGGTATCAATTTGCTCTTCTTATAATTAACAATGAAACCCAGTTTTTCTAGAATTGTTATGGTATTCCGTACATTGTTGGAACACTCAGTATAAGAATTACCTATCAGCAGAAAGTCGTCTAAATATAGTACAGACATATTATTCCTGGTTCTGAGGTATGACAATAGTGGTTTCATAATTTTGGTGAATATTAAAGGTGCAGAATTCAAGCCAAAGGGCAAACAATTGTACTGATATAATTTACCCTTAAACATGAACCTCAAATATTTTCTATGGGGCTCGAATATGGGTATTAAGTGGTAGGCATCCTTCAAATCCAAGGTTGCCATAAAGACCCCCTTTTGAATGAGTTTACTAACAGTTTTATGATCTTCAAGCTTGAAGTGTGTGGTCCATAAAAACGTGTTCAAAGATTTGAGGTTCAGGATTAAGCGCTGACTCCCATCAGGTTTGGGTATCAAGAAAATTCTCGAAATGTACTGATTTTCACATGATTGTACCATACTAATGGCACCTGTTTTCTCTAAATTTTGAATAGATGAATTGATAGAATATAATTCGGATGAGGACCAGTTAGGTTCCTTTGGAACATACCTTTGTTTTGGTTTTCTCATAAAAGGCAACCTATACCCTTTGATGCTTGACAAAACCACTTTGTCTGAAGTAATTTTCTGCCATTCATTTGAAAACAAACTCAGCCTACCGGCACATTTGCTCACCTCTTCATTTAATAATGACGTCGTCGTTTTTCTGTGTGATTTCTGGGAGCATCTCGTGGTCCCTTCGTGACTTGCCGGTCTTGGTAGTTCTTTCGATACATTTGGTGTTGATAGGGAGCCCTCTCGATTTGTTGTCCAACTCGAGCTCCCTGCACTGATGGAGTTGGACCCTTCAAGTTTAACTTCCGGAAAGGCTTTCTGATCACCTTGGGCTTAACCTGCTTTAGTTCCTCGCTAGATTTCTCTAGGTTCTTAGCTGCTTTTACTCGTTCCTCCAAGGCCTCGCCGAATAAAAAGCAGTCAACCGGGGCATCAGTGAGGGTATCCCTGAGATCCTTATTTAGGTTGATTGATATAAGTTCTCTGCGTGTAATTGTGTCAACATGCTGAAGATGACAGAGCAGTCGTCCTGCATCACTTAGAGATTGGATGTACTGGCGATTGCCTCCCTCTCTTTCTGACAACATGGCAGATAATGTTTGTGCAATAGTAGAAATGCTAGTAGATAGCAATTCTTGTTTTTTCACCAAACGCTCGTCTCTGCGTGATATTTGTGATGATATTGCTGCACTTACCTCAGGGTTCAATTTAGGTACTTTCAAACATTTCAGATTTTCTGGCAGTAGGTATTTTTTCAATAAATCTTGTTTGGTTTCCTCATCTAAACCATTCTTCAAAACATCTGCCCATCGTGACTCAATTGCTTTATGAATTGGAGGGCCTTCAACAGGTTTTAGGGCGGGTTCTACTCCTAATATTTGCATTAGGTCAGGTTCTAATTCTTCTTGGATAATATTTTCCTCCATATTACTTTCCTGGTCCTGTATAGGCTCCATACTACCCTCGATGTTACCTAAATTGAATAATGAGAGAGCTTACTTGTTGAACATGATAACTTCTGTATCATAAATCAGCGTGTCATCAAAGACATGCAGAGGTTGTTACCAAAAACATCCATTATATAAGTATACATGTATGTATTTGTGTGTACATGTTACCAAAAACATGCTGTGATTGTTACCAAAAACAACCATTACCTGATATGTACGTTACCCAAACATACAAGATTTATATTCATACGTGATTATACACACATAACAGATGAATTTACTTACTATTTTGCTCATTTGTCTCTCCAAAGGAGACTCGAGGTGACAAATCACCTCGCAAGTCACATTCCATTTCTAATGGCGGTCCACTAGCATTTTCGATATCTGCTTGAACTCTTTCACGATTATTGAGTTCATCCAACTGTTTTTGTATTTCCGCTAATCGATATTCCAACCATCTAGCCTCTTGTGAAGTACTACGACTTCTATGGCGTCTTTTACGGCTGTGTTTAGGCATTTTCGCTATTCATCACTAACGAAATAAAAACAATCGTACACGTGTTGTCGGCTCGACACACAAACAAAGACTGAATATAGTGAGTGCCAGGCGCGGAATGGTGATGTACAGGATGGAATATTTGTTTGCTTTAAAATTGTGTGAGGCTCGACCGCCAGCAGGGATACTACCTATTCTCCTTATTTACGAGACAAGGCTGTAATATAATATTACGGTAACGCTTACCACCCCAAGAAGGCTTCACAGTTGCAATTACTCTATGGTCACCAATTAGGTTTCTACGACGTTGTCGTTACTTGATCGATCACCTAATAATTTAGTCAATTCTTGGTGATATTTCAAGTAACATATTGGTAATTCCTACTCAAACAATTCCTTCATAGTTGAAACAACTTTTCGGTAATTATATTCAGTTGAAGTTACCAATACATAGGTTATCATAACTGACGAGTTCCAAAAGTAACTTTCTGATTCATTTTCGATTGGAAGCCATATTGATTGATGTGATAACCATTTGAACAGGAAATAATTTTGGTTTTTCTTGTTGATAAACATCATTTTATGAAGAATAATAGCATTCGTTCGATCACAAATTGCATAATAATGGAAATTAACATGATTTACGATGATTTTTGAAAAATAGCCGAATGAAATAAAACCATATTTTTGGTGAAATGAGCCGAATTTTGTGGGCGCATCTTGAATTTCGAGGCAAAATCATCACATTTATCGAAAAACTGAATGTTGTTCGAATTTTTCAAGTTCGAGTATCAATTATTTCGCGTGTTTGTCCTTGTATTATTTATTGAATGGTTAGGCATATTGGACTTGTTCATTTTTCGTGAATGTGAACTTCATGGATGAAATGAAGAATAATAAAGAGAGAAAATAATATTTTTATGAAGTGGAAAAGAAATTGAAAGTCAGGTAGGAAAATTTACTACATCTTTACGTAATTTCGACGTCGACGGGTCGTAAGCATTACGTGATTGTGTGAGTTCCCGCTACGTCGGCAAACCGTAATAATTACTCGCGATTTGTTCCCCATTTTGGTCGTAAATACGTAGTAACGACGTAATTATAACGTAACCGCAACTAGTAAATATTACTTAATAGTCGACCCAATAGTCGTAATTACGTAATCGCGACTATAAATGCTAGTTGGGATTTCACAAATATCATTCTAATATCTTGACAATATTATCGGCCGATGAAAACATCGATTTGGATCAGGAAGATAAGCTTAAAGGAGCCTTCAATGATGCCTACTTCGATGCTAAATCCATTTATTCTGATCTTTTCGATTGGGACCAAGATCATTCTATTCTACCAGTGCCGCCCCAGAGTCAGACATCAGGTTCCGCGCATTCACATGTAAAATTGCCGCAAATAGAACTTTCAAAGTTTAATGGAGATTATCGCGCATTTCCCACCTTCAAGGACATGTTCGACGCGTCAGTACATTCCAATGATTCCCTCAGAAACATCGAGAAATTTAACTATTTAATTTCATCTCTGAGAGGTCCCCCTCTTACATTAGTTCAGTGTACGCCCATGACGGCAGATAATTATCAAACTGCTTATGACAGTCTGATAAAACGTTATAGTAATAAACGCGCGCAAGCAAATGCCTACTGGGCCGAAATTGAGAATCACCCGAAATTAACTTCGGAAAATCCTCAAGCTCTTCGAAAACTGCTGGACACGTTTTCGGAAAATCTTGCGGGAATGAGAACTCTCAATATACCCACCGATACTTGGGATTTCGTTCTTGTCAATATGCTACTTAAACGCGTTGATGCAGAAAGCGCAAAAGCATATGAAAAGGAACATGGTTCAACAAGTATTCCTGCATATCAAACTCTATTCAATTTTTTGGATCAGCATTGTACCGATTTAGAATCCATCAGTCTCGCTTCGCTACCCAATCGATCAAAAAAGGTACATATACAATCCGCCCCACCGCTGCAGAAACCGAAATTCTCGCATAATTCATCATTCTATCAAAATACGCCAAGACAAACTAATTCTTCTTTCCTCACTCGGACTGATAAATCACCCCCGTTAAAATGTGTTTTATGTAACGGAGAGCATTTCTTATATCATTGTCCCGAGTATTTAAATAAATCGCAAAATGAAAAATATAATTTTTGTAAAAACCTCCGCCTCTGCATAAATTGCTTAAGTAATGTTCATGATACACGATCTTGTCGTTCAACTTCAAAATGTAGAAAATGTGGTAGGTCATCACATCATACTACTTTGCATATTGACAGAGATAATAGCGCTACCATGAATTTGAATCCATCGAATTCAGAATCTTTCTCCGAACCCGTAATTGAACCAAATGCATCAAATTCAACAAATTCTAGATCTGTTAACACTTGTACTGCATCTAGGAACAAAACTAGCCAGGTTTTATTATCGACGGCAATTGTTGAAATCCGAGATAGAAGAGGGATTTACCAAAAGTTCCGAGCCCTCCTAGACTCAGCGTCGGAGACTTCCTTAATTTCCCAGAAATGCTATAATCGTCTAAATTTGAATAAATTTCCAAGTCCGATAACAATCCAAGGTCTAGGGGAGTGTAAGAAAATTGGCAACACTGGAGGAGTCACACTGTACCTCAAACCAGTAAAAAAGGACAATCCCGTTTTTGTTATCGATGCTTTGATATTGCAAACGATCTGTGATTGTTTACCGTCTACGCCTATTCCTATTCGCTCTTGGTCTCATTTAAACAATCTCGAATTAGCAGATCCCTTGTAGGTTCCGCCCTCAACCAAGCAAGTACAATCTGCGAATCTGTATAGGTACAAATTTTACTAAATTTCAATCGACCCTCGTAGGAGTCCACAACCCAATTCACTGTTTTCGCGAGAAGTACCGCGCCGCAAAGTTCTAAGCGTGGTATGGTGATCTTCTTTACCGGCGCAACCTTCGATTCAGCGCAAACAAAGAAAGTTGATAAAGATCCATGCGAATTAGAAACTCGAAAATAAATGACGGCGCCGTAGCCTTTCTCAGAGGCGTCCGAAAAGCCATGGATTTCGACTGATTCGAAATCATCAAAAACGATCCTGCGCGGAATGCGAATATCTGATAGCAGGTGTACTTCCGATTTATATTTTGACCATATGCGTATTATATCCTCACTAGGGGTTTCATCCCAATTCAGACCGAGATACCAGAGTTTTTGTATCAAATGCTTCAGGCTAAATGTCGTCGGGGTAAGCATCCCTAAGGGATCGAACACCCTTGCCAGCTCAGATAACAAATTTCTTTTTGTGCATTGTCGATCGAGAGGGCAAACAGTGAAACAAAACCAATCACGTACAGGGTCCCATTGAAGGCCCAAGACTTTCAAAGTAGAGTTAGGTTCATTTTCAAAATATAAAGGATCAAGTGAAATATGTTCAGGTGGAAATATTTCCAATAGAGCGGGATCATTTGATGTCCATTTGCGTAATTCAAATCCCCCGTTCTTCAAAAGAGAAATTAATGAATCTCGTAAATGTTTAGCCTGCACCAAAGAAGAAGTCCCAGTACATACATCATCGATATAAGTATCTGTTTTTAAAACCGAAGCAGCTTCCGGAAATAAATTTCCTTCTTGATTAGCTAATTCATGAAGGGAACGTAAAGCGAGATAAGGAGCGCAATTGAATCCAAATGTGACACATTTGAGTCGAAAATCGGAAATTTTATCTTTAGGTGAGAATCTAAAAACCAGTCTTTGATAATCACGATACTGTGGAGCTACCCAAATTTGTCGGTACATTTGCCGTATATCGGCTGTAAAACAAATTTTATGCAATCGAAAATTCAACAGTATGGTGGAAATATCTGTCTGGAGTTTTTGACCTACATGTAGACATTGATTAAGCGATGGTTGATTAGGCATATGCGAAGATGCGTTGAAAACTATACGAAGCTTGGTACTTTTACTGTCGGGGCGTACCACACCGTGATGTGGTAGATAAAAATTTGAAAGGGGGATATCCGAATCGGATACAACCTCCATTTGTTCCAGATCTAGATACTCTTGAATAATTTTACAATATTCATTATAAAGCGCGGGATTTTTCAGAAGTCTCCTTTCAAGAGAAATAAATCGTTGAACAGCTAAAGATCTGTTTCCGGGAAATTGAGGAGCGTGTTCGCGAAAAGGCAATGGTACTACAAATCGCCCCGATGAATCGCGATAAACATTTTCAGTGAATATTTTTTCACATATTTCATCATCGGAACTCAAATGCGGTTTTTCTGGGACGGATTCAATCTCGAAAAAACGTCTAATTCTCCAGCGGTATTGACTCGGAAGAGCTACAAAAAAATGTGTTTACACGCGGGTTATGGAAAGTATCAATTTTGCCTAATAAAACATAACCGAAAACAGTTTGTAGTGCATCAGGGGCACCGGACTGACCCAAGACGCGGCCACTCAACAAAAGTTGTGAGAAAATATCCGCTCCCAGTAAAATGTCGATCTCACTTGGTTGAAAATAATTTGGATCTGCTAATTCGAGATTGTTTAAATGAGACCAAGAGCGAATAGGAATAGGCGTAGACGGTAAACAATCACAGATCGTTTGCAATATCAAAGCATCGATAACAATAACGGATTGTCCTTTTTTACTGGTTTGAGGTACAGTGTGACTCCTCCAGTGTTGCCAATTTTCTTACACTCCCCTAGACCTTGGATTGTTATCGGACTTGGAAATTTATTCAAATTTAGACGATTATAGCATTTCTGGGAAATTAAGGAAGTCTCCGATGCTGAGTCTAGAAGGGCTCGGAACTTTTGGTAAATCCCTCTTCTATCTCGGATTTCAACAATTGCCGTCGATAATAAAACCTGGCTAGTTTTGTTCCTAGATGCAGTACAAGTGTTAACAGATCTAGAATTTGTTGAATTTGATGCATTTGGTTCAATTACGGGTTCGGAGAAAGATTCTGAATTCGATGGATTCAAATTCATGGTAGCGCTATTATCTCTGTCAATATGCAAAGTAGTATGATGTGATGACCTACCACATTTTCTACATTTTGAAGTTGAACGACAAGATCGTGTATCATGAACATTACTTAAGCAATTTATGCAGAGGCGGAGGTTTTTACAAAAATTATATTTTTCATTTTGCGATTTATTCAAATACTCGGGACAATGATATAAGAAATGCTCTCCGTTACATAAAACACATTTTAACGGGGGTGATTTATCAGTCCGAGTGAGGAAAGAAGAATTAGTTTGTCTTGGCGTATTTTGATAGAATGATGAATTATGCGAGAATTTCGGTTTCTGCAGCGGTGGGGCGGATTGTATATGTACCTTTTTTGATCGATTGGGTAGCGAAGCGAGACTGATTGATTCTAAAGCGGTACAATGCTGATCCAAAAAATTGAATAGAGTTTGATATGCAGGAATACTTGTTGAACCATGTTCCTTTTCATATGCTTTTGCGCTTTCTGCATCAACGCGTTTAAGTAGCATATTGACAAGAACGAAATCCCAAGTATCGGTGGGTATATTGAGAGTTCTCATTCCCGCAAGATTTTCCGAAAACGTGTCCAGCAGTTTTCGAAGAGCTTGAGGATTTTCCGAAGTTAATTTCGGGTGATTCTCAATTTCGGCCCAGTAGGCATTTGCTTGCGCGCGTTTATTACTATAACGTTTTATCAGACTGTCATAAGCAGTTTGATAATTATCTGCCGTCATGGGCGTACACTGAACTAATGTAAGAGGGGGACCTCTCAGAGATGAAATTAAATAGTTAAATTTCTCGATGTTTCTGAGGGAATCATTGGAATGTACTAACGCGTCGAACATGTCCTTGAAGGTGGGAAATGCGCGATAATCTCCATTAAACTTTGAAAGTTCTATTTGCGGCAATTTTACATGTGAATGCGCGGAACCTGATGGCTGACTCTGGGGCGGCACTGGTAGAATAGAATGATCTTGGTCCCAATCGAAAAGATCAGAATAAATGGATTCAGCATCGAAGTAGGCATCATTGAAGGCTCCTTTAAGCTTATCTTCCTGATCCAAATCGATGTTTTCATCGGCCGATAATATTGTCAAGATATTAGAATGATATTTGTGAAATTCTTCATGAATGGATTCTATCACCGTGTAACGTACTTTGAACAAGGTTTTCTTCGTCCTATCAGTTTGCGCCGCTTTACCTAATGCATCGAGAACAGTAATGTCATTGAGTGCACTTTGACGTAATGCTTGGTAACGTCGAAGTTTTTCGGTCATGATTTTGAAGAGAATAAGCAGGAATGTGAATTTGACTTCGAACTAGGTTGATTTATTTTCCCAGATAATTGAGGTGATTTGACAACAGTGCGATATGTATGCGAAAAGAAAGAATAGAAGTCCAAAACGGAGAGCTCAAAGACCAGGTGATCGAGTTGATCATGCGTATTAGGAATGCCGGCTTCTCGTAGCCTTTACCTGGGACCATGTGTTAAACAAAATGACTATCAGTAGTTTGATAAAATGCGTATAATTATCAATTTTGAACATAAAATCACTATTTTCTAAAGAAATTGACGAAGCGAATAATTAAATCTGTCTAACGTGACCAGCTGAATAAGAAAATCGATAAGCTATCGAGTTTTGGAAGATTTCCAATTTTGACCCCTAAAAATTTTCACAATGAAAAAATTTCAAAAAATGCCAAAAGGGCCTTAAATCCGGCTCGAAGGACCATGTGTCTTTTTCAAAAGCTCTAGATGTGGATTGCTTCAAAATGTACTGTATTTTTCATAAAACTTTTGGCATCGATAGGTAACCAATGATAAGACACCATAAAATAGGATTTCACGATAATATGGCAGATAGGTCACGAATGCGACTCACTTTGATTGTAGCTTGATGAATTTTCCGGCTTATTCTGGAATGCTGACTGCTGATGGAGCTCAGCGTCTCTGGTCGGGAGGGCCCTCCGGGTAGTTAAAAAACTGGATTCTGAGTAGCCGTCTTCAACTAAATTCTGTTGTTCATTCACATTCACAAACATGCATAATAGGTTTTTCAAAAGAAAACAGCGTTGTTAACGGGATAAAGTCTTTCCGATTTGTTGAATACGCGTATATGCGATCGAAAGCGGCGGTAAAAGCTTAATGAATGCCTTCCGCGTCGTTCTCGCTTTCTTGTCCGAAAAATCTCTTTTTCTCCTCGCTGACAAGAAAAACTCGTCCTTGGGACGATAAGAGAAGTCGCAGAAGTGACCCATATATATGTGAAGAATGAGAAATAGATCAGTACCTTACGAGGGTCGAACGTATTGCATTTTGGTTACTCATCGTGAAAACAAAACGATTTTATGAAAATATATTGAAATGAGTCATGGAAAAATACAGAATTATATTAGGAAATACAACTTGTTGAAACACGTCAAGTGACATCTCCGGCTAGAATTCTCGATTGTTGAAGTTTCTGATGTTCCTCTGAAGAATTGAAAGTCACATCTAAAAATCCGTCATCTCTATGCCCTCTGAAGGCTATATTTTGTTTCACCATAGTAATGATGGTATCGATTATAGGCATCAATCTCTTTCGATTTTTCTCAATTTGTGTAATTTCGTGTCGTTTTAGAAATATATGTTGCCTGTGAACTTAAATTTTTCAAATGATCTTCTAAAGTGACATCTCCGGCTAGAATTTTCGATTGTTGAAGTTCCTGATGTTCCTCTGAAGAATTGAAAGTCACATCTAAAAATCCGTCATCTCTATGCCCTCTGAAGGCTATATTTTGTTTCACCATAGTAATGATGATATCGATTATAGGCATCAATCTCTTTCGATTTTCCTCAATTGGTTTCGAATTTGTTTTTGAAATTTGATTCACTACTTCATTTTCGGATTTGCCAAAATTTGTTAAGAACAGCTTAGCCTTTTCATTAGAATCCTTGTACCTATAGTTTTGATGTTTATCTAAATAGCCGTCTTTCCCAGTTAATTTCCCAAACTTTGTCGAAGGCTTCTACACAAGAACTGTAGCTTCATTTTAACACTCACTTTCGCCAATAAATGTTGGGAGAATATAGCAGCCAGTTGAATTTTACCAAATAAGTATGACTGAAATATCTTTCAATTTTTTCATCGTGTACGGTTTTTTCAGAGTAAGGAAAATCGTAATTTTTCAGAGGAATATACGGGTTTTCTAATAATTCTTTCTTCTGTAAATCGGAAATATGAGTGATGTTATCAAGATATAATCAACATCGTTTGAAGAATGTTCGACTACTTCAAGTAAGGGCGAAATACCTGAGTCCGGTACTGGTTCTTCTTCGAGTTTTTTCAATCTAGAAGAAAGGAAAAAAATTGAAAGTCATGAATTTTATTCGATTCAAAATGATGTTTCCTCATATACCTGTTTAGTTCTTGGAGACAACTAGAATCATTTTATTCCAAAATGAGACATGCTGAATTTCTCGATGTGTTGTTGTTCTTGTGGTTTGTAGTTGGATGATTTCCTTTGGACATTGAAAATTTCAAATCTGCATACTCTGAAACACATATATCTGCCTCTATTTTGAATCCTGATTTCACTGTCATACATGCTGCCAAATCTGATCTGATTTTGAGTTATTCAGTATTACCACAATTCATGTGAACCTCAAATCAAATTAAAATGCGTACAATTATGAATCTCAGAGTTTCACTTGGATGATTCTTCCTTTGTTCTATCCCATCCATTTCCACTCGTATTACAATTATTAGTTACAGCAGTTTCTGACATTGTCATTTTTGTCTTATTGTTGAGTATAATGTCTCCCAGTCTATTTCTTATCCTGATCTGCTCACGCTTTCGAACCCGACATCCGTCAATGTCCAGAGCTCTGTGATACTAGCAGCACTGGCTGTAGGTTGTGTAGCTTCTGAATTGGATGTCACATCTCGTGCAGTTTTATCTCGTTGATATCGCTTGTCCCCTCTCTATCGTCAGAGCTACTGATGTAGTTCTTTCGGATCAGATTTCTTTGATCCATCCTTGTTTCGTATTTATCTATCCCATAATTTGAAACGGAAGTAGAGTTCTTATATTTTTTTATATGAACTGAATATACTAAGGTAATGTATCCATATAGAGATAGTCGATCACTCTCTTATCATCAAACAGATTCAATACTGTTTTTTTCTGTTCCATTGTGTGGACTTCATGCTTATTAAATCTTATCGAATATTGGCATATTTGGGTTGAGGTATTATTCAACAGACAATTGCGATAGTCATCAAAAGTGATTGTTCGCAAGGCGGACTTCCCAATCCCCTTCACTTTTTTGATCACACCAGAGTCTATTATAAGTTGGTTTTGGTTTCCTAAAATTTTGAATGTGTAGAATTTCGAGCGTAATTCAATAAATTCAGTCACTATTTCACCAGAGTTCTCATCTTTCATTTTTTCTGAGACCTTTTCGTTCTTCAGAGGAGTACTATATCTGCTTTTATGTTCATAAATATCTTCAGTGAAAATTTGATAAGGTGGAGAGTCGGTATCGGTATAGAGTAATTCTGCATCTGATCCAATCTTTTTAAGTAACGAAAATCATATAAGAAAGTTTTAGAAATATCTAAAATACTGAATTCGACATAGAAAGGTTTATTGAATTTCACTCTCAATCTTTTTATTTCAATTATGACCATATCATCATAGAAAATACTGCAACTGTGAACATTTGGTTGAGAAATAAAGTATTTTGCTCCGTATCTACCACCCCATTTCGAAACTAGTTTCATGTCTGTACTTCCAAACGTTCTCCGTGGTTTTGCCAAAGATAGAATTGATCATGAGTTGATAAAAAAATTTTGTCAATATCATTTTTGCTTGTTTTTCGTTACTCAGTGTTCAGAGATATATATTTTTGTAGCCAACAATTCGCTTCGGGTATATCACCCATTTCGAAGACGCAGTGTATAACATGAACTTCTAGTCAGCTTGTAGTCATCAAGTGGCAAAGCGCAGAGTTGTCCCAGTTGTTAGCAGAACGAGAGTGGCTGATGAGACTTGGTTGGTCGAAACAGTACTGTCTCGCTCCTGCTGGCAATAAGGGCAACTTTTTTCATCCTGGATCTCTTAGTTATAAGATCTAGCAGTTGAATAGGTCGGTGGAAATATCCACTCAATTATATGTCAGGTTGTGCCATCAGAGTGGTTTACTTGTAGTACCACTCTGTAGCGTATAAACGTAAGGGTAGGTGTGACTATAGATGGCAGCGCCATAATGTGTGTGTTGCGATCTTTTGATTCTACCTTAGAGCTTTGCCACTAGATGGCTACAACATGACTAGAACTTCATGTTATACACTGCGTCTTGGAAATAATAATAAATAATAATAAATGGGCTTTATTCATCGATAATTAATAATTCATGAAAAGGCGAAGTTCAGCTTGCGCTGTTTCACAACTCAACCATGTAAGGTAATATAAACATATCAATATATGATTGAATATAATTGAATATACACATACAAGTACATATACGACGATAAAATATTCACATATTCAATACAAATAGGAAGCTCACAAACAAAAAAAAAACAAAAAAAAAACAGACAAGGCGTTGTTATCATCCAATCTATCCTGCTTTGAGGTATTCTTGAAATTCAGCAATGAGTCATTTTTAAGTGATTAGGAAGAGAGTTATACTGCTTGATCGAGTTATACATGAAGCTACGTGTGAAACAAGAATGCTTTGGAATAATGAAGGTGTTACGGTTACGTGTACTCGATTTACCTTGAGATTCAAAGGTGGTATATCTCTTGTGGATATAATCTGGCGTTTTCATTGTAACAAATTTGTGGGTATTCACGAGGAGGTGTTGCTGCCAAATTTTATCAAGTCTCAACCAACCGGATTCCTCAAATTTAGCAGATATGTGTTCAAACTTACGAATTCCGTATGAAAGACGGATACAATTATTTTGAATTTTTTGTAGACGGTTCACGTCCATTTGTACTATAGCGGGGCCATAAATAATATCACAATATGATAGTCTTGAAAGTATCAGTGTATCACAGAGTTTCAGTTTGAGTTTTGAGGACATGATATCTCTACTCTGATATAGTTGGCGAAGAATATTGTATGAACTCTGACAGAGTGAATTGATATGTTTGTGGAATCTGAGATCAGAATCAAGCCACAAACCCAAATTTTTACTCTCTTTGACAATAGGAATTTCAACTCGATTGAGCTTGATACGAAATAATTCTTCAATTTCCAACCGTTTATGTTTGGGACCAAAGAGGATTGACTGGGACTTCTTTGGATTCAACTTTAAATTATGGGCTGTTGAAATATTCAAGAGGTTCTGTAGATCTTCATTGACAATGTCTACTGCAACATCCCAGTTATAGTACGAAAATGAATAATACAGCTGAGTATCGTCTGCATAATGATGCATAGTACAATGGTTAATAATCTGGTGGAAATCGCATATATATAACGAAAACAAAAGAGGTCCAAGTATAGATCCCTGTGGTACTCCAAGATTTACTGGTAAAGCACTCGAGCATTCTCCATTGAGAGATATAATTTGTGATCGATTTTTCGAATAATTTCAGTAGCCTAGAGGCTTCCTCACTGAATCCAAAGTATCTCAGCTTGTTACAAAGAATATCATGGTCCAATGTATCGAATGCTTTACTGTAGTTCAGGAGCACCATTGAAGTTAGTTCTGTTCCATCAGTTGCTTTGAATATATCTTGTGTGATGTTGATAAGAGCTGTAGTAGTGCTATGAGATGCACGGAAACCGGATTGAACATCGAAAATGATGTTATTGTTGTACAGAAATGCGTCCATTTGATCTTTCAAAATGAGTTCGAATGCTTCAAATAAGATGGGTAGTTTGCTTATCGGTCTCAGCTGAGATAGTTCAGTTGGATTTTCACATTTTTGTAATGGTAGTACAATTGCTTGCTTCCATTCTGATGGAAAATTATTCGTTACTATTATAGAATTGAAAATATGTGTGATGTGATCAATGAGATAGTGTTCAACATAATGTAACATGACGAGTGTAATGCCGTCGGATCCAGCACAGTTACTTTTCACACGATCTAGATATCGTTGTGCTTGATTAGGAGTTATTCTAGAAAAGCCGAAAGTTGGCGCATCTTTGGGAATATGATTATAACTATCAAGGAGTGTTCTGTGCAGATCTGTTGTAGGTAGATGATCAGTATTTGTGAAATGTTCATTTATGATATCTAGGTTCGATAAATTAGGTGGTAAGTTTGAATTTTTACTTTTATTTTTCAGTATGTCCATTGCCCACAATGATTTCCATATCGAACTAGGGTTTTTGTTTCTCACGATAAACTCCAAGTAGGCTTTTTTTTCTCGACGAATTGCACCAGTCGTATAATTACGGAGATCTTCGTAACTTGTCCAGTCGATATGAGATTTCGTGACTTTAAATTTTTTCAGAGCTTTGTCCCTCAGTTTGATAATTTCTTTGATATTGTATGTGAGCCAAGGAGAAGGGGGTTTAGTGGTTCTTATACATCTGATTGGGGCATGGACATTGAAGAGATTTAAAATATTGATATTTAAAAATTCAACCATTTCACTGACTGTCTCGGAATCAAAGATATCATTCCAGTTAATAGCGTGAAGATCATGCATAAAATATTCTTCGTTGAACTGCCTGAAATCTCTGTAGCAAACTTTTTTGTATTTATGGGTGATATACCCGAAGCGTGGAGTTGTCCCAGTTTTCAGCAGACCGAGAGCGGCTGATGAGACCTGGTGGGTCGAAACAGTACTGTTTCGCTCCTGCTGACAATTTGGGCAATTTTGTTCATCCTGGATCTCTTAGTTATGAGTTCTAGCAGTATTAATTTTCAACATATTTTCAAATGCTGGTACAGGCGCAGTGTAATAGTGGAGATGATCCAGTTAATAAATAGACACACAAGCTATTTTCAAGTTCTCGGATATATCTGCGAGTACTTGAATGTCTGTTTTGAGATATAATTCAACATATTGTTGTAACGTTTGTATGTTGAGAAGTTGCTAGGCTTTCTGCGCATGTTCATAATCATCTCTTGACACTCCTACTCCATCAAGTTTATTGAAGAAAGATTCATACTATAATAAATCAGTATCCCTAAATGTTCTCCCAGAATCTGAATAATCATAAGGGCAGACACCCTTCCGACAAAGCAAACTGAATTGTTTCTTGTTGAGGTTAAATTTCCTGCATGATTATTTTGTTATTATTATCCAAGTATGATGATAAGGTATCTCAACTGCTAGCCATAAACCTATAGGAATTTGAAAATCTGAAACTCACTTTTGTCCAATCGACGTGTTTGGTAAATTGAATATATTTCTCTTTATTCATCGTTAGTAGAGATACATAACCACTGATTTCGGTACTCGATTTCTTGATAAGGAAATGGCTGTCATAACCTGACATATTGTGGAAAATTACTGGTATAGCGTGATCATCTTTGTAGTTCAAATTACAGTGGTCGTAAGAAGGACCACGGTAGATACCTATAACATGTGTATGGTCTTTAACTTTCCGTTCTCCTTCAACGAAAGGTTTCAAACAAATATGACATGAAGAAGCCTTTTGAAAATCCTCAAGTTGTTGTTGTTAACAATGAAGATATTCGAAGATTTCGAGATACTAAACGATCCTGATATTGAACTGATTGATGGACATATCAATCGAGCATATGATATAAGACCAAGAACTGATCACTTCACTATCTGGGATGATCATGCATTCTACAGTAAGATTGATTTTACAACGAATTGAAGGAGATCTTCACAATCCAACTGAATGGTGAGTAGTCACAAAATATGTATTAAGTATTTTCTAGTACCTAGTACCTACTCAGCTCTACATGATATTTTAATGTATAGATTCTCTCAATTCCAGGAATTCAAATCGTGCTCTCTCTTTGTGCTTGATAAACTACTACTCACACTGAGCTTTCTGGCAACTGGAGATTTTTATAGAATATCCCTGGGAGACTTCTTAGGAATTCACAAAACTACTGCAGGTCGAATAATTAAACAAGGAATCATTGCTATTTGTTACCTATTCCCTCAATACATTCACCTCCCACGAACAGAAGAGGAGCAAGAATCAGGAAAAAGGGATTTCTATAATATATCTCATTTTCCAAGAGTTATAGGAGCAATAGATTGTACACATATAAAAATTTTGTCTCCTGGAGGAGACAATATGCAGAAGTATATCGAAATCGAAAAGGCTTTTTTTCTTTGTATTGTCAGGTCGTTTGCAATGCAAAATTGAAAATAATCGATTTGGTGAGTCGTTGGCCTGGCTCTGCAAATGATAGCAACATCTTTGAGAATTCTGCTTCAAAAATTAGACTACAAAACCGAGAAATGGGAATTGGTGTTTTAGTTGCTGATCGAGGCTATGCAGTCAAACCTTATGTCCTTACTCCATTGGATAAACCCCAAAATGAAGCTCAGACCTTGTACAATGAAGCACAAATTAGAACCAGAAATGTTATAGAACGTTTGTTTGGAATATGGAAAAGAAGATTTCCTATATTATCACTAGGAATAAGATGTGAAGTGGAACTAGCTCAAATGATTATTGTAACTTGTGCCATCTCACATAATATAGCAATTGAATAAAATGAAGAAATTTTTGGAATAGATCATGATGATTTTGAGGACTTCTCAGAAAATGAGAACAATGAACAAATAAATGAAGATGAAGATGCTCATGGAATATTCATAAATCATTTTGAAAACTCACTGAATAATCGAAACAATAATTAGTAGGTATTCTGTAATGTTTATAAATGTATTATAAAGTAATATATTATATACATATTGAATTATTATTATCATGATATAAAAACATTATTTACATTTATTACATAATCATTTAGTTTTAGATCCAGAAGTTTCATTTCTTTCTGGTGTTTTTCTTGGGCCTGTTTCATATCAATCTCATTTCGTTCCATCTCCATCTTATGCTTTTCTTGACGTTTTTCATCTTGACTGCAGCTGTATATTTGCTGCCTGACTAAATCCTTTCTCATGTAACAAATTATCAATTCGTTTATCATCGCCTTTTTTTGGGGGGGGTTAATAGTGGGTGTTTTTTGGATTTCAGGGTCCGAGGTGTCCAACTTTTCCATGTCCCATTGGCATATCTTTTTTGTTGTTTCTCCTGAAATGAGAGAAGTTACCCAATTGATTTGATGCTATTCTTTTTGTAACACTTTTACTTCAACAATTTCCGCTTTATCCACATTTTCTGGTAGACGGTCATCAGTGTTGGAATAAATATTCTTGTCTCTTGAGGTTCCAGGATGATTATTCATCTCAACTATATCAATGACCTGAGGATATATTGTATTAGATTATACCTGCTTGTTCAAAGCTATATTTCAATTCGATTCATTGGATTGAAAAAGTATTCAATTTACCACAGGCTCCACATTATCATAGAATTCAATATCCTGATCAGCAATTTCTGATACTAGTATTTCTTCAAACACCTCCTTCTCTTTTTCACCAGTCATTGCTAAACAGAAAACGAAATTATTATGATAAATGGAAGTATTTGTTAATGGATTGATTTTAATTTTCTATTTATCACTGTGATACTTTACTTGATTGGGGAAGGATACTGTCAGAGTCTGAAATTGAAGCCAAACCATGTACTGAAAGACTGAGTACTTCCAGTAATTCCTTTTCTGGTCCATCAATAACAATATAATTGGGGTTTCATCCTCCAGTTTTCATAGTCTCAGCCTTATTTTTGTTCACTTTTTTCTTGAGATCTCTTTTCACAGATTCATACTTCAGTCTCAAAGTGTCAACTGATCTGAATGTTCGTCCTGAAAAACACTCCAATTATTCAAACAATTCGGTACTCACATCGATAATGAAGAATAATAGGAATGATGTGAAAGTACCTGAAGATGCATTAAAAACCTCTGCAATTCTTTCCCACGTTTCACTCTTGAGTTTCCAAACTTCCAGTAGAGAAATTAGCGGCTCGGAAGCGTTTTTTTTTCATCGACATGATCGGATTATACAAAAACCAACTAAATAAATATCACAGGCGCTCACACACAAGACACATCAACAAATGAACCTAACCTGAAATAATTATGGTCATGTTCTATTTCTGTCTAACACTTGGAGTTTCTGAGATGGCTATATTCCCTCTTTTATTTTTCGCTTGACAGTTCTTACGTATGAGAGTGTCTAATGATACGATTCACTGAATAGTTATCTGTCGGATAACTCCACTTGAAAGTACCCAAATAAGTTATCTACCAGATTGTAGATACTTATTCAATTATCTGACAAATAATTATTTGTCAGATAGTGGAAATTTACATGGAAGTGAAAGTATTGGCCCTAAGCATGCCATCAGCAGCTTAATCTAGAAGGCATTCTTCCATTTTTGTCGCTATTCGTAGCGATGCATTTTTTCCAAACAATATGGTAGTCATTAGTGCTTTCTAAAAACATATCGTTCAAACACTGGCCAGTAGTGTTTGCAGGAAGTGGTTTGCAAAATAAGATTTCTTTCATGATACTGTCATCTGCTTCAAAGCGCACAAATGCTACAATCTGTGCACAGTCGGAAACTTCTGTAGATTCGTCAAACTGCAAAGCAAAATGTTTACTGTTCTTGAATTCAGGAGGGGTGAAAGAACTGACAGTCACAACTCCACCACACAAACAAATCAATGATGACCAACGGTCATGGACATAAGGACATGTTTCGAAGGATTAATCCTTCATCATCAGCAAATTTATGAAAAGAAAATCTGTAGGAAGGAACAACGCTTATGTTAGTTTTGAAGTATTGATTACAAAAACTAAATGTACCTACCATCATTGGTGGAAAAAGATTACCTAATAAAAGACATAAAAAAACTATTTTTAACCGCGCATAGTGCGAGTGAGTAACTGTTAGGGAACCATGATAAGAGCTCTACAAGAGCTTAATTTTCGAAGATAATGAATCATATATTAAATTTAACCAACATGTGGGCCTGAATTTGTTGAATTAGGTTAACTAATCACAAGTGACAATTGACAAATGACAATTGATGACAATGACGCTGAGGACAAAACACAACATAAGAATGACACCAGTCAAATCAAAACCAAGGAATGTTAGTAGTAGTTAAAATAACAAGGAGTGGAATAATTTAAGACTATCGAATTGAGTTTGTTCATTGAGGCAGTTGAGGTTAGAGTTCTTGAAAGCTTTATTAATTCCAAGAGTTTCAAGAAGGTTAGGTTCTTTAATTTTTCGACTACTTGTTCTTGAATATCATTGAACTGACTATCAATTCGTCCAAGTTCAAACAAAGGGGATTCTCCGTTACCAAACTCTATGTGTTCAATATACACGATGTCTCCTGAAATAAAAGGCGACATGAAAATACATAAATATAACTCGTACTATAATGAGAAGGCTAGAGGCACCATTGAAAAATATATTGATCCTAATGGAATTTGAAAGAAAACTCTGTTTCCCGTCCAAAGTTCTACACTGTAGCAATTCGGTCGTCATCTCCGTACAAATTTTTCAAGGTACAATCACGAGCGGGTATCATCATTTCAATCTTCTTTGTTGCGTAATCGATTTTGGGAATATTCATCTCATTTTCAATACCTACTGATATATGTTCAGTTTACTTATGTACACATTTCAGAATCATTTGGTCAACCTACTCATAGTTTCATTTAAAATTCGAATTTGTAAAATTTTCGTTTTATAGTACAGTATTCTCAGAAAAAAAATATAATGTAGTAATTTTCTTCTTCACGTCATGTTAATTTCATTGTGAAATTATAAAAACACTTCCAGCTGTGTTGACATTTCCATACGCGACTCTCATACTAGGTATACCTAACGTAACTATTAATTGTCTCGAAATTTGGTGAATGAACAATTCAATAGATTATTTTTATACTACTTACCGGTTTCAGTTATACTGGACCGTTCAGCTCCACCACATCAAACTCTGGTACCTTTCAACGATACATCTATCAGCTTCTAGTGAAGATGTAAGTAGGCAAGGATCGATGCTGACTACTCTCAAAATTTCACTCCTGGAAGGGCAACCTCTATCACATATTGTCAAGTCCCGCAGACTCCCTATATTTCCGAATATTTTTGCAATGATATTGATGATATCGCATTCACAATTCACTATATATTTCTCAGTAATAAATGATTTCACAGACCCTTCAAAAATCATGTTCAATATTTCTGCTCTTCGTCTGTAGATATTCACATCAATGCCGTGGTCTAATACCTAGAGGATCAGCTGGGAAAACTTGAAGGGCAGTAATATTTGCCCGTTTGTTAATTTTCCAAAGTCCTCACTACTGGTTGATCAGATGCCCCTACTGAAAATACCTGAAAGTATATTATCTAAGGCGCAAGTATTTGAATTGTAGTACTCAGCTCCTCTGAATCTCACAGCCTGAAACCAAAATGAAAATTGGTAATGACGAATCTAACTTACATTCAATTGACAACGTTTTACATTAATACAGCTGTAGATATCGTGGAATCAAGAGTTATCCTGCCCAAGTGAGGAAAAATTGAATAAAACTTCATTATATGGTAAGTATTTTGTGTTGTATTTGTAATATGAATTGATTTGAAAAAAAAGAGGAAGATATGTACAAGATAATGGCTTCTGAGAAGGAATATTGGTGAGAGAGTCCTACCTATGATTTTTCAGACTGGAAGATATCCCATAGCAAATTCCAAAATTACCTGAGAACGGATGGGAGATGTTTGAGATTTTTATCAATCCATATATGCGCGTGAACGTATTGCTACAGCTCTGGCTCCTCTAGGGATATTATAGGGGTGAGATAAGGTCTTACCACCGATCCTCCTCAACTCTCTACCTTCCCACTGGAGATGACCAAATCCTAGGGCCAGATCTGCAACATACCTCAGCCAACTCAGTCTCTCAGGGTCTCAAAGATAGGTATAGATTTAATGAGAGTAGTTACCCAGTACATATATGAGTACCTGAAGAGGAAAAACACTTGAATATCTTCTCAATGGTTACATTTTATTCAACTCCCCATGTAAACGGATATGAATACACTTTATAATACAAATGAAGAAACACTGTTCAATAAGTTTTCTACTAGCATAAACTTATAATATGAAGGGTGCATTGTTCATTCAATACAAGGGGATCGAATAAACAATGAACTGTTCAATACGTTCTATAGTATCATGAACCTATAACATGAAGGATGCATTGTTCATTCAATACGAGGGGATTAAATGAACATTGAACTGTTCAATACATTCTATAGTATCATGAACATATAACATGAAGGGTGCACTGTTCATTCAATACGAGGGGATTAAATAAACATTGAACTGTTCAGTACGTTCTATAGTATAATGAACCTATAACATGAAGGGTGCACTGTTCATTCAATACAAGGGGATTGAATAAACATTGAACTGTTCAAGAAGTCTATGACCTTATCCATATCCTAGGTAGCTAGCTAGTCACCGACCGCAATACATTAAAAAATAGGTATACAGGATCACTACAAAGATATTGTAGGGGCTCACAACAGGTCGGTGAAGAAGAGAAATAGATTTTTTTAAAGGAAACCAAGAATCACTTTTCAGCTCAAGTTAAACCAATCAGGTACCTATTTCTAATTGTTCGGGAATCCGAACATCGATGTGTGACATGGGTGCCAACCTGATGGTTCCAAATGTACCCAAGACACCACTGACGTACTTAATGATTTCCAGTTACCGACATAACAATGTGTGCAATTCTCTATTTTAGCTCGATGTCTCATAATGAATAATTTGATGATTATGTTTCTAACAAATTCTGTGTTAAAAAATCGATTTCAAAATTCATTTTAGGGAATAAATGTGCATGGTCGATGGATTAAGTATCACTGATATTTGAGAGTATGGAGAATTGTTTGAGATTCATTCATATAAATCGAAAGAAAGTAGGTATAGGTATGACATAAAAATTAGGATCATTTTGTAACATTTCATAACTTTCTTTTTCGAGATAATTCAATTCAATTCATTTATTGTTTACACGAAACATACAGTTTTATAAACAAGAAATTCGGTTATACATATACAATAATTAATGTGGACTATTCTAGGAAAAAAAAACTAAAAAGAAAAAAGCTCTTCCGTATTAACCTACTATATAACTAAGATGCATATAGGTACCTACTACTAATCTATTATCATATCTACATGCTTCTGTTTCCTGAAGTGAGGAAATAGAAATAAACGTATTAAGAATATTGCAAAAAAAAATATAAATATTAATAATGATAATGATAATGCCATAATAAATTTTGAGAGCTATTCATTCATGATGAAGGATCTAAGTTTCAAAATATTCCAGATATGTGAGGATATTGACTTTGCTGTAGTGGGTGAAATAGTATTGAGTATGTGGATCAAATTGTTCATATTCTCTAAACAAGGAGTATCACAAGATCGCATTGATGTGTAAATCGGACAGTCAAATAGTGAATGATGGATTGTTTCAAGCTCATACCGATTACAAACTGAGCAGATTTGGTCAATGCGGTGAGTTGAACCACGGTAAGTAAATCTTATCATGAATTTGTTGCATAATCTGAGTTGTGCAATAGTTCTTGTGACTTGAATTGACACCTTCATGTGTAGATAGTTTTGGGTTTGAAGTGCAAGTGTAAGAGACTGGGATATGGAGAGGAATGTTGACCTTAGAAACAGGGATTTGTCTTCTTCTTTCAATCTGTTCATATACCTCGAGAGCAGGATCGCCTTCTCCCGAATGAGAATTCTAGAAGTGACCTGGGATAATGGCGTGCAGAAGTTAGCATATCCAAGCTCTTTAGTGACTTGTGATGACCAATTGTACCTCCGATCTACATTACTGAGTTCCAGTTGTCTTTTGAAACATATTTTTGGAAGTCTACTATCGTCGATTACTAGAATTTTGATTAACCAATTCAAAGTAAGTTTGAAAATGGTGTATGCCATCTTGACTCGACCTACCTCAGTTCTAACAGCGCAATTGGGTGTGTTTACAAGGTAAGGATAATACTCTCTTAAAAAAGTTGAGTTGAACTCGTTCTAGGATATCGGCATATCGCATAATGACTGTTCTAACAACTTTTTGTTCAAATTTCACATTTTAAAAAACATTGATCTGAAGAACAAGTTTCTGATGCTTTTTCTGCAATCAACATTTTCAGAAATTTCAGTGAGGGTACTCAAATAACCTCTACAAATTGATAAACTGTCATCAGGATTGAAATTATTGAAAATGTCTTCGATTGGTTTTGATCATTCTCCTTCTGACAAATGATCTACCCATGAGAAATCATGACTGGTTGAGGTGGAGGCAGTGGGTCCTCCTTTCCTCAACTTATGGCTGATAAAACCTGCCAAGTTTTCCAATCCATCATATTGGATGCCATCCAGCTCTGTGATAAGAGCATCATCATCATGAGTAGTATCTCCAGTATCAGCGAGTTTGGAAAAACATTGCTTACTCAGAATTTCCTCATCCGAACATTCTAAACTAGGAGTGCTATCTTGCTCAGTATTACATGCATCAGATAGGGCTCCTTCGTTTCTTCCTAAAATATATGCTCTCAATCGATATTGGAATTCCAGAGCATTTGGGTGATCATGAAGGCCTCCTTTAGATCTTATTGTGGAGAAGAAGTTTTCTAATATGTCCTGATTGAGGCGATATGTTGAAATATATTTGATGCTATATTTCCTCTTGAGATCATCATATAATCCTCTCAATGAGCTATTTGTCATCAACATTCCCTTTTGGAAAGGAAGCAAACTTTTCTTTACCTTAATTCTCAAATTAGTGATTACTTTGTCAATTTTATCAAGTATAGCAATTTGAATATCTAGATACCAAATGTTTTTTTTCTCTCCCTACTATCTTCTTTTCACATTCAAACAGTCGAACTAATCATTCGCCTGAAACATTTTAAATGTAAGATGTCACTCTTTGAAAATTTCTTGAAATCCAGATCATTGAGCAAATAGGAATCAGTTATTGATAAAATGTAGAAAACTGTCTAGATTCCATATTCAATGAGAAAATAAAAAATAAAGTGCATGGACGATACAAGAAGAATGGTCAACTGATGCAGAGGATCTTTGGGTAACAATACTAGCTGACGCAGGTGATAGAAAATCTATGAAATTTCATTTGTGCTGTGTATATATACCCCCATCTAACTATTTGGCCTTGAGCTCTTTCTGCTCGAGATGGACAAATATCATTACTAGCCATACTGATGACAATATTGTTATTTGTGGTGACTTCAATATTCCCTCCATACAATGGCATTTTGATGAAATCAATAATCTTTGTACTCCTTTAAATTATACTGATATAAGTAGTAATTTATTAATCGATACACTCTCTTTTGGAAATTTTACTCAACACAATCATTTAACTAATTCATCTGGAAATACACTTGACCTTGTGTTCAACAACTGTGGTTACCTACGAAGATTACAATTATGCCAATCGCCTCTGGTTCGTGAAGATAAGTTTCATACTACCCTTGAATTTCTTCTGGAATTACCACATAATATTGACTCGACTCGTAATCTGGAGAATAAATTTCATGCCTACAACTTCAATAAGGCTAATTACGACTCTATTAACAATTTTTTTTCTGGGATTGGTTGGCATAATATCTTCCTGGGAAAAACTGTTGATGATACCACTGATCTTCTATATTCCAAAATCAATATAGCCATAGATAAATTTGTTCCTAAAAATGCAATTATCTGTAAAAGATTCCCTAGTTGGTTTACTGTTAGCACCATCAAGATGGTTAAAGAGAAGAATAAATATCACTCAAGATGGAAAAAATACCATAACGACATGGATTATCTCACCTTCAAAACGTTACGTGGACGTTCTAAATATTTGATAGAACTTGACTACAAAAAGTACATAGATTCATGTGAAAAAAATATATCATCCGATCCCAAACAATTTTGGCAATATGTAAAGACAAAGAAGAACTCTTATAGTAGAATTACATCTATAATTATCAACAATGATATTGTGACGGATGGTCAAGCTATTTCTGAAGTATTTGCTGATCAATTCCTATCAGCTTTCAGTAAACCTTTGAAAAACCATGGAAATAGGACATCTAGTCGTTTTAACATCCAAAATATAAATAACTATTACATACCAGAAAACGTAATAAAAGCTAAAATACAATATCTCCCGAATAAGGGCCCTGGTCCCGATGAGCTCCCGACCAATTTCATTAAAATGTGTGCAGAGAGTTTGTCATTTCCTCTCTATCTCCTGTTCAATAAATCCTTAGATAAAGGGCACTTTCCAAACGCCTGGAAAAAAGCATTCGTTATTCCAATTCATAAATCTGGCCAAAAACAGTTACCTCAGAATTACAGACCAGTGTCCAAATTATGTATATTAGCAAAAGTATACGAAAGCATTATTTTTGATTATTTGTATCATGATGTCATGAACATTTTGAATATACAACAACATGGATTTGTCAGAATGCGCTCTGTTGAAACAAATTTATTCGAATATACTGAATATATTTTAAGAAGCTTGAACAGCCGAATTCAAGTAGATGCCGTTTACACCGACTTCAGCAAAGCTTTTGATAAAATCGATCACACATTGCTGGTACAAAAGCTGGCTGATGTTGGTGTGACCGGCTCCCTGCTGAATTGGTTTCAATCTTACGTAAGTAATCGTAATCAGACAGTTTGTATTGGTAATTATCTTTCAAGATCAGTCAATATAACGTCGGGTGCTCCTCAAGGCTCACATCTAGGTCCCCTACTTTTCAATATTCATATAAATGACATCTCTGAATGTTTCAAATTCTCGTATTTCCTTATGTATGCTGACGATCTTAAAATATTTCATAGTTCCACACTTGAATGATTGTATGCTCATTCAAGAGGACCTTGATCGCTTCTCAGAGTACTGCAGAAATAACTCCCTCTTCCTGAATCTCAACAAATGCCATCAGATGACTTTTAGTAGAAACTCTAATTTAATTACTCATAACTATATCATGCAGGATCATTATCTCCACATATGTAGTGAAGTGAAGGATTTGGGAATTATTTTTGATTCAAAAATGACTTTCAATAAACATATTTCTTACATTTCTATGAAAGCGAACAGAATGCTAGGTTTCATTTTGAGAACAACGTATCCTTTCAAAGATTATAATACCTTGCGTACTCTTTTCATGTCATACGGCTCAATCATTTGGAATCCCTATTATATAATATACACTAAACAAATAGAAAGTATTCAGAATAAATTCATTGCTTATATCAACAAAAAATATTTCAAAAACACGCCACAAAATCACTTCGTAATTCGAAAACTTAATTTGATTAGTCTTGCTGACAGAAGAGCTATCGCCGATATCAAATTCTCTTTCAAAATTATAAATGGAATCATTCATTCCACATCTATAAATAACTCGATCCATTACAATGTTCCACAATATTCCACTCGCTATTATAACTTGTTCCATACATCCATACCGAACACAAATTACCATCTCAACTCCCCTTTACATCGATGCTTGAAAAGTTATAACTCCATTTCAAACATAATAGAGATTGATATTTTTTCCGTCTCTTTAACGATCTTTGTGAACAAACTCAAGAAACATTTTGTTCCAGCATCTAATTGATGATATATTGAAAAAAAAATTTTTTATATAAAATATATAAAGTACTGTACTGTATAATGGAATTTGAATTCCTAACAACATGACATATCTAGTACACCTATATGTGAATACTGTCTCTGGGTTCGTCCTGTTTGTATTCCTGTTTGTGAAAATAAAATAACAAATATAATTTATTTATGTTTTAGGTGTCATAGTAAGTATCTATAAAATTTTTTCAATCAAAATTCAAAACTCACATCTTTGAAAAACTCAGAACATTCTATCCAGTTCTTCTCACCTAGTTCACCCAACATTCCACATCGACTTATTGCTCTTGACAAAGTGTGGGAAAATAGTTTTGTGGCAAATTTGACTTTCTGTCTGTGGGCTCCATTAACATGTAATTTGTCCATGGATATTTTATGTGCTATAT
Source organism: Phaedon cochleariae (assembly GCA_918026855.4). Lineage (NCBI taxonomy): Eukaryota > Metazoa > Arthropoda > Insecta > Coleoptera > Chrysomelidae > Phaedon > Phaedon cochleariae. The sequence goes on from OU896711.1 coordinate 40,516,559, forward strand.
TGAGGCCTGAGGCACTGGTAAGATTTATAACTCTTTCAATTGTCTTGGCATTGATCTCAACATTATCTATGAAGAAACCTTGATCAACAAAATCATTTCTCATCAATTTCATCAGATGAGGCACATCAGCAAAACCATAAACTTTTTCATTATTGACTGGATTCAGAAACCAGGTTTGTGAAGTACTAATGTCCAGTTCTTCTTGCAAAGCTCTATTTGTAGCACCCATATCACTGACTACTGCTACGACTGGAAAACCTGCATGCTCAACAAAATCTAAGATTTCGAAAAGTTGTATTTTCTTCATAGCACAGTCAGAAGCATAAAATATGGTCTGTTTCCAGTTTCCAAATAGGCCTCTTAGAGTGGCTACTTTGCGACCTTCCTAAACGGCACTAATGCCTAAGATCGCTAACCACCATTAATAGTGGGCATCCGCGCCAGCTACAGCCGAAGGTGGGATGGTTCGTGATATTTTTTTGTGATATCATCTATAAAGTGAATTAATAAATTGGGCGCCAGGAAATTTACCCCGCGCGAATACCCTGAACAGAACGAACTCAACCTCCAAATTTACCAAAAGCGAGATTGAGGCAAAACCATGTCAAGGTGTTCAAATAAAATAAAAGACGTGTCACCCTTGGATGCCATTATAATTCGAGTTACTATACTATAGATAATACAAGCCCAAGATAAAGTAATTCTAACAAATATTCTACAACAATAATGTTGAACCAATAAGTCACAATACCCGATATAACGGCAAGCTAATAAGTATCCTACTTTTAAATTTATCGCCTAAACCAAACACTCTTAAGCAGTATCGAGCAACCGAAATTGTGAAGCGAATAACGTATGTTCAGCACTAAAAATATACCAGATACATGGATGAAGCGCTCGAGGTGGGTAGGCAAGCGTGGAACATAAGGGCGTTTGATATACCCAGTTAGGCGCTAGTGTGATAGCGCAACGCGTGAGCTCAGGCGAGGGCGTGATAGTAAGTAAAATGCGCGCATGCAACAAACTCCGCTTACATAACCCCTCAAGTGATGCTAATAAATAACAACCAACCAGAAGTAATAAGGCGAGCAAAATATAACCGTATTTATAACTAAATAACGTAGTAAATTTCAGCAACCCTAACTAATCGGGAAGCAAAATATGTCAGCAATTGTCACTAACCGAATGGCAGCTAACAGCAACTACAGTCAATCAAATATGCAAAAAAAAAAAATAGCGACATGCGCAAATAACAGTGAATACTTTCACTCGGTTTTACAATAGCAGGGATAAGCAAGCATGACCCATTCCCTAAGCAAATACATAAGCATATGCAACCAATAAATAAGCAAATAGTAGCAAAGATCAAAAGCAAAAGATAAAAACTTGCGTGTCCTTCTGGCTCATTTACGTGTACTGGGCCACCCCGTATCTCTGGTAGATGGGTTGTGCAATCTTCGTGAGCTTCTGTCGTCGAAGAAGACTCAGTACAAAGTGTCCACCCGGTATAAGTGCCTCCTATGTGAATGGATTGGGAAGAAGTCTTACAATGCGGCGATCACCCTGTATAGCCACCTCACAGATGAATGAATCTGAAGATATTCTAGATGATGCTATGACCACCCTGTAAGGTGCTGCGCAGGTAAGTGGATTTGGTACACTCCCACTCATCAAATAATTCTTCAATCCAAGAAAATTAAAACCCTGGGAAGAAATGATTTCAATTACTATTTCTCCCAGACTTAACCCATATCATTTCCCCAGAATACCAGGAAAATGCATAAAAAAAATAAATAAAAATGTTCTCAAATCAGCGTAATATGGGCCATTCCAAAATCAGTCGAATAACACAAAAAAATAAGAAAAATTAACTCCTCAAGTTGTACCCACAACCAGAAGGAAGGAATGTTTAACAACAGCCCCTGGAGAAATCATGTTTTTGTGAATTTAATGAAGTAAATAGGCCCTTGGGTATAATGCCTAAATTTTATGAAATTTCACTGTGCTATTATATTAGCACATACAACTATTATAGCAGATGCTAAAATTACAATACAACTGTATCATGAAAATCAGTCTCTGCTCATTACAAGTAAATGGCAATAATCTACAGAGTCTAATAACAGATCAAGAAGTTCTATAATTTAATTTATAAAAATATATGAAGTAATATAGAAAGAAAGATAAGCTTACCCGGCCCAGAGGGTTTTTTTTTGTTTCCTTATACACAATATTTGACAGTGCGCCAACGTATGAACGAACGAGTCTGATAATGGATTATGGGCCTTAACGCACCTGTCAATAAGGATATGATACGACATGGACTGTTTTCCTGCTACAAGTAAAAAAATAGTGTTACTTGAGAAAATACTGCACGATCCAGATTCACAACAGATAGAATTCACACATCGAGAAAACACAGAAATCCACATACCTAATCATCAATCTCATGAGCACTCGCTTCGATCACTTCACGAATATGATGGAGGTGGGTAGAATTTAAAATCCTCAAATCGAGTTTAATTTTGGGTCAGCGCTACAAAATATCTACCAAATAACAATCGCCTGACTCCAAAATTACCAAATGTGATCAACAAAAATAATCCCGGTTACGGATGATATAAAATATCAAAGATTTTGTGACACAAATTCCACCATCACACTCTCCACTACAAATCTAGAGAAGTCATCCTCCTGTCTCCGAAATTTCCCGATCGGACTTCTGTCAACGGTCATTGGTTCTTCGGACACGACCAAAACCCAACTCTTCAACTATCGAGTTCGACACCATGGGTATCACCAATGATATAGGTCACAGTCCATGGGAGAGAAACAAGGGTTCATGAAATCATGTTATGTAACCCCTTTCAGACTAATCCAGGTGAGTATAAGGCTCAATTTTCAATAAATACATTTTCATTTCTACGGAATTTTCCTTTTTAGATGTGGCAACGTCGAGAAAATCGATAGTGATCGATTTATGTCTCCCATCGCCATTCGAACACGGGAGCTGGTTTTGTGACCTATATTTACGGTGCCTTTAACCTGCCCAGCTACCCAGTCAAAACAGAGACATATAACCCCTCATAATTTACCCAATATTATGATTTATAATATTGCAAATCCAAGAGATAACCCCTATACGGCTATCGTATCAGGATCAGGTACGTCCAACTCTTATTCAATTATAATATTTACACTTCATACATCATTTTTTTGCTTATGGTATACCAGCAGAAATACTATTATCTTACTCATTATTTTTACATATAAACATACTTATTCAGATAATCCTCCAATATTATTATTAACAATACGTTTTCTTTTCCAGGACTGACTAGGCCAATGAATGAAATCCAGCCAAGAACAGACTTTTTGGACGAATCGAGATGTCAGTATCAGCTGTGAGATGAAACTAGATTTGCGATTGAATCAACCGATCAACAACTTCAAGACTACAAGGACTATGTTTGTCAACGCAATAAGAGGACGTGATTTACATTAAACACAGAGTGTTGTGAAAATGACTTGTGAGATCTATGTTGAATAAATATCCAGAGTGAGCAAGATTTTATGTTTATTTTGGTATTGTTACTGAAAGTAATCTGAAATTGTTAACGAGGAATTTGAACGTTACAAATCCCCCCTCTGCTTCAAGAGATTTACCCCGTAAATTTCTCTATACCTGGTGTCTGAGTTTTCGATAGAATCTATGTTTTCCGGGTGGGCCCTAAGATGCTTGACGTGCCAATTCCCCTTAGAGTTACCGATATCATCCCTTAACTCGTACAACCATGGTGACAACTTTTTCTTCACGTAGAAGGGACCCACGTACTCAGGAGCAAGTTTCGCTGAAAAGTACTTTGTAGCGTCCGAATGTACCATATTTTTTCTCCAAACAGCTTGGTTGGGTAAATACTCGACATGGCGGCATCGCAGATTATAGCGCTCACAGGTTTTTTCCCCTGCCACCTCCAGTCTCTTTTTGACATCCCCAAACATTCTCCTAAACGACATGTTACGGCTGAGGTCACTAGTCTGAGTGCCATCCTCGACCTGTAACGAATCGTTTTCAAAATAATCCTTCCCTGACAATACCATATTTCTTCCGAAGTTAACAAAGTACGGTGTCAGCTTCATTGTCTCATGTTTGGACGTGCGTATCGCACATGCAATCTCGTCAAGGTTTTCGTCCCAAGAGCGATGGTTATCTGACACATAAATCGATAACATTGTTTTAATGACCCTATTCACACGTTCTGTAGGATTAGCCCTAGGGTGATAACTAGGGGTAAATTTAATATGGCTGTCATACTTCTCTGCAAACCGAATAAATTCTTTACTACGATATTGGGGTCCATTATCACAGATGATAATTCGAGGAACACCAAACAACAAAAATACTTCGCTTTCGATCTTCCTAATTATAGCTACACTCGTAGCCTTTCTAAGGGGAAACAATAATGAAAATTTACTAAGGTAGTTTGTTACTACTAATAAAAAGCAATTCCCCTGTTTAGACCTGGGAAGAGGTCCCATTAAATCCGTTGAGATCATTTCCCATGGTCTATCGACCTTCGGATGGGACATCATCTTATCGACGGGTGCACTATTGGACACTTTATGTGCCATACACAATTCGCACCGTCTTACAAACTTGGCGACATCGTCGCGCATCTTTGGCCAATAATATTTCTCGGCTACTCTGGAAAAAGTTTTATATACCCCACAATGACCTGAAATAGGAGGATCATGAGCTGATACAAGGATACCATGACGAGCCTTCTTTGGAACGACTATTTTCCACGAATCTACAGGGGACGATATATCAGGATAGTCAACATTAACATATTTCCAAAGACGACCATTATCCTCCCGCCAACTTGCAAATTTTAAAGGATTTGCCCTTACTCGATCAATCATCGATTGGTACCACCTATCACCTGAATCAGTGAATACATCAACACCTACCGAATCTACATACAGATGCTCCTCATTGTCGGCATCAAGAACGGGGACTGTCCTTGACAAAATGTCCGGAACAACGTGATCCTTTCCTCGACGATGGATGACTTTGAACTGATATTGTTGAAGTCTCACCGCCCAGCGCGCCAATCTTCCTGAGGGGTCCTTGAGATTATGGAGCCAGAGAAGTGAATGATGATCGGTCACCACCGTAAAATTTACGCCTTCCAGATACGGACGAAGCTTTTCTACGGCCCATAGAACTGCGAGGCATTCTCGCTCAGTAGTGCTAAAATTCCGTTCTTGTCGAGTCAATGATCGACTGAGATACGAGATGACTTTGTCACCTTCGGGATGTGGTTGTGTAAGGACGGCTCCAACCCCATAACCAGACGCATCTGTCTGAACCATAAAGGGTTTGGTATAGTCTGGACAAGTTAATATCGGGGCAGCCACCAGGCATTCCTTAATTGATCTAAACGCTCTTTCACATTCGTCACTCCAACTAAACTTCGAATTCTTCTTGAGAAGAGCCGTGATGGGAGCTATGACGGAGGAGAAACCCGAGATGAACCGTCTGTACCAGCTGAAGGTACCAACAACCATCCGAACTTCCTTCACGCTAGAAGGGGCTGGTAATTCCAACATGGCCTTTACCTTATCAGGGTCGACGTGTAGGCCGTTCCTGTCAACGACATAGCCCAGATATTTCATCTGAGGCATACAAAACTGGCATTTTTCAAGACTAATGGTGATATTCGCTGCCCGCAACCTACAAAATACTTCATTCAAAATCTTAAGGTGATGTTCGAGTGTCTGGCTAACAATGACGACATCGTCCAGATAAACAAATAGGTTAGGTTCAAGATCATGACCAAGGACATTGTCTATCAGCCGTTGCCAGGTAGCCGGAGCATTATGAAGTCCAAATGGCATACGGCGAAACTGAAACAGCCCTCTATTAGGCACTGTGAATGCCGTATACTGTTTGGACGACTCAGCCATCGGCACCTGCAAATATGCCGATTTCACGTCTAGGCTAGAGAGGTATTTGGCATCACGCAGTTTGTCGAGAGTATCAGAGACCAATGGTAGTGGGTAACTGTCCCGAACAGTAACAGAATTCAATTTGCGAAAGTCGACACAAAAACGGAATGACGCATCTTTCTCTTTCACCAGCAAGATGGGAGATGACCATGAGCTATTGGACGGCTCGACAATCCCCAGCTTAAGCATTTCTTCCAGCTCATGATCAATCTGCTTTTGAACCATAGGATTCACCCGGTAGTATCGTTGTTTTATTGGAGGACTACTGGTTACAATAACATGTTCAGCCTTTGTGGTACAACCTAGACCATCACCCATTAGCGCGAAATTGCGATCAATTACTGCTTGCAACCTGGCCTTCTCCATTGACGTTAATAAAGTCTGCCCATTCACATGCTGCACTGCATTGACGACAACTGGCTCATTTGAAAAATACCATTCGTTATGGCGAAGATCTGGTACAACACCCATGTTTCTCCAGAAATCTGCCCCTAAAATAAGCAAATGCGGCAAATCTGGCACCACGATCGACTCTACCAAGCGAAACCTACCTCTTAACGAAACTGGCAATTCCACGATACCTAAACTCTGACAACGTTTTCCATCGGCAACAGTACATGACGTCGTTCTACTACCATCGACAGGTAACCCCAATTCTCGGATTATCTTCAAGCCCTCCAAGGATCGTTCTGGAAGCTCCAGAGTCAAGCAGCCCTAACAATGACTTCCCTAACACCTCTACGCGTAAATATGGCCTCTCGTCTTCTACAGCATTGTCCAAAACATAGTCCAAAAGAATCTGAGATTTGTTGATCGATTGTTCTTCGCCGGCACACCTATCCCGATCGCCTAAGAGTGCCGGTGAGCATTTCCCTGTTGATTACATACAGGGCAGCTCTTCACCGTTACGCCCTCCTTCTTGCACCTGTAACAAAACTTGCCGCTTTTGACAGCACATCCAATGGCCCTATGTCCGGGCTGGTTACAGCGAAAACATACAACCTCCTTAGACGGACTAGCTACCGGTTGCTCCTGAATACTAGCGATTGTCTGACAGCTATCAACTGTAGCACCAACCTCGACGTAGGCCAAATCGGCCTCTAATGCCCCACTCCGCCTGGAGGGTGGAATAAAATTCTCCACTGCTTCCTTTCGAGCTTCTAATCGCCTACCTAACTCACGCAGATGGGAGATGGACGTAACATCCACAAGCGCCAATTGATTTTGGTAGAAAGGAGCTATATTCTTCATGAGAACTTTTAATTTCGTTTCCTCAGTTATCGGACAAGTTAACCTATTGAAATACCCGGTCATAACAGCCAGATAAATTCCTATTGACTCATCCGGTCCCTGAGTCCGTTTCCGTATTTCCTCATATAATTTCTCATTATAGTTAGGAGTTAGATATTCTTCCCGGAGCAAATTCTCCAAGTCATCCCATGCCGCCACCTCATGGCGATAAGCAAGATAAAATTGGTAAGCTCGACCCGTGAATAAATCTATTCCAGATTCTAAAAGCGTTTCTTTATCTCCAGAAAATTTTATATCCCATTTGCTTGGGAGAACCGGTTTGACATTAGACGGCTGAGGGAGTGGAGGAGTGGCTGGGGATTGACTGGTGGCTATGGTCGACGATCTCCGTGTTTGGGAGATTCCTGCTGCGAAACTTGTCTGCTGTAACAAGTTCATTTGCACTGGGACCTCTCTCGCTTCTTCAAAGTCTGCAGCTTTCTGTTGCAAACTGTCCAAGAGTGACAAGGTCTTGGCCAAGACCTCAGGCCTGCCCTCTGCCAACTCATCAATATGGTCAATCCTCGTCAAAATGTACTGCAACTTGGCGTCATACTTATGATAGGTACCGCTGCTTGACGAGTCATTGAAAGCAACGATTCGAGGTTCTACTTCAGCCAACTTATCCTTCACCGCCTGAATGTCTTCCTCCTTCGTGAATGGGTACGTGGGCCATAATACTGTATCCCCGCTCTTCTCCAACCTCAAAGCCATAGCCAACGTATGCCGCATCTCCTCCACGGTGCCCGTGGCAATACCCCTAATTCGAAGTAAATAACTCAACTCCTCTTGGTTGAGGCGATTCACTACAATCCGCCGCGTCATTTTCCCAATTGAAATTTATTGCTATGAATCAAATTAATCAAGAAAAGCAGTAACTACTATTTTTCTCATCCAGGGTGACGTCTTTTTCATTCCAAAATTTTTTTTTTCCAAAAGTTTTTTTTTTGAATTTTTTTTTTCTCAAAAAATGTTTTTTTTATTCAAGGCCCCACGTTGGGCGCCAAAATGCGACCTTCCTAAACGGCACTAATGCCTAAGATCGCTAACCACCATTAATAGTGGGCATCCGCGCCAGCTACAGCCGAAGGTGGGGTGGTTCGTGATATTTTTTTGTGATATCATCTATAAAGTGAATTAATAAATTGGGCGCCAGGAAATTTACCCCGCGCGAATACCCTGAACAGAACGAACTCAACCTCCAAATTTACCAAAAGCGAGATTGAGGCAAAACCATGTCAAGGTGTTCAAATAAAATAAAAGACGTGTCACCCTTGGATGCCATTATAATTCGAGTTACTATACTATAGATAATACAAGCTCAAGATAAAGTAATTCTAACAAATATTCTACAACAATAATGTTAAACCAATAAGTCACAATACTAGATATAACGGCAAGCTAATAAGTATCCTACTTTTAAATTTACCGCCTAAACCAAACACTCTTAAGCAGTATCGAGCAACCGAAATTGTGAAGCGAATAACGTATGTTCAGCACTAAAAATATACCAGATACATGGATGAAGCGCTCGAGGTGGGTAGGCAAGCGTGGGACATAAGGGCGTTTGATATACCCAGTTAGGCGCTAGTGTGATAGCGCAACGCGTGAGCTCAGGCGAGGGCGTGATAGTAAGTAAAATGCGCGCATGCAACAAACTCCGCTTACATAACCCCTCAAGTGATGCTAATAAATAACAACCAACCAGAAGTAATAAGGCGAGCAAAATATAACCGTATTTATAGTAAATTTCAGCAACCCTAACTAATCGGGAAGCAAAATATGTCAGCAATTGTCACTAACCGAATGGCAGCTAACAGCAACTACAGTCAATCAAATATGCAAAAAAAAAAATAGCGACATGCGCAAATAACAGTGAATACTTTCACTCGGTTTTACAATAACAGGGATAAGCAAGCATGACCCATTCCCTAAGCAAATACATAAGCATATGCAACCAATAAATAAGCAAATAGTAGCAAAGATCAAAAGCAGAAGATAAAAACTTGCGTGTCCTTCTGGCTTATTTACGTGTACTGGGCCACCCCGTATCTCTGGTAGATGGGTTGTGCAATCTTCGTGAGCTTCTGTCGTCGAAGAAGACTCAGTACAAAGTGTCCACCCGGTATAAGTGCCTCCTATGTGAATGGATTGGGAAGAAGTCTTACAATGCGGCGACCACCCTGTATAGCCACCTCACAGATGAATGAATCTGAAGATATTCTAGATGATGCTATGACCACCCTGTAAGGTGCTGCGCAGGTAAGTGGATTTGGTACACTCCCACTCATCAAATAATTCTTCAATCCAAGAAAATTAAAACCCTGGGAAGAAATGATTTCAATTACTATTTCTCCCAGACTTAACCCATATCATTTCCCCAGAATACCAGGAAAATGCATAAAAAAAAATAAATAAAAATGTTCTCAAATCAGCGTAATATGGGCCATTCCAAAATCAGTCGAATAACACAAAAAAATAAGAAAAATTAACTCCTCAAGTTGTACCCACAACCAGAAGGAAGGAATGTTTAACAACAGCCCCTGGAGAAATCATGTTTTTGTGAATTTAATGAAGTAAATAGGCCCTTGGGTATAATGCCTAAATTTTATGAAATTTCACTGTGCTATTATATTAGCACATACAACTATTATAGCAGATGCTAAAATTACAATACAACTGTATCATGAAAATCAGTCTCTGCTCATTACAAGTAAATGGCAATAATCTACAGAGTCTAATAACAGATCAAGAAGTTCTATAATTTAATTTATAAAAATATATGAAGTAATATAGAAAGAAAGATAAGCTTACCCGGCCCAGAGGGTTTTTTTTTGTTTCCTTATACACAATATTTGACAGTGCGCCAACGTATGAACGAACGAGTCTGATAATGGATTATGGGCCTTAACGCACCTGTCAATAAGGATATGATACGACATGGACTGTTTTCCTGCTACAAGTAAAAAAATAGTGTTACTTGAGAAAATACTGCACGATCCAGATTCACAACAGATAGAATTCACACATCGAGAAAACACAGAAATCCACATACCTAATCATCAATCTCAGGAGCACTCGCTTCGATCACTTCACGAATATGATGGAGGTGGGTAGAATTTAAAATCCTCAAATCGAGTTTAATTTTGGGTCAGCGCTACAAAATATCTACCAAATAACAATCGCCTGACTCCAAAATTACCAAATGTGATCAACAAAAATAATCCCGGTTACGGATGATATAAAATATCAAAGATTTTGTGACACAAATTCCACCATCACACTCTCCACTACAAATTTTTTTTTTTTTTTTTTTTTTTTTTTTATCGCTTGGAGTGCACGAGAGGGAATCCCTATAATGTTCAAAGAACATCGTGCGTTCCTAGGGAGGATAGGGACAGGAGGTAGGTATTGGAATTTTTTTTGAACTTCTGGAGATTATATGTTGTTGGGAATACTTCCACAGGCAATGAATTCCAGAGCCTAGCTGTTCTATGGATGAAGGAGTCTTGATAAAGTGCTGTTCGACATCTTTCGAGGTTGACAACGAAAGGATGTGCTGACTGGGCTTGTCTAGTTCGTCTGATTGGTATTGCTAGTGAAGGGATGATAGCAGAGATTTCCGAAGAACATTTCCCGTGGAAGTATCGATAGAAAAGTGAAAGGTCGCCGACCTTTCTACGGTGTTCTAAAGATGTCAAAGAGTGAGTGAGTGTGGCGTCACCCACCAGGCGAATGGCTCTTCTCTGGATGGAATCTAAGAGCATCAGCGTATGTTTTGGTGCTGAACCCCATATGTGGGAACAGTATTCTAGAACAGGTCGTATCTGCGCTTTGTAGATCATGAGAAGCTGTTGAGGTGTAAAGTAGCTTTTCGCACGGAACAAGAATCCGAGTTTTTGGGAAGCAGCTTTTGCGATGGATCTGACATGATTATCCCATGAAAGAGTGTTGCTGATGGAAATACCGAGCATAGATATGGTGGGCTTGGTGGGGATGGTGGAGCCAGACATTACAATATCGGGCATACTGAGTTCCGCCTTTCTAGAGAAAATGCAGGCTTGAGTTTTGGTGGCGTTGAATTCAACTAGGTTGTTTGTTCCCCAGGCTGTGATTTCAGCAAGATCTTCATTGACAGCATTGACCTGCCTGCGCCGTGAGGTCTTAGTTTCCTGGGGAGAAATGGGAATTCTGGAAGAGAAAGCAGTATGGAGGGTACTATCATCTGCAAAGCTGTGGATGGGGCAAGTTGTTACTCCCAACAGATCATTGATATGAAGCAGGAATAATGTTGGTGCCAAAATTGATCCTTGTGGAACGCCGGAATTGATGCCAATGGTATCAGACGATACACCGTCCACCACCACGTGAAGCGATCTGCCTGAAAGAAAACTCGATAAGAGATGGCATAGCTGAGGTGGTAAGCCGTATGATGGTAGTTTGTGGAGGAGTCCTTCGTGCCAAACACGGTCGAATGCTTTCGATATGTCCAACGCGACAGCTAGAGATTCCCCGTGTTTTTCTATTGAAGATTGCCATAAATGGGTGACGTAGGCAAGTAGATCTCCAGTAGATCTTCGGTGGCGAAAGCCGTATTGTCTATCATTGATGATTCCTGAGCTCTCCAGATATTTGATAAGCTCAATATTGATGGCTTTCTCCATCACTTTGGAGATTACTGATAACAGGGCAATGGGCCTGTAGTTGTTGGGCAGGTTCTTGTTCCCTTTTTTGGGGATTGGTTGGACTCTAGCTGTCTTCCAGCATGATGGAAAAATACCCGACCTGTACGAGATGGTAAACAACTTGCAGAGAATCGGTGTTAATTCTGGTGCACATTTTTTGAGGATAATGGGTGGAATTCCATCAGGACCGTTAGCCTTATTCGTTTTGAGACCAAGCAAAATTCGTCTGATAGTGCGTTGACGGAAGACGATTTCGGGCATTCGACTCTCAACGGGTGGAATGTCTGGCGGCAGTTTTCCTTGGGAATCTAAAGTAGAGTTTGCTGCGAACATCTCTGCAAAGATATTTGCTTTCTCCTGCGATGTTGTTGCTAATGTGCCGTCGGATTTGGACAGTGGTGGAAATGAACTATTAGTGAAATTTCTTCCGACCGCTTTAGCAAGGGACCAAAACGAACGGGAGCCATTGGGACAATCTATGAGTTTCGATCTGATCTTGGCATTGTATGTTTCTTTCGAAGCATCTATTGTTTGGCTGCAGTTATTCCTGGCATCAACGTATTCTGCTCTAGTCGCGAGGTTAGGGTTTTTGCGCCAGCGATGGTAGGCTGTTTGTTTCAAGGCAACAGTTCTAGAACAGCTTTTGTTGAACCAGGGTTTCGAAGGTGATGATCTTTTCGAAAAATGAGGTATGTATGTTTCCATTCCGAGCATGATGATCTCGGATACTTCCGCAGCACACTGTGAAGGGTCCTCAGAGTCAAAGCATACTCTATGCCAAGGAAACTCGGAGAAAAACATGCGGAGACCGTCCCAATCCCCTGAATTGTAATGCCATATAAGACGTGAGGGTGCCGGAGCAGTTGATGGAATGAAAAATGGGCAGGTTGTGGAGATGAGTGTGTGGTCAGAATTGCCAAGTGGAGCTCGTACATCTATGGTGTAGGGTGCTGAATTATTCGTGAGGAATAAGTCAAGTATGTTAGCTGAATGGTTATTGGCATCGGGAATTCGTGTGGGTTCTTTGATAAGCTGTTCTAAGCCGTGAGTGATGGCGAAAGCTTCGGCTTGTCGCCCAGCTTCATCCGTTCTGTTAGAGTGTACGAGCCAAGCAGTGTTGTGTACATTGAAATCGCCCATGATGATGATTTCTGCTGCTGGATGGTTCTGTTGAATTTGGTCAAGCTTCAGAGACAAGAATTCGAAGAGCTCTCCATAGGATGGATCATTTGGTGATAAGTAGAGACAACAAAGGTATTTGGTCTGTTTCTGGCTATCGAGTTTGAACCACATGACATCAAACTTATTTGGTTCCAAAGTTTTTTCTCGTTGACATGAGAGATTCGTTCTAGAGTAGAGGCAGAGACCTCCCTTAAATCTGAAACGTGTGTGGAGTTCGTACCCAGGACAGAGCAGATAGGTCGTATTGGTGGATGAATTGACCTGTGTCTCAGTAAGAGCCAATATGTCTGGCTTTTCAATTTGAAGGTGTCGATGGACATCGTTGATGTTCTTACTTAGACCTCGGATGTTACATAGGTCTATCTTGAGGACTTTTTCAGCCGATGGTGAACCCCCTCTAGCACCTCTCGCCCGGAAATCCGAATGGAGAGGTATTTTACTTCCGGATAATTTTACTTGAGGAGAACTCATCATCGTGTATTCTGTATGAAGAAGGGAGGTTGGCGTGGAAGGAAAAGGAAATTGGGTTGGGTTGGGTTGGCCGGAACATCAACCAGCTACTGAAACACGGGTAAGTATACCCATTTCACAGTGCCTATGGTTGATGTGGTGGTATCGCACCGGGCGATGGCGTTAACCATCTTCCACCTAATGGCGTCCTTTTAGTCGCCTTCTACGACAGGCAGGACTTACCGTGGGGTTATTCTAATCCGACCACCACACGGCTAGAGAAATCTAGAGAAGTCATCCTCCTGTCTCCGAAATTTCCCGATCGGACTTCTGTCAACGGTCATTGGTTCTTCGGACACGACCAAAACCCAACTCTTCAACTATCGAGTTCGACACCATGGGTATCACCAATGATATAGGTCACAGTCCATGGGAGAGAAACAAGGGTTCATGAAATCATGTTATGTAACCCCTTTCAGACTAATCCAGGTGAGTATAAGGCTCAATTTTCAATAAATTCATTTTCATTTCTACGGAATTTTCCTTTTTAGATGTGGCAACGTCGAGAAAATCGATAGTGATCGATTTATGTCTCCCATCGCCATTCGAACACGGGAGCTGGTTTTGTGACCTATATTTACGGTGCCTTCAACCTGCCCAGCTACCCAGTCAAAACAGAGACATATAACCCCTCATAATTTACCCAATATTATGATTTATAATATTGCAAATCCAAGAGATAACCCCTATACTGCTATCGTATCAGGATCAGGTACGTCCAACTCTTATTCAATTATAATATTTACACTCCATACATCATTTTTTTGCTTATGGTATACCAGCAGAAATACTATTATCTTACTCATTATTTTTACATATAAACATACTTATTCAGATAATCCTCCAATATTATTATTAACAATACGTTTTCTTTTCCAGGACTGACTAGGCCAATGAATGAAATCCAGCCAAGAACAGACTTTTTGGACGAATCGAGATGTCAGTATCAGCTGTGAGATGAAACTAGATTTGCGATTTAATCAACCGATCAACAACTTCAAGACTACAAGGACTATGTTTGTCAACGCAATAAGAGGACGTGATTTACATTAAACACAGAGTGTTGTGAAAATGACTTGTGAGATCTATGTTGAATAAATATCCAGAGTGAGCAAGATTTTATGTTTATTTTGGTATTGTTACTGAAAGTAATCTGAAATTGTTAACGAGGAATTTGAACGTTACAACTTGGTTATGATTGTATGGTTTCAGCGTTTCATCATTTGCTTTGTCATATAGATAGGCACTCCGAACTTTGATTTCATCAAATAATAAAACACATACTTTTTGAATGTATGTTAATTCTGTATTTTTTTCACAACCATGAAATCCTGTGGACAATGGATTAATCAACTGTTAAACACATGGACATTCTACATTACCTGTTTCAAAATTCCAGGCTCCAACTTGATTTTTTTACACCAATATCGTAGAGTGGATATTGCAGGCTGGGGATATTCTTTCTTCAACAACAACCTATAAGATCTAGCACCTGCAGAATGAATAACAATTGCCCTTGAAATATTTTCAATGGACCATGTTGTTCGCTTGGTAGGATTTTTCATCTTCTTTATTTGATTAGGTGTGAAAATAGTTTGGAATATTTCGTTTTCAGTTCTAACTTTTTCAATTTCATTTTTAAGTTTCAGTATTTCCTCAGCATGGTCATCTGCTGCTTCATCAGTATTAACACCTAAAAAAGAAAGAAGAAACACCATTATTCCATATTGCAGTGTATGACATAATATATAGAATAAAGCAAAATCATGCACCACAACATAAACACTTATCCTATATCTCTAGTTGAGTAGTCTTGTACTGCTGTGCTAATCACTTGAGTAATGCTAGTACTTGGAAATACACCATCTGTAATTTCTTCAACCTCAACCTCAGCTGCAGTCTACAATAAATGAACCAAATCTGTAGTATATAGGTACTTATACTCTATATCTCTAGTTGAGTAGTCTTGTACTGCTGTGCTAATCACTTGAGTAATGCTAGTACTTGGAAATACACCATCTGTAATTTCTTCAACCTCAACCTCAGCTGCAGTCTACAATAAATGAACCAAATCTGTAGTATATAGGTACTTATACTGATCATGTTTTATGAGAAGTCACATCCTACACTACATAAACGAATCAATATACAGCTAAATAAGATAAATATATATAAAAAATTACCTGGTTTGCAGAATTTCATCAACCATTTGCTTTCTATTACGCTTCGCTAAACGATCGACTCTACTAACATTCTTTTGCTCAGTATTTTGTTTGGGGAAGTTCAAAGTTGGAATAGCATGTGACTTCAAGAGCCTGAGGTTTTTGGCTTTATAATTCAGCAGTTCATGCCTCAAGTTTCTTTCAAAACTTTCCCTATCAAAATGCTTCGAACAAAGAAAATTTCACTGTGAATACTGCATCACAGTGAAATTTTCTTGGCGTCTGCAAGCAGTATCCCAAAGTTTCTGCTTGTTTATGTCACTAGGGAAGCGAAAAAACATTATATCCTTATCAAAAGTCTTTGACTGATTATCTGAATTGCACCCAGCCATTGCACAATGCATTTTTCTTCCAAAAAATTCGAAATATTCAATTTTAAAGCACGAAATTCACTAGTATTCACATGTAATAACACGAACACAATGAGATGTTTACTCTCCGCGTGACGTAGCAATATGGCCACTAAGCTCCACCCACTTGCGCAATATCATATCTTGTATTCCTTGTATCATGACTATGTTCAAACAAGCAATCTAGTGATATGTCTATATTTCCGAACGAGCGCGAATGTCAATAACCCAAAATACAAAGCGGCATGAAATCTTAACCTCACATTTTTATTCCGAAATCTGAAATGAACATTCAAATATTTTGATAATGATTGATGGATTGTGATATAAGTGACACAAATCACATATGGATTAAAGATTCTTTCCTGTGTGGAAGTGGTGGAATTATAACAATATACCTTGGACACATTGACATGTTGACAAAAGGGTGATACACCAAAAGTGGTGGTTGAATACAACACTTGTGTTTCTAGAGTTTCAACAAGTGCTGTTGGCAAATGAAATGCCTGCTTGCTTTCCAATAATGACTGAATGGAATAATCCTC
Source organism: Phaedon cochleariae (assembly GCA_918026855.4). Lineage (NCBI taxonomy): Eukaryota > Metazoa > Arthropoda > Insecta > Coleoptera > Chrysomelidae > Phaedon > Phaedon cochleariae. Next base: position 40,533,355 of record OU896711.1, read on the forward strand.
TTTCAAATATCTATCATACTATTCATCACACTCACAAGGTAACAATCATTACTTTCACTTTAAACTACTTATGCTGCCAAAACTATTAAAATCAATGAACCAATTGAAATGATTCTATGCAGTTTTTGTTTCAAAAAATATTCACAATAGATAGATAGATAGATAGATAGATAGATAGATAGATAGATAGATAGATAGATAGATTTATACAGGTCGATATCAGTATTACAAAATTATGTTTGAATATTTATAAAACAATGTAGAATATTCCTATTCCTGGCAGTCTGAAGTCACCTAAGCAGAGCTTGTATTGTGTCCTTCAGGCTGCTAAGGTATATCTCGAATGTGATATGGTACTACTCTGACTAACATAGTTGTTTTTGGTTTACAAAACAGGTTGAGTAGAATATAATATATAGAATTCATTTAAATAGAGATATATTGATGTAGAGGAGAGTATACATAGATATTGGTTTCAGGTTCAGTCGTTCTCAGAGATATTTTTCAATTGATTATATTGATTCTTAATGAATAGTTTTATTTCTTTTTTGAGTTTTTTGTGGTTGTTGATATTTTTAATATATGTCGGTAGCTGATTGTAAAGTTTAGGGCCAAGGTAGGTGAAAAATTTTTGGTTGTGAGTCAATCTGCAGCATGGTATGTTCATAACTTGGCTTGCGATCTTTCGTGTATTATGTCTGTGATAGATTATGTTAATAGGTTTACTCAAGGTAAAGAGTGAACATTCATAGGCGTATATTTTCCTTACGTTAAATAGGCCAGTTTCTTCATATAGGGACTCAGTTGAATATCTTCGATTTTTTTTGGAACATTATTTTAATTAAAGTGTTTTGGATTATATCCAAATTATGTGAGGATGTTTTGAATAATCCACCCCAGACGATGGTACAATAACGTATGACTGACTCAGCCAAGGCTCTATAAACCAGCAACGTGACGTCTCTTCTGAGAATATTTCGGAGTTGATAAAATTTAATGATCAACTTCGAAATTTTTTCACTGTGAATTCTACATGGTCATTCCATCGTAGTGATTGATCAACCATAATACCTAAGTACTTAGTTGATTCTATTTTATGTATTTCAGAGCAAGAGCAATTTGCACTTTCTAGGCATGTTGATTTGTGGATCGGAAGTGTTTTATTTTTGGTTGATCTTTTTTTGTAGAAGAGAAAGTTATGAATTTTGTTTTGTCTAAATTGAGGCTCAGTAGGTTAGTGCTTAGCCAGGAGTAAATTTGTTCCATGCCAATTCCTGCTTTCTCATATACTTCGTTCCATGTTTCACCTACGAATGCTACAGCCGTATCATCAGCGTAAGACGTTAAATTTCCTTCAAAGTTGTCAATGTTGAAATTATTATTGACATACAGTAAAAATAGTATGGGGCCCATGACAGTTCCCTGAGGCACACCCATGGCAACAGGTAATGGATCACTAAAAGAATCATTCATTTTCACTCTCTGTATTCTGTTTGATAAATAATCTTTGAATAAATTTAATGTTGCTCCTCTTACTCCTACGTCCTCCAATCGCTCGAAGAGTATGTCATGATTGACGGTATCAAACGCCTTGGCTAAGTCTAGAAATACAGTTGATCATTTTTTCTGATCCTGAAAGCAGTTGAATACCTTGTTTGTTAATTCAAAAACAGCTTGTTCTGTTGATAAGTTTTATCTAAATCCATACTGGGAGTTGGAAATTATTGTTGTTCTCAAGAAAGTTTACTAATCTGTTTTTTGAACATTTTTCAAATATTTTTGCGAAATTATTTATTATTGTTATGGGTCTACAGTTGTTTGTTTTTTGTTTGTCTCCAGATTTATGAATTGGGATTGTTATTGATTCTCTGAAGGTAGACGGGATGTTTCCTGACAAAAAATTTAGTTAATGATAAAGCACAATGGTTTTATGAGATAGATGTGATATTTTTTGATGAAAGATACCGTAATTTTGTCAGGACCAGGAGAAGTATTATTTTTCAATTCGGATATTGACTTTATAATTTCATTTTCTGTAACCGGGTGAAGGAATAGCGAATTTCTCATATTATTATTCTTTTCTGTAGCAGGAGGTATTGTTTTATCTATTCTATTTGCCATGGTTTCGCCTAAATTTATGAAATAGTGATTGAATTCTCTCGCTACTTCTTCATCCGTTTGTTTCCTGCCTTAATCATTAATAAACTGGAAATTTTACATATTTTTGTGATGCGAGGTGTCATTCGTTATTTCTTTCATTTTTGCCAGATAGGAACTTGTTATGGGAATGATAGTTTCGGAAATAGATATTCCTCTTTTCCTGGGTATTTACTATACCTTATCGTTGAGGTATATTATTCGATATTATTTTCCAAAACAAGAATAATGACCGTAACAGTATACCTGCATAAATGGGGTGAGATTATAACAAAGTATCTAGTCATCAACATATATTTGGGATTGGAACAAGACAAAAATATTCCTATAATTATCCGAAATGGCCCTCAGTTCATTCACCAGTAGAGGCATTTTTGAAGTATTGATAATATTAATGATAGTATTCCTTGTTAATTCCTGAGATATAAAATGATAATCGATGAAGAAAACATGAAACGTACATGTTTACCGTATTTTTTTATCCAACATGACAAATATTTAGACCAAGTTCTAAACTTCAGCTGCTGTTTGAGGTGACGTCACTGATGACATCACATATCTGTAGTTTGATCAAATTGTTGGATCGTGAGACCCATCCTTCGCGAGATTTTTGTAAGTATTTCTAATTTTCACTTGGCCCTTGTTCAGCTATCCCTCCACAGTTTTTCATCTCTTGTGTGGCTTGGATTGTTTCTTGACTTCTTACAGAGTGCATATCATTATTTTTCCGTTCCATATCTTTAATTGAATTTGCTTCTACCAGTTCACAATTTCCTGTGAGGTAGTTTGTGAAATCAAGAACAAAAAATTCTATGTGCCGAATAAAAGTAAATTCATTCACATAACGATGGATTCGAAGAGTTTTCATTCATTATTAATAAATATGGATACAACCAATACAAGCAGAAATTACAAATCAAGTGACTACATATTATGAAAATATTTTGAAAATTGAACTTGGATAACTCTTTGGAGACAAACATAACTATCATCTGTTCATGAATGAAAATCAAAATGATGAAAATATGTCGCTAGAATTGAAGGTACATTGACGCTGGGAACATAAAGGAGTATCGAATTCACGATTCCCTAATTCAACAATAGATATCGCCGTTTTTCATCTTGGCGAAATGATCCACAGCTTCGTCAAGATCAATATTTTTCACATCATTCGATTCAACATATATCATTATTGAAAGAAGGTTTAGATTCCCCTGGGAAACAATTATCGCGATCTAAACCCTCCTGAATTACACTCATGCCATCTGGAATGATACTACTCACAGCGTCATTCACATAGTTTTTCGAATCGTTGATAGGTGGATGGAAAATTAGACTTATCTGGAGAACCGATCGACGGATCATGTCGAAAATTTCAGGGCGTGGATAATCAAACATGCTCAATACGCCTCAAATATTTTCTACTATGTGTTATTGGCACTTTTGTCAAAAAGTAGTAGGTATCAGCTTTTTTATTTCACCTAATTTTTAGATTTTTCCTGAAGAGCTAATTTCATCAATGTATCACATTTGAGGTAAGCAGGAATGAATACAGAGAGAAAGGGTGTTCAAAATCAATATTTTTCTACATCAGGATTTTCTGTGTCGAAACTATTCATTATTTGCCGAAACGGGTTACATGTCCCTATCTCAACTCTTTTTTCACTATTTGATGACATTTAATTGAAACAAATACAATGTGGTTCATGATTCAAAATTCTGATCACCCTGTATATGTCACAATTGAATGTCAGTAGATAGTAGATCAAAAGTCGAGATAGGGACATGAAAGTAGTTTTGACCGATAATGAATAGTTTAAACACAAACAAATCCTAAAGGACCCCGCACGAAAACAAGGGAAATTGGCTCTCGTTCGAATTGGCTAAAATTTTACTATGTTGTTGTGGGATGGCTCATTAAAAAAAATATGTGAGTTTGAGAAGTTTTGTATGTTCAGTTTTTGAGATATAAGCCGACAAAGTTCGTAAAAAACGTCGTATCGGGGTGCATTTAAACATTCCGGTATAGGATTCGGCACCTGCTTGAATTCTATTGGCCGATTTTGATTTATCTGACCAATTGAAGACGGAGTGCCGAAATTCGTACCAGAATGTTGAGCGGTGCTGAAACACAGGTCGGAATGTTGATGAAATGAAAGCTCGAGACAGCTCGAGATAATGTGTAATGAACGCATTTTCCAATAACTTTAGAAATTTTCATTTATATTCATGATGATTATTTGGTATATAAGTTTAAAATGAATGATTATATGTAATAAAATGAAATAATAAATTCGAAATAACAATCATTAGAACACTTAATGTCTGTTAATGTCCTATTCCATGGGACTTAGCTGGTTTTTTAGTAATCGGTATTTTATACTTCAGATGTGTACAAATGTGTTTTAATAAACCTATAGGAGGGATGGAAAAAAATGATTTAAAGGATTATTGCTAGGTAGATAAAATGAATGATGGTTCTTCGCTCATGGTAATTTCACAGCTCATATTATATGTAATATCAACCAGTACACCAGTAATAAAAACCAACATCAACTTCAATTTTCTGGGAGATACTCTGATGTACATGGTGAAATTCAGACAAAATACAAGCATATCCTATATTACTACTCTGATCTTCACTCGTGTTGAAGAATTGAAGATAGGTAGACATTGAACATCCAAAATCGAAGAAAAAAAACATGCCAATATCTTGAAATCGGTTGCATTTAGAGTGAATCTCCCTGTACGTTGGTACTTACGAATACATTTCATGAGCAAATAAAAAAATATTTAAAAAACATAAAATTGTTACCTGTACAAGAATCTTTTAATATTTGTAGGGCCTGATTTGAAACGCAATGATGTAAACGACTGAGCTTCATAATCATTCATCCATTGCACAACTTCTGTTTCATTCTTTATATTGCCCCTATACAAATTTTCTGAAATTTTTATTAATCTTTCCATAATTAGTGATTTATGGTATACTTCACTAATTGATTATTGCACTTAACTATAATAACAAGATTGCAGGTTTGTTGTCAGCACGTGGGAACGACGGTATAATCAAGAAATACGCAGGTTAGGTAAATGCGAGGGTAAATGTAAACGAAAACCGCGCAAAATGCAGGGCAACATTCCGACCTGCTTTTCAGCACCGCTCAACATTCTGGTACGGATTTCGGCACTTCGCCTTCAATTGGTCAGACAAATCAAAATCCGCCAATAGAATTTAAGCAGGTGCCGAATCCTATACCGGAATGTTTAAATGCTATCGGGGTAGGGTTGACAAAGAAAATAACTGTTTTTTTTCAGTATAAGTGAGACAAAATAAGCTAGAAAATTTTATTTGACTATATTCCTGTTGATTATGGCTTGATTTAAGAAACAATGTATCTGGATGCAGTTTAGAAACTTCAACTTCCATAATGTCACTCCATTTGATAAAATCCTTCCACCTACTCTGTAATATCCTAAGATCCTTGGATTACTTTTTTGAATTCAATGAAATCTTCGAATCCTAAAGGTAAAACATCGTATGGCTTTTGACGTCTGGCCAATTTGAAGATAGTGTGTAGATGCGGAGGTACAAAAAGGTCTTCCGAATGTGAAATGGCGTTCGAGATGCAGCTATGCCTTAGTTATCGATTCTATATTCCTACTTTGTACCACTGCAGAAAGCAGCATGGCTGCAACTACAGAATTTTTGTTTTGTCCGCCACATCCGTCAGAATATAGCGAGACTAACTGAACATCATCATCGTCGTACGATTGAAGAACTCTGTAGAGACATGTTGCTATTTTGCACGAACCTCGTTTGCTGATACTTTCATGCCAAGTAAAACATTTGCATGTTTTGGCATCGAATTTTTCGTCAATAGTAGCTCTCGTTTTGCATTTATTCTTCAATTCTCTGACCTCATTTTTTTCTGAGTTATGTTTCTCATAGATGTCTTTCAGTTTCAATTTCGTATCATTATCACCATCTCTGGAAGTAATACAGAGAGAACATTGATCTTTTTTTGTTCGATGGAAACTTAAATTTTAGGATCTAAAAATATTTCGGTAGGTAGTAATGTTTGATTTCTCGCCGTTGACTTCATTCTGTTCTTCTAAGAATAATGAATACATTTTAGAGATGGTCAGATCGGAATTGGGGTACTCTCGTGTACTCTTCGCTCTGCAATAGTACGATTCTATTTTTGGGAACTTATTGATATGTTTTTCAATTGCTTTGTGAACAGCTAAGTCCCTTTTTTTGATTTCTTGCGATTGCCTGCCTCCCCGCTTATCTGGTTCAACGATACCACTAGCTTTGACTTTTATCAACGCTGTTCTCATAGTTTCTTTCGGATATACCAAGAGTACCTAGAAAGAATTTTTTACAGACCAAAACCTTTTTGTTTGTCAAGTTATGAAATATTGTGTGGTGCCTTATAGATTGTTCCTTTCGATTAGTCTCCTGTTTAGCTCAATATACTCTAGAATGTCTCACTATAAATTCTCTTTGATTAGGTAAATTTCCCATTCCGTTGTTTAATGCGAATGATTCGTCGCGATTTTCATCAGTAAAAAGACTACACATTCTACCCTCCCTTCTACATGTATCACCATGGCATCTTTCTTTCATGAAATTTGCTGGTACAATTTTTTTCGTTTTTTGACTCAAGTATTTCTTTTCCATACTTCTTGAAGACCTCGCTAATTTGTGTTTGTTTACACGAGGTAATTTTATGTGACTGCCTTCTTTCTCACTTTCTTTCACTGCATAAATGCTCGATATATTATTTCCTCGTTTCTTGTTAGTGTCAGCTGATTCGTTTGGAAATAATTTCTCAAATTGTACTTTCTTGCTACTATGATCCTCACATGAGTCATAATAATTTTCAAAATGATCGAAGCAAAGGAATTTATGACATTAATGGCAGGAGCTGAAAACCTCTCTCTTGCATTCAAACACTTCACAAGTTGCACGGAATGGGGGATCTTCATCGGAATCGTAAGCACTGAATGGATCAGACAAAGACGATTCAATGGAATGTGAAGGTGAAGCGGTTTCGTTGTATTCTGGAAATCAAATTGTTGTAATTCAATTCTAGAATTGTCGCACAAAAGCGTAGTACCTGCGTCGATGGCTTCTACAACATCAGAATCATCAGTTACTATTTAAGTTTCATTTCCATAGTGGTTTTTGTACCAGCTGAAGAAATATTGATTGAAGTCGTAGTATCCTTATTCTTACTCGAATCATTAACACTTATCTCTTATTGATTTCCTATCATTTAAATCAATAGGAATCATTATTCATTTCAATATTTTTCAGTTATTATCAACGTTCTTACCGATATTATTATGTTGCAATGTTTCATTATTTTTCAATACGTTGAAAAGTTTCGTTAAAAGTACGTTATCATCTGAAGACCACTCTGCAGTCACAATTTCCTCCATATCTATTACCACGCCACTATACCACTTTCCTTCATATAGCATTCTTATTCTACTCCCCAGTTTAATAATTCCAGACTTAGTTTGCAATTCACTAGATGAAACAATATTTTTTGTTCCATGTTTTCAACGTACTAGCACATATATCGTCTTCGATAATATTGAAAGCACTAATATTTCAGAAGTTACCTCTAAGACAGACTTTTTCAGATTGAGACAATACAGCATAATTTCTTATTACAATATAGGCATTCTGACAAGTTCTAACAACATACAGGGTGATTCAAAAGTAAGCGGCATCCTTTCAGAGGCGTATTCCTTGCATGAAAATAAGGCAAAAAGTTCCTATTGATAAGGATCCGAAAATGCTTCCTAAGGGAGCTACGGCCCTTTGAATAGGACACCTCAAAGACGGTTTTTTCTCTATAACTTTAAAATCCTTCACAACAAATTTTTAAAAATTGGTGTACGGCATAAACATTCGATGGTAAATAGGACTCCGTATTCGAAATTTCAGAATTTCATTCAGGGGCGTCACATGCGGGAGAGGGTAAGTGTAAAAATATCCCTTCTTCTCCGGATATTCAGGTTACTGTGATTTCGTTTGGAAATTATAAAATTCTAGAGTTTTTTACGTGAAAAAGGTCCTCCTAGTTCATGTCGATAGAGCGTACCATTTAGGAGAAAATCGACTTTGAAAACTTTCTGATTTGCGTCTGTTTACTGATGTAGGTAAATTAATATGCATTTTCATAGATAAAAACAACCTTTTTTCACCTAAATGTCGTTCAACAATTTAGAGAAAATGTTCAAAATTATCACCATTAGCGTCACGACAAGCTGCTAATCTTTTGATCAGATTACGATGCACACGTGGTAAAATTCTTGGGTTGTTTTTAATTGTCTGAAATCCTTCCTCTATCCTTTGCCTGAGAACATCAATATCAGATATTGGGCGGGAATAAACCAGTTGTTTTATGTGTCCCCATAAATAAAAATCGAGGGGGTTCAGGTCAGGAGAGCGAGCTGGCCATGTCACTGGACCCCCACGACCTATCCAACGGTCTCGGTAGGCATTATTCAAATGGTTTCTAGCAGTGATACTAAAATGTGGGGGAGCGCCGTCGTGCATAAACCACATTTGTGCTCGTAATAGAAGTGGCAGATTTTCTAACATGTGTGGTAAGTCATTTTGTAAAAAATTTGTGTAATTTTGACCATTAAGTCGTTGGGGCATAAATACGGGTCCTATTAAATGCCCATCGATTATTCCCGCCCACACGTTCAAACTAAACTGCTGCTGATGTGCTTTCCGTACCGTGGCATGGGTATTCTCATCCGTCCATAAGTGGTTGTTGTGGTAATTGAAAATTCCGTTTCTTGTGAAGCCGGCCTCGTCGGTAAATAAAATTTTCTTTGCAAAATTTTCATCAGCAACGCGTGATATTTCGAGCCAATTACAGAATTGTACACGAGGATGAAAATCTCGCTCTTCCAAAGCCTGAACCCGTTGAATATGATAAGGGTAGAGTAACGTCTCGTGCAAAATTCTCCATACAGTTGACTGAGAGTACCCTTCTTGATAGGCAATGATGCGGGTACTTAAAGATGGATCTTCTTCAATACGATCTAGCACTCGTTCTTCTAATGCTAAGGTTCTTGCATTTCTTGGTCGCCCAATAACTTCCTGTCTTCGAAAAGTTCCTAAAGTGAAATGTAGGTAGGTATTATGCGATTACTAGAATTTTTAAATTCACCTGTTTCTCTTAAATTACGATCTACTCTTGCAAAAACCGTACGGTGTGGCACTTGTCGATTAGGAAATGCCTCTTCATACAACCGTCTTGCTTCTACACAATTACCAAACGCCCTCCCAAACATAATGTGAATATCAGCTTGTTCTTGATAAGTGAAATACATTTTTGCTTTTTTGAAGAAACGCCAGGTACTTACAGAAATCAACAAAATTATTGATGAATAATTTGTGAAACACTTTATGATTCTGATTTCCCTTCGACGAATAAGTGAATCGAATTCCCTGTCGTATTCAACAATGACATTCACCAGTTATTTGAAAATAAAATCAAACGTCAAAAAACAACAGCCAACTTCGGTTCTTTGGTAATGCATACCTATTAATTTACATCAGAATTATACGCAAATCAGAAAGTTTTCAAAGTCGATTTTCTCCTAAATGGTACGCTCTATCGACATGAACTAGGAGGACCTTTTTCACGTAAAAAACTCTAGAATTTTATAATTTCCAAACGAAATCACAGTAACCTGAATATCCGGAGAAGAAGGGATATTTTTACACTTACCCTCTCCCGCATGTGACGCCCCTGAATGAAATTCTGAAATTTCGAATACGGAGTCCTATTTACCATCGAATGTTTATGCCGTACACCAATTTTTAAAAATTTGTTGTGAAGGATTTTAAAGTTATAGAGAAAAAACCGTCTTTGAGGTGTCCTATTCAAAGGGCCGTAGCTCCCTTAGGAAGCATTTTCGGATCCTTATCAATAGGAACTTTTTGCCTTATTTTCAAGCAAGGAATACGCCTCTGAAAGGATGCCGCTTACTTTTGAATCACCCTGTATAATCTCCAAAAGTTCAAAAAAAATTCCAATACCTACCTCCTGTCCCTATCCTTCCTAGGAACGCACGATGTTCTTTGAACATTATAGGGATTCCCTTTCGTGCGCTCCAAGCGATAAAAAAAAAAAAAAAAAAAAAAAAAAAAAAAGGAAAAATTGAGATACGCCATCATTTGTGTTCGAAAATATTACACCAGAAAAAAATCACGAAGTGGCGGAAGTCGACTTACGTCTATACGTGATAAAAATAATTCATTCAAATGCAGATACGCCGAGTGGGCCATAGCGTGCATAGCGCCACTACGTGCAATCGAAAGAGCATCCAAAGTTCAGTATGTATCCGTCGTTTCCCAATTTTTGATATTCCTGAGGTACGCCACTATGTGTTTTGTGGGACGATTCGTAGACTGTTTCTATATGGCTCATCTGAAACAATAATTTGACAGACAGGTTAATCAGAAAATCGACTTATGTTGATGGAACATGACTAGCATATTATAAATTCAGAATTTTGATTTGGAAGTATTTTCAAAAAAAGATATTTTAGGAAAAATTGAGATACGCCACCATTTGTTTTCGAGAATATTACACCAGAAAAAAATCACAATGTGGCGGAAGTCGACTTACGTCTATACGTGATAAAAATAATTCATTCAAATGCAGATACGCCGAGTGGGCCATAGCAAATTGCTCGGAAACTATCCTTTATTGGGGTACGCCACTACGTGCAATCGAAAGAGCATCCAAAGTTCAGTATGTATCTGTCGTTTCCCAATTTTTGATATTCCTGAGGTACGCCACTATGTGTTTTGGGGGACGATTCGTAGACTGTTTCTATATGGCTCATCTGAAACAATAATTTGACAGACAGGTTAATCAGAAAATCGACTAATGTTAATGAAACATGATTAGCATATTATATCTTCGAAAAAATATGAAGAAGTACCTATATGTATTTATAATTTTATATCTCATTGGTTCATTCTCCTCTAGGGCAGTTCCAGAATACTTATGACATTTCAGATCCTGCATAAATCACAAATCCATAATCCAACTAAACTTACCATCAATCCTACACGGTTAAAGTGATACCATTCATTGTCATCTCTCTGTTGGCATAAGCTTATATTGCTTGATCCTAGCTATGTCAATCCTAAATCAGGTTCTGACTGTGTTGGGTCTGAAATAGGTTCTGACTGTGTTGGGTCCAAAACAGGTTCTGGCTGTGTTCTTGTATAACATTTTCCAAGAGCTTCTAGTAAAAATACTTTGTTAAAAAATAACTGTGTTTTATCTTCCTCTCTTTCCCAAAACTGCTGATCAAAAGGAACCACACAACAAGGATATTCTTTCTCCCTCCATATAATGATGTAACAATTTTCTAAAGCTGCTAGAGCCATCTGCATTTGCACCTGGTAATAGTATTGTCTTCCTCAAGTGCAAATGTTTTATCCCTCTGAATCATGTGTGTTTTCTTCCTGATCAGAATCCGTGAAACATCAGCAAGTCCAGTACAGTAGGAGCATTCAACTTCAATGATACAAGTTCCACAGCAATCACATGTTTCAAGCCCATCTGGGGATGCTCTAAAATCCAGGTATTTCGCATAAATGAAAAGTCCAATATGATCGCTTTCAACATTCCTATGTGTTTTTTGTAGCTCTTTCAGCAAATCTTCCCTAGTAACTCCCTCATGTTGGCATCCATAATCCAAAGCTTTGATTTAATACCTACGAGTCGCTGGATAACATATAGATTGCATGAGAGTTATAGAAGGTTTGTCAATGTCAAGTTCTACAGTATTGTGTGAAATCGGAAAGTGTTACCCTTCCTGCCCTATAATTGTACCAGGATTTTGATTTTGATTATTCTCGAGATTCTCTTTCAATTTGCTCACACTTTTTATATTTTGAAGATATACCTATCAACCTCACCACCTGTAAAATGTTAATAATATTTCAAATGAAAAGAAGTGAATGCAATCATACCCATTTACTGGAGCTTTGACATAATCAAAGTTCCATAGGTATCCCTATCCCTAAGTTCATGATCATGAACTCCCACTGTTTACATCTCAAATCATCCAGCAATGATTCAAAAAATGGTTTGGTTGTAATATAGAACTGATTCACAAGATTCAAGTTCAACACTCCGCATGGCTCAGCTGGTTTAATCGATGGAGGCATCCAATATGCTTTCACACCTGTTCTTGTTACATTCTCCTGTTAACGAATGGCATCATCGATAGGAAATAAAACTGCGGCTTCAATATAGATTTCCATTGGACTTTAGTGATTAAATGAAATTAGTTGTATCTTTTCCATTTCAAATAACTGAGAATTCATTTTCAAGAAATCGGTCAGAAAGTGAAATCGAGAGTCATTAAATTCAACTAGAGCCACACTCAATTCATGCCTAATTTTTTCTATTTCGAAATATATAGCTACCAGAAACTGCTAATAGTGTCCTATTGACCATAATTCTCGACCACCCGTGGTTCAGCTCCTATTCCAAAACTATCGCGAAAGTTTCACTCTCTGCATCAATAAGTCTTATTGAATGGGGTACTCCAGGATATGTCAAGTAGGTATTGTTAGTTTAAGCATAAAAGTTGTGTGGATATAGGGTTTTTTATTGGAGATACTTCCTTTTTCCCTATAGATGTGAATAGAAACCACACGTCGTGAATATAATTTTAAGAGAAGCTATCTTTTGCATGCCCATCAATTAGTTGACATTTATTATTTCAAGGAAATGGTATTAGTTTAGGCTAGGAAACTCGAGAGTTTATCTTTTGAATAGGGCAATTTATGTAGCATAATAAACACGTCAAAAGTAAGGGCTCTCGAGAAACATATATAGTTTATTATTTTTATTTTATGAATATCTGCAGAGGGTACTTAAGAATTTCGAAGAAGTCCCCACATGTTGCGAAAACATAAATTATTTGCATGTCAAGTATCTGAAGCTGGTCAAAAGAGAAGGAAGGAATAGTATACACCCCTAGAGAGAAAAATCTACCACGATTGGTTGATACCATCCAACCAAGTCAAGTTTCCACCCATAACGGGAATGCAAAGACGAAATTAGAGTCAGATTGGGATTTTAGAAAAATCTTAAAGTTAGTTCAATTTTGAATTTCATCCTGCTTGCTTCGTGTTCTGGTGCGTGAATTCTGTGTCTGGTAAATCTCTCAAAGATTGTATTTTTTTCTGATATTGATAAAGTTTCCCCTTCTGGTATTCATTGGAATTTTGTAAATTCATTGTCTGGACTCAACTAGGTTAGTACCTTCGGTACTGCTTAGAATATTTAAATTTTAAAGTGAAATACACTTTAAACCATCAACGTCCTTATGACTGGTTGAAATAATTAGTTTGATAGATTTCAACTCACTCAGGATAGCTGTAATCATCATAATTATCTCTTGTTCATTTATTTGCTTTGCTATATAGGAGCCATTTCCTCATCGAGTCATATTTTCTTTATTTGTCTTTTCATTATTTGGTTATTTTGATAATTATTAAATAGTTCGTTGAGGTTTTATTCATTCTTTTATTGCTGAACTCACCCACTTCTCTCCCAGAAGTGAACAATAAAGTAAATTTAATAGAAGTTCTTCTGATATAAGTCAAAAGTTGATAATATAATATAATAAAGGCAAAGAGTTACCAGATAAGTGTTTATGCGTGTGACGGTTAGAGGTAATCGATAGCCCGCAGAAGCGATAGCTGAGCCCAGAGAGCTGTCACCCCTTCTGAGATTCGAAAGGAATTTTTTTGATAATGTTCACGAGCCAACCCAAGCGTATTCTCATTGGACCTTACTTGCCTAACCTGTCTCGTTCGGCAAAGAAAATTAGTAGATGAAGGAAATAAATATTATTAAGAAGGTGGACCTAAGAAAGGTGTAATTTAATCAGTTTATTTCGAGGATAGAGTATCTTCATCAGAGTCCACCCTTCTTACAGCTACATGAGTGCAAACCTCTCCTGAGACAGCAACACAATCACAGTGAGCACACAGAATGGTTTCATCTTCCAGAGAAATTATCCATGGAGTTAATAATTTATCATTGAGTCTTTGTGAATGCATGACCTGAAAAATTATTCATGTGAGAGTTTTATGCTTTTTTCTGGAATGTTTATGGTCAGCTTTCTAATAACTGAAATATGAGAATCAATATGTTTCACAGATATATTTTTCACCCATCCGCACATGGCTAGATTGTGATCCTCCTAGCTTTTACATGCTTCCATCTCGGCCATAGTGAAAACACTTTTTGTCTGCCGACAATTCTTCCATCATAAAGAGATAAGGATCAATGCCCAAACAATGACATTCTTTCTACATATCGTTGCCATAGTGAAAGCACTTCTTGTCGTAACTAGATAGTTGACGATGTGTAGATACATAATTTGGGGAAAGAGGGAACTGTCTGCCGACAATTCTTTCATCATAGAGAAATAAGGATCTATGCCCAAACACTGAAATGTTATCTGTTTCGCCAACGCAAGGTTGGTAGAACTACGTAGAACTTATGATAATTTGTATTATCAGCAGTTCTACCAACCTTGGCGCTGAAGAACTCTGGCGCCCCCTTCTGAAAAACTCGTGACTCGTGCATAGGCGTGAAGCATTTAAGTTGAAACAAAACACTAACAGTGATCACACCAGTGATGTTACCGGACAAACGCGATTGTAGGATAAACTGGTTTTTCCTAGGGTAATTCAATATATTTGAAGAGCTAGGTTATTATCGATTTTTGTTGATATTTTGTGAGTAAAAAACATTCACCTCTATAAGTAGATCATTCAGGAACGTAGTCATTGATTTTTTTATCAATCAGCTTGACTTGTTATCGATTTTTTGTTAATATTTTGAGAGGAAGGAACATACGCCTCTGGTAAGACCAGTTTAGCCTAGGATAAACTAGTTCATCCTATAATCAGTTTTGTCCGGTAGCATATACAGCGAGGGTGTCCGGAAATTATGCGCAAAAAATCGAGGGGGTGATTCTGCATGATCAAATGAAAAATTTATTTCATATGTACGTGGGTCCGGAAATGCACAATTTTCAACATACAGTTCGTTGATTAAAGAAAAAATCGTTTTTTTCTTCAATATCCCAAATATCCTTTCACCGATCCACTTGGAATTTAGCAGTGATATTTTTTGTCCTGAGGAGCTGATTAAACCATGATTGAATTGGAATTACCAGATCTAGGGGCGTCCCGGGGGACACCCTACCGAATATTATTGTCAATAAAGTTTGCGCCACTGATTCTTTTGGAATTCATATCTTGATATCCTATTGACACACTGAAAATATAACATTTTGGTGTCTTGAATTGTTTTGTTATTTTGCGTCGTTTTGTGGAAGAAAATGAATACCAATTCATTGTATAAAGGTATGGAGCCTAAACTTGAGACGTTGAATGCATTCACCTATTGGGCGAAGTGAAAATCCAGGTTCGGCTTCAGGAAAAATTTACATTTATTCGAAATATTAAAATAACACACTGTATGTGATAATTGACAAAGTTCACCAAAGGAATCGTGAAGAGGAGGAAAAACTGAACTGGATTTGATGCTTTTTGTTTTCCCGCCACCAATTCTTATCGTAACAATCATAAACAGGAAGCTAAAAGTATGTCAATTTCAAGAGTATCAAAATTATGAAACCACTTTCAATTATGATTATTTGATATATTCTTGTTAAATGATCGTTCGAAAGAACTTACTCAGTCTCACAGTCTTTATAACAGAGATACAGGGTGAATTATCACTCGTCCATAAGTATTAAACTACCCATCGCAGTAATATTTTCTCAAATTTGGTATTGAGCTCACTTGGGACGATGGATTCATTGACCTATCAGGCAGAATGGAAATACAGGTTCAGCTTCAGGAAAAGTCTCATAGTCTTTATAACAGATATACAGGGTGAATTATCGAATTATATAATTCCGCCTGATAGGTTAATGAATCCATCGTCCCAAGTAAGCTACATACCATATTTGAGAAAATGTTACTGGGTAGTTTTATACTTATGGACGAGTGAATAATTATTCAAAACCGATAATTCACCCTGTATCTCCGTTATAAAAACTGTGAGACTTAGTGAGTTCTTTCGAGCGATTTTTTGACTAAAATATATCGAATAATCATAATTGACACTGGTTTAAAAATTTCAATACTCTTCAAATTGACATACTTTCAGCTTTCTGTTTATGATTGTTACGATGAGAATTGGTGGCGGGAAAACGAAAAGTATCAAATCCAGTTCAGATTTTCTTCCTCTTTACGATTCCTTTGATGAACTCTGTCAATTATTACATACAGTGTGTTATTTTAATATTTCGAATAAATGTGAATTTTTCCTGGAGCCGAACCTGGATTTTCTCTTCGCCTGATAGGTGAATGAATTCAACGTCCCAAGTTCAAGCTCCATACCAAATTTTAGAAAAATATACTGGGTAGTTCAATACTTATAGACGAATGAATAATTATTCGAAATCGATAAATCGCCCTGTATCTCCGTTATGAAAACTCTAAGACCTATCAAATATGGTATTTTCAGAACCACCTTGGTGACCCCTATCTACCATTGAAATATTTCCCTTTACCTGTGAAACACCCTGTATATACAATAAAGATGTCTGAATTTTCCAGAAGTTCAATGAACCAACTGATACATAAAGATGTCTAAATTTTCAAGAAGTTCAATCCCGAGTGGAATTGACCAATTTAAAGGTAATTTGGACTTGTTTCAAGTGATGAAGGACACTTACTCCGTCGAATCTCTTCCTGGATAGTTTCCTTGGTCTCCGGGTAGTTTGTTTCGCTCCTGTCGGACTTTCAAAGTGTTGAAAATATTTCATCTTTAGTAATTATTTAGTACTTAGGTGATGTGCCATTATATTTGTGTTTTATGGATATTATGTTCTATGATTTGTGTTCCGTGTCAAACTTCAGATCGCTGTTAAAGTAAATTGTCATTTTTGGTTATGAGTAAAATGTCAAATGAAAATGGTCTGTCGTTCATATTGTAGAACTCCAAATATTGAAATTATTTTTATATTTTGCATCCATATAGGAATTGGGAAAATAATAAGAAGGTAGGATTTATTAATTGTGTTTATTACATAATAGTAGAATATTTTTGTTGGTGCCTTATTAGCAAATTCATATTTTGTTTTAGGCGCCTTCCTAACCTTATTTTTTAATGTTCGATCTACATTAGGAAAGTAATAAATTAATCCTCAAACGGAAGTCACGTTTATTGGTACCTTCAGCCTTCCAACAAAATCAAATCACATCACAAAGTTCTAGGTGAGGGAGTTCATGGAACTATACTGCCAAACCATATAAACTTGGTCGACCAGTATGTCCCAGGAGGTCTTACAAATCTAGTTGGCTGATGTTTCAGGAAACCTTCGTATATTGCTGATGTGCTAAAAGCAATAGAGCGAACAGAATCTGTCTACTGCTGGAGTTTCTGCAGTGAAACCTCAATTGAGTGTAATAAGTGAGCCTTCAAACTCAATCACAAGTCAAAATTAACCTTGAGACACGATTTACAATGATTTAGCTGATCAAAGAAAATAAACTACCTAACTCAAGGAAAGATGTACAATTTTACAATTCTACATATACCAACAACATTCTTGGAAATATTAGTGGTGTTGAAATTTGAAGTATTGTTTTTTGAAGTTGTCAATGTTTTTTAACGTTTGTCAGTGTCTGATTTTTAGGCTATAAATATGGAGTTCGAAAGACCATACTGAAACCTCTACAAATCCTGCAAAAAAGAATTCTCAAAATTATAACTTTTAAACCTGCATTATATCAATCTGACCAACTATACAAAGATTTAAGAATACTAGATGTGAGACAAATCTATGTGAAATCGGTTCTGATGTTCACATTCTCGAATAAATCAACTTACCTCACCAAACCGAACCACTCATATAACACGCGCAGTATGAAGATGAAAAATGTTTCCTTACCTAAAGCAAACAAAGCATTAGGGCAGCGGTCTCTCTTCTATACTGCTCCAAGATTCTATAACCTCCTCCCTGAATCTATCAGAAATATAAAATCCAAACTTGGTTTCAAAAGAAATATGAAAGACTGGATCCTCGAACAAGAGAGAACATTTTTCAATACAGTCGTTGAATGAATCAATCCTATCATGCAAAACTTTTTATGTTAAAGTCAATTAAATGCATACTTACACTTACCCTACTTACTTTGAATACTATTATATTAGAGACTTTATTACTACACTTTCTCCTCAGTCGATTTATCCATTTCTGAATGCGCTACTAACCTTAGATTAATAATCTCAACTAATATAATATACTTCCTCAAATATATTCTTGTCATTAGAAATAATATAATTATAGTCCATTATATGTCTAATACTCACTCACAAAATTGAAGTCTATTAAATAATCAAAGAAATCTTATCCATAGACAGTCCTCGTGAAGGACTAAATGGTGTTTCTGTTTATTTTCATAGGCAAAAATTTGTAAAACATGTATTATTTCCACTTATGTGAATAAACTTCTATTCTATTCTATTCTATTCTAAATTAGTTGCGTGATCCATATCTATAGGCATAAAATAAGAATGAAGATTCATTCTCTTCGAATAATTTTATAAAACATGTTTGACACACTCTACACTCTGTATATTGAGAGCTATGTATTCTCGGACCCAGGTACAAACGGAAAAAATCATGTTCTCTCATGTTGAATCACCACCAAATATTTTTGCGCACGATTTCTGGTCACCCTGTATATAAAGTTGTGGTAAATAAACTGTATGTCACAATCTATCAGTTACCAATGAAACAAAGACCTCATTTTGTCTGGAAATCGTTTGCAAAAATTCTAGGGGGGTGATTCTATTTGAATATTACAAATAGTTCGTATAAAATGTTTTCGAAAATTCACTAATAAAGTAGCTTCGAAGTTGAAATCTCCTAAATGAATATTCTTATATTACTTTCTCCCTATGGAAGTGACTAAATTCGAATTTGACACACGGATTACTTTCATTCCTTTGCGGCCTTGGTCTAAATTATTCTTGGATCCCTCAAAACCAAATACATTTTACTGCCCTTGACCTAACCTGACCAAAATAGAATCATAACTCATTCTTTATAATTTTATTTTTGACTTTGAAGGTATAAAAGTGAAGAAGATATGGGAACATTTGGAAAAGTTCCTTCTGTTCTATCTTGATGAAAGACCGAGAAGAACAATGAAATAGTTAACAAGTTTATTCAGTGAGAGATTATCACTCTGTTCCACTGATAACTCCCTAAATAACAAATTAGTACCTAATCTTTACAACAAAGTTTCAAAGTGATGTCCTTCCATTTCATGGCAAACAATCCCTCTTTTTGTTTGATCACCTTATGGTGGTCATATACGCTACGAGAAATCGTTACGATCAGACCGTACAGTTCGAACGGTGCAGTTTATCGTAGCTGGCATACAAGCTATACACGCTACGAGAAATCGTTGCGATCAGACGGTACAAGAAGCGGCGCCCTGCATAATAACGTGTAGTGATGGCGTCGACGGACGACGGTTTAGCAATTATTGGAATAATATTCGCCCTGAAGGAACAAAAAGTGAAGCGGAAAAAACGTAGCATCTGGTGTAAAGAATGGCTAATGAAAAGAAGAGTTCATTCTCATGTAAATTTGTTGGCGGAATTAAAGCTGTTTCCAACAGACTGGCATAATTTTCTAAGAATGGAATGGAAGCAAGACACTATTATGCGAAATGCTATTCCACCCCACGACAGGCTTGTAGCTACTTTGAGGTTTTTATCAACAGGACGAAATTATGAAGATTTGAAATTCTCTAGCATCATTTCATCTCAAGCCTTGGGTCGCATAATACCGGAAACATGTGAAGCAATACATAAGGTTCTCCGCAAAGACCATGTGAAGGTACGAAATAAAAAACTACGAAGTACTTAGAATGTCATGTTTATTAATTTGTACTTATAATGATGGTGTAACATTAAGTAAAATCAGACAAAAAAGTAGCCGCTGTATTTTGCATAGGTTGGGACTGATCTTTTTGAGACGTTGGCATGGGGGTTTGGAGAATTGACTTGGAGCCTGGATGTGTTTGGTAATCATAATGTGAATTCTGATAAGGTACTGGGCTAGGATTGTTTCCAACAGGGCTGGGAGTATGTGCCACGGGGCTGGGTACGTTGTAACCATAATTATTAAAACGCACACTGGTTGACTCCATCACTTGGTGTGAAATAGTCAAATTGTCCATCTCTGCCAGAAATAATGTTCCGTTAATTATTTTTTCGGCCAAAATACGTTGATGTTTGGTGAGGTCTCTCAGCTTAGCTGCGACGTTTGCTCCATAAATATCAAATCGATCATTAGTAATTGCAGGCCTTTTGAAATGGTTTCGAACAGACTGTAAAACTTTAGTAGTGAGGTTTTCATTTGCATTCCGTTTTGGCCGACTCCTATGAAACGACGTGTTTGGAATTGAACGAGGCTCGGGAGTTGACTGTGCAGTTGTTGGTGTGGCTAGAGGTGACTGTGGCGTTGACTGCGTGACTGGAGGTGACTGTGGCGTTGACTGCGTGACTGGAGGTGACTGTGGCGTTGACTGCGTGGCTGGAGGTGACTGTGGAGTTGACTGGGCGGCTGGAGATGCTTCACTTTCAATTTCCTGTAACAATTAATATTGTTCTAGTTTCCACGCTCGGAAGACAAATGGAAGGATGTGGCCGAAGTGTTCGAAGAGAGATGGAACTTTCCGCACTGTCTAGGCGCGATGGATGGAAAGCATATAGCAATTTCGCTTCCGGATGGATGTGGCTCAGAGTATTTCAATTATAAAAACCATCATAGCATGGTGTTATTGGCAATCGTTGATGGCAATTATCGATTTCTTTTATGTGATTTTGAAACAAATGGAAGAATATCCGATGGTGGCGTACTCACAAACACTTAGTTTTTTGAAAAACTTGATACTAATCAGTTGTGTATTCCAACCGACACAGTTGTCGCAAATAGCACTAGAAAGTTGCCGTATGTGTTTGTGGCTGACGATGCGTTTCCACTATGAACAGATTTAATGAAGCCATTTAGACAAGCAGACTTGACCACAACCAAAACCAAAATTCCAAATTACCGCGTATCACGAGCAAGGCGCATTGTCGAAAATGCGTTTGGGATCTTGGCATCTTGATTTAGAACTTTTCACACAAAAATTAGTATTGATCCGAAAAGAATAGAGTCTGTCGTGATGGCCAGTTGTGCTTTACATAATTATTTAATGAAGACTTCCGGAAGTTCTTACTGTCCACAAGAATGCTTCGACGTAGAACATGTCGATGACGGGTCAATAACCCAAGGATATGATACAATGAATTCAGCGATAGTTAATTTGCAACGAAGAAATCTTGGTAATACTGCGATTGCCGCAAAACAAATCCGAGAAGAGTACATGGAACATTTTGCAAGCGAAGGCAGCGTTTCGTGGCCAAATTATTTTATACATTAACTCTTTGAGAATAAACGATGTGATAAAAAAGTTATTTACGTTAATTTCTTATTTATTCATGTAATGATATAAAGAACTCGTTGTCTTACCTCGTTGTCTGTGGATTCGTCGTCCATATTCGAGCGTGAACGTCTTGGTTCTTCTTGGTCATCCAAAAACAGCAACATAGGGTTCCTGCTCCTGATTTTTTTTAAATCAGCGATCTTCCCACGCTCTTTTTTGTAAGTAGAGCGAATGTTGTTTATTTTTTTCATAACCGCATCTTTGTCAGCCCTAGGGTCTATTGTTTTCAATTTTTCAACCAGCTCAGTATATGCTGCACGTTTTAAGTCACGATTGTGATACTCTTTGCCTTTAATATTCCAGAGACAAGGTTCGCTGCGATATAATTCAATTAATTCTTCCAGCCATACTCGATTAGTTTAAGACGCCATGTCGCGTGCGCACGTCTACCCGAAAATCGATCGACGACCAAACTGAACATGAAAACGGAAACACGAGCGCATACACGTTTCGATCAGTCGGCACAGTTCGTCCGATTCCGATAAATCAATTGAAATTTTGGTATTGTTCCGTTCGACTGTACAGTCTCAACAAATCGTGCGAAACTGCACAGTTTTATCACATACATGTAGCGATTTATCGGCACCGTTCGAACTGTACAGTCTGATCGTGACGATTTCTCGTTGCGTATATGGCCACCATTACTCTAGTACCTCGATTACGCGCGAGTGAATACGCGCGAGTGCGCTCTCGCGTAAAACGCCTTATCTGGACAGGCTCTTTAGGAAGCTACTTTCATTGTAAAGAAGGCAGTGTTGCCATCTTTCCCAAACAGCGTCTTTCTTACTCCTTGAAATCGAAATAATCAAAAAATCTGCATTTCTGAGGTAATATCGGATATGATATAATAAGATATAAGTCGATTCATATTTTCAGATTTCATTTTTGTTTTTCATCAGATGTGAAAATTATTCGTCTCTTTCATTTGTTGTTCTCACATTTTCTTTGTGAATACAGACGGTTAATAATATTATAACGATTGTACTTTCATTTTCACTACCTATATATTCCTGTACCCTGTATGACAATTTCGAAATTTTTTCTCAAGAAATCGTCCGATGAAGAATTTGATCAAACCTTTATCAAATAACAGTCTCAAAACGTACTTTCGCAGCGTAAAAATCAAATCGTCCGATATTACCCCAAACCCCAGGTTATATCGGACGACGTTTAAAAAAAAATTACCGTGCCAACTTTTGAAAGTATGTTCAGTAGGTTTACTTCTTGCTATGGAATGCATAAGTTAGCAAGTTCTTTCCAGACGTTTCCGGGATTTCTCAATTTGTATTCAAGATAAGCTTTTTTTTGTAATTCTATAGTTCGATTTGTAAGGTTTTTCAGTTGTTTGTATTATTCACAAATATGAATTAATCTAGATTTTTCATTACTCACGAGTGCTTTATCTCTTTTACGTATCAGTAGTTTCACGTTTTCTGTAAGCCAGGGTGCTCGCTTACGTGTAATTCTTATCGTTCTTTCAGGTGCAAATTCATCAAAAGAAATAATCAGTATCGAATTTAGTTCATTTACTTCATCATCAGTATTTTCAGAATTGTGAATGATTTTGAGTTTGATATTGAGGAGACAAGGGTAAATAGTTCGTTATCAAATGATTCAAAATCTCTGGATGTATGTTGGAAGTCGATTCGAGTTGAGTTCTCACAACCTACCGTACATGAAACTGAGCAATGCTCAGTGAATCTACTACAATCAACGGTAGTACATGTGCTTATTGACAAATTTTTGGTGCAGAAAATAATGTCCATCAGTTCACAAGCAGTCACACTATAGCGAGTAGGTTCCTTTATAATTGGTTTCAGAGCGAATGAATCAATAATGTTATTCAGCTTGGAGACAATACTGATTGGTTGATTCGAGTAGATCTATATTCAAGTTACCACCACATATAATATAATCAAATCTTGGCGATATCATTGACAAACTATCATCAAGTTCTGTGAAAAACTATGTGGGTTGAACTGGGTGCTCTGTATATTGTGCCAATAGCATATTTGGCTTCACCTATCGATATTGATATCCACAACTGCTCAATACGTTTAATATCAACATCGATAATTGAGTTGAAGCATAATGAGCACTTGGTATAGATAGCCACACCCCCGCCTCGCCCTTCCCTATCAAGTCGAAAAAGCCTGTAACCTGGAAGTTGTACAGATTCGTCTGTGATGGTATTCTTTAACCAAGTTTCTGAAACCGTGATGATATCATATAGGTACATTGAATACCTGCTGCTTGAATTCCGAATTCCAAAAAAACATTGGTATTAGACCTTGTATTTATGAACAGTGCATACGGAACATGGAAAAGAAAACCAATGCTTAGAGTGTTTAGCAGCTCTCGGTGGGTTTTCCCTTAAGGGCTTCTTGTAGATTGTTCCGGAGACGTTGAATCTTTTCCCTTGACACTAGCAGGAATATGATCTTTCAAAAAGTTCGGATTGGCTGATGAATAATCGACTGAGTACTTAGAGCCACTTATCACCAGGTGGTTTTGCCTGATGGAAGCCTTTATTCTACTTTTTTTGCGATGTTGAGATGACCACGTAAGGCTTTGTGATCGCCTGGTCTTATGGACTCAAGTCGTCAGCGAAAAAAATGTTCTTTCCTTCAAATTAGTGAGCACTAATTTCGATAGTGTTTCTCAGGTACTCTAAGGCGTTCGTCGTATTCTCTGTTTGGAGCACAAAAACAACCAAATTATTTCTACGAAGTTAGCTATCCAGATGCTTCAATTCCTCTCTCAATTTCGTGTTGTCCAGCTCGAGTTCCGATATTTTATTATTCACAACAGAAACTTCTCTCCTGATTTCGGTTAGGGTTTCCTGAGTTTTGTCTGATTTCTGGTCGAGACTTTTCAGCAGCGTGTACAGAACGGTTAATGTAAAATCGGGTGAAGAAGGCATAGCTGATTGAAATAATAGTGGATATATTTCTTGCACATAGTACCCGTACTATTTATTTCGATATGGCAATGCTTAATCTCTAGACTTTTTTATATATCTCTGCAAGCTAATTCTTCTTATTTCGGTCTTTTGTGTTGAAAAGAATTGCTATTCGATATGAACAGAATCAAATATAAATAAAATTTACAGTGACTTGCGTGAACTAATTGACTTCCTCACCTTACTTATGTGAAACATATCATTCTTCATTTGATCTATTATATCAATTATTTCATCTGTTAACACAAAAACTGGAGCGATATGAGATGAATAATCATCTACAGCAGGTCCAATACAAGAAATACCACTCGATAAATTTGCGTCATCTGTAAACTTGATGATGCCACATTTGATGATGCGTCTGAGAGTATAATGCGCAGATCGGGCATCAGTGGCATCTTGGAACCCTTCACCTTCGCTGAATTGACTAAAAAGGCCTCCTATTGAATCAGAATTGAGTCGTCGAGTGAGCACATAACAGAATCCAAGGTTCAAGAAATAATTAATTGTCTTCACTGTACTTTCCGCTGTCAATATCAAAGCTTCAGCTGTTTCTTTGCTGAGGTCTTTTAGACCAGCTTTCTTTGGAATTTCCTGAATATTCAGTATGTTCGCTGGAAAATGTATGTCTAACCATATGAGTCTATCATCACTGATCTTCGAAAATGAAGCAGATAATTCATCAATTTGAGCTGTGCTGTGTTCGGCATAATCATCAATATCATGGACTTAAGAAAATATATACATACATGTCATATACTCAATAGTTGTTTCACTTCCGCTGAAATCTTCGTTACAATTTTAATAAGTCAAGTACTGGATACTAGAAGTAAATTTTGATGAAAATAATTGAACAGCTCTCTTCACGTTCATTTTTTCTATGTTAGTTGGCGTAACATGTTTCCTAGTCAAGTGTGAAACAGGTTTCATGTAGAGATTCTTTTGCATATTATATAACTTGTTTACATAGTGAGCATATATGATTCCTGTTTCGGTTACCATGTCATGGTCCAGGAAAAGAGACCCTGCATTTTAAATCAGGTGACAATAGTCAAAACTCAAATATAAGGGCTCATCAGGTATTACCGGATGTGTAACTTTACTCAACAAAGGACCTTCACCAAATCGTTTGAATAAGGCTACATTAGACTTATGATTGTCAGTAACGATTCATGAGACTGTAAAACCACAAACATGAATTTGGTGAATGATCTTTGTAGTGAGGTCGTGAAATGTATCGGTAGTTCGTTCTTGATGGAAGGAGTATCCAGCAGGAAATTCAATTTTCGTGGATGAACCATGGATCACAGAACACATCAGCCGATTTACTAGGATGAATATATCACCAATTGGTTTATAAGATGTTGTGACTAGTCCAAAGAACAAATCTTCTCTTTTACCGTATGTCAGTTTTTGTTGGATATGCATATCATCAAGGAACATATTTTTTCTTTATTTTTCAGACCCTGTGCCTCACCAATGAATATTTTTTTTTCATCAATTCTGATAATCCAATTTCTTCATCAACATTACCCATATACTTTTTGTAGGGTAGATCGCGATGGCAGTTTCAAATAATAATCCGGGAAACAATAGCCTATTGGAGATTTCGCTCTCCAAAGGACACAATTTCTTATGGCCATTTCAGACCAAACCATTTTTTTTTCAAAAATCATTCATTTTGTCCATCAGGAACATTGCGAAAGATTCTCCTTCAGAGCAACGTTCTTCAATATTAGTTATTTTCTTGTTCTTCTGTGCAGCCTCATTCAATTCAAGAATTTCGCCCTGGTATCCTTGTAATTGACGATTTTTTGTCTAATGAATTTACTGAACATTTTTCAGTGACTCGCAGCCTTTTGATAGTAATTTTCTTGAAGACTTTTCCATAGTGTTTTGTTTATGAATAAGAGTAAAATATCTCCTGCAAAACAACAAACTGTTGTTACAGTAAAGTTTTAGTACTGTGTTAGACTAGATATTTTCTGATGATATATACTGAGATATATTGGGTGTTACATTAATATTGTCAGTGTTCTCATTGTATACCAAAGAAGGGAAGATGTGTATTTCGTGCAAGATAATTTATTCAATATTGGTAGCAGAGCGCTTAATAATAATAATAATAATAATAATAATAACACTTTATTTTCCAATAAGACAATATTACAAATTGTATAGGAAATTGTCAGAACATAGAACAGAAGAAAAAATACAGAAAATATGTAGAAAAGACGATTAAAAGATCAAGACCTATGTCTAGCCTAAAAATTCTGTCAGCGAATAATAACATTTTTGCATTAAAAAACTGTTTAGCGTCTTTTTGAAAAGAGCAAGATGCTCTGCATTCTTTATGTGGTCAGGAAGTTTATTGAAAATTCTTCTTCCGATGTGCTCAGGTGATCTGGAGGTTACTCTTAGTCTAGCAAATGGTACATGAAATTGATCTCTAATTCTGGTGTTATAGTGATGAACATTCTTATTCACTTCAAAAACTGACCTGTTTTTATATATATACAGACATATTTCTGACATATATATAGATACTAACGTTAGCACATTGAAATCTATAAAAAGTGGTTTACAAGATTCTGTGGCCGAGACCTTCGCAATACATCGCAATATGCGTTTTTGGGCAATGAATACATCTTGCGCCATGCTTGAACTACCCCAAAAACAGACACCATACCTAAGTCTGGACTCTACCTGGGAGTGATAAATATTCAGCAGCTGAGTTCTATTCAAAACCGAGCGCAAATTCATAAAAAGAAACTTCAGGAAATTAAGCTTGGAAATTAAGTGTTGACAGTGGACATTCCAGTTCAGAAACTTGTCTAGGAAAATACCCAGAAACTTGACACTTTCGTTAGTCTCCAGATATGTTACATTGTCAACCATGAAACTAAATCTTTCTATTTTATTCTGTCTATTATGTATGCGGATAATCTCTGTTTTATCTGAATTGGAAAATAAATCATGATTATTAAAAAAAATTTATATCTGACTAACTGCACTGATACATTTAATTTCCAAAATTCTGGTATCTGAGGCAGAAATAATCAAAGATAAGTCATCAGCATAGGCCGTATGGTCCAGTTCAAAACTATCGACATTAAGGTAAAATACATATTAAAAAATTGAAATATGTTTCTCGAAAGGGAATAAAATATGGATTACATTTTGTTAAGCAGCCATTGTCGCTGCGACATGTCGTGTTGAAGTGAACTTGATGAGTCATTGTATGACATTATGATGTTTCTAAAATTCACTTTTTCCTAAATCTGTCAAAATTTCACAAGAGTAATGTGGTTTCGAGATTTATTTTGTGATGAATAATTATGAAGAATAAATTATTATTCATTTTCACTTCACTGGTTTGTTATTTTCTGATGTCTTGTTTATTTAATTGTATAGAAGTATATGTACTAAGTTTGAAATTACACTGTATTTAGTGCCTAAACTGAATGTAGAAATGTTTTGTTATCTAAATATACAGGGAGTTTCATTACTAGTAAAGGAAGAAATAGAAGTCGCTGATCACAAGCCTACAGAGAAACCGCCGATACTTCACTAACGTAGGTTGATCTTCATGATCTTGATTTCAATAAGTCCATAGACTTTACACATCATTGTGTTTCAGTTTCCAATCGCGCTGGCGTATGATGCACCTGAATGGGCCATTTCAAGTGATAAATTAATGTTGTGATCTTTCCTTTTAGTACATGGGAAGAAAAGGTTCTGTAAATGGTCACAGTGATCACTCAGAAGGTTTGAAAAGGTGGTGAATCAAAATAACTAGTGGGTAGCTTTTCCAGTAGACGTTTATTCACTTCGAGGACGATGGTAAATTTCACAAGAAAATCACAGAGTGCTCAGTACAATAAAAAATAAGTTAGTGATGATGACTCAAGAATAGTTGCGTTCTATCTAACTAAAACATGGCTTCCCTGAAGGCATATAATTTTATAGACGAAAGTTTTGATAATCTACTGTCGTGAGAAACGAAATATAAAATACAATTTATAAGGGCACAATTTAGTATACTCTATACTTCTTTCCATTATAAACTGCTGAAGTTGATTTTGCTGAGACTGAACTTAGATACTCGAAGTAAGTTTTGAAATGGATATTTCACAAGGTATCAAGTGAAGTTTCGTGAGCTTTCAATGCTACGTGATTGATAAGAATTATAGTTTCAAGTGTCTATTGAGAATATCTGATTATATTATATTTCAAGCAACTACGAATGATAAAAAAAATCCACAATAATTCTACGAACAAAATGATATTGAATAATTATATGAGGGTTTACAACACTTTCCCTCTTAAAAAAAAGATCGAACGCCTATGTCGACGTGAGATCTTTTGTACTTCTACGACCTACAATTTGTCTTGCACGTTCTGGAGGTGGATTATCTAAATATTCAATTGAATTTGTTGATGCTGAAACAGATTCCGGGGTACGAGAAAAATGCACAATTGGTTCATTATTGTACCTTGGATTTGTTGTTCTATTGTCGATTCTGATACAAATACCTGGAATCACTTCACAGCATCTCCTACCTAACTTACATTGCTTGCAACAACAACAGCATAAAATGATACATAATAAAATAATGAACAAAATAGCTAACACACTATTAGTTGAAGATAACGAGTTTGGCATCCAGAAAAAATTATCTGGTTCTTCATCAATTTCAGAAAGCTTTTTGCTTGCTAAATTCAAATCATCTAAATGCATACTCACAACCTTGAAATTTGAATCTAAATGTACTTCAGAATAATTAATTTTCTTTGTGTCTTCTGTTTCACAACAATCATATAACAAATTTATCGGTGGAATGAAATTTTGGTTACTTTCATAAATGCTGGTATGTACTTTATGCGGTATCAGAAGAGCACTTTGAGTAAAAGCTTTACAATTTTCGGATAGAGCTAACATTCCGGTTTCTTGAACAAATTCGTTGTAAATTTGACTTTGACAATTTATGCTGAAACGTTCTGGAGAATTCAAAACAAAAATCCAAGTATTGGATAGAATTAATTGATGCCATATGTTTTGATAGAGAGAAGTTAATCTCTTATCACAATTTTCTGGAATTGTACTCGTTGCATGAAATAATTTAACTTCACAACACTCGTGTTGATGAGTCAATAATAAAGGAGTTTCTTGCTGACATACATAATGTGATTTCATGTATTCAATGCATGAAGAAAATTGTTCTTCAGCTAATAGTAAATATTTCTGCTTAATACTATTAATAGCCAAGTATTTGGTAGAGGGTTGGATAAAGATATATTTATTATCAGCTACATGAACTGGTAAAGGAGTAAGTTTGTAAATATCATATTCTTGGCTATCTGTCATAGGTAATGATAAATTATAAATCAACTTACCGTCTGTATAAAAGACGCTGAGTTTGACAAGATTCACTCTGGGGTTAATATAAAAGGATGTAGCTCTCCTGTCTTAGCAGAAAGAATTGCATTCATTAGGGATTGTGTCTCTAATTGATACTGTACATAGAGAATGATAAAATTAGAGAAATGTTCGTTTAAATTCAATCGTGCCTCGAAAAGAGCAAGTTCCTTGCCTTCTCTATTCAGGAATTTCTCAATTTTATCTAAATTTTCTTTCAATATTCGCTCATTTGTATTAAGAGTCGAAATTGTATGATTAAAATTCGAAATTGTTGTTTGAATCACATGACTTTGTTCTTTCAAAATAACAGCCAAATTTTGTTCATTTTTCGTGAACTGATTTATTTTTTGATTATAATATTCTGCATCGTCATCGTCTAAATTTACAAACAAAAATTTTAAAGCTTTACCCACAAAATTGAATAAGCCTCTTTTGAACCTAGTAAAAGTTTGATTTGTATTGTGTCCTATTAATTGATTCAATAGATAACGCTCATTACTGATTTTATCGATAATTGGTTTTGATGTCCTAATGAAGTTAGAGCATAAATCTTGAAGGTTAAGTTTTTGAATTCGATTTTGACAAAAAGATATTGTTCTTGAATGATAATCTTGCAATACTATCAATTTTTGATTGTGTTCTAACATATCAACGAAAGTAATTAACTCATATTGATCATTATACAATTGACTGCTTCCTAAATTTTCATACTGTATACCCGAAGATTGCTTAATCTCTGTGATGGAGTAATTTTCGTGTTTTTGCTGTCCCATGCAGTGTCGCCAAAATATCAGTGAAAGTTTGTAACAAAAATATCCCGTTACTCGTGATACGGTTTTGATCTATTCTTGTGTACTTTGATGTAATGTTTTCCTCGTTTTATTGTACAATTTACATCTGAGTCGATTGAAACTATTCGATAAGGCCCTGTATATCGTGGAAAAAGTTTTTTACTTCGACTTGATTTCAGAGACTCGTCCGTGAGCAAAACCTTGTCATTGACTTGGTATGTAACGTTTTTGGTTGCTTTATCATATGTGTCTTTACTGTTTTCTTTGCGCGCTATCAAATTTTCTCGTGCCCGTTCTCTAGTTACTTTAAAGTTTCAATTTCAAATCGCTGACAAAATCATCGTATGAGTAAGAGAACGTGGGCGGTTGCGTTATCGAACTTGGAATTCTTGCTTGTCTTCCGTACACTAATTCGAATGGAGTGAATTTCGTAGTACTATGCGGAGTTGTATTATACGTAAAGACATTGAAAGGTATCCAATTACACCAATCTGTTTTTGTGTCATTGACCAAGCTTCTCAAATATTCGGCAACTGTCCTATGACTTAGTTCTACAGAATTTGATTCTGGGTGATACGCGGTACAATTTAATATTGTTATTTTCAATAATTTGCAACAATTAGTGAAAATTTCTGACATGAAGTTTGATCCTTGATCTGTAACAATTGAAGACATTATATCATGTCTGCAAATAATCTCGGTAACAAGTTCTGATGCTATGGTTTCTGCTTCCATATTTGGTACAGGAACGGCTTCTAAAAATTTGGTTAACGAATCTTGACATGTTAAAATATACCTATTTCCATTTTCGCTTTTCGGAAGTGGACCTACTATGTCAATATACACCTTTTCGAAAGCTATTTCTGGAGTGTCTGTTATTTGCAAGGGCATTCGTTGTTTTTTATTACTACAGTTATTCTTCTGACATGACGTACATTTTTTTTCAAAGTCTTTTATGTCTGATTTGAGATTTGCCCAATTATATTTTAGTCTCATACGTTTATACATTCTACTTACATCAGGGTGTCCTCCCGTTGGAATATTGTGATACTCGTGAAAGATATCTGCCTTTTGATCCTCCGTGATTTCTTGATCACAAATCACCTTGTTGTGATAAATATAGAACTCAATATCAACATGTTTGAATAAATACCTCAACATCATGCGAACTTTCTCCCATTTTATATGATTTTTTCCTAATTTTGGCAAAGAAAGTTTCTTAATTTTGTATTTGACTATCAATTCTCTTAGACTTTTCAGAGTATTGAAAATTTGTTCGTATGTTTCTCGGATCTCGTAATTTTCATTAATTATGAGCAAAAACAAAAATCTGTCAGCAGTCAAAGAAACACTTGAAGCTGTTTCCTTGCACACTATCGTCTCAAGAACTTTATTTTCACATTTTAACGATTTTACCAAGGATAGACTATTTCCGCTTGATTTTAGTTGTTCTGAAACTGTAATTGCTATGGAATGTATTACAGGTGACTTTAAAATACTATCATTAAGTTCGGTAATCGATACATTAGGAAGAATATGAGATTTTACATGTTCGCAAAAATCGCTATATGACTCTTTCTCGTCGTGTATGATTTCTGGCATGGTCATGATCATTCTTGAAAGTGCGTCTGCGTTGACGTTCAGTTTGCCTGCTTTGAAAATTGGTTCAAAATCGTATTCGGCTAATTTCAATCTGAAATGCGTTAACCTAGAACTCGGATCTTTAATATTCTTCAAATGCACTAATGCCTTGTGATCAGTGACAACAAAAAATTGTCTTCCAAACAAATATGGACGAAAATAGTTGCAAAGCCATACTACAGATAACAATTCCTTCTCGGTTGTACTATAGATTCTTTCCGCTTGATTCAATGTTCTTGAAGCGTAGGAGATTGGTTTATCTTTACCTATCTCACCTTGTGACAGAATACCACCAATCGCATAGCCTGATGCGTCAGAGGTTACAATAAACGGCTTCAAAAAGTCCGGATACTGAAGTAGAGGAGGATTAGTTAATTTCAGTTTGAGTTTCTCAAAAGCTAAGGTACATTGATCTGTCCAGACAAAATTTTGATGTTTCTTCAATAAATTTGTTAATGGCTTGGCGATTTTCAAAAAATCTTGAATAAACCGTCTATAGTAAGAAGCAAGCCCTAAAAATGATTTAACATCCTTGGGGTTTTTTGGTACAGGAAAATTTTTCACTACTTCAATTTTTGATTCATCTGGCTGAATCCCATGATCAGTAATTTTGTGCCCTAGATAAAGTACTTCCTTTTTCAAAAACTCACATTTTACTGGACTCAACTTTAAATTATAATGCCTTAGTCTACCAAAAATTTCAATCAATTTTTCACAGTGTTCCTTGAGAGAACTACTATATACGCAAATATCATCTAGATACGCGACAGCTTTGACATTTTGTATTCCCGACATTACGGTATTTATCAAATTCTGAAAAGTTGAGGGTGCTGACTTGAGACCCATCGGCATACGTTTATAACCATAATGTTTCGAATTTGTACTGAATGCTGTTATATATTGGTCTGCAGGATCCATTTCTATCTGGTGATACCCACTTGATAAATCAAGAGTACTAAAATACTTCGAATGTCCCAATTGGTCATAAATATCAGTTATATTCGGTAATGAAAATGAATATCCGATAGTATTTTCATTCACTTTCCGATAATTGACTACAACTCGCCATTTCACTTTTCCACTTGCGTCGATTTTCTTAGGTACCACTAACAAAGGTGAATTATAGGGGCTACTACTTTCTGTTATGATGCCGTCTTCAAGCATTTTTTTCGTATGTCTTTCTATTTCTTCCCTTTGACTGAATGGTAATCTATATTGCCTAATATTTATCGGTTCCACGTTCGATTTCAGAGGAATTTTGTGTTTTACTGCACTTGTGCACGTTAAATATTCGCTTTCTAGATGAAAAATGTCCGAAAAATCTCGAAGAATATCTAATAAAGAATGTCTTTCTTCTTGGTTCAAATGTTCTAATCTCAAACTGTCTAGTAGCTTTTGAACCCTAGAATCAGCTTTATTCAAATTAAACACAAAATTTTGAGTATTTTCAACTTTTTCTAATTCGATTGCTTCTAGATTTACACTCGGTATATCTATTTCAACTGGATACTCTGAGATATTGATGAAACTTACGATACATTTATTATTTTTAACACTAGTTAAACAACGACTCAAATAAATTCCCTCTTCTAACATTTTATTCTCACAAATGTAAGTGTCTTTGTCTTTCTTGTCTACTGTACAGTTCACCTCGAATATATGTTCCGATCTAGCATGTATACGAATCTTGTTTACGAAGGTTCTGTCTAAATTTGTGGTTTCGAATGCTCTGGTCCCTAAGTTTCTGTTCTCAAAGTTTTCTAAATTCGTCTCTCCTAAGTTATTTTGCTCATACTTTCTTCTCACTAAATTTGTATCTTCTGAATTCATAATATCGTTAGAATTCTCGGAAGAATCCTCAAAATCGCAAAAATCGATAACTTCATTATCATAACGAATACACTGGTCTTTATAACTAATGACTGCTAGGTTTGATTAAAAAAATTCGTTTCCTAATATTCCGTCACATCCTAGTGGAAGTGGAAAATCATCTTCTATCAAATGAAAACAAATCTGTTTATCATTTCCTAAATTCTCAAATATAGCTCCTAATGTTTTTATGCTTCCTTCTGTTATTCCGGTAATATCGGTTACAATATTTGTATAAATATATTCATTCTGCTTTATGCTAGACATTTTCAAAACATTTATCGAAGCGCCTATATCGACTAATAATCTAACTTTTTCTGCCTTGGTTATTCTCAAATTAAAATCAATGTATCTAAAGCTGCTATAAACGTTGTTGTATAAACTTGAAATTTTGAAAAATCATTTTGTGTTTGACCCTTTGAATCTTGAGTCGTGACCTTATTTTTTATCGTTCCGCCGAATGGCCACTTGCCGACAGACGTCGGTAGTTTTCCGAATGATTTTGATTCTGATTTCTCTGAGCTTCATTGTACATCCGCTTCCTACAATCGGCTATTCTATGTCCCGGTTTTTCACAGTATAAACAAGTAAATGTGGACCTTGATGTTGATGGTTGATTCGAATTTAAGTTATAAGATCTTTCAGGCCTATCAGGTCATCTATTCAGATTTTTTGGTGCGCTGTAAGTATTCGTATTCATATAACAATCTGAATTCTTGCAAAACGAGTGTGGTTTACTTGTGGAAAATCTAGAATGAGTTTTGTTTTTGTCGCAATATAGTTGCCTTTCTTCTTCACGCGCTAATTCTATTGCATCTTCCAAACTATCAGGATTTCTAGCTTTTAGTTGAAGTTTGATTGGATCAACTAAACCTTGAATGAAAACGTTCAAAGCTTGACTTCTAATTAAATTCGATATTTCGCCGGCTACGAGTTGAGTTTTTCCGACGGTAGAGGCATCAACTAAATTTGACAAACACTTTTCTATTCTATTGCTATAACTTGCAATATTCTCGTTTGCGGATTGCCTGCATTGATTGAGTTCTAATTGCCAAAAACTTATAGATCGTATTTCAGAGAAAACATCCTCAAGGTAAGCTTTCAATTCTAACCAAGTAGGAAAATTTCGGTATTTTGTCAAAGCTCTTGCTCGACCTACTAATTTAGTTTTTATTATATCAAATAATACTGTTCCACAATTTGGATCTGCAGATCTTAGAGCTAATTCGCAATTGTCAATGAAATCATGCACTTTATCACCCTTTGTGCTACCATCGTATTCTCGAATTAATTTGACAGCCGTATCTAACGAAATATAAGTTGGAGGACATGGTGTTGACATGGCGAAATAATGAAATGAAATAAAAAATGTCAAACAATGAGGTGAGGAAAACTTTGGCTATTAATGTAAAAAAGCAAAAATACCAGTGATATCTTATTTTCAGTCGAAAATCCCGTTGAATTTCTTCTTTCTTGATCCTGTCGAGTCGATAGAGTTCAACTGCCTAGCTGCGACTTCAGGAACGATGAAAATGAAGTTTCTGCTCTAGGACTCTGGAACTCTGGTGCTCAGGAACTACTCTGCTGCTCGAAAACTCTGATGCTCAGGAACGTCTTGTCGATTTCAGGAATTGAGTTAACTTTCAGGAACTGAGTTAACTATCGGAAATGAAGTTTACGCTGGACAAATTTCTGCTACAAAACCAGCAGCGTGGTAGGAATTTTGTCGAATCTGCTTCTGCGATGTTCTTGTGAATCACTCGAAGAGGAACTGATTTTCCGTAGAAAACTGCCCGTAGACACTGTTCACGCCTAACGAAAATCACTATTTGGTCACCACTTGAGTTCGTCAAACTAAGAACTAGTTTGAAATCCCTTAAGCTGCCACCACAACATTTTCTGTTGTGATCTTTCCTTTTAGTACATGGGAAGAAAAGGTTCTGTAAATGGTCACAGTGATCACTTAGAAGGTTTGAAAAGGTGGTGAACCAAAATAACTAGTGGGTAGCTTTTCCAGTAGACGTTTATTCACTTCGAGGACGATGGTAAATTTCACAAGACAATCACAGAGTGCTCAGTACAATAAAAAATGAGTAAGTGATGTTGACTCAAGAATAGTTGCGTTCTATCTAACCAAAACATGGCTTCCCTGAAGGCATATAATTTTATAGACGAAAGTTTTGATAATCTACTGTCGTGAGAAACGAAAGATAGAATATAATTTATAAGGGCACAATTTAGTATACTCTATATTTCTTTCCTTTATAAACTGCTGAAGTTGATTTTGCTGAGACTGAACTTAGATACTGGAAGTAAGTTTTGATGTGGATATTTCACAAGGTATCAAGTGAAGTTTCGTGAGCTTTCAATGCTACGTGATTGATAAGAATTATAGTTTCAAGTGTCTACTGAGAATATCTGATTATATCATATTTCAAGCAACTACGAATGATAAGAAAAAATCCACAATAATTCTACGAACAAAATAATATTGAATAATTATATGAGGGTTTACAACATCAACTATGACGCCCGAGTAGTATTCTTTTTATTTCTATCAACAGAGGTAAGTTTATTAAAACAGGACCATAAAAGGCATCAAACTAGTGCTTTTGATCAAAAGTATAATTGATAAACCGCTCCCGTAGTACACCTCCCTTTTTCCGAGAAGAGTTTTTACAAGGTTCTTCTACATGAATCACACTATAATCTCGTCATCCGATTTATTATCGAGGAATGAGACTTCATGTCTTTTGCGTGCCATACGCCTGAATCTTTACTGTTATCATCTCTCAGCTGATATGACTAAGGAGAGACTACTTCTGTGATTATACAAGGACCGACGATCTTTAGTGCTAATTTTGCAATCAATTATTCACCCGCATTTGAGATGCCATTAGTTCGTCCCCAAACTGACTGGCCTAGAGTAAACCTCTCATCCCTATGTTCGAGTAAATACACCCCGTGATGACCTGCCAGGGTCTAGTAATGGTCGGTGCCAAGCTGAGCATTTGCTCGGCCGGTATTTGTTGAGGTGGTTCAGACTGTACACTGGTGATGCATTTCCAGATATACCAAGCCACATCACTCCTCATTTTTGGCCAACAGTAGGTTGTGGAAAGGCGTCGCAAGGTTTTGTTGATCCTCATTTGTCCACAAGTGGGCGTATTATGATTGTCTTGTTTTATTTGTCCTCGTTCTCCATCAGAGACAACGAGCAGCCAATCATCTGTTCTGTCCGTGGAGTCCGAGAACTTTCCCATACCTCGTTTGAATAGTTTCTGTCCCTCCACTATCCATAGTGGGTATTTTGATGATTCTTTTTCTACGCATTCTCTCAAATGGCTTCATTATCTATCTGTCGTTGGGGTATCAACAGCATCACCCTAGAAACTGTCCACCGCCGGTACTGACCTCGACAAAGCGTCTGGGACCAAATGTTCATTTTCCTTCCGGTGGACATCGTACTGCTAGAACCGTACGGCCCATCGAGATATCCTCCTATCCGGTTTATCACAATTATATAACCACTTAAGTGAATGATGGTCCGTGATACAAGTTAATTTTGATCTTTCAATGTATGACCTTGATTTGCGAACAATACCGTCAAGCGCTTCTTCTTCGTGGTGCTGTACTATGTCTTGGCATTCTTCAATAATAGACTATCGAAGCATATACCCTTTTAGCTGTCATCTTGGACTAGAGAAAGTACGGCACCTATGCCAAAATCGGAGCATCAGTTTGTATGGTGGACGGTATTCAAAATTAGGGCATGACAGTATCGGAGCCGAAACTATATGATTTTTGATCGTATCGAAAGCTTGCTGGCACAACTCGTCCCAATCAAAGCGCATATTTCTTGTAACAAAACCGTAATTGGGAAGACCACTATTGAAAAGTTGTGCACGAACCTCCTATACCATGAGGCTAGTCCCACAAGGCGTCTCACTTTGGATAAATTTGTTGGAATGGTAATCTTCACAATGGCCTCTACTTTTTCAGGATCGACCATCAATCTTGAGACGTTAAAAACATAACCAAAGTACTTGTATTTCCGTAAACTGAAATTACATTCATTGACTCATTTCTCCAGATCGATGCCAATTACTCAATAAACCTTTGCCAGGTCACTGGCGCATTGTGAAGATCAAAGGGCATGTGCTCGAATTGGAAGATGCATCTTGTCGGAACCACGAATGCTGTTAATGGCGACTTGAATTTGCAAATAAGCTGACTTTATATCTAGGGTCGTGAGGTATCTAGTATCTCTCAATTTGTTCGACGTGGAACTTACGGATGGAATAGGATACGCGTCCAGAAGGCTAACTTGAATAGCATTCACACTGGTCAATTCTCCACTACTACTATCCGGCCTGAGAATTCACTGTATGGAATATTAATTTGAAACAATATTCATCTTCATCCACAAATTATATTAAAATTCCTGAAATGAGGTGATGAGGTAAACTAGGGACAATTTATAGTCCAAAAATTCGTACCCGAATATCAAGTTGCATAGGCACTACCAAAATTC
Organism: Phaedon cochleariae; assembly: GCA_918026855.4. NCBI lineage: Eukaryota > Metazoa > Arthropoda > Insecta > Coleoptera > Chrysomelidae > Phaedon > Phaedon cochleariae. Next base: position 40,572,403 of record OU896711.1, read on the forward strand.
CTATCCCTTCACAAGTATTGTCATTTGCAACAGTTCAAACGAATTTAATGACTCGTAGTTCTTGAGTAGGTCCAATCTGGGCCCACCTACTACAGTCTGGGAGCATTCAATTCAATTCGGTTGGCAGTCATCATTGACATATGTTAAGACATTGCTTTTTATCGTTTGGAGCGCACGAAAGGGAATCCCTATAATGTTCATAGTCTGGTATCGCACAAGTGTGAAGATTTGCTGCATTGAGGAGGAGTGGTTGCGACTTACCTACTGCTTTCCCCGTTCTGAGTTTCTTGAACGGTCACTCGAGCTATTGTATTCGCCATTCCACAACGAGAGCAAAATATTTACGTGGCTTTTTACATTGGCGAAACGATAGCCAGGCCCCTGGCAACTCCAACAGCTACTTGGGGTGGATGCTGGTGGGGTTGGGGAATTGGTCAAAATCGGTGCAGATGAAAGTGGCGTCTATTGAATTAACTTGACGTAAGTACTCGCATGATGATGCATCTCCATAGGAGTCAAAATTCGTGCGTTCCACGGTTATACAATACCTAGAGACCAGGGTGGCCGTAGACTCTTGAGCTTTCAGTATCTCCATAACATAATCGTTGTGGATGGCTCCTGCAAAGTCATCAGGAGTTCGGATCCCTCCTGAAAATGGTTAAAACCCATGAAGAGGCAGGAGTAGGAGCTTTTCTTTTCAGGGCAGCACGTCGAGCAGCCGATGAATTGTCTCTGATTTTCGACTCCGAGCGCGAGAATCAGGACTCAGTTACTGAGCTAGAGCCCTCTCGGAGAAAGGCCCGCATCAGAGCTGCAGAAGTGAGAAAGCTCCTGCAGCTTCACATGGATAAGCCCATGCATTCAATCTACTCCAAGACCATTGAAGACCGGGGCTTATCCAAAGAACTGACTTTTGCTTTTCTCAAGTCAGGCGGCCTCAAATCGGTTACAGAGGGGTTCATCATGGCATGCGAGGATGGAGTTTTTAACACTCTCGTCTACCGTAGCCGTGTCATGAGTATGGAGGTCCCTGACACAAATTGCAGGGCCTGCCGCAGGGCGCCCGAGACAATCATGCACCTGCTGTTTTCTTGTACGGTGTATGCAGTCTTGGCCTATATTCATAGACACAATGCGGCATTGCGAGTGCTCCACTACCACTCGTACGGAATAGACGAGACCCCAGTGCTGCCCTATGCTCCGGGGGATATTGAGTCCGTTGTGGAGAATGAGAGGTACCGAATTTATTGGAACTTCTCATTCCCCACCCTCTGGCAAATACAAGCTAACAAGCCTGATGTAGTCCTCCTCGACCATCAAACCAAAGCGATGTCCGTGATCGAGTTCTTGGCGCCACCGTGCGGTGGATAGGCAAATCCCTAATTATCAATAAATTCACATATAATCTTGTCTCCTAGTGAGCCATTTACGTTTATTTCAGAAGCTCAGCAGACAAAACAAATCAAGAAGCAATATCCTCAGCAGGTATATCATACATGAAAACACTCCTCTTTCCCAAAAAGAGGAAAAAAATCAACTGAGCCGGTCAAGTCTGCTTTCAAAGAGTATGAGAATTTTCTTTCAACACAGGAAAAAATATTCTGGTTTTTAATCACGCCCTATGAACTGAAAGAATTATTCATTCCTTATGATCCAAACAATATAAATAAATTCTTCATCTGGTGAAAGGGGTAATCTATGGAACATAAAATGGAAGAACTATTTTTCTACTGTTAGAAAAAAACGGTCAAAAATTGAGTTACATGAAGAAAACTGTTTTATCGATCAACCCTGTATATATCAATTTGAATCTGGAAAAATATCTCATCTTTTCTCAAGCAATTCCCAATCATTCCTATTTTCGTTTGAAGGATGATACTATAATTTCGAATTGTGTAATGTTTCTACTTAAATTCTTCACACTGGAATCAGAATTTTCAGAATATATGCTTTTTTATATATACAGAAAGTCCCAACTCAGTGACTCATAACGATTCTCATTAGTATACGACTTGCATAGTGTATAAATATCAATAGATAATATTACATACCCACCCAACCTGTTCAGATCACTTTCTATACCTATTTTCGAAGTTATTTGAATAACATGAGATCAAGTATAATGATTGGAAATAGTCATACGTTCTGATCCGTAACGTCTAGATTTATGGTGCTTTCAACAACCTCGTGCCAATTGATTTATCCAAATCAGAGAACAAAACACTCTGTATATATAAGATAAAAAACAAGTTTTGACGCCAATTTGTCAGCCAACATCGTCACAGCTTGATTATTGGGGTGAACCACAAAACTCGTAATCTTTATATCTTACGACTGGAATGCGTATCCAATATGTCGGACGAACAAATCATGTATCAGCTGCAACACTGTAAGTGAACCATGAACAGTAGCGGTGTGCAAATTCATGGTGAAATGTGAATTCACATCAATGCTGTATTTTGAGATTAAGATGAAAGTATTATAACAAGAATTTTCGAAAAATCAGAAGTTGACTGTAAAATTTTCAATGGGATGATATAAGGTACACGGGGTAAGAGGAACACAAAAAGGTAATAGTAATTTGAATTTGTCTCGACTTTTTGGAATCATTCAATAATAAATTGAAATCTTCAACATAAGTCCAACATCATATCCTCAAACATGAGCCAGATATCGAAGAGCATTATGCGAATGGTTCCTCCTCGACACTACGAAATAATCTTCGAAGTCATTGAATTCGACTTTTTCCGCTCATTGGGGTAAGTAGAGCCTATGACTAGTTTTGTATTTCAATCGGCTCAAAGTGGTTTGGGGTAAGTGTAAATGTATTCAGATATATCGAAAGAAACAAAACTTCATTTTCCAAATCATCAAACTTCATCCAGCATATATTGTATGGATCGAAAGACATGTCGAATTTGAATTTTTCGCGTTTATCAAATATAGGAGGCGCCAAAAGTTTGGAAACTTCATCTTAACGAATTACGCTAGTATCCATTACAACTTGCCAGTGTAATATTTAGGTAGTACCAATTCTACGAGCAAATCTTGCCTTAATGCACGTTTCTTTCTCAGTGAATTATGCGACGTACATTATTGTGAACAAATCTTGTAATTATCCAGTCACCTACGTCAACTTCTGATACATCTTCTGATACAGGTTGTTGAAAATTATTTTTTTCATTGATTTCAGTCGCTTCATCTCCAATGTCATAGGATTTTGAATTGCTCGACATTTCTATTTCTTCTTCACTGCTATCCCTGGAAGATATTGGTTTCTTTTCCGAATATTTTCTTTCCTCTTCGGCTTCCTTATTTACCTTTACCTGCCTCATTTCTTCAAGCTCGTCTTCTCCACTTGTGTCCTTGACCATCGTCTTCTTCCCATTTCCTTTTTTTTTTCGTCAATGTTTGCTTTGACTTTTGCTATGACTTCTTCAGAGGTTATTACTTCTGCACCTCCATAGACTTTTCCACGCCTAGTCATTTGTTTTGACTTTTGCATCACTTGATTTAATAATGATTTTTGAAAAGAGATGTTCCTGCATAAAGTAGACATATTTTCATCTCGACGGGGATATATAGCTTTCGTGCAAGATACTGAGGATGTAGGATAAGATGTAGATGGTGTCGGATCATCATGTGATGAAGATAGTGTCGGATCATCATGCGTTGTAGATGGTGTCGGATCATCATGTGATGCAGATGGTGTCGGATCAGTATGTGATGTAGATGGTGTCGGATCATCATGCGAAGTTGATGGTGTCGGATCATCATGCAAAGTAGATGGTGTCGGATCATCATGAAATGTAGATGAAAAAGGAATCAGTGGTTGATGTAAAATCAACTCTTTCTGTGCCATTCCGCCTTCGATATTGCTGAGGGTCGTATGATTCAATGGGTATCACTTTATCGCAAATCGGATAAATCTCAGCTTTCGAAAAACCATGCCTGATTATTATTATATTCAACTTGAACCAAATCTGGTGTTGGTAGATGTAATCGTAGATTTCGGTAATTTATTTCCGTAGTTTTTTCTCTGCCACTTGATAATTTCCTCGTCCCATTGAAGCTGAAGTCCATCGGTTGAAGTAGACGGCTCGTTTGTAGCTTTTATATAGTGATGTTCTTCTGTTTAAATTTCCTTACAAGAGATAAACCAATATGAAAACTATGTCCGTCAAAGATTGAAATGACAGGTCTCTCATTGGGTATATTTCTGACGAAGCTATCAATGAAGTAGTTTTCGAATTTTGACCTCTATTCAACCATTTTTTGTGGCCGCATTTGTCATACCAAGAAATTCTTCATCTTATAGAATCCATGAGCCCCAGATGTTTTTGCACTTGAACACTACAAGTGGAGGTGATTTCTCCCCTGCAGCATTTCCTTCCATCAATACCGTGACATTTTCTTTGCCTGGTCCACTTGTCACCCAATGTGCAGCAGTTTTCCTTGGGTAAACAACCTTGATTCTTGATGGGTCCATTAAAAATTAGTTTCGTCTATATTATAGATTTGGGTCGACGGTATGTGATGAAGTGTTTTTGAAACAGCTTCATTACTAGACTGGTTTTGATTCATCTCAGCACCTGAGACTGATTCTAGTTGAATTTGACTTGTTCGGAAGCTCGAAACCCGAAAACCTGAGAGATCTGAGTAATTTATTGATTCCTGACTTTCCAAAGCTTTTCCTGATAGTAAACTCCGATAAACATCTTCAGAACCCTAAAGACTTCAATATTCTTCAACCTTTCGCTTATGATATGCAATTTGGATGAGTTATTCATCTGTTAAAATGATGGTTGTTTACCTGGTCCTAACTTTTTTATTATTGTATACTTTCGAGTCGAGTTCATTCAGTAGCATAAGCAAGGGTAGTAGATTCGGTTCCTGTGCAAATTTAGGGTTAAATATTATTTTGTTTGCATTCTTGTGAGTTTGAGAACATTTGCTCTTGGATGCTAGTTCTTGCAGGTATAGTCGAGGATTCCAACCAATCAGAATCTAGGATTGAGGTGTCCTTGTACCGAGGTTGTTTGGGAGTACAAATACGCTCTTGGCTCTTTTCACTTGCTTTTGTCCTAGTTCTCTTGCTGATCTCCTAGTGCTGTCATATTTCATTCAAAGCCAGTGTAAAGTATTAATGTATAGTGATTTCGTGTTGTAAAAAAAATTTAGAAATTTATATCTGCGAATAAACGGTTGTTTTTGTGATTGCATATTCCGAATTTCTTTCTCTGTTGTCATTGTTTCCAGTTCTGAATATTTCCAATGATGTATTCAATTATTCCCAATATTTTCATTTGTAAATTTTTTTATTATTGTCAATTCTCCTTCTTCTGTGCGCCGGTGTCCCTGTGCTTTGTGTCCTGTCAGGTGGTGGTCTGTGGTTCTTCATTACCATACGTATATCTGAGATCACTATGATTTGACCTATATTTCAGTGCCATGTTTTGTTCAGAAATTTGGTATGAAACCATAGGATCGCGCATTCAAGTCGTAAGATATAAATATAATGATTCTGCACTACGCTGCGGTCGTGCTCAAAATACACGTTTATAATACTACATACACAATATTCTTTATCATAGGTAATTAATGAATATTCACTTTGTTGTCGTTGAAGTGTCTCTGAATGCAGACGCGAATACTTCAGACATCGATCTATATATCTTCATTGAGTGTTGCATATGCCATCCTATTATTGCATTCATTATTATATTTCGGGACGCGTCATTTATATCTTTATTTTTATCGAATTCTTTGAAAACATTGTCCGCATTCGCAGATTCTCTCACCACCTCAAGGAGGTTCTAGAAGAAAACAAATTTCAACTTTCCCGCGGAAAAAAAGTAATTTATGGAAAGTTATATTGCATAACCTATCAACAGAGATGGCATTTAGAACGTTTTTCTCGTCACAGAGAAAAATATTTTTGGAACTTGCGAGATGGTTGGAATACGGATATGCCTCACGCAGTGAACTGGATACCTACCTGATAAAAGCTGAATTCTATTGTTTCTTTGTTTTCATTTGTGATCGAGCTTGGGACATTACTCAAAGTGTCACACGTTGACCATATAGTCACTCTTTGAAATCCTATTTTGTTTTATAAAAATATCCTTTTATAGTATATAATCGATTGAAAAAGTTATTCCTCATGAAAAGTTCTGCATGTTCTAAAATCTGAAATAACATCATCAGGGGGCATAAGTCCGAATTCACTCGACGGAATATCACATGCGATTTTTGTACTTTAGCCTAAAGAATGGAATGTTCGAATATCACTAGCGATAATTTTCGACCATGAAACAACGAGCAGATATTTAGCATGCGACAAGAATTATTGATCGGATTGACATAAATCCTAACCTCAATTCACTTTATTTTCAACGATGACATGTTGTAATTGTAATCCTCGTGATGAAAAAATGGCAAATTTTGATGAACTTGCAATGATCGCTATTGCAGAAGTAGTAAACGATGCTGCGGGTGCCGTAGCAGAGGAGCGAAAGTCTTTCTACCCTCGTATTGATGCATTCGACCTTGGAGAGACTCAGAATTTCTCGTTTATCGAAAGAATCAGTTCGTGAAGTAATACGACTATTATCTCCCTATATTTATTCCTGAATAGATAGGCGATTTATCAAACTTGCTCAGGATCTAGTAAGTCTTTGATTCCAGCTACCAGTTAGACTCAGCGACCAATATACTCGTGGCATTCAGTAACTCGTCTATGTCAATGTGCCTCGATGAAGTGATTAATGCTTTGAATCAACCAGATATTCTTGATCAATAGGTAATTTTTTCAAGAAATATGCAGGACCTTGAGAGAAACCGTGTTGAGTAAGTAAACAATATTATTATTATTTCTATTGATTCATTATTGTGAATGGGGTGTATCGATTGTACCCATGTTGCAATCAGTGCAAACTGCGGTAAATGCTCCCATATATAATGAATATGTGTATGTGGATAGGAAGAACTACCATTCCATAAATGTGCAGTCGGTGTGTATTTTGTGATTGATTATTCTTTAGAATATTGTTATGATACAATCATATTTTGATAAGAGATATGTGATTCTCTTATGAAAATTATTAATGTAAATGCTCTGTATCCCGGCAGAACAAACCGCTCATGCGCGTGTACAGGGAGATAAGTCCAAAACAGTAGTTTCGAGATATTTTGATCTCAAAATAAGTCCAATCTTTGTTTGAATTTTGTAAAAAAAAACATATTAGTTTCAGCTCATATTTATTCGGCAAATCTTTTATTCACTCTTAGAGGATAAGAAATCATTCTTACATAAAAAAAACATGTTGGTTTAAGAAAAAAATTGAACATAACTCCAAATGCACAAAAAAATAGAACTCAATCCTTTTGACCAGAATCATCATCAGAAGATGTTTCCCATTCGGGCAAAGTGTCCACAATATTCCTCTCAGTAGGCAGATTCCTATGAAAACTATGAAATACTTCATCGATGTAGGGCAGTAATTCTATCGAATTCTTTTTTTTTTTTCTCGTCTGATATTGGGTTTGGATATCTGCATTTTGGTAGATCTGCAGGAAAAGAAGTTTGACCCCTTTTGCAAAATGAAATTTTTTTAAAAGGTCCATTTTCATCATGACTTTTCTTGTATAAAAATGTACCGAATGTTTTATCATAACGAATCAATTTTATATCTTTCCATACAAATGTATTTTCATAATCAACTTTTCTTGCTTGTCGACACGTTTTTAGTAATAAGGCAAAATCAATAAAATCATCCCTCTTCATTTTCTGTACCTTAAACAAAAAATGTTTTTGTCACATAATCGAACCAGCTGAAACCAGTCCCTGGGATGTTCGATAAGGTTCTCATAATGTTGCTTTTTGTTTTCAATAATTGAGTGAATGCTATCACATTCCATTCTCGTGTGTCCCGGTATCAAGAATTTGTGATCAACTAGATGAAAATCTGAGTTTTGCATCAACCACACGTATCAGAACAAAGGGTCGAACGTTTAATATGTGGTGGTAGAGTCAAAAGTTCCTTATACAAGCAAGAACCGACCTGATTTGCACCTCTACCAGATTGTGATTTATACCACATACAACAAGTAGTAGTAGTGGGGAGGCATTGCTGCAAGTCAATTGTAAATACAGCTCTTTCCTGGTCGTGTTTTCCCCCCTCCTTATCCTGTTCCTCTGCCGAATATGCATCTTCAGCTTCCTGTTGGTGTTTGCTCAATTCATTTGTGACTTCTTTTTTTTCTATTGGGTTTTTCGCATTTTTCATCATACATTGCAATTTGTCACATTGTTTGCAGGTATCTTTGCTATATTTTTCCATAGATATATTCATTGAATGAAAAATGGTTTCGTAAACTTCCCTACTGACAAGAGTTTGGGGTGAAATCCAAATTATGTATTCCTCATACAACCTTTTGAGAGTATAGGAAGCCGGCAAAAATTTTTGATCCCCCATTTGCTCGCGACAATAATGGCTTCAATATGCGGAAATTGGAAGAATGTGTTCCCTAACTAGTTCAGTTCTGTCAGTTTCAATTTTATTCGGTGGTGGATGACGACCCCTCTTATCATCCAATGTTGTGCCCGGGATTATAGTCTTTCTTATAACGGTCTCAAAGAATTTATTTGACATATCAAATGTTTTTCTGAAACATCCTTCGCAAACTTCAATTATTAAACTTCCATTCAACTTTGAATGGTACTTGTAGTGTTGCTCTTGTTGCATCAATCTCATGAGTTTTCTTTTTCTCTCTCAAAATCAGAGCTGAAGTTAATGCTTATCTCTTGTCAAAACTTCCTCGAAATGAGGGGATATTATTGGCTTCTTCATCATCTCCTTTTGTTTGGCACGTATATCTTCAGAGCCCGAAGAACTTCGAAAAGATAATACGTACTCCTCGTCACGATCATCTGATTCTTCAGGATCACTTTCAGTAACAAGGCTTTTCGAATTCAGGCCTGGAATAAAACATTCAATTTAACTGTTCAGCGCCCTAAATTCAGATTATTAAACTACCTTCAATAATATCAGATGTATTAACTTCATTATTGCGACTACTTATAGTTGAATACTCTTTGTGTCTATCCATTTCGCGTTTCTTCTTTGCTTCGCTTGAATCTCCTCTCACTGTTTTTCGGCATCTTTCGACTTCTGTAGAATTTTCTTTGAGACGAGGAGATGTTTTCTGTTTTTTTGCAATTTTCTTTTGTAGAACACTTAAAGGTTCGATTTCAGAATCCGAAGAGCTATAGGCAGATAACACGTAATTCTGATCACGATTATCTTCAGACTCATTTTCCGAATATAGACCTGAATAAAGAAATCATTCAATAATTCAACTGCTTAGCACTCACATTACTATTTAAACCAACCTCCACCAATATAAGATGTATTAACTTCGTTGCTGACATGAATTCCATCTGCTGTAACGTGAGGTAGCTGAATGGAATCATTTGGGCATCTCGATACATTCGATTGTGTTTTATGTCCAAGTGAAATTGAGTTAGGCACTAAAAAATAGGTATATAAACTAAGGATGAAATTCATTCAATTGAACGAGAATGTCTATAGCTACTAACCTTTGATAGATATAAACCCTTGATATACACTATTGCTAGTTGAAGGATTACAACAGTCCACGACGCTGTTATCTGACTGAAACTCTCCAATTATTGTAGAATGTATCTCTGATCTTGTTTCATGATTTGACCCAGACAATAATTCTGGACATGTGAGATTGCATTGACCTGAAATTATAGGACTTAATGAAGTGTGAAAGGAGTTAAGTCGGAATACTAACAGTGCAAAGTGAGATATGGATAATCAAAACAAAATAAAAGGTACCCATTGTGTATTTTTTTCACGAAGAATATGATGAAAATATATTAATGGAACTCACCAGTACTTATACCAGCTCTGCTCCTCAAGTTACTGAGGAATTTAAGTCTTTCAGAATACATAACCTCACTTCGTTATTTTGTCTTTTTGCTAAATCATGGAAAGTTGCTGACAAGATTCACAATCACTCTACACAAAATACAGTATGTCCAAGATAAGGTTGAACAGCATGGGGATCTCGAAAACAGTAGGAGATAAGTCGGTTGAATGGGGAAAAAGTTGCGCATTCGGAGGCTCATATCAAGAGCCTTCGAAAATTTTCAAAATTATTTTTAGTTTTTTAGTTATATCGAAAAAAGTGAATTTTTGGAATATCTATTTTATTCTGTTTCTCCGTTATTATTAGAGATATAGGAAAACTGAAAATACTTTTTTATAGCAACTTTTGATGATGTTTAACGTGGTTATACCGATTTTTTATGCGACGTTTCGTATCCGTAGAACCATCATCAACTTTTGTTTTTTGAATACGGTCCTGATAATTTTTTCACAGATTCTGAAAGTTTTTTTTATTCTGAATTCAACCATGTATTATACAAGGTGATTCGAATGTGTTATTGTCAAACATTGATGGATTAGTTATTCAATACTAAAAAGTGAATTAAAAATATTTCACTACATCATTCAAATGCAGCGCTTAAAATTGTTGATGAATTCTTACACGAATAACTTTCAGAGCTTAACTTTGACAATACCTTCAGAAACATTCATAACAAATGTTCAAAATGACAAAGATATCCTCTTCTCACAGTTGCTTCTAAGACATTACTAAGCATTTCTGGGGTTATTCTATTGAATGCTTCGATGACACTGACCCTTAGTTCTTCTTCATCATCAAAGCTATTTGCGTGTACAAAGTTTTTGATATATCCCCTAAAAAAAATCCAGCTGTGTCAAATCAGGTGACCGCGCCGGCCAAGGGACTACAGAATGAGTACCAATCCATTTTTCTGGGTAAAAATGCACGAACTTCTCTGGAATTATGTACCGGAGCGCCATCTTGTTGAAACCAACAGTTCTGAACTTCCGCAATCGGTAAATCATCCAGAGCTTCCTCAAGATGATTCTCAAGCAAATTTGTATAACGTTAGGAAGTCTGTGTTTCATGGTAAATGAAAGGACCAATAATTCGTGTATACTAAATATTGTAACCCACATATAAAAGCCGAAACGGTGTTGGTGTCTCGCTGTAATGTATAAATGTTCATTTTCTCGTGAACAATAATGTGTATTTTTTCTATCGAAGATACCATGATTAGTGACCATGCTTTCATCAGTCCAGATGATTGTTCGCGGGAAATCTGCAAAATTCAGACATTTCCTGGTATACCACTCACAGAATGTCCTGCGCCTTTCGTCATCGCCTGGTTTAAGCGCTTGACATATTTTGAATTTTTTATGGATGGAATTTTTGTTTCCGAAAAATGAAATGGGTTGTTGATTGAAACCAGTTGATGAGGTTTTAGTGTGTTGACTAATCTTCCAAAATAAGTGAAACTGATGGCATTTCTCTTTTGGAATTTCGAAAAAACATTGATGATGGTTAAAACTAGGTCGAAACACACATAAACGACCTTGTATAATACATGGTTGAATTCAGAATGAAAAAACCTTTCAGAATCTGTGAAAAAATTATAAGGACCGTATTTAAAAAACAAAAGTTGATGATGGTTCTACGAATACGAAACGTCGCATAGAAAAATTGGTATCACCACGTCAAATGTTGCTATGAAATAGTATTTTCAGTTTTTCTGTATCTCCAATAATAACGGAGAAAAAAAAAAATAGATATTCCTTAAATTCACTTTTTCGATATTACTAAAAAACAAGGAATAATTTTAAAAATTTTCGAAGGCTCTTGATATAAGCCTCCGAATGCGCAACTTTTTCTTCATTTAACCGACTTCGTATCTCCTACCGTTTTCGAGATCCCCATGCTGTTCAACCTCATCTTGGACAGACTGTATATCATAATAATGTTCACATTCAAACAGATAATCGCTTTTTTACTAATCTCAAACAACCATGTAAAAGCAAGAATATTACGCATTACCGAGACCAACCACGCACGTGGAGACAACTACAGGAAATATTAGTGCATTAGGGGAAAACTCGCGTCGACTCCGATAGTACTGATTATATGCTAAGTGTAAGTAGAGATAACTTGAGATAGCTGCCTTTGCAAATTAAAACGCGTTGTCTCTTTTCACACTACACCAAAAAATGGGCGAAGGGGAACGTATCTACTTACTTCGCTCAGCACATACATTGTGTTCGATGCAACAACTCGTTTATCGCACTTAACTCAAAATGATCTTTTCAGGACTCATCTCCCCTTACACGCGCATGAGTGAAACAATGCTTTCATATGGAATGACTCCAATGTGCAGGAGGTCATGCAAAATTTACATCGCAACAATCCCAATCAGTTTTACTTACTGGGTAAGAAATTCTAATATATTAAGCAATGCTATATAATGAATATACCATATTTCAGGAGACTCTGGATATTTATTAAGGCCATAGCAAAGATGCAATGGTCTTCTGAAAATAAGGTTCCTCTTAAAACATAGAGTACTTTACTAGCATTCGGAGGAAGCTGCTTGTATAATTAATGGTTGCATAATTCTTCACATTATTTGTATGAAACATAATATGCCAGTATCTCCACCAGAAGATAGTGCTAAACATCTGGATTCAGGTATACTGATGGATGATGAATAAAAAGGACCAGAAGAAGCAATTGGTACCGGAGTTAATCCTCTACTGCAAGAAGGTCGACGATTGCGGAGAAGACTGATCCAACATTATTTCAGTCTCTACTCTGCTATCCGTGTAATTCGTTGAATTTATTTCATTTATTGAAAATTTACAATCCAAGTACCTGAATTCAATGATTAATATATTTTCAACTACAATTGTACAATGAAAATATCTGAGAAGTAATTGTCTTGTATTGAAAAGAAATATTCTCAGATAAAGGATACCGCACACTTTAATAGGGAAAGTGGCCCCGTGTCGAATTGGCTGAATTTTTGATATGTTATAGTCCGAGTCATTCCAAACAAAAAGTTCAATGGGCACAACTTTTTCTATAGGCTAGTTTTGGCGCTAGAGGCACTTGAGAATTTTCATTTTTTCTTCACTGTTCTACAACACGGAACGGTATTCTAGGTAATAATCACCATTTTGCATAATCAAGATCGAAACAGTCATTAATATAAGATACTATTGGAAGTATTGTTCATCGCAGGGATAAATTATACAGTGTGTTCCATATATTATATCTATTAATACTTCAAATTGATGATGGAACTCATGGAAAATATAACAAAGTGGGATATCATTTTGAAAGGGTTTTGTCGAATGAGTATCAATATGTAATATACATAAAAAAAAGTTACAATTATTCCTACAAAATTACACAATTATACGATAACATGAATATCATATCCATGAATATTCATCTCAATAAGAGTCACAGTGCCAAAATTTCCGCGATATATAGATCACCCGAATCAAATCCAAAAGGATTCATTACACATTTACAGAACTACCTCGAAACTCATGATACTAATTCGGAAGATTCAAATATTTTCATAGGAGGCTTAAACATAAATATCTTGGAATTCAATCAGACGACAATCGAATACACAAACCTTCTGAATGAGTTTGGCTACCTCTCAACTATAAACGCCCCAACAAGACAAAAGGCATGCTTGGACCATATTTTTTTGAAAACAAAAAATAGTATCATAGATGAGAACATACTACCAATTGTTTTACAAACAAACATAACAGACCACTCAACGACTATCTTACAAATAGTATTCAATACAAAAAAACCTATCTAAGAAACCAAACATTATATCGAGACAATTAACATAAATTCACTAAATGATAAACTATCAAACACTCTTTGGACATCTGTATATAATCAACAAAATCCGGATGACGCTACTTATATATTCATAGATATACTATCTAATGCAATTAAAGATTCTACAGAAACACGGCAAATGAAAAGAAAACATGTAAAAATCACTCCATGGATCACTAATGCATTGCTCAAATCAATAAATACCAAAAACAAACTACATAAAAATACTATTAGAAATCCTAACAATTTACAATTGGCATCGCAATACAAAAATTATAAAAACAAACTAACCTCTTTGATTGAAACTACCAAACAGAAATATTTTACTAGACAGATAGAAAATAACAACAATGATTCGAAAAAATTATGGGAAGTACTAAAAAACATCAGCAAAAGTAATAAATCCCAACGCAATATTGAATTTGTGAAAAACGATACAGGTGAACTCATAAGCGATAAAAAAGATATGTCTAATGAATTCAATAGTGTGTTTGCGTCCATTGGAAAAATACTGGCAGAACAAATAAATAAAAGAACAATCTATACACCAGCCAAAACAAACGTGTGCAACTCCTTGGTTCTTCTTCCGATAGACTCTAAAGAATTGTGCAGCATAATTCAAGATCTGAAAATCAAAAAAGCTGCTGGCATAGACAATATCAGATCAGAAACGATCAAATCAATCTCAAAACATATCCTCGAACCGCTGAAATACCTAATAAATAAATGTTTCGAAACTGGTATATGGCCATCAACTTTCAAGGAGTCTGTTATTATTCCTTTGTTTAAAAAAGGGGATCCAACCATGATAACAAATTATCGTCCAATTTCCCTAATAACCCACATTTCCAAAATTTTTGAAAAAGCCCTAAAAAATCGATTTGTTTCATTTCTGAATAAGTAATAATTTGGTTTTCGAGAAAATAAATCCACCGAGGACGCCATATTAAACTTAACATCCAAAATTACAACTGCCCTCAACGAAAGCAATCCATGTCTCTGCATATTTATAGACCTGTCTAAAGCATTTGACACTGTTCACCACACTTTGCTACTTGAATCCCTTGGAAACATAGATGTAAGAGGACAAAGTCTGAAGCTATTCGAAAGTTATCTCTCAAATAGACATCAACAAGTTAAACTCGACCAAGTTTTCAGTAAAACAAGAAATATTGAATACGGAATACCACAAGGAACTGTCCTAGGACCTATTCTTTTTAACATTTATGTTAACGAGTTATACTCTCTTCAAAGTGATGGACATATTCTTGGTTCCGCTGACGACACGGCGATACTCTATACCGCCGATACTTGGGATGACTTGAAGGAAAAAGCACAGAATGATTTCAGTAAAATAAGAATATTTCTAGAAAAAAAATTACTCACAGTCAACTTAGAAAAAACAAACTAGGTCCCCTTCAGTTGTAACAAAACAGGATTACCGATATTCGATAATTTGACCGTAACTATGAATGATAAGCGTCACCATATCTTACCGCTGAAGGAAATCAAATATCTAGGAGTTATCATCGATTCTCATTTGAGGTGGGACTCCCACATCAAACTTATTATCAAAAAGATACAGATAATTTTATATAGATTTAAATACCTCAAAAAAATATTACCGATTCAACACCTGAAAATTCTTTATTTCGCACTAGTGGAAAGCCATCTTCGCTATGGAATACTAGGATGGGGAGCAGCTGCAAAAACATACATTCATCTCTTGGAAATCAGTCAGAAACGGTTTCTCAAACTCATTTTTTCAAAAGATCGACGGTACGACTCAGATCAGTAGTATCTAGAAACAAAAATCATGGACATCAGACAACTATACTTTTTCCTCACACTCACGAAATATCATACCACAAAGCATACCTCACAAATAGCTACTCACTCATACCATACACGAAATCGAAATCAACACCTAGTACCCCATATGAGGAAAACATTAACCCAACGTTCTTTCGATTATCTGGCACCGAAATTTTATAATGCACTACCTGGAAGGCTTAAAGGAATTGTATATCGTCCACAATTCAAAAAGGCCCTAAAAAGTTTCATTCTTGAAAATCCAAGACAACTAGCTCATCAACATTTTGATGATCTAGTTGGCTAAAGAAATATATTCCTGATGGAATAAAAATGTGTACGGCTCAACTGCTCACCTCAATAATGCTATCATATCATAGTAGTATAGTAGGCACAGTATTATAAATATTTATAGTATCGATTCTAGTATTTCTGAAGTTTTTGTCTCTTGATTGTTTGTTTATGTCCTTAGTTAGGTTCTTTTAATTATCGCTATTTTAAGTTGTAATGAAACGTATTTTGATTTTAATTGCCAATTTCTCATGGATATTTTCATGGACATTTTCTGCGAAACAAGTGCGATGGCATTTATCGCTCAACAGCTTTATTCATTCACTAATTATATATTTATTTATTATTATCATATCATTATTATTATTATATTCATTATTATATATTATTATATTCATTATTCATATATTTTGTTGAATAAAGGTTATTATTATTATTATTATTGCTGCATACTATATTGCTGAATATGATTATTATATTAATGCTCAAGGAGTATCGCGGAAAAACTCCTCATAAGTCAACCAAGCCTCTAGTCACACATTCAGTAAAAATGTAGTATGGAGAAAATAATGGGCTAAAACTCAATTATATGTTATATTTAACGTACTCATTCAACCTGGTATCGTCGATCCTAAATAATAGAAAACCCTTGACTGAACCCTAATTATTCATCTAATAATTCACAGGGTGTTCCATCTGAGAATATATCAATACGATAAAAGAAATAAGGAGGATATGCAATGAACATGTATATCAATCTATACAATCGTAGATTCTTCATTATTATGTCTCTCTGCAGCATCAGATATGGTATGAAGTATTTGCATCGAAGGATACTTAACATTGGGGGCATGACGGGCATATCCAAGGTACCAAAGTACGCTAGCTACATGGGAACATGTACCCAATGTACGACTTCCTGATTTTCACGTACAGTAGTACTCCTGAATTGGCACACCTTCCAAACTGACATTGTATTTGATCCACAGTTGGTATTTGATAGTGTTCCGATGACGAGATTTTACTCTCATTCTCAATAGACCTGGATTATCAATACGTTCGTCGAATTCGAATGGAATGTTTCCCAAATCATGTCTATTATCTTGAACATAAGATGAAGCTAGTTTGATTTGAAAAATGCCGAATGTAAGTTCTCGTAAGTACTCCAAACCGAGAACGGGAAAATTGAGTAATTGGTTTTCCTCCATTGGAAACCATCGACCATGTCTTCGTAGCAAACCCTCTTCTTCTATTCTCAATTGGAGTTCATTTATTTCATTGGCACGGTTCAACATTGGCTCCTTCCATGGTGATTGGTTCATGATACTTATTGATTATCGCACATGCTATTCTGATAAAGTCTCCTATATGCAGAACTTGTGGCATTGGTACAGTATCTCTGAATAATTTGAACATATTTTTTATATGACCGTTTCTAGCTTCTACAATCCATCTCGTTTTCGTAACCAGTCTAGATGTATTTGCCTCTTCGGTTGTGAGTTGATGCTGTCCATGACCAAGTGCTACGGGCATTTTCACTACTATACCTAAGTCAGCCAAGAAGTTCTGTGCATCATGGTATCCCCTATCTTACATGAAGATATCTCCTTCTTGGAACCAGTTCCTCAGACCCATCAAATCTCGTTCATACTCATGTCTCAACATTGCCGCACCATTATTCTTGAATCAGCGAAATGAGGTCCGTGAACATCTAGGACATTGGAAGCAACAATCAAGGCAGGTTTCAAGAGATGATATCTTTTGTGTACACAGTACGATTGACGTAATACTTGAAAAGTCCGACTCTTGGGTATTTTTATATCGGCCTCATCAATGTAAGCTATTGCTCTTCGATAATTTGGTTCAGGATTGTAAAGGGTGTTTGCAAAATCCGTAACATGTCTAGCAATATATTGGCCTCTCTCTATATGCTGATAACCTACATTTTGCAGAACGAATTGTTGTAATGATGATACACGCACTATCTGAATTGCCAAACTCACAGCTTGACGACTGAAATAGGAGAACATTCCCATCAAGAATTGATCGGAAAGTCCTTGTCGTAATTTGCACAAGAAACATAACAAATCTTTTTTCGCTACTGTTTCATTTTTCTGGTGAATATTAACGCGATTGCAAAATTTGAAGAGGTCTGTGAAGTGCACTTTTTTTATTGGAGTTAACGCCTGGAACTCTTCATCAGTAAAATTATCCTCGTTTTTATATTCATTCGTTGATTTATAGTTCAGCACAGCTTCTCGTGACGCTACTAAAATATGTTTCAGTTCGGTACCTTTTAAATTGTATGGTCTTGTTATACGACGCTATACATAGTGGAGTATACTACGGCCTTGCCAAAAATGCTATCTCGGAAACAAAGCGAGATAGAGGTAATTATCCCCATCGAATTTTGAGCAACTTTGGTTTTTGTGTGTGGTCTGTCTGTCTCTCTGTCTGTACTCTGTGTTAATCATAAATCGATATATCTCCGGAACCCTTTGACACATCGACTTGGAATTTTGCCATCTTATTGTACTCCAAACAATATTATGTCATTAGAATATGAAGAAAATCGGAAAACTCTAAGGTGGTTTTTCCGGGTTTTTTTACAAATCGCAAAAGTGGTCCGATCGATTTCATTTTTTGTGAAAAATAACTCTATCAGGAAGAGACGAAGCCTATTGAAATTGAGCAGGGTCGGGAAATTCCAAGTGGGTTTTTCAAGGAGATTTTCCGAAAAAACACGGTTTGCTTTAAAACGACATATCTCCTGAACCAATAGACTAAATCCAAATTTCAAAAATGCACCGTATGCCTCTTTGATGACGCAACAAACTATTATTTAACCAGTTTTTCGTGCATCCATCGGAAAATGGAAAAACGAATGAAAATCAAAATATCAAAATTTGAAATCCTTTCAATTCAATATATATCGAAAACAAATGGAAAAATCGAAAATTATCAAAAGTGCAAAGTTGTCCACTGAAACATTTCCTACAAATTATTTTCCATAATTTTTTCTGCAAACCCAATAGTACAGGAAATAAAGTGAAAAATATGAGAAAAAAAATTTTGAACGACCCATAGGGTACCATGAAGATATATTGAAAAACATAGATTATCGATAGATGAAGCTCATCGACTTCCACTGAACCATGGAATATTTTTTCCATTTGTTGATTGGAAGATGGAACAAAAATGTTGAAAATTTTATTCTCAGATAATTCCAAATATCTCGAAAACAACTGAAAATATCTGAGAATGATATAGAACCAAAATTATTCCTCTTGATACAATCTACAAAAAATCCGTATAACATTTTTCTCTGAATTCAATAGTTCGGGAGATACGATGAAAAAACTAAAAAATTTACAAGTTCCTAGATAATCACTTGCCAATAGAAAACAAAACAAAAAACGAAAGAAAGTAAGAAAAGCACACTCGACTGTCTTGGTTTTTTCCCACAAACTACGTACCTAGCTCACTCGACTGTCTCGATTTCCCACAAACAAGAAATATGTTGGCATTGTTTGAACTTTCTTTTGTTTTTGTTTTTTTAGTCCCTATTGGCAGTCGGTGAGCTAGGTACGTAGTTTGTGTGGAGAAACCAAGACAGTCGAGTTGGCTAAGTACGTAGTTTGTGGGAAAAATCTCCAGTTCTCTGAACTTTCATAGCGTCGTATACACATCTTTGGTGCCCAATGATAGTTTCAATATAAAAATATGCTCATGATATGGTGCCATGGCATCAACTTCCATCTTACATGAGCAATGATAAAATATCATCTGCTTTTATAGCGTCGTATAAATTATCTGACCTCTATACTAATCTAATACCTAATGAAAACTACATCTATACTAATCTGATAACTTTCAAAAACTACGTACCTCACTTGTTATTCCTCTGAGCCCATTCATGAAAGGTGGCAGAAGATGTCCCTCCTCATTCAAATGACCACCACAGATTCTGACGCCGTCAGGTGCAAACATTTCTGTCTTCTACCAAGATTTCGAAATTGACCACATTCTAAACATGACGTATGAGAGGTTCGCAACAAAACTTTAAATACAGTTGGATCGGGATCTTCTTCATAAGATTGAATCTCTGAGAGAATACTCAAATGACAGTTTTGACAAATCCTGGTCTGTTCAATGAAAGGTATTTGAGGCAATTTCAATTCATTCCTTCGACGTTCGGCAATGCCTCTGCTTTCTTCGTCCAAACGTACCATTTGCCTTGGTGTTCCATTGTATTCACACACAAAACATTCAAATCTCACTGCGAAATTATACGCCATATTTTACTTTGAATTGACATGAAGTAACAAACAAATAAAACCTTGCTAGAGACTTTGACATCATTTACAAAGCCATCTACAGAAACATGTTTATTTTTGCAGTAAAGGGATGCGATGTTTTCATGATATTCAGTAGGTATCCTTCAATTCCGAGAATGAATAAACAATTTCCAAAAGAAATATGGACTATAATATTTTTATATATTGAATTATTTCTCCTTCTATTTTATGGCATGAAATACAAGATGGTCAAACAATATTTTCCAGTAGGTACGGAATTTTTCGAATGTTCGAACTTTCGTTTTCTATCAAAATGAACACTCCTTATATTTTTTGACTATGTGATGTAGAATACGTTGTAGAATAGGATTCATAAACATTTTCTCATTGTTGATCCCTAAGACGATTTGAAACCATTTTCGAATTATTGAACTTTGGAAATTGTAAGTAGCTAGAAAACACTGTATAATTGACCAAATATAGCAACACCGAAGACAAATACTCCCGATAGTATCTCATATTGATGACTGTTTAGATCTTGATTATGCAGAATAGTGATTATTACCCAAAATATCGTTCCGTGTTGTATTACAATGAAGAACATATGAAAGTTTTCAAGTGCCTCTAGCGCCAAAACTAGCCTATAGAAAAAGTTGTGCCCATTGAACTCTTTGTTTGGAATGACTTGGACTATAACATATCAGAAATTCAGCCAATTCGACAGGGGGCCACTTTCCCTATTGAAGTGTGTGGTATCCTTTAGGAACATAAGAAAGTGGATACATACAGTGTGACCCATTTTTAATAGAAACACCCCTGTATCCTACGTTATCGTTGGGTTAGGATCCTGAAATTTGTTGGAGAGAGAGATATACCAAAAATGCACTCTATCACCAAGTGGGGTTAGTGTTAAACACTGCTCATAAACAGCATGAAACCACCTCAATTTCCGGAAAATTATATAAGGAGTCAAAATAAGTTGAAAATCACTTCGGATTCAGAATCAGGACGGCCAATCCACTAAGTATTCATATTTTTCCCAGAAAATTTTCAGTTCTGAAATATTAAATTTTGTCGCATTTCTTATGGAAGCACCCCCGTATCTTACGTAATTATTGAGGAATAATATCAATATTATGATATTGAGCTCGGAACTTCGAAAAAAAATCATTCGTATCAGTGACATGGGAATTATATCTCTCACAAACAGGTTATATGACTTCACTCGAATCAACTCATTTCGGATATCGAATCCTCCTCAGTAACCTGAAGTCCAGTTGTTCTTTCAGCCAATCTTCATGATATATACAATTTTCATCTCCCTTCAATATAACTCATACAACGAACTGACATCTGAGAATTATGATTTGATTACCTACTCCCGTCATCTGGGTACATTTGTTTTTGAATGTATGATAAATTGATATTCATCATTCAGGACGTAGAAAGAGATTCTCAATTGAGAAAACTGGCATCGCCCTAGCTTCTCAGGTTAGGCACTAGACCCTCGTGATAATACCTTATGAAAAATGACCAAACGGCTTGAAAAACAGTTCACTTCTATACCCACCTTGGAGTATGGTTACGAGGAAGCGGTGACAGATCCGGAGAACGTGGTAGTGCTTGGGAAACACTTTCAAATAATTCCAAAAATAGACAAGAACCCGACAAGTGCAGTTGTAGCCACTTGATTTGATATAGGCAAAACCAAGAAAGTTATAGTAAAATTCAGACTAGCTTCCTGAAAAAGAAATTGAAGAAAAAACACTGTGTGAACTCACATATTGTTTAATGAGGATAAAATTCAGTTTTCTATTACCTACAAGGTAGATAGCTGTCTGAGTAATATGATAGAATTCAAAATATTCTCAGTAAAAGTTACTATGTATAACCAGTGTATTCTAAAACCCTGAAAATCCCCTTTATAGTACTATTAACCGGATGCACATATTATTATTATGCTTAAATCATGAAATGAGCATTCAGCAAAATATTAAATACCATAAAAAAATAATGATAAAGAATACTTGACATAGAGACATCCTCAAGAAAATTAAATGGTGAATTCCATAGTGAGTATAGACCCAAATTTTCGAGTGGGTTTCTTACTCAAACCACAGGCTAGTAGGGCTACTAGCAGGGGTGGCATCCTGATGGTGTTCTTAGCCTGTTTGGCCAGACTCTGCAATCGCCAGTCCCCAGAAGAGAAATGGCCCCCTTATGATGGCGTCCAGCAGGTGAGATCCAGGTCCCAGCCAGCAATAGGCAGCTTCCAAGTGACGACACTGCTAAGCCTGGTGACACAGTGAAGACTGATGAGCCAGCGAAGACTGATGACCCAGCACAGACAGATGAGCCTGTGGAGACTGAAGAGACAGGGAAGCCTGATGAACCTGTGCAGTCCGAAGAGGCAGGGAAGCCTGATGAGCCTGTGCAGTCTGAAGAGTAGTCTTAGGAGGCCGGGAAGCCTGATGAGCCTGTGCAGTCTGAAGAGTAGTCTGAAGAGGCAGGGAAACCTGATGAGCCGGCAGCGGTTGAAGAGCCTGCAAAGCCTGAGATGCCTGCAGAGACGACAGAGCCAGAGAAGGTCGACGAGCCGGTGGAGTATCGTGAGCCTGCAACGTCTGATAAGGCTTCACAACGTCTTCCGTTCCAGAGCTGGAATCTCTCAGTCGAGAGACTGAAATGCCCGCGTGGTCGACACGGGGTACCAAGGAGGCCCACAGATCTATCGGAATAGATCCAAATAAATAACCAGCCTCACATAATAAAAGGAATTAACCACTAGATTTTTCAATGTTCAAAAACTTACTCCAAGAAGAAAAGGCCTCACTTTTAGAAAGGTTAACCAAGAAATAATGAGCGATGCCCATCTTGCCGAGAATGAATGTCAAAGTGACGTCCCGACACTTTCGAAGGGATAGCCTCCTGCGTCTTTTAAGAACTTTACATCCCAAAAACTTACTATAAAAAACAGGATACGACTCATATGCAACCTCTGCACATTAGAGGAAATACAGGATGGTTTTAAGCGCCCTACATGTGACTAAAATACTGACCTGTGATTCGCCCAGAATGAAATGACAGTTACGAAACAACCGAGCATCCCCGACTTCTTCCGACTAGGAATCCACAGGGCCAGAATGAACAGATGCGACACGACCTTGACAAATACACGGAACATTGCTCTTCGCCCTCCAAATGGATGACTAGCACCAGTACCCTGAAAGTCATAAAACTATTCTGGCTGCAGTAATTCACTTTACCGTCAAACTGTTCCCTGCAGGTTCGATGTAGGTCAGGTGCAGGTTAGGTGTAGGTCAGGTGCAGGTACCCTTGCCCTCATCATTTGACAATTGGCAATCAACTTGATGAAAACGTCTAATGACATTCCTATATTTCAATGACAGCTCAACAATAGTAAACAAAACAATAATCATTGAAATTACTGATTTAAGTATAAGGACCATCAAATATGGTAGAACAAGGAAATATACCAGCTAAATAATGCACAGAGGCCAAACACCCAGTCAACGTCTTGAAAGTAATCCCTGAAGCACAAAAATCTGACCCAGACTGGAGGAACATCCTGAACCAGGTGAGTACTTTCTAGTTGTTATTTGATCAAATTGTTATATTTACTTGTATTTTCAGGTCGTAGAAGTCTGATCAACTGAGGAAACATCAATACTATCTAGTGTCATGTAAATATGGAATATAAATAAAGAATTTCAGTGTCTCAATGCTTTCATACGTGAATCATAAAGATGGAACTGAAAATTCGAGGAAAGGCAATTTTCACGTTACACAGTCCAGGAAGACAAGGTGGCAACAGCAGTACGCATACGATCAATGCTTAACAATCTGCTCTCACGGCAAGCCCTGGGCAAATCAATAACAACATCCAACGAAATGATCGACATCATTTGTTGTGGATCCACAAAAAGAGGATATTGACTTCAATTCAGTCCCAACTTTTTGTTGATTATTTTTCGTGTTGATCGCAAAAAACAGTGGCTTAGCAGGTGCAGAAGAATCGCCGAGAGGTATTTCATTCTGCCTTGAACGGTTCAACAATCATTGTCAGTTTCACCCAACTCTTCGAATTTTGACGATCATCTCAAGATTATTGTTCGCAGTGTATTTTTGGTATTTGCTCCGTTCAATACCAACGCCGGTTCGCGTAAACCGAATAATTATATTGTGGACTATTTGCCATTTTGTGAATAAACCTGTGTCCCGCATGCAATCAGCTCCCGGCTGATAGCCAAATAACAGAAACAACTACACCCCGAGACCAGAGCTAGCTCGAGAAGATCATCATCTATCCGGACAATGTCTGTGGGTAAGTCACTGTTTTTGCTCGCCACTGATTCTCACCTCCTGATTAAAAAAATAAATTACAATCGCGCCTACGGAAATCATCCAATTATTCTCACCACTAACTATCGAATCAACCCCTTATTTGGGTTCGCAACATTTGGTCCTTCGGAGCCAGAATGACCCTTCTGGTAATTTTTTGAATCTAAATTTATCAGGATTTTTTGACTATATTCAGGTTTCTTTCATCACGCTGAAGAATGAACACTTGTTTGGACATCCTTTAAGTTTGAGCGAAGCACACAGCAAAGTTTGTTCGCTAATTTCAATTAGAGGAAAGAAATTAGGGAACAGAAATAATTTTTTTTTCTTATTCTCGAAAATTGAAATTTTTTTTCAATTTACGGCCATATTTAATCATTGACGTGTTGCCTAGCAGGCGAAGTAGCAGTAGCAGGACTTCAACTGAAGGGCGTGGCTCAGATCGTGAGTCCGAATTTGGATGCGCGTTCGATTTAAATTTCGCATTTCGCAGACTGACTGTCGCGAGCAGGTCACTCTGAATCCTCGCGATAAACTTGTAAACAAAGCAGATTCGATTTTATTTCTTTGTAGTTTTGCAATTTTACATTTTTCGCTATGGGCGATAAGTTAAAAAAGGCAAAACTTTTACGCAACACATGCTTGAGCGAAATACAGATTTTGTATAGTCTGTCAACCAGAGCAAAAGATAACAAATCCGTACATAGTTTGTTCAAAGTTCGCTATTCTGAAATCGATGATGTTCGCGAAGAATTTAACAAACACCATTCGACTATTATAGGAGTATTGTTACAAGACCCTGATGCGGATTTGAATATTGAAGATCTCGTTCGGGAAGGCTTTCTGAGTGAATATTTTGCTGTAAAGACGGTTTATTCGGATTTGTTCGAGAATAACGTCGCCGCTGCAAATAATAGTAAAACTGGTAGTCTGGGCTTTATTTCTAATGATCACGTTAGGTTGCCAAAAATCGAGTTGATTAAATTTTCCGGAGATTATACAACTTTTTCCTCATACATCGATTTATATGACGCCTTGGTGCATAATAACGCATATCTCGGTGATATAAAAAAGTTCAATTATTTATTATCTTCTCTACAGAGTGATCCATCGGCTTTGGTTCGCACCTTGCCGTTGACGGCTGACAATTATGCAATTGCATCTGAAACTCTATTGAAGCGTTACTCTAATAAAAGACTTATAGCACAGGCTCACTGGGCACAAATTGAAGGAACGTCAAGAGTCAACACTAATAATTTCACCGCTCTTAGAAGATTGCTTGATACATTCACTGAGAACCTTGCCGCTTTGAGTAATTTACAGTTTCCTGTTGCACAATGGGATTTCATTTCAGTGATGATGTTACTAAAACGCTTAGATATAGATACTGCCACTCGCTTTGAATTAGAGCATAACTCTACAGACGTCCCGACTTTCGAGTCACTCAAAACTTATTTGAATAAGAGATGTGTAGCATTAGACACTCTATCATTTTCGAATAAACGGTACACTATGAATAATAATAAATCTCAAAATAGCGCCACCGGAAACAAAGTGTCTACCTTTTTCACAAAACCAAATATAAAATCGCCGCTCTCACAATGTACCCTATGTAAAAAAGAAAATCACCCAGTATACACTTGTTCGGAATTTCTAAAAAAATCGCCAACGGAACGCTATAATTATTGTGAAGGATTGCATTTATGTTTCAATTGCTTGAGCAATGTTCATCAACTGAACAAATGCAAGTCGGCCTATGTTTGTCGATTTTGATCTAAAAAACATCATAGCACCCTTTGCCTACTACAACAACAATCATCTGGAACTTCTTCATTTAGAGCTCCAGCGCCATCTAATACTAGTGACAGCTCCACTCTGTCCAATGACAATCCACATCAGGTTCCATCCCATTCAAACTCATCTTTCCATGTGAAAACAGGGGTGGTTTCGCAAAATGCAGGAGTACTACTTTCAACCGCGGCAATTGAAGTTTTAAATAGTCAAGGAACTTATATCAAATTACGGGCTTCATTAGACTCCGGGAGTATGACGTCATTTATTAGTAAAACCGCTGCGAAGTTACTGGGATTGCAAAAATCCCAATCTGTTGTTGAAGTGAAAGGGGTAGGTTCAATGAATTAAATTACGACACATTGATGTGTCTCCTCGAATTTTCGACCTGTAGGCAAATGCAAGCCAACGCTGTCCACGGACGCAGTTATAATTAATGAAATATGCGATCAGTTACCTGCGATCCAAATTTCTATTGATAATTGGCAACATATTGCCTCGGTGAATTTAGCTGATAACAATTTCAATGCCCCTGGTAATATCGATTTATTATTAGGAGCGGATGTCTTCTCCGAAATATTATTAGATGGTCGCATAGTTGGTGAAACCGGCTTACCCGATGCGATGAACACGGTGTTTGGCTATGTGATCATGGGCAAGTATGGACCTTCATCTACTAATTCAGTGTCCAGCTTCATGTGCACTAACAACACCCCGCAATTCAATGATACGCTCAAGAAGTTTTGGGAACTAGAGATGGTGCCAGACGTAAGATGCATATCTCCTGATGATGAACAATGCGAAACTTTTTTCAAGTTAACTTGTCGCCGCGATGAGACTGGGCGTTTTATCCTATCCCTTCCATTTAAGGAACCCTGCCACAGCTTTCCGGGAAGTAGATCCCTCGCTGTTAAACGATTGTATTCGTTGGAACGCAGACTTATGAAAGATCCTTCGTTGCATAAGCAGTATTGCGATTTTATGAAAGATTATTCAACTTCCACACACATGGAAAATAAATCCAAATAGTAGTACTATAAAATTGAGAGTGGTCTTTGACGCCTCCGCCAAACCACTAGGAAATAAATCACTAAATGATTATTTAATGACCGGACCTAAATTACAGAAAGATATTTGCTCAATATTATCAACATTTCGCTTACATCAGTACGTCATGTGCGCGGACATACGACAAATGTACCGCATGATATTAATTTCTGAAGATCATCGAGATTTTCAGCGCATTGTTTGAAGATTTTCTCCCGCGGAACCAGTCAGAGATTATCGCCTTACAACCGTTACATACGGAATAAAATCATCTCCATATCTCGCCCTCTGAACTTTAATTGAACTGGCTAATAAAGATGGAAAATCATTTCCACTAGCTTGTAACGCAATTTACAATGATACTTACCTTGATGACATAGTCACAGGGTGTTCTTCAATAGATGAAGCTCACCGTCTGCAATCCGAACTAATAAATTTATGTGAAAAGGGCGGTTTCGAGTTGCGGAAATGGAGTAGTAACGAAATCTTGCTTCTTTCACGACTTTATCAATCTCAGCTATGTAAAGATCCGCTGTCATTTGATACAGAGTCGGATAGCGCTTCATTAAAAGTTTTGGGACTGCTCTGGAATCCCGCAGCTGATAGTTTTTCATTTCGGTTTCAACCTATCACTAGATCTTGCAAAAAACGACACCTGCTTTCGGAACTTGCCAAATTCTTTGATCCACTTGGATACCTTTCACCGATTACTTTTTTCACTGAGTACCTTATTCAACATCTTTGGTGTTCCGGTCATGACTGGGATCAACCCGTGGGTCATGAAATTATGAGAGTTTGGCAACAATGTACCTCTGAGCTTCCTCTAATTTCTGAGCTTCACATTTCTCGTGAAATTATTCCCGCTACTTATTCATCATGTGAACTTCACGGTTTTGGGGATGCTTCGGAAAAGGGATACGCTGCTGTAATTTATCTTAGAGTTATCTTATTAGACGGAACAATTTCTGTACATTTTCTCTGTTCTAAGTCAAAAGTAGCCCCGCTTAAACGTATTTCTATTCCACGATTTGAGTTGTGTGCTGCCGCATTGTTATCAAAATTAATGTCCTATGTCATGAAGGTATACGAGGGTAAGTTGACTTTTTCCAAAACATTTTCTTGGTTTGACTCCAAAATTGTTCTGGTTTGGATAAATACCTCTCTGCACCTGCGCAAAACATTTGTGGCTAACCGAATTTCATATATTCAGAATAAAATACCGGCTTCATCTTGGTATCATGTCAAATCCGAGAACAATCCTGCAGACCTGGCAAGTCGAGGATTATTACCCTCTGCCTTTTTGTCAAACCAGTGGTGGTTTGCAGGCCCGCACTTTTTATCTGAACCTGATGGTAGCCATTGGGTACACTCCGATTTCACGGAAGATGATGTGGAACTCCCCCCCGAAGAACAAAATAAATCAACGCTGACCGCTGTCATTCAATTAGACAATCCCTTCATTCACCAGTTTCTGAATAAATATTTATCGTTCTCAATTATGCAACGCATCATGTCGTATATCTTACGATTTATTCACAACGCTAGATATCCCGCTGAAAAACGAATAAATTCGCTTAGTTCTTTTGAAGTACATAATGCTCTCATGGTTTTTGTCAAGTTTACCCAGCAGGTTTCGTTTTCGAGCGAGTTGAAACGGGATGTATTTTCAAAGCCATTCCGAAAGTTAAACCCTTTCATTGATGACCAAGGGATTATTCGTGTAGGAGGTCGGCTTTCTTATTCCAAGGAAATAACAAATGAACAAAAATTTCCAATGTTACTGCCGCGTTGCAGTCGCTTAACCGATTTACTCATCACCTTTTATCATGAAAAATACCTTCATGTTGGGCTGACTACCGTTCAATTTTTGTTATCACAGTCATTTTGGATTCTATTCCCTGAACGCGCAATTCGTTCCGTTTTATCTCGATGTTTAAAATGTTGGAAGACCAACTCTAAACCACTAATTCCCCGCATGGGCAATTTACCCCGATCTAGAATTTCACAAGCAAAGCCGTTCATTCACAGTG
Organism: Phaedon cochleariae; assembly: GCA_918026855.4. NCBI lineage: Eukaryota > Metazoa > Arthropoda > Insecta > Coleoptera > Chrysomelidae > Phaedon > Phaedon cochleariae. The sequence goes on from OU896711.1 coordinate 40,601,834, forward strand.
GTGTCGATTTTGCCGGGCCCATTCAAATTACTATGAATCGTTATCGTGGAAACCGGATCTGTAAGGCCTATATATGTATATTTGTATGTTTCGCGGTCAAGGCTGTTCACCTTGAATTGGTGAGTAGTTTATCCTCCGACGCTTTTTTAGCTGCTCTTCAACGCTTTATTGGTAGACGCGGAAAAATCGAAAAGTTGTCTTCTGATAACGGAACCAACTTTGTTGGTGCTAATAAACAGTTAATAGAATTTATGAAATCTGCGGCTCAACACGAGCAAATTTCTTGGTCATTTTTAGCGCCAGGAAGCCCCCATATGGGGGGACTGTGGGAGGCGGGAGTAAAGTCGGTCAAGACACATTTGTATCGCGTGATCGGTCAGCAAATTTTGACGTACGAAGAATTATATACTGTACTCGTGTTAATTGAATCCGTTCTTAACTCGCGCCCTTTAACTCCGATTAGTTTCGATCCCAATGATCTTTCAGTTCTGACACCGGGCCATTTTCTAACGATGGAGCCACTGATCGCAATTCCAACTCCCGACTACACGTCTGAGCCCATGAATCGCCTATCCCGCTGGCAGTTGATACAACGGTTGCATCAAGATTTCTGGAAAAGATATCACAAAGTATATCTGCATACACTGCAACAGAGAGGAAAATGGACAGACCTGTCCACTCCTGTAGAGCCTGGCATCCTTGTATTAATTAAGCAAGAAAATATCTCTCCACTGCAATGGCCTATAGGTAGAATAAAAAGTTTATTTTCCTCGCAGGATAATATTGCGCGTGTGGCCGTTGTTGAAACTGCCGGCGGGACATTTAGACGTCCTTTAGTAAAGCTATGTCCTCTACCAATTCACGATTAGCAATCCCTAGCTACGCTGCGTTGATGTTTGTGTATGTCCGTCATTTTATTTTTTTCAATCATCATTATTATTTTTTGTTTCTCGAAATTTCCAATTAATACTTAGTGCATTAAAATGCAATTCCGCAGATTGCATTTTGGTGGGGCGGAATGTTGTGGATATTTACTTCAATTCAGTCCCAACTTTTTGTTGATTATTTTTCGTGTTGATCGCAAAAAACAGTGGCTTAGCAGGTGCAGAAGAATCGCCTAGAGGTATTTCATTCTGCCTTGAACGGTTCAACAATCATTGTCAGTTTCACCCAACTCTTCGAATTTTGACAATCATCTCAGGATTATTGTTCGCAGTGTATTTTTTGTATTTGCTCCGTTCAATACCAACGCCGGTTCGCGTGAACCGAATAATTATATTGTGGACTATTTGCCATTTTGTGAATAAACCTGTGTCCCGCATGCAATCAGCTCCCGGCTGATAGCCAAATAACAGAAACAACTACACCCCGAGACCAGAGCTAGCTCGAGAAGATCATCATCTATCCCGACAATGTCCTGTGGGTAAGTCACTGTTTTTGCTTGCCACTGATTCTCACCTCCTGATTAAAAAATAAATTACAATCGCGCCTACGGAAATCATCCAATTATTCTCACCACTAACTATCGAATCAACCCCTTATTTGGGTTCGCAAAATCATTAGGTAATTAAACAATAATAAAGCACCATGGCTTGATGGGTTGGATATGGTTCGCCTAAAAAACTTGTCTCGTAAAGCAATAGTCCAATTGCACTACATTATTGATGCAATTATAAAATGCCGGCACTACCCAGATCGTGGATAAAGTCATCTCGCGACTTATATCCCATCACGTTGATAAGCTGGACCTTGTACCGGAAGAGCAGTTCGGGTTCCGCAAGGGGCACAGCACTGTGTCCCAGGTGGCCCGAATTGTTCATGAGGTTGAGGAATCCAGCAACAACAACAAAAATACGGTTCTGGTCATGATGGACATAGAAAAGGCCTTTGACACCGTCTGGCACGAAGGGCTAATATCCAAGTTGGATAAGGCTGAAGTGCCGATTGTTATATACCTTATACACGCATGATTTCCCTGTATTCAAGCAAACGAGTACAGTTGCTCACTTGTTCGACTCGAATGTCACCAGGACTCAGATCCGTACTTTGACGAGTCAAAGATCCGTAAGAACAGCTGAAAGACAGAAGTCATAGATGTCCATAAAAAATTTAACAACTCCACGTTAAACAAACCTTTGACCGTCATAGGGGATAAGGAGGTAGCGCGATCACCTTGAAATACCTTCAAGCTGGACACCCGTTTGAGTGTCAGGCACAATACAAACTACTCAATACAAAAATCAAAATCTGCAATCAAATAGATGTACCTCTTGATATCCAGGACCTCTCCACTCTCGTTGAAACAAGGTCCTGGTATACAAGTAATCAGGCCTGTGATGACATACGGTAGTTCCGTGTACTGCAGCATCCCACCTACTCCAATAAATAGGCTACAGATGCTGCAGAACAAGGAACTCCGTAATATCACCAACGGTGATAGATTGTCAGTGTGGCCACGAGATATGTGGTAATTTGCCTAGAATCAGGAGATATATCACAAAAATAGATTCTACAAATACCACATCGCTGGAAGTGGCCTTACCCTGACATTCATAAAAAACACGGGCTGATATATGCATCACCCGAAGTTTTTAGGGAACCTGAAAATCTATAGTTGGGAATACTTCCCGGATACTTGGACAAGTCAGAGACACCAGGGGGATCTAGACAACACTATCTCCCAAACGAGGAAATAAAATAGTGTCATGGCTCATGCGTAAACCTGACACTGAACTCGGACAGATGCGCAAACGCGGAAACGTGGTTGTTCATCGGTCCGAGTCAAACAAGAAAAAGGTTTTTGTTTTTTACAATTTAATTTTTTCTTCCATAAACCGGAAATACTCCCTGCACCGATCACGTATGAGGTACTCTCCTGCCCCTCTCGGTACCAACAGCGAGATCACCAGTCACCGGAGGGACATATAGGGGCACACGCAAATGCACCAAATCCTCAAATAGCATTGTGTTGAAAATTTTTGAGCGCGGTTAGTACTTGGATGGGTGACCATTCGAGGAAACGCCACGTAAATCCGCACAACTGTATCGAAATAGTTACAGCTATCATATCAATGGGCACAAGATATGGTACGGATATACCGTCCTTTGGAGTGGACATTAAGCCGGCGGTCCCGATGCCATGGATGTTGGACTCGTTGAAAATCCCTACCTCTGGAGGGCTGAAAAAACTTACAGTCGCAACTCCACCACATACACAATTCAATATTGAACAACGGTCATGGGCATAAGGACATGTATCGAAGGATAAATCCTTCATCATCAGCAAATTCATAAAAATAAATGCTGTAAGAAGAAACAACGTTCATGTTAGTTTTCAAGTATTGATTGAAATCTGAATGTACCTACCATAATTGATGGAAGAAGATTACTCAAATAACGTGATGAAAACTATTTGTTATGCCTTTAAACCTCAGGGGGTGAGTAGTAAAAAAATGGAATAGAATTTTATTTACCCCTGAGTTTGGTAGATGAATTACCTAAGATTTATTAGGGTTTTTAAATCTTAATTGTATTGACAACAGAAAAAGTGTTTTTAGTGCCCAGTTTGATACCGTAGAAACTAGACACTGGTAGTTCAGCGGGACAAATGGGTGGGTACGTTAGGCTTAGTAAAATACTAAGTTTGATAGGGATGAATATGCTTTTAATCACAAGTAATTTCTGAAATGACAAATAATGTGCTCCAAATGATACTATAGTTGGCTCAAGACTTCCAAAGTAACTGAGTATCAATAGCAATATTACCTAAACAGTGTATAATTATTGCAACAACAAGAAATATAAATTGACTGACTGAAATCAACTCTTCAAATCAGTGTGAAATAATACAATCACTGCTCAAAATCAACTCTCTGAGACAGTATGATAATATATAACTTATTAATCAACAAAATAACTCAATAAATCAGTATCAATGAGACAAAAGAAATAATAAGGCCTATTTTACCGCAGTGCACTTTTGGTTTACAGGGGTATATTATGTATCTATACTGAGTGTCTATTAAATCAATGACATGTTGCAATTATACTATGTTGAATGAAATTTTGAACTGATGAATTATGGTTGGTGGTAGTTTATCCCAAGTAAAATACTATCCCTGATGGTGCATGGAACGAACTCACCAAATTATGAGCAGGTCCTGATGTACAGGGGGATCAGGTGAAGTCAGGCAGCGTTGTCAGGTGGTGTCTCCGGTGTGTCGCCCTTCAGCCACAAACGAGCAGGCCCCAAAAACGCGAATTGACGCAGCGAAGCGTTGACTGCCGACGACTACAAGACAGTCCCAGGTCTGAGCTGATGGGGCGCAAAACTTGAGTGCGACAGTCGGGAGAGGAGGCTTTGGCCCGATAAAAGGAACCCTATATGGAATGACGACAATCGTGCGTTATTTTACCAACACAAGGAATGACAAGAAAATAGCAGCTGTTGATTAAAAGAATATATAGTACCTTGGATGTTGTGTGGGTTCCAGAAGTGGTGATGCAGGTCGGCTCGGCCACGTGGATTTCAGCCACGAAGAATCCCTCTATAGAGGCAACAGGAATCCCATCATCCCAGCGATGATAATGGATATCCCAAATTTGAGATCTTTTCCTAATTAATTCCAACACTAAGTAATGGAAAATCGAATGTTAGACAAATTCGAAATCATTCAAGAAACAGATCTCACGACTTTTGTGACCAGGCTGGTAGACTGCTGCAGACAAAATGGTGCCTATGAAGATCGAAGGGGCTGTCCTCGCCACATCTCACCGGAAGATCACCCTTTTTTGTGTATCTTCCCCTATACTCCCACACACATCAATCACCGGACGATATAAAATTATAGGCGGGAGATATCCCCGCGAACACCCTGTACATGGCATCACCATGGTAGTGAAAACTATGTCGATAATATCAAGAGAGGTGTCTAGACCATCAGAAAAGAAGGAATATCATTAAATCACCATTTATTTCAAGTCAGAATATATTATTGCCAGTTATTATTTTGGATTTGAAACTTCAAATATTCAAACGCGGTCATGCGCAACTGAGGATCATTGTAGACCTGAATAGTGGGGCGAAATACATCATCAACTTCTTCCCGTGCGACGACCCTTCATCACAATGTAACATAACCTATAACGCCCATACTTACAAGGAATTAGTGCCAAATCAACGAACATGTACATAATGGCGAAGATACAGAGTGCCAAATCATCATAACGAGATATGGTGCTGATTGTGAGCCGTTAGAACCCGTATTCGTGATGATAGCAAGGGAACTATGGGTCAATGTTCCATGATGACAATGTTGAAAATTCGAGAAGATGCATGCAGAGGTTCGCAGATAGTGGTCATCCGTCATTAGTGTCATTACCGTCAATAGAGACTTAACGTCATCAAGCTGACAGTGACATTTTCAATAATTACAATAATTACATAACAATGATATTTATTTGGAAATATAACGGCAACAATAATTACAAGAATGATATACTCGAAATTCAAGATGAAATTTGGCGAAATACCTGTGGACTGAATCAGTCATGTGCGACAATTCCAGGAACCAACTACCTACCTACCAAAATTTGTAAACAAAACATTCTGACCAAGAGGTATGCAATAACGATAACTAGTAGGCTAAAAATCACAATATTATTCCTTATTTACAGCAAAAATAGAGTTAGAATCAATAACAACGAACAGAGAAATACCAATCAATAGCCAGTAGTAAACATCACAGATGAATTCAATAATAAACCAATGAAAAAGAGAGTGAAAAGTAGGTGAACAATAATGCATAGCTCTGTTTTCTGCAGTATTTTCGTAACGTCATGAACGAAGTGTAACAAATTTTTAACCGCGGATAGTGCGGTTGAGTAACTGTTAGGGAACATACATTATCACAGCTCCATAGACCTTTCATAGACCTCGTGATTAGGTTTCCTTTTTTCAGAAATTCTTTCCACGTCCTGTATGATGAATATCAAATCATCATGCATCCGAAAACGAGATTAATACTTATTTCATCTCAATTTTACAATTTTCTTATCGCTTTTAGCGCACGAAAGGGAATGCCCATAAAGTTCGAAGAACATCAGTTGGATAGGATTTTTTTTTCAACTTGGAGAATTCAAGTTCTTCAATTAGATTCTTCATTTACGCAAGGAACAATATATTTTCTAATCAGTCTCTCTTGATCAGCATAAATAAGTAAATCCACTTGCTCAAGGATATCACATAAATAAATATAGGTTTGATTGTTTGAGAAGAATATAGTTCAACTAATCACCAGATTCTCACTCAATTTTCAAGGGCATGGGCTTTTCTTCCTCATATTATCAATTCATTTCAAGCTTCCTGTTATTATAGCCTCTTATCTCATTTTCTGTAGCTTCCATAATTCTCAATTCTCATATATTATACTTCCTTTCCATTGGTAATTTTTCTTTTGCTGTTTCACTAGACAATTCTGCTGCAGAAGCAGCTACCTGTATTTTTCTTGCAGACGAAACAGTATGCTTTCTAACTGAAATTAGAATTTCCAATCATGAGAAAATTAATAATTTTCCAAAATCACAAGAAGATATTATTGAGTAACCAAATTTTCAGAATGATCTCATATCCCGTTCTCAGTAAACGTCTAAGGTGTCATCGACCGTGACCCACCCTGTATACAAAAGCAATAATCAGGTAACACATACCCTTGTATAAATACTGTAGATGATTCAAACTGCAAACATACCTGACTATTGCTTCCTGTGGTGTAATAGTTTCTGTTTTCTTGGGTGTAAGAGTTTATGTTTCCTGTATATTTATAATATCAGGCGCTGGCAGCAATTTCAATAGTGTGAGCACAAATTAAAATTTCACTTCAAATGCCAAAAATTCATATACAGGGTTAGTCAAAAATGTGTACTGAGCTATCTGGGGGTGAAAGTACTGTGTTGTTACAGCAGGGTCGTGGTGTATAGCTGAGAAATAAGTCACACTCAGTCTGAAAATGAATTCATTGTTCTTTGCTGTTGGTGGGAAATCCATAGTAGTAAACCAATTTGCGGAGGTTGGCAAGTCACGTTCAACATGCATTTAGATTCTAAAAGAGTGATACACAAATATATCGCATTGAACTTCAATCACATGCAACTTTATTAACCATGTGTTATAATAATAATAAAAGTGCTTTATTGAACAAAAATACAAAATGTTCAAAAGGCTATTGACCGAAGTCCTTCTGCCCAGTGAATTATAATAATATTATGGGATATGATTATTGATGCATGTTAAAATGAGGGTTATTGATAATTAAGATACATAAACAAACAAAAAAAAATCATTGATTGAAAACTTATTGTATGGTGTCTACGTTCTTCATTCCTCTTGCAAGTCGGTCAAGCACTCATAAACGGTTCGAGCTGGGTAAACGTATCTTTGTCGGTGGTTTTGGTTCCTTTTGATTATCATTGGTTCTATCAACTCCATGTTACATTGTTTGTGGGTAAACTTTTGGGTGAGACAGGATATTCTTTCTGATATGGGTTGTGTGCCTGTCACTTCGTATAGGAGCTCGTTCGACGGATTGTGAAGAGGGTTTCTAGGGTGTCTGATTTTGGTAATGGTTCGAAGACTTGATGTTTCCGCAACTTCCAGGTTCCTTATAGCTGGTCTTCTGCAGTTGGTATATATGGGGTGAGCATATTCTAAAATGGGTCGACAAATAGTTTTGTAGATGTGGGATGCTGTTTTCACATTGATTCCTTTTTTTTTGGTGATCAGATTTTTGAAATGTTTTGCCCTTTGTATGCATTTTTTCTTTATACTTTTCGTGTGATGGTTGAAGTTGAGTTTATGATCTAATTGAACACCAAGATATTTCGCTGTTGTTGAACATCTGATAGTCTGGTTGTTTACTATAATTGAGGGTTAGTCATTATTTGGCAAGTGATTGAAAATGATCAGTTGAGGCTTCTGAGGATTGGGCTTAAGCCTCCATTTGTCGAACCATCCCTGAGTCCTGTGCATTTCAATTTGTAGCTCTTCAATTGTTTTTTGTAGAGAATTGTGGTGGCTCACAAGTGCTGTGTCGTCTGCATATTGCAATATATAATTGTTTTTGTTAATTTCTTGCTGATTTTGGTTAGCGTTGTAGATGTCATGGCAATATATATTGTATAACAGTGGAGATAGCGGAGATCCTTGAGGGACTCCTTGCTCTGGGGTGAAAGGTTCTGATTGATGTTTTCCTACTTTTACTCTTATTGAGCGTTCTGTCAGGTAGTTCCCTATCAGGTGGATCAAAAATTTAGGACAGTTTAGCCTGAATAGTTTGTAAAGCAGCCCTATATGCCAAACACTATCAAATGCTTTGTTGATGTCTAAGAAAATTGCCGCACTTTTTCTTCCAGATAGCTTGCATGTCTGAATGTTGGATGTAATAATCGATAATGGGTGGATGGTAGAACAGTTGTATCGGAATCCGTATTGATACTGGGGAATCGCGTTCCCGACTGCGTCCTCAATCAAGTTTTTTATAATTTTCTCGAAGTTCTTTCCTATGACTGGTAGTAGTGTGATAGGTCTATAATTTTCTGGTTTACTATGGTCCGTAGAGGGTTTTGGGATTGTGATGATCGTTCCTGATTTCCATTCGGGTGGCGTGTACTGGGAGTTGAGGCAATGTTCATATATTTTGATGATATATAAATGAATGTCATAGTCTAGTTTCCTCAATATTTGTTTTGTTATCTGGTCTTCTCCTGGAGCAGAATTCTTACCTTGATTTATTATTCCAAAGTAGGTCTCTTCATTGATGGGTGGGATGATATCTTGGGGTGCAGTTGTGAAGTAGTCCAAGTGCCAGTTGCTCACCTCATCATGGAATTCTTGGTCAAATTGTATGTCTTCATCTTTTGTGAAGGCTTTGGTGAAGTGTTCTGCCATGATGTTGGCTTTGTCGGCGTCTGATGTGAATTCTTCTCCATTTTTTTTCAAAGCAGGCACGTTATTCAATTTCGGTTTGAACTTTTTTTATTTGTTGCCAGTAATTACGGCCCTGTAGCTCGTTTATTGTGTCACAAGTTTCAATCCATTTTGTTTCTCTATAATGGTGTATGAGATTTTGTATATTTTTGTTATAGTTGTTCAGTGTAGCTTTAAATTCTTGATTTGGGTTTTGTCGGTATTCTCTGTACATAGCTCGTTTTTTTTTAATCAATGCGATAATGAAAGGAGGTAGTTCATGTAGGTAGTACTTTGTCTTGGTTTTGGGAGAGTTAGCTTGAACTAGTTGGCTCAGTTTATTGTTGAATGCTGTTATTATGCCTCTATTGATGTTGGGGTGTTCGTTTGTAAAAGTTATCATTTCCTCATTAATAGGGTCCATATCACATTTATTTAGATTGATTTTAGTTTCTTCCTCATTGATGATTGTTTTTTGAAGGTCAATTTCAATTTCGATTGCCAAGTGGTCTGAACCAAGATCTGGGTGCGTTATGCAGTCCGATATATTATTCTGTAGGTTCTTGGTATAAAGAACTATATCTGGAGATGAATCAGGATTGTTTGCCATAATAAATGTAGGTGGAGTGACTGCCTTCATAAATGTAGAGTTGTTCAAAAAGTCCTTGATTTGCTTGTTTTTTGTACGGTTAACATTGAAGTCCCCTATTATCAGAACATACTTGTGTAGAGCTGCCATTGTAAAAATTGTATTTTCGATATTAGAAGTTGGATGAATGTACACTAGAATAATATGTAGCTTGTCTTCTAGGAAAGGTATGGTGATATGTGAAGCTTCATTGAGGGGGTTATTAATTCTTGGGGGGTTGGCATTTTTCATGTTCAGTGATGGGTGAGTCATCATTAGGCTACCACCTCTGACATTTTGATTGACAATGTTTCCGGGTCTTTGCTGTATGCTCCAATTTCTATAACGAATTTTTGTGTTTTTTTCAATTTTCGTTTCTAGGAATAGCCCACAATTGATGTCATTATTCTCAATATAGTTGCATATCAGGTGTTTTTTGGGTAGGTAACTGTTTATGTTGGCATATAAAATTTTAAGCGTCTTGAACATTAACAGATACGACTTCTCCTAGCGTAGATTCGGTGGGTGATGGTTTATCCGGTGAGTCTAAGTCAAACATAAAAACGAAGGCTTTATTTTGTCCCGGAAAGACCACGTTGGTGTCGACATTGAATTCTTTGACAAACCTCATTTTCAACTTCTGTAGTAGTTCTGCTCTGTCCTGGTTTTTTGGTTTGTTCAATTTCCGAATATATGTGTTTACGATGTGATCATGTATCGTGTAAGGACCGTGTATTCTGCATTTTTTCAATTTAGGTTTGATTTCTCTTGACATTTTATTTAAGGGTTTGATTGTTGCATTGGGGATTCCATCTATTGGTTGTCTTGGTCTCTTTGTGCATTTAAATGACCATGCCTGGTGCTCTTCGCTATTACAAGCAGTGCATTTAGGTGGTAGGCTAGTTTTACACTGGTTGGTCGTATGGTTTTGTCCACATTTGGCGCATTTAATGTCTTCTTTGCAATTTTCTGTGGTATGGCTAAATTGTAGGCACTTTTTGCATGGTATTGGAGTTGGTTTCGGTGGATTGCTAGTGTATACTGGGTAGTGCATGTTTTTATAAAACAGACCTTCATTGAGGAGTTTCTCGTAAGACTTCAGAGAGGTAGTTATTATTCTAATATATGATGTTGGGGTGTTGAGTCTTCTAGATATGATTCTTTCGCAATATCTATGTTCAATCCCTATTGAAGTGAGGAAAGTACTAATATTCTCATCTGTTATGACTTTTTCCACGGTGGAAATAACTGCTGAGTAAGATGGTTCTTGAACTTTTTGGGTTGGTGTAGCTCTTTTTGATGGGTTGGTTTCGGTAAATTTTGTTATGATTTCTTTTTTCTTTAGATTGTCTAGGTGGTTAGTTAAGAGCAGTTTAGGGGCATCAGATTTCAGAAGAAATCCTTTGGTAGTTTGTATTATCACATCATTATTGCCTGGTTTTTCATTTTCCCAAATGTCCGCCATTTCAATTCTGTTTAAGTTTTTAGGGACATTTATGTAAAAAAGATTGTTGTATTGTTGGTTGATAATCTCATTCATTATGGCAGAGAAATTTCTCTTGTTTTTGTGGGATGGTGTTTTTGTGGGAATCTCTTCAGGATTGTTGTTTTTATTATCCGTGCTGTTTTTTGTGGGTTGAGAGTTTTTTGTGCTGCTTGTATTAGCACCTGAGCTTGTACCTGCGTTTGTATCTTGTGTCTGTTGTTGTGTGAGAGGCTTTGGTTTCTTGGTTGTGTTGTCGAGGGTTTTTCCCGCTTTTCTTTTCTTATATCTGACTTTCTTCCAAACGCCCCCATCGTCCAGCTCCATCTCACTGTATGAATCATCTTCACTTTCACTATTTGACTCCGTCATATTGGAATTGGCTCACGTACTATTATGAGTATTCAGCGGATTAAATAGGCACGTCTTTACTCGAGAGCTGCTGCTATCGAACTGGATGTGTTATAATAAACATTCATCATTTGATCTATCAATAAATACCTATTTCAAAATTTCAACTCACCTAAAAGAGTTACCGAACGCAAAATTACATTAGTTTAGCAAACCAATATAAGTTTTGATTATATTTCAGAATCGATTCTGGAGATACAAATCTTGGTGATTGTCGTCTCGGAATCCCAGGAACAAATGCCTATCAAAATGTCCGAAATTCAGAAAAAAGTTACCTGGTCCGTGAAGAAGATAAGACCTCCAATCTCTTTGTCACTCGAGCAAAAGGAGGGGTGGAGCCCCATTCAGGCACCATTCTAGACCTTACTTACCTACAAAGTTCAAGCAATGAATTCATTTAAATAAAATATATGCAAACAAAAAGTTATTATCAACAACAAATTATATCAGCCAGTTATTGTTTGGTGCTTGGATATGGATCACCAACTCCCAACCTTTCAACACGTGCCCTCAGGTGGAACCATTGAGTGATTGAACAACCATTTTACCAACCTTGGATTGAACTAATGAACTATATTCACATATTCATTATGAAACTATAATTAATAATTTGTAATAATTGTACACATGGAAATAAAAAACAATTTTATAGACAAGCATGACAACTTTTATTAATTATTGCGAATATTGCGATACTGGTAGCAGGTACATATGGTTTCAGTAAATCTTGCCTCCATAACTCATGAGTAGGTGCACACCAAGTCACTGAAAATGAGATGTTTTGTGTTGATGAAAGCTTTTCAGGTGAGAGGAATGAGAAATACCACGTTCTTCAGTATCACTTTCAGGAGCTACCAGCAGGTACGTATGATCATGGATTCTCATTTTTCTCATTTGACTCTATAGGGACCTTCAAACAGTGATAGAATTTTTTTCATCTCGGATATAATTGCTGAAGACATGTTGTTGGCCTTCAGCAGAACAAGATCGCCTGTTTCAGAAGAGATTACTCTCCTTCCTGGATTGCGATAGTTTCTACGAGCAGCTTTCCTGGTTACTGTTGCTTCAGCAAGAACTAATTTTTCGTTCAGAGAAATCCTATCATTTCCTTCATTTGGAATTTTCAAATGTTTGGGAAGAAGTTCCACACGATCACTTCCTAGCTGTAATTCACTCGGAGAATATCCCGTAGATTAGTGAACAATTTCATTCAGAAACTCACAGAACTTGGGCACTTCTCTACCGATACTTCCACGGGAAATGTTCTTCGGAAATCTCTGTTATCATCCCCTCACTAGCAATACCAGTCAGACGAACTAGACAAGCCCAGTCAGCACATCCTTTCGTTGTCAACCTCGAAAGATGTCGAACAACACTTTATCAAAACTCCTTCATCCATAGAACGGCTAGGCTCTGGAATTCATTGCCTGAGGAAGAATTCCCAACAACATATAATCTCCAGAAGTTCAAAAAAAATTCCAATACCTACCTCCTATCCCTATCCTCCCTAGGAACGCACGATGTTTTTTGAACATTATTGGGATTCCCTTTCGTGCGCTCCAAGCGATAAAAAAAATGATGCGTTCTGCGAGATTTGCTGCAGGATGTCGAACAGTAGTGTATACTAATTTCACATCATCATTGTCTCTGGTACTTTTCCAAATCTTGGGAGTAAATTGAGTGCCTCTACCTTGAAGAATTCTTCAAGGTTCTCCATTAGCTGGAAAATATTCCTGGAATAGATTCACTATTACCAGTAGATACATCGCGGCTTCGTATGAGTAGTCCATAGATATCCATGGCAATTATATCTTCCCTACTTTCAGGAATAATGTTGGTTTGGGGAGGAGCAGGTAACACAGATGTTTTTTCCCGCTGACAAATCTCATCGGCTCTCACCCAACCCTTGATTCTACGGTTCAGATTTGTCCTGCATAGTTCTGCCCTCATGAATATCCAGGTTTTATGGACTCCCACATGTCCAAGTGTAGAGTGATACTCCTGGATGAATGTTTCTATTAGTTGGCTCCGAACACACAACAGGTACTGACGTTCATCACTACCTCTTTTATAAAGAACTCCATCATGTAGTATGAATAGTTTTCTTACCTTTTGTCCAGTTCTAAGTACATGCTCAATTTGTCTAGGTTTTTCATCATTTTGTTGATGTTGACCCTCTTATAGGTCGTGAATTAGTTACTCGCTTGGCTTTTTGACAAGAGGTTTTTGATCATTTCACCATCCATCCCTATTTACCCCCAAATAAAGAGACAGGAGAATTTTCATATAAAATTAATATTTATTGATTAAATGAAGAGATCATGAATTATTGCTGCCCTATGGCAGGTTAGCAAAGGAAAAAAACAACACAAAAAACAGCACTTACATTATAACGTCTAGCAGGAGGTTGACCAGCAGGCTTGAAGTCGGCGAACATTTTCAATTGATGATCACTAAAATGACTTGTGCCGATAATGAATGAATGCCTCATCGATTCGGGTACTATTGATATTCGGAATCGATGCTAGGTTCGCAATTTTCCACAATGGGAACGGTCGTTACCTTTCGATACCGCTTACCTAGGTATTATCGCCGCGATGGATTTTTTTGCAAATTATAAAGAAGATGATGTCTATGAACTTCGCTGTCCTGATCGAACTACATCGTACTGAATGTTTCAATTTGGAAAAGGTAATTATTGATAAAAGATCTTGAAACGAACGAGAGTTTGAGTGGTGTTAATTCATAGGCATTTATCCTTCTTGACACATCTTCCCCCTTCAAGAAAACTGGTCCCTTAGTTTTTTGAGTACTTATCTACTCAACTTTGAGATACTAACAAAAAAACAATGAAGTTGAAAAAATAATATAAAAAATTACAAAAAAAAAATTGCTAATATAAATATGGTAACAAAACAAACTATGTAAAAACTTCACAAACGATGATATTTCCACAATTCTCAAACACACGACATGTTTCGCTAACACAGTAGCTTCGTCAGGTGATATACTGGTACAATGAACTAAACTAACGTTGGCTTGCTTAACTTTTATATATCTTACTTTCCCAACCTGTCGACAGGTACGATAAACCTCTATTTTCGGAAATTAGGCACAATATCTACATTAAAATACGGTGTACCGGATAAACGTGAAAGAGTTGATAGCAAATACCATAGACATATAAAAAGAGGGGAGACATAACATTTCATTCATAAAACACCATTTGTTTACAATCATACATACTGCCGAAGTTTCAAATGAGTTAGAAAGAGATGGCTTCAAAAAAATGCAAAAATGGCAACGCTGTAGGCTGTGCGTCAATTTCACACATTTCTTTACCAGTACCGTTGGTTTCTTTGGGGGGGATGTTGAAATGTAAACAATACGATCAAACTAGCTTCATTTATTACTGGAATATTATATCGACATAATACCATGAATAAGTACATCATATGCACAATTTACAAAATATTTATTCATTCCTGAATAATATTGTTTTTGTATTGATACTTCTAGATCTATTTGTTTTGCTTGCATCTAGTTTTCTTATGGTTTCATAATAAATTCTTATGTTGAAATAATATTTCGAATACAGAAGTGGGTACATTATTTAAAGTTTTAGTAATTAATATATTTGATAAATTTTTATTCTTTCGATTGAAAATTCCTTGTGTGTTATTGAAAAATCTGAAAAATGTTTCCTCTTCTTTGCATAGATCCACCACAAATTTAGATGGTTTCAAAAGCCTCCCATAAGTTTTTCGTTTTTGTAACTGAGAAGTTGCATCTTCACTTTTCAAACAGTTCAAGCATTTCGAACAGTCTACAAATTTTTTCACACCTTTAACTACAAATCCGGAAATCTAAGATACAATATCTTCTACATAACATGTGAGTTTCCACGCATCAGACATCACATAATTTTCCTTTATATTTTCCTCAACTGTTTTTAAATAGTTTTTATAGTCATCCCCGTTCTCAACTTTTTCTCTTATTTCTGTATTCAAAACCTTTGGTACGGATCCATTCGTTAAAATTGGAATTGATTCCAAATCTACGGCGTTTCCCGTTTTGGGCGCCCTAATTTCTGAGTGGACCAATAACCTTTTATAAGCAGCCTCGAACTGTCTAGCTGTGGGATTATTATTATATCCACCTTTACTCCTCACAGCTCCAAAAAATAATTCCAGGTGATCCTGGGATAACTTGTAGGTTAAAATATATTTCAAATTTTTTTTTCCTCAACATAATATTTGTACATACCTTGTAAACTTTCCATACAAACTAGAAAGCCCAAAAATCCCGTTTTCCTTTGGGATTGCAAAATTGGCCTCCCTTTTAGAGTAAGTCCAATAATATACGATTTAATTGTTTTGAAATATTCACGAATAATTTCTATATTGCTTTTTGATAAATGTTTTTTGAATGAATACTTTGCAAATCTGTTACGAGAGTTAAAAATATCAAAGAGATTATTGAAATTTAATAAAAAATCAGAGGTAGCCTCAGAGTTCTGAAAATCGGGGCATTTTATATCATCTCTAAGGAAAGTTAGAGCATCGCTCACACTTTTACTAAGTGTTTGAGCTGCCAGACGAACTTTCATCTTCTCCCTGTCCCATTGAAGGTGTCTCATTCTTACTTTTGTAGCAGCATGCAGCCCTTCTGAGTTTTGTTTTTCTACTAATAGGGTTATGTAACTCCATTTTATATTTGATTTGTTTTCATCAATAATCTCTTCTTGGCTAGCTAAACAGTTCCTAACAAGCTTAATCATGTGACATGGATCAAAATAAATGAAAACAGGTTCTTTTGTTATAGGATGTTCAAATTTTGTTTGTAAATGGAGGGGGTTGGAGAAATTTGCCCCAAGCTTCTCACACATTGAAATATTTGCTGGTGCTCCATCAAAAGTCAAAGATGTTATGATTACTCCACTTTCGTGCAAAAATTCCAAGCATTTCTTCACCAACTCTACTTTCTCTGTTGCTGACAACCCATCGATCAAAAAGTATCCCACTGGAATTTTCCAGGAGGAATTTATGCCAACTACCATAAAAACCAACGCTTCTCTAGCTTCTGGTAAACTGTCGCTATCTATTGTAGTTCCCAAGTCCACATACCCTGTAAATTTGGAGCCAGTCCATTCTACTTGCTTCCTTATGGACATTTCATCCATCACCAAATTGCAAAGGATTGGACGAGAAGAACTATTTTGCTTTGAAATTAAGGCATTTAGTGCCTCTTGAGTAAATCCGGGGCTGCCATCAACAGATCGATACCACCTTGAAATCGTTCCTAAATGTGGCAAACTCCTATTGAAAGTATTCCTTACAAAATTGTAGGCTTTTGGCGAGTAAAACGATAAGGTCAAGGCAAAGGAACGCAATGAAGGGTTATATTTTTGCCTGATGGGTCCTTTCAACATCCTTTCAAAAATGTCCTGAGCTGGTCCAGCAAGTGAAGCCTTGAAAAATTATAGGTACTATTAACATCTACAGGGTGTTTCATGAAGTTCTCCCATCACTGATGTTCTATAGGTTATTTCCTCGGTTATTTCTAGTCAAAAAGTCTTTAAGAAAGGTCATGTGAATATGTGTCCGATTCACATAATTATTATTTTTCTTTTATTCACAGATGTGCGGATAAATGTATTGGAGTAGGCTATAGTGAAAATCTCTTCTCATGAATCAAGAGTTTTGACGTGGTATATGGACCTGTGACTGTTGGCGGTTCGTGTCGATTCCTAGGCTGCATGTTTGTAATGCCGTCGAGTGTGGTTCTCCGTATCGCATGTAACAAGAGAGAAAAAATATCGGCAGTAAGTTCATACAAAAAGCACATATAAAACATCCTAACTAATTATAAAATAATTGAATATAATTGACATAACTTAGTCGATCAGCGATCTCTTAAAGCAAAACTACCTTAGTTAATAGGGGGTTTTCATCCAGCTCTAGAACATATCTATTTCTTCGAATTATTGTTCTTTCTGCTGGTTCAGGGGTTTGTATTTGTTTCAGGTTTTTTTGCAAAAAAATGAAAACTTGGCACTCAACTTGTAGCAGAGGTATGAGAAGAAGAGTAGGAAGGCCGTACACAGGAGGGAGAATAAGACGTCGTGGTGAGTTTTACTTTCTCCACCGGCTTGTACCTGTGCTGCCATTGGGAGAAGTGCCAGGTTCGGGTGATTTCAGAAACGGATATACATCACACAAATTGACAAGATTGAATTCCAAATAATGAAGATGGAATCACCATATCAGAGTAGGACCAAGTAGTTTTATCTTCAATAATTTCTAGAATTTCATGCAAGTGTTCTTGAGATGATGTTAAATTTACATGGGAAATATTCAATGTCCAATTAGTGTTCAGGCATTCTGTAATGTTACTGAAGGTTGGCACATTCGATTTTGAATCTAAATTAATGATGAAGGATTTCAGGTTTGACCATGCAGCAGGGATTATGTGGGAAATAGCGGTTGTGTGAGGGAAATTTTGATAAATGGGTATCTTATGGGATTATTTCCTTATTATTCATAGACAATTTACAGTTACAAGGGATAGTTACTTCTATTGCACCAGGGGTATCATAATCTAATTCAGGGAATTCGGTAAATGAGTTAGGGCATCTATATTTGTTGGTTTTTTAGGGTGGGTTATTATGTAGGTTTCATCTTCAATTTCAGAAATAACGGTTGTTGAAGATTTGTGGCAACTTAATGGTCAGTGGTGATTAATGTCTTCTATTGTCGCTTCTGTAAATATTTTTTTAGCGCAGGCTGGTCCATGAGGGTAATCAGCTGAGAAGCGAGGTAAATAACAAAGTTTGTCGTGATATGGTTTACAGTGCTGAAGGCCTGTACCAGATATTTGTCTCAATTGTACCGAATTTTTGGAATTATAGATTGCCAATAAAACCGTATCATGAATAATTTTGCACGTTTGGTTTTGCCACGCAAAAGGGGTGGTTATTAGTTGAAAAAGGTCCCAATGATGAGAAACTTGAGTTATAGGTATGCAAATGTGAATGATGCTGTTCTCCTCAGTAAATGAACAGTCACATATTGGGAGTTGATAATATTTGGAGATCTCATTGATTGGAATACCTCATACCTGCTCTGAATTTTGTAATCCCCTCAGTAGATTGCTTGGATCATGTAAAAGTATAGAAGGGTATAAAATTGCTATGGGGATTCGATGTTGGCGGCAAGATGTCAGGATACCTTGTCTTTTCATGGCCCTACTTACTGGGATAACATTTTCCAAATTCTGAAATTCATTGTGCAAAATTGCGATCAAAATATTATTTTGCCTGTGTTCTTTCGAGAAAATGTCATTTTTCAAGCTGCTGATGAAAGTTTCTAGATCGTGAATATGTTTTTCAGTTGTCGTGAGTGGCATCATGACTTCTTCCTCATATTGCTCGAATTTCTCTGAATTTCAGCTTATGGATTTCAAGAATTTTGTTAGTCCTCTGAGATTCAGAAGTTTTTGTTCGAGTTTATCCTCATTCATAACTAGACCTTTTAATTTATTGTCAGTGGCAACCCCACAACACCAGTTGAGTGCATCTCCCAAAAAATCTAATGATCGCTTGTTTAAGAAATAACGTTTCTCGTACTCTAAATAATTTTTCAGGAAACTCTGTGACAATCGTTGAAATTCATTGTTGAATGCTTCTTGAAGTGAATTTAGCGTATCTATCGCTCTGCATTCATTTGAAGAACGATCGATATTCTTCGTGCAAATAC
Organism: Phaedon cochleariae; assembly: GCA_918026855.4. Taxonomy (NCBI): domain Eukaryota; kingdom Metazoa; phylum Arthropoda; class Insecta; order Coleoptera; family Chrysomelidae; genus Phaedon; species Phaedon cochleariae. The sequence continues at coordinate 40,621,075 of OU896711.1, forward strand.
CTATATCGTTATTTTCCAAATGTTTTCAGTCTACGTCCTCGTGCCAGTTAGATTGGTAAATGAGAGGGATTGTAGTCTCTTAACTCACCGTTTGGGGAAGGGGCTTCCAAAAGGCGCTAGCTGTAACCTCTAAATTGTGAGTCGTACTGACGCTTGTTATTACTGGGCAGCTGAACCTGAAGGATTATTGAATTACTGAATTGTAATGAGTTCGGAAGAAGCAAGGAATTTTCACCTTTGGATACGTTTTTGGGGACTAAAAATATTGTTTTAAGGTGGCTATGTTAGTGAATAAACTTTCTGAAGGTTCAGAGGGGTATGAATTCAGCTATTCACGGTTGAAAAAACTTAAATTTAAATATAACTATATATACATAAAAAACTATCGATCTATAGTACAAATAAACAAAAATACTTCTGAGACAAAATGAATTTCCCGTCAGCCTATCTTCCGGGTATTAATCGGGTTTAGGGGTCCATTGGTCGTGGTAAGGGAGTATACGACCTACGTGGACAACTTCTTTTCTAGAGTTCGCCGCAGTACCATTTTTGATCTCATAGTCCACATTGCCAATTCTTCTGTTTATAAAATATGGACCAAACCATCTGAGTTGTAGCTTGTCGCTTCGGCCCACTTTTCGAACTGGGGTGAAGACCTTCACTTTATCTCCCACGTAAAACTTCAAGTGTCGATGTTTGGCGTCATATCTCTCCTTGACATCTCCCTGCCTTCTTTTGATGTTTTCGACTGCGTCGCACTGCACAGCAAGGGCTCGCTCCCTTATCTCCATGGCATCTGGAGAGCTTATGCCCGACATCAGGTTAGCCTCAGTGGGATTGATTGGTTCTCTCGCGTATACTAACATGAAAGGTGAATACTTCGTCGTGTCCTGTGTTTTTTTTTATGTTCTGGTTCCCACGAAAAGGGATATCCTGTAATGTTCAGAGAATATCGTGAGAACCAAGGGAAATAAGGTAAGAATTGGTGTTGTTCTTGAATTTCTGGAGTTTATATGCGAAAGTGACATGACATTTGTTGTCGTTCGCCCTTAAGCATTGTAGCATGTAGTCTACCCTTTAGCGTAACGTCAACCCACTCGTTTTTAAAATTCTCCGCCTGGTGTCGGGCATACAGTGAAGAGACACTTCGAAGACACAGAACGAACCAGACGTGTTGTTGTTGTAATAAACACATGGGTAGAAACGTATTGTTTTATTCAACACTCATCCCAATCGGTTTGTTCCGTGTTCGTATACATCGACAGCATGTTCGCCAGGCTCCCATTGAATCTTTCTACCAATCCGTTGTAGCTAGGGTGGTATGCTGTGGTGTATTGGTTGACGCTTCCCATTATGATTAGAAATTCTTTCACCAGTTGTGACATGAAAGTTTTTCCTCTGTCACTCAGCAGATGCCTTGGGGAACCATGGCGGGTAATTATTTTTTCCAGAATGAATTTCGCAACTGGGCCTGCCTTACCGTTAGGTAGGGCTTTAGTCTCGGCCCATCTGGTTGGGTAGTCAGTCGCTACCACTATCATGGTTTTGCCATTCCTGCTTTTGTGGAAGGGACCTAGAAGATCTATTCCTATTTCTTCAAAAGTGGTACCTACCGGAATGGGTTGTAAAAGTCCCGCTGGTTTCATGTACTCCTGTCCTTTTCTTGCTTGGCAGTAGGTGCATCCTCTGACGAATTTTTTCACGTCTTTGTACAGGTCCGTTCAATAGTATCTAGATTTGATCTTGTGCAAGGTTTTTGCTATTCCTAAGTGGCCAGAGAGTGGTTCACTGTGATTTGTTACTAATATTTCACCGATTAGATATTTAGGAATCTCTAATAAATTTTCAAGTTCTTCGGGATTCGGATTCGACTTATACAACATACCATCTATGAGTCTAAAATTGTTTGGTCGCTTTCTTAGGCCGATTGTAACGCAAGTGTCTGTGGGGTCCTGTATTACCTCGACTAATTCTTGTAGTACTGGGTCCAGTAGTTGTTCTCTTTCTATGTCTGATGGTAATAGTAAAAAAGTGGGGATGTCTTCAATACTGTTATCGTTTTTCTCCCGTTCTTGTGAACAATGCTGTAGTCATATTCTGATAATTTTAAAGACCACCTGGCAAGTTCTCCAGTTGGGTCTTTCAAGGATTTAATAAAGCGAAGTGCGTGATGATCTGTTACAATTTTTACTAGCATGCCATATATCAGATGGTGGAGATATGACAGTGACCAAATTGCTGCAAGTCCTTCTAACTGTGATGGTGTAGTTAGTTTCACTTCTTGACAGGCTTCTGCTGATATATGCTACTGGGTGGAACTGTTTGTCTTCACCTTCTTGCAGCAGTATTGCGCCATTGCCTATGGTACTTGCGTCAACCCTCAGCTCGCATTCTTTATTGGAGATGAGGTGTTGTAAAACTGGTGCTGTTAAGAGTTTTCTTTCAAGTGTCTCGAAGGCTATTTATTACTGTTCTCCCCATTCGAATTTTTCGTCTCTTTTGGTTACTAGGTGTAGTGGGCGAGCGATTTTAGCAAAATTCTGGATGAACTTCCGGTAGAAATTACATAGGCCTATGAAAATTTGAACTTGCTTTATGCTTTTAGGCTAGGGAAATTTTCGATCGACCTGGAGATGCTCTGGTCTGGTGAAATACCATTATCGCTAACAATGTGTCCCAAAACTTCAACAGTTTTTGTTTTCATATAATTACATTTACTCGGTTTTAATCTGAGACCTTCATCGCGTAATCGCTAAAATACATCTTTCAATTTTTTCAAGTGTTCCTCCAGTGTGTTTGAGAATATTACAATATCATCAAGGTAAATCAGGACATCCTTTCATTTCTTTTCTTCAAAGACTCTATCAGCAAGCTGCTGAAACGTTCCTGGTGCGTTGCATCAACCAAAGCTCAAGACGTTGAACTCAAAAGTGCCGTGACCTTGTGTAGTGAATGCAGTGTATTGTTTAGAGTTTCCTTCTATTTTCACTTGCCAATATCCACTAAACATGTAAGAGTGGAGACATATTTTGCTCCTCCGAGAAATGTTAGAATGTCATCCATATTGGTGATTGGGTAAGTCGATTTTTTTTTTGTTACACTGTTCAACTTCCTGTAATCTACGCAAAAACGAATTGAACCATCTTTTTTCCTGACTAGCACAACGGGACTTGCCCAGGGTGAGTGACAAGGTCTTATTATGTTGTATTCAAGCATCTCAGATATTTGTTCCTCCATTATGTCCCTCTCTTTATGGGACACCTGGTAGGGGCGACATTTTATCGGTTTTGCATCTCCTACGTCTATCTTTTGCTCAATGATGTCTGTCACACCCATATGTCTGGTGGCCTTGGAGAACACATCCTCATATTCCTCTAGAATTCCCTTTAATTGTGTTTTGAATATACCTTCTTCTATGTGGCTTAAGTCGTGATCTGCCAAGGTAACTTGTTCATCACATTCTGCTGTGTAGAGTACCAGGGCTGTATTTGATATGTCATCATCTTCTTTCGAGAGCCATCCGACTGTGGATCCTTGGAACAGTTTGATTTGTTGATGTCTTAAGGTACACATGAGAATTGATGGTTGATCCAAGAAGTGAGGCTTTTCGATGCAAATGAGGCCATTTTTCAAACAGAATTCTTCATTGAGTCTGAAGTTGTATTGATGTGTTTCATCATATTCCGAACCATCCTCAGTGTGTACGGGCAAGAAATAGTTATCATTGGGTAGTAAGATGAAATCTTTGGAAATTTTGATTCTTATTTCATGTTTATTTTCTGCATTGTCGAGGTTTTGCATTCATGATTTATTAGCATTATTATAGAAGTATGTTCTTCTGCTTCGATGTCACTATCATCAATCTCATTTCAGAAATCTCCAGGGAGGGGTAATATGAGTCAGTCACTAAGTTCCGCCCATTCCGAAGTATCTTCTTCCTCAAGTAGATATTCCCCTGTTGCGTAACTAGTTGCCGGCATGCTGGAGTTCATAACTGGCTCGCTTGTGTAGTTATTTTCATCCTTGAAAGTTTTCTGCCCTCTGGTGGCTACTCTGGGTGTGTCTGATATTGCTTCGATGGTATTCATACTGCTCCTAATGCTGGTTATACATTCCTCCTGGTACCAGTTTTTATAGTTTATGGAGTTATCTGGATCAGAGAAGGGTGTAAGTCATCTCTGGGTGTCCTGTGCTATTCCTCTGTAGTGAATTCAATATAGGTATGATATTTTCCTCACCTAAGGTGATAGAGTTGAGTTGACAGCCTTGCACTTTCTCAGGAAATCCATTCCCAGTATAAGAGGGTAGGGTAACTTGTCAATCACTATTGTTTCACATGCTGTGTCCGAAATCCCGATTTGTTCTGATATCATGACCTTGCCTAACGTAGGGATTCTTCTGCCTCCGACTGCCGATGAGAATTTACTGTTGAAGTTTGGAGTAAAGCTGCTAATCAGTTCTTTGATTACAATATTTTGTTCCGCCCCAGTATCTAATATTATTAACTTGATTGTTAACCAGTCCGTCAATCGTCAAAATATTATATGATCTTGATTGATTGGGCACCCCGTTTGTAGATAGGACGACACGGAGGTTTAATTGTGGCGCCCATTGACGTTTGGGTTCTGTCTGCTCCGACAACTAGAAGAAAAATGGCCCACTCTCCCACAATTGTAGCACTAGGGTCTGCCATCTGTAGTTCGTGTATTGGGGATATTAGAATAGTTATGCTGATTCGTGTGATTCTGCCTGTTATTTTGTAAATTATTCCTAATTCCCGTCTGGTAGTTTTGTTGAAACTTTCTAGGGTTATTTTGTGGTTAATCATTGTAGTTATTGAATCTTTGTCCTGAAAATTGATTGTTCTGATTTTGTTTATAATTAGGACGTTATTGATAGTGAAAATTTGGCCTTTGGTTTCCTCGGAACTGCTCATTTTGTTGGTTCCTGGGTTGATAATGATTCGAATAATCAGTATATCTGGATTGAAAATTGTTACGTTGGTTATACTGGTTTCTCGGAGGACTATTCGTTGAATTTTGAGGCGTAGGGTCCATACTAGATCCTGTATTACCTTGTGTGGCTAGTGGAATGGAATTCAGGGATGATTTTGACATTATATCGTCCAATTTATTTATGGTCTCACCAGTATTTAGGCTGCATAAACCTCTGGTTTGATTCCGTTTTCGAGAACTTGCGAAATTCATCAGGGTTCAATGATGGATCATATTCGTGGAACGTCTTCAAATCGTATAGGTAGGACTTGACCGATTCGTTATCCCCTTGCTTCGTATGGAGTAAGCGGCTTTCCAAACTCCTCTTGTTGTCCTCGTCTCCGAATCCGTTTACGAAGTCGTTGCTGATTATCGTCCAGGTGTTTCGAGCATTTCCCTGCTGTTCACCGTAAATTTTATACCAGATCTTTGCTGCACCTACCAGGAAAGTTCCCAAGTAATAAATCTTCAGCTTGTCATCCCAACCGTTTGCTATTGCTATACGCTCATAGCTTTTAATAATAATGATAATAATAATAATAATAATAATAATAATTTATTTCCAAATGACCAAATGATATCATACAAAATTAAATTTGGGGAGAGTAAAGACATATCGAAAATGAGAAGTCGACAAGCCCGCTGAAATCATAAGATTAGTTCGTGGGTATCATGACTTCAGTAAGCTCAAAAATCTTGAAAACAATTCTTACTCACATGAAAATATATAGAGTTGATCAATTACAATATTGTACTGATGAAAGAACAATGTAAGTATCATTCGACATTAGGTATAAGAAATACAAACAAAAATATCACCTACCTACCTATTTGGTTTTCAAACGAAAAAGAAAGGAAACAAAGGAAAAAAAAAGAAAACAGGAAAAAAGGAAAAGGGAAAAAAGAGCCATAAGTAAAAGTAAGACAGTACATAATTGAATAATAGTAATAATAATAATATCTCTGAATAACTAATGATAATGTGATTTGGATTTGCTTGACTTCATTTGATTTCTATTAATTTATGAAAATAGCTACGTGGAAAGTTCAGGAGCCAGTGTATCAGGCTTTTTCAAAAATGCAGTGAATTAGCATGTTGCTTCGTTATTTCAGGTAACTGACGATAAATGTGCGGTGCCAGAAAAAGGAACGACCTCTGAACTATAGATTTTGTCACTTTTATATTTTTTGTTTTCATTTCTCTTTTATGTCATGGTCATGTTGTATTTGGATTGAGTCATCGCGATTTTTATGTTGTATAATTGAAATTTTTTTGATGTCAATATGTCTTTTGTCGAGTAGTTCGCTGTCTTTGTATAGAAGGTCGGTGGGATAGGTTTTTTTGTCGTATATGATTTTTATGAAAATTTTCTACATAACTTCGAGTTGATGTATGTGATTTTCATAAGTTCCTCCCCATCCCGCAATTCCATATCGAATAAGTGACTCTACAAGAGAGTAGTAAATTTGCTTGAGGTGCGGAATATCTAATATCTTTGTCAGATGCCTAAATTTGAAAATAATGTATCTCAATTTTTCCACGAGATTTTTAATGTGAATGTTCCATCTCATATGTTTATCGATTTCGACACCCAGATATTTTATATGTGAAACTTCTTGGATTGCAATAGGAGGATTATTATCTGATGTGAGATGTCCATAATTTAGAGTGTTGTATCTGTTGGAGCTAAAAGCTATGAATTTCGTTTTTTCAAAAGTTATTGTCATGGACATATCATCAAACCAGGATTTTATTTTTTTCAAATCATCTTCAGAAATTTCTTTGACTTCATTCCAAGAATCTGCATCATAACTTATGACTTTGTCATCTGCAAAAGATGATACAGTTCCTTGTGTATCTATGTGGAGAAGACCGTTAATATAAACTACTCAACACTAATTTCGTCGCACACCAAAATGTCGCCCCTGTTATAATGTGAATAACTTTTTTCAGTTCAGAACAATTTGAATTTGGTTTACATCGTTCGATAGCCCAGTCCTTCAGCTATAATCTTGTTCTTCATTGAAACATAAGGGTATCCACATAAAATTTCTACATGGTGTTTTCCGACACTGTGCAAAATTTCGGAATATTCAAAAGGCTCTCAAATGGTGAATTTTTTTTTTCTCGACTTCGACAACAGAGGCATGAAGATGATCTCATTACCTCGAGATGTTTCGCGAATCAACTTCCTATCTCTCTTATTTACAGAGTGATCTCAAAAAATCAACTTTTTGGTTTTGCAGCCAAAACTTTTTTCTACGTCAACCGATTTTAGAAATCTTAGGCTCATTTTGAAGATAACACTTCAGATGAGGAGATCTGAATATCAGATTTGACTCAAGATGGCTATCAGAGATCTAGAGTTTTCTTGAAAGTGACCCAAATCTGGAACGCCCTCCGAATCTCAGTTGGGAGGAGAATTGAATGAAAAGCAACTTGTTCTCGGAAGAACAATTCATTCTGGATGCGTTCATATTTTCCTCGCTCTCAGTAGTCAAGAAAATGCGTGAGAAAACACAATTGAAACATGTTCTTGCAGAAACATCAGATAATTTCTCCTCTGTAATGCATGGCCCGTAACCAACGTTACAAGAATCATAGTAAGTGACTGACAAGTCAGGTTAGACGTCGTTTTCGAATCATAAACAGATTTCGATAGTTTCGATGCCGCATCTAACACGAATGTGGGTGACAACTTTGTTCTCGTTGATGACAATGCGAGACCGCATAGGGTTGTTGGTACATCATTTATGATGAGCCTTGGCTGGTCGGGTTTGTCAGTCCATTGTGATTCTTGTAACGTTGGTTACGGGCCATGCATTACAGATGAGAAATGGTCTGATGTTTTTGCAAGAACATGTTTCAATTGTGTTTTCTCACGCCCAATTCTTGACTACTGAGAGCGAGGAAAATATGGACGCATCCAGAATGAATTGTTTTTTCGAGAACAAGTTGATTTTCATTCAATTCTCCTCCCAACCGAGATTCGGAGGGCGTTCCAGATTTGGGTCACTTTCAAGAAAACTCTAGATCTATGATAGCCATCTTGAGTCAATTCTGATATCCAGATCTCTTCATGTGAAGTTTCATCTTCAAAATGAGCCTAAGATTTCTAAAATCGGTTGACGTAGAAAAAAGTTATGGCTGCAAAACCAAAAAGTTGATCCGCGAAACATCTCGAGGTAATGAGATCATCTTCATGCCTCTGTTGTCGAAGTTGAGAAACAATTTGTTTTCACCATTTGAGAGCCTTTTGAATATTCCGAAATTTTGCACAGTGTCGGAAAACACCATGTAGAGATTTTATGTGATTACCCTCATGTTTCAATGAAATACGAGATTATAGCTGAAGGACTGGGCTATCGAACAGTGTGAACCCAATTCAAATTGTTTTAAACTGAGAAAAGTTATTCACATTATAACAGGGGCGACATTTTGGTGTGCGACGAAATTAGTGTTGAGTAGTTTATATCGAGAAGAGAACAGGTCTCAAGACTGTACCTTGAGGAACCCCATATTCCACCTCTCTTTCATCACTCAATGAATTCTCGATTTGCACTGATTGTTTTCTGTGCGACAGATAAGATTTCATCAACTGCAGAATGATTCCCCAGCAGCGCATGGCCGACCGTATCGGAGGCCTTAGCCAAATCGAGGAATATACCTAGTGTAGCTCGATTTTTATCGATATTTCAATCAATATTATTTGACAAAGATACAATGGCATCTTCGGTTGGTATCCTTTGTTTGAATCCGAACTGTTTGTCAGAGATAAGGTTATTTTTTGTTAAAAATGCTATGATTCTATTTTTAATAATTGTTTCGATTATTTTCGCCAGGTTTGATACGAGAGATATAGGCCTATAGTTTGTCATTTGAGTCGGATCACCTTTTTTGAGAAGGGGTTTGATGAGCCCCTTTTTAAAACTACTAGGGAAATGACCTTTTATGAACATTTGAATAATGATATGAGTCAACGGATCTTTAATATAACTAGATAATAGTTTTAGTACCTTTGAGCTAATAGTATCTATGCCAGGTGCTTTTCTGATTTTTAGATACCTGATCACATTTTCCACTTCAACGTTATCTGCTGGGTGCCAGAACAGCGAATTTTCTATAAAATTTCTTTCAATTACAGAAGGCGTTGGCTTGGTGATATGTTCAGCTAAATTTCTTTCTATTTCTGAGAAGTATTCATTGGAGTTGTTGGCAATGTCTTCTTCGTTCGTTATTGTCTCATTATTCAGTACTAATTCCTTCACTGGATTATGATCTTCATTTTTGTTTAGATATTCATTGACAGTATTTTATAGTGCCTTCGATTCATTCTTATTGAGATCTTATTTGTTTTTGTAATAACTGGATCTTGTATAGTCGATTGATTTATTAAGTTTTTTTTATATTTTTTGTATTCACGTTCTTTTGTAGTGTTGTCTATCTCCAATTTATGTATTTTGTATAATGTTTGTTAAGTTTCAACAGATCCTACCAATGCATTTGCTATCCATGGTTGTCTCTTTTTTACGCTATACCGGGTGGCTACGGAAGTATTGCCTACGGAATATCTCAGTTATAGTATGACGTAGGTTTGTGAAATTTGGAGCGTCGATGTAATGACATAAGAGCTAGAATTTGAGCATATTGACATGTCAAAGTTAACTTCCGGTCTGACCGGAAGTAACATCAACTTTCTTATTTTAAATGGAAACCCTATTTTTTTTCTTTTCCCTTTATTCAGCATTCAATTCCCTTTCTAATGACATATCACATGTTGGTATCTAACCAGAAACTAAATCAGAAAAAAAATATTATTGAAATTCACCGAGTAGGCCGTGGAAGCAAAATGAAAGCCAAAAAATGACTTTCTATTATATCATTAGAAAGGAATTTTAATGCTGAATAGTACAGGCAAGAAAAAGTTGTATGTTCCTATTTAAGTTATGGACCTACAGAGTATTGTTTTTTTCCCAATTTTTCCAATATTTTTTTGGCGGCTTTTTATAACGCCGACGAATGAAAATAAAATATTACAGTAGTAGCAACTGTTTTCGAGTGACGTATGGTTTCCATACCCAACTTTTCAATTTTTGTATTTCATTTTGCTTCCACGGCCTACTCGGTGAATTTCAATAATAATTTTTTTCTGATTTAGTTTCTGGTTAGATACCAACTTGTGATATGTCATTAGAAAGGGAATTGAGTGCTGAATAAAGCGAAAAGAAAAAAACATAGGATTTCCATTTCAAATAAGAAAGTTGATGTTACTTCCGGTCAGACCGGAAGTTAACTTTGACATGTCAATATGCTCAAATTCTAGCTCTCATGTCATTATATCGACGCTCCAAATTTCACAAACCTACTTCATACAATAACTGAGATATTCCGTAGGCAATACTTCCGTAGCCACCCGGTATAGTTTCCCTGTTTCATTAGCCATTCGAGTAGCAGATTGTATTTTTTTCAATTAGATTATGTGACGCCACATCCGAATCTTCAGAATGATAGATATTGTCCCAAGTCTCGTTTTCTATAATATGTTTAAGTTTATTTTCGTCAATTTGAGAAAAGTATTCAATGTTGGGTTCATTATCTTTTAATCGTCAGATTTACAACAGAGAAATAATGGGAGGATGATCAGTTATATCACTTTCGTAGACGAACGATTTATATTTAATTTTACTTCATTTCTATTCTTTACAAAAATATGACTGATACAGGAACTTGAACAATTCGAAATTCTAGTGTATGCATTGATTAGTGCCCTGTCTCCGAATTCGCTAAGAATATTGAGGTATTCTTGACTATGATTTTTGTTAGATTTTATATCTATGTTGATGTCGCCAACAATGAAATGGGTATGAGTTTCCGCCATTTCCTTCAAGAAAGTTTTCTAATTGGGAATTGAAGATGAAGGGGCATATACCGTGAGGTCTATAGAGTGCAGTAACAAGAATTGTTTGTTAATCCACTCGGAGCGAAATATTTATTATTTTTTCATTATATATGAAAGATATTTAATTTCTGATTCCATCAGAGACTTGTAAGTATCTCTCACGTAGACAATCACCCCATCATTTTGATTATAATGACCTTCATTATACAATGTGACATATCCACTCAGACTGAAAATATTGGGATCATGAACTTTTCACGTTTCTGAGAAAACTATTTTATCAAAGTAAAAATGTTTCCGCTGAAATTCATCTAGCAATAAAATCATTCCATTGAAATTTTTGTTGACACTCCGTATGTTACAATGGAAAATCGAAAAATAATTTAGGTTTCTACTTATTTCCTGAAAAAAAATTTTACCCTATTTTAAATTTATTGTTTCAATTTCTCTGACCCTGATATCTCTCAGGTATTTGGTTCATATTGATAATATTTCAAATAAAAGTACAAAATTATGAAAAGTGCTACAGCATGTTCAATTATCCTTATCAGCTATTTTTTTAGGTTTCGAGTGATGACGTTTCCACCATCGGTATACCGTTGTTTCGGACTATCAGTTATTTTACGTTGCTCACGCTTTTTTGCGACTTGATTCCCTTCTTTACTGTTTTTAGCTGAACTTGCTTGTTGAGTTGATATCGCGTTTTCTAATTTTTCCTCGGGCTCTGATTCTTCTTCGGGCTCTGATTCTTCTTTTTCTTTCACTAGCTCTACTCCATTATGCTCAATATTTTCTAATTTCTTCAAGGCTTCAACTGTATAAATTTTGTCTCCGATAACAAGTGTATTTCCTTTTATTTCCGCTTGTTCTTTTTGTTCCAAAGCTTTCCTTTGATGGTATCTCAAGACCTTCCTATCTTCTCTATCTTCAAAGCACAGATCGTTTGTTATAGCTATTCCACTTCCTTTCAAGTCAGTTACTCTGCTGAATATGTTTTGCTTGGTCAAGAAAGATATGAGTTCCAATATTATCGCGGGTTTTTCGCCTTTTCCCACTATGTAAATGTTATTAATATCAGATTCTTGGATTCCTACGTTTAGAGTACGTTTAGAGAATTTGACCAGAGTGATTCGAAGCAAATTCTCTTTCTTTGCTTCAATACCAAATATCACAATATTAATAAAGGAATTTTTTTTTTTTCGCTTGGGTTGTAGGTATGAGCTGATATGAAACTGGGGGTGGCCGCTGTCTTAGTTTCCTAGAAGGCTTCACTTAGGGTAGTATCTGCCATGACTTCTACAAGGGGCTGTCGATTCTGTGGTGCGGTTTTTATTGGGTCCTGACTTCTTCCCACTGGGTTCGTTTCGTCCTCGTCGCTACTTGAGTCGGTTTCGTCTTTCTGATTTCTGAGCTTAGTCTCGAAATAACTGTCTTTTACCTCGGAACCTTCGCCGTCTAGGCCACTAGCCTGCTCGATGCTTTCTTGGTGAGTGTTTTCGATGACTGTAAGATCTTGAAATTCTAGGGGAGGTTTGTTGTCAGGAAGCGCAAAGTTTACATACCTGTTTGTTTATAGGACTGGGGCAAACTCTAGTTGGAGAGCGCGGGGTTTTTGCAGACCTTCCAAAAATGTTCAGGGGGGGGGTTCGGGGTTGCTGAATAATTTTGTGCTGCGATGATTTGGTTGAAAGTTTTCCCCTTTCTGCTCGTTCGTTTTCACGTTGAGGAGAAATTTATCACCATGAGTGAAGGGTTTCTGACCTGGCATTCCTAAGTGCGCACCAGGGTTACTAGCCTATTATATTTTTGTAAATACTGCATATACTCCTGAATGATTTTTTGCCACATATTTTAACGTTTTGGTATAGATATAGCTTAGAGTGTTACTTATTCATAATATATAGGGTGATAATGATAAGGTTATATATTAGGTTAGCAAGTAAGGATTAATCTTGAATTTTACCAACTAGAGAAAAAAATCGTACCTCTTATATCTCGTGTCTTTAGTGTTTTGCGTCAAAGTGTATCGGATATCTTTCAATTCACTCAAATTAACTCGTCTCACTCAGTTCCCGATGAAAAAAAATCAAAGAATGAAATGAAAATTGATAAAACACCTATGTGGAACCTATATTTACTAGTCAATAACTTTTTCTTTACCAAATGTACCTATTCTTCTTAATTCAGTCTCCACCAGATAATCTTCTCAATTTTAACTGTAGTTCTTCTTCGCGGGTTAGTTGAATTGTGGGAGTGACAGAACGCACTGGCAGTTCTTCAGTAGGTTAAAATATACCGGGGTTGTTACCAAAAGTTTCCACTAAACGTGATAAGTCAATGGTAAATTTTTGAGATTTCTGCGTTCTTTCCAATAATTCTTGTTGAATTTTTCTTGCTTCATTCAGTAAACGTTGTCGACGACTAGGATTTCTTCGAGCCATTGCAATGAAATTTAAGCAAAGTGAACAAAAGAGTAGGAAATCTATAATTGGATATCGTGCCAACTGTATGATTATAGATCAGGATGAGCTGAGAGTGAACAGTTATCCTCTAATAAGGCAGTCATTTACCCATTCATGATACACAACCCCAAGCTGATACTGACGAGACAGGTATTGGAATGTATGTACCATTAATAAATCAGTAGGTTTGATTCAGGGTGGCTTTAATTGTACACAATCTTCAATATATGTTATAGGTAATCGCTTAGAAGCTGGTTCTGACGAGACAGGTATTCTTCACGATTAGACAATATCAATGATATCTTTCCAAGCTGAAGTAAGACAGGTATTGGGCAGAATCATTCATAATTCAAGAATTGTGACGTAGTAAGAGAAAAGAGAGAAAAAAAGGAAATATTAGAATTGAACATAAGAAGTATGATTTATGCATGTTTCTCACTGAATATTGTCAAGGGCGCCCTGTATATTGAAATATATGGAAAAAAATTGAAAAACTTTGAATAACTAGATACACCTGGATAATCAGTGAATGAGGGTTGATAGTGCGCAAACAAATTATAAAATATATGTTAAACGAGGGTAAGAATGAGGTTGTGCTTTATTTGGGTTGAAAAAGTGTACTTGTTATTTGAAAACAAAACTGATAGTAAATTGCTAAAACAAAACGCACTGTATATCTACGCATAAAAATCGAATTACTTCCCCAAAGACCCGAGTGAAAAAAATCAGAAATTATATATAACTTACTTATCTAAAACCCAAATTGAAATAGTTATAGTGTCCCAAAAAAACTCATCAAAAACGCCCAGTGAAATAGAAATTAGTTAAGTTAGAAAATATGAGAAAATCTAGTATGATAATATGAAAAAGTTGAGTTGAAAGTGGATTGAAAAAGTAATTATTGGAACAGATCATTTAATTCACGAAAATTTCATATTTTGAAATGAATAGTGGTTGGATGGGTGAAATTGCTTTATAAAACGTGACAAAATCGACTGGAATAATAAAAAAAAGAATCAGAATGAACTGAATGGATTTACTATGGAGAGTTAATCTGTAGGAAGGAGCAAGGCGCCTCCACCACGTGTCGCAACTCAGATGTTGACCCTTCTATAGGTCGTGAATTAGCTACTCGCTTGGCTTCTCGACAAGAGGTTTTTGATCATTTCAACATCCAACCCTATTCACCCTCAAATGAAGAGACCGGACAGTTTTCATATAAAATTGACATTCATTGATTAAATGGAGAGATCATGAATAAATGCTGCCACATGGCAGGTTAGCAAAGGGAAAAAACAACGCAAAACAACACTTGAAATAAAAGTACTTACATTTTGACGTCTAGCAGGGGGTTGACCAGCAGGATTGAAGTTGGGGAAACGGCGAACATTTTCAATTGATGATCACTAAAATGACTTGTGTCGATAATGAATGAATGCCTCATCGATTCGAGTACTATTTATATTCGGAATTGATGCTAGGTTCGCAATTTTCCACAATGGGAACGGTCGTTACCTCTCGATACCGCTTAGTATTATTGCCGCGGTAAGCGATTTCTTTGCAAATTATAAAGGAAATGATGTCTGTGAACTCCGCTGGCCTGATCGAACTACAATGTACTGAATTTTTTAATTTGGAGAAGTTAGTTGATGATAAAAGATCTTGAAACGAACGAGAGTTTGAGTGGGGTTAATTCATAGGCATTTATTTCTTTGAAGTTGTCATAATAGGAGATATATATTTTGAGAAACATCGCTCAATTACTTCCCAGGACAGCATATGCTCAATAGTTTCTCCCACTACTGCTCTAAGTGCCACAGGTATTGGATAAGGCAAGATAAAAAACTCTGGAGTATTCTTCACTTGTATTTCGTGCTCATACTCACTGGTCATACCAGGAATATTTGAAGAGATTTTCTTGTATTTGTTCAAGATTTCCACGAAGTATTTTCTGTCACTGTTCGCAAGCTTCTGCAGTAATTTTTGTTTACACTTACTGAGATGGCAACACTATCACTTTGACATATTTGATGATTTACTTTGATTTCAGGTATAATTGAATTCTTGTTATTTCATTTCACTGACAATTATTTTTCAGACAACACAAATGTTACACTATGAAATCTTAGGAAATCACAACCAATAATCACAGGGTGTGATGACTCATTTATCACTAAGAATTCAAAAGAAAATTTGGCATTTTCTGTTTTGAAAAACAATGAGACTTGTAATGGAACTTTTTGAAATTTTGTTCTGGATGCCCCAATTACACGTATTCCAGTCACTGGAAAATGTGGAATTCGATTCGACAAATCATTTATTTGTGTCCACACATCATGAGGAATTGCACAAACCTTACCACCAGTATCAATCAATGCACCATTATAATATCCATACAATAATATCATAATAATTGGACAATGATTTTCCTCGAGAACATGTTCATCTTGAAGAAGATTCTCCAACGGACTATTTTTCAACAAAACATTTACATCACCTAGCATATTTTTTATCCCTACATTTTTTACAGAGTATGAAGAAACATTTAGTTCCCTGAATCATTTCCATTTTGATCCTCACTTTCTTCACACTCCAAATGTGATATATTTTTTGCATTTTCAAAATATCTTTCAAGTGCTGCTTGAGCCTGCTCTGAAGAATTTTTATTTGAGCTGAATGAAACATTTTCATTTTGGAATTGATTTTCATTTCGGTTTTGAGAGACATTTCTTGTTTGATCTATAGAATAACTTTTCATTTAGTTCATTTTTCTATTTAAATTTGTGTTTTGCCCACCCTGTTCATGTGCTAATAAGTTATTGGATTTGTATAACTTGCTAACAGATTTTGATTCTTTGAATTTTGTACCGTTTTGTCAACTATATTGGAAATAGAGTTATTCATATCGATTGTTGGTTGAAAAAAATCATTTGAAACTTGGTTTCCATGATTTTGAAACATTCATGGAGGAGGAATACTAACATTATTTACATTTTCAATAAATGGTGGTACTAAAAATTTACAGTTCGTCTTGGAGATGCTCTGATTGGAAGATGTTTTGTTCCATGTACTCTGCCAGCTGGTGTAGTGAATACATTATTCGTATTCTCATAAAATAACTAACACTCAGTCTAGCAAATTGAATTTATTGTTCTATTTCAGTTATTGGGTAATTTATGGCAGTAAACCGATTTGAGGAGGTTGGCAAGTCACATTCAACATAAATTTCGAATCTAAAAGAGTTATACACAAATATATATATTCAATTGATATTAGTAGCTGTATAAATCAATAGATTAGGTATAGGGTTTGTGGGGATGCAGCTGATGTGGGACTCAAAAGAAAACTCTTTTTACTTTTGAGAAAGCTTTCGGAATTTATTTAATTCCTTCGTCAGGCTCTCTAAAATAGAATGCACAATTATAATATTCAAAAGAAATGGGTATTAGAAATTACTCACAGTATATGAGATTGTAGAATTGCAAATCAGAATAATATGTAGTATAAAATTGTAAAAAATGCATAAATTCATGGATATAAAACGAATATAACTTTGTCAAAGTGACAATATATGAAAAATTAGATAGGTAAAAGGTTGATCAAGATGGAATTGAATTCATGGATATATTGTGTCTATCATGCCTTTTATTCTCTATTTCTAGAATATTTGAATAAATTACATTTAAATTTTGAATATCTGTTTTTTATTCATTGAGCATTTTTCATTTTTTATATAAATCATTTCTAAGAAACATCTCTTGAAAGTATTTTTTTCTGATACTAATATTGAGATGTTATCAAAATCCATTGGATGTCCAGTATCATTAACATGTTGGGATAAAGCGCATGCATTTTCTACAATTTCATACTACATAATGTGTTTTATGGTTTTTGGGGACACCCTGTATGTTTCGAAATAATTTTAAATGGTAGCCTATGTTGACATGCAACTTCCTAGAGAGGAAGAATTCCAAGAAGATAAGTGGTTAGCCTTCTAGAGACCGAGGCGTTACTGGTGGCCACCCTGTATATGAAGCAAAAAATTTCAAAAAATTTTACTGAAAATAATATATCAAAATGATGTGTGACGAAACTTACCTTCATTTATAAAGCGTTCAGAATCGTCGTAATTCCTGCTTTATCCATTTTTTGTCAGAGATATTAATAAATATAGCAGATTTCTTTGCTTATCGATTAGCTTGCCATCGGATTCTTCAAAAATATGTATATATAGTGAAATTTCCTGGGAAATACTTTTTACATTGTTATTATAGAATTTTTAATTCTGAGAAATCGAGTTTTCCATATTCGTTGAGAAAATATCGGATTATAATATCAGTTAGCCTGTCCCGATTCACCGCAAAAAGGCCACTTCTCAGGCATTCCACCAAAAGTGCTTCTCCTAAAATATCTTTTTTTGAAAATCCTTCTAAATCAAAAGTCTGAATTTGTAGTCTAGAACATCTGCCTTCTATGGGATGGATACTGTAGATAGCACTGCTGCTTGAAGCAGTCACTGGAGCATTTGTGTCGTCATCTGTAGTATTAATCTCAAATGTAATAGTTTTGTTGTCATCAACTGTAGTATTCGTAATCCTCTTCTTTGGCTAGATTTTCCTTCACGACATCGACATCAGGTTGTTCAGCAACTATTACTATTGGTAATGACGTATTTCAATCCAATTCGACCTTTTGTGTTTTGTGAGGTGGTGACTAAAAAAATATCAAAGCTCATGTCGTGTATTTTTTTTTTTTTTTTTTATCGCTTGGAGCGCACGAAAGGGAATCCCTATAATGTTCAGAGAACATCGTGCGTTCGTGGGGAGGATAGGGACAGGAGGTAGGTATTGGAATTTTTTTTGAACTTTTGAAGATTATATGTTGTTGGGAATACTTCCACAGGCAATGAATTCCAGAGCCTAGCCGTTCTATGGATGAAGGAGTCTTGATAAAGTGCTGTTCGACATCTTTCGAGGTTGACAACGAAAGGATGTGCTGATTGGGCTTGTCTAGTTCGTCTGATTGGTATTGCTAGTGAAGGGATGATAGCAGAGATTTCCGAAGAACATTTCCCGTGGAAGTATCGATAGAAAAGTGAAAGGTCGCCGACCTTTCTACGGTGTTCCAATGATGTCAAAGAGTGAGTGAGTGTGGCGTCACCCACCAGGCGAATGGCTCTTCTCTGGATGGAATCTAAGAGCATCAGTGTATGTTTTGGTGCTGAACCCCATATGTGGGAACAGTATTCTAGAACAGGCCGTATCTGCGCTTTGTAGATCATGAGCAGCTGTTGAGGTGTAAAGTAGCTTTTCGCACGGAACAAGAATCCGAGTTTTTGTGAAGCAGCTTTCGCGATGGATCTGACATGATTATCCCATGAAAGAGTGTTGCTGATGGAAATACCGAGCATAGATATGGTGGGCTTGGTGGGGATGGTGGAGCCAGACATTACAATATCGGGCATACTGAGTTCCGCCTTTCTAGAGAAAATGCAGGCTTGAGTTTTGGTGGCGTTGAATTCAACTAGGTTGTTTTCTCCCCAGGCTGTGATTTCAGCAAGATCTTCATTGACAGCATTGACCTGCCTGCGCCGTGAGTTCTTAGTTTCCTGGGAAGAAATGGGAATTCTAGAAGAGAACGCAGTATGGAGGGTACTATCATCTGCAAAGCTGTGGATGGGGCAACTTGTTACTCCCAACAGATCATTGATATGAAGCAGGAATAATGTTGGTGCCAAAATTGATCCTTGTGGAACGCCGGAATTGATGCCAAAGGTATCAGACGATACACCGTCCACCACCACGTGAAGCGATCTGCCTGAAAGGAAACTCGATAAGAGATGGCATAGCTGAGGTGGTAAGCCGTATGATGGTAGTTTGTGGAGGAGTCCCTCGTGCCAAACACGGTCGAATGCTTTCGAAATGTCCAACGCGACAGCTAGAGATTCCCCGTGTTTTTCTATTGAAGATTGCCATAAATGGGTGACGTAGGCAAGTAGATCTCCAGTAGATCTTCGGTGGCGAAAGCCGTATTGTCTATCATTGATGATTCCTGAGCTTGATAAGCTCAATATTGATGGCTTTCTCCATCACTTTGGAGATTACTGATAACAGGGCAATGGGCCTGTAGTTGTTGGGCAGGTTCTTGTTTCCTTTTTTGGGGATTGGTTGGACTCTAGCTGTCTTCCAGCATGATGGAAAAATACCCGACCTGTACGAGATGGTAAACAACTTGCAGAGAATCGGTGTTAATTCTGGTGCACATTTTTTGAGGATAATGGGTGGAATTCCATCAGGACCGTTAGCCTTATTCGTTTCGAGACCAAGCAAAATTCGTCTGATAGTGCGTTGACGGAAGACGATTTCGGGCATTCGACTCTCAACGGGTGGAATGTCTGGCGGCAGTTTTCCTTGGGAATCTAAAGTAGAGTTTGCTGCGAACATCTCTGCAAAAATATTTGCTTTCTCCTGCGATGTTGTTGCTAATGTGCCGTCGGATTTGGACAGTGGTGGAAATGAACTATTAGTGAAATTTCTTCCGACCGCTTTAGCAAGGGACCAAAACGAACGGGAGCCATTGGGGCAATCTATGAGTTTCGATCTTATCTTGGCATTGTATGTTTCTTTCGAAGCATCTATTGTTTGGCTGCAGTTATTCCTGGCATCAACGTATTCTGCTCTAGTCGCGAGGTTAGGTTTTTTGCGCCAGCGATGGTAGGCTGTTTGTTTCAAGGCAACAGTTCTAGAACAGTTTTTGTTGAACCAGGGTTTCGAAGGTGATGATCTTTTCGAAAAATGAGGTATGTATGTGTCCATTCCGAGCATGATGATCTCGGATATTTCCGCAGCACACTGTGAAGGGTCCTCAGAGTCAAAGCATACTCTATGCCAAGGAAACTCGGAGAAAAACATGCGGAGACCGTCCCAATCTCCTGAATTGTAATGCCATATAAGACGTGGGGGTGCCGGAGCAGTTGATGGAATGAAAAATGGGCAGGTTGTGGAGATGAGTGTGTGGTCAGAATTGCCAAGTGGAGCTGGTACATCTATGGTGTAGGGTGCTGAATTATTAGTGAGGAATAAGTCAAGTATGTTAGCTGAATGGTTATTGACATCGGGAATTCGTGTGGGTTCTTTGATAAGCTGCTCTAAGCCGTGAGTGATGGCGAAAGCTTCGGCTTGTCGCCCAGCTTCATCCGTTCTGTTAGAGTGTACGAGCCAAGCAGTGTTGTGTACATTGAAATCGCCCGTGATGATGATTTCTGCTGCTGGATGGTTCTGTTGGATTTGGTCAAGCTTCAGAGACAAGAATTCGAAGAGCTCTTCATAGGATGGATCATTTGGTGATAAGTAGAGACAACAAAGGTATTTGGTCTGTTTCTGGCTATCGAGTTTGAACCACATGACATCAAACTTGTTTGGTTCCAAAGTTTTTTCTCGTTGACATGAGAGATTCGTTTTAGAGTAGAGGCAGAGACCTCCCTTGAAGAATCTAAAACGTGTGTGGAGTTCGTACCCAGGACAGAGCAGATAGGTCGCATTGTTGGATGAGTTGACTTGTGTTTCAGTAAGAGCCAATATGTCTGGCTTTTCAATTTGAAGGTGTCGATGGACATCGTTGATGTTCTTACTTAGACCTCGGATGTTACATAGGTCTATCTTGAGGACTTTTTCAGCCGATGGTGAACCCCCTCTAGCACCTCTCGCCCGGAAATCCGAATGGAGAGGTATTTTACTTCCGGATAATTTTACTTGAGGAGAACTCATCATCGCGTATTCTGTATAAAGAAGGGATGTTGGCGTGGAAGGAAAAGGAAATTGGGTTGGGTTGGGTTGGCCGGAACATCAACCAGCTACTGAAACACGGGTAAGTATACCCATTTCACAGTGCCTATATATACTGGGTGGATGGAAAAACGAAACAAAATGGAAAAATACATTATTGTGAAATCGATATTATCTTGGGAATTTGAATTTTAATGACTTATTGCCATATTTATACATATAAATCATCAGATGTTTACAGACAAACCCAAGCGTTTTTCAGAAAATCTCATACCAAGTATTTCCAGTGTTTGACAAATATAATTCAATATTCTGCGAAATATAGTCGGGAAAGTAGTTGTTCTCGCTTCGTATATAATGTCAATTTGAGAAAAAATAGATATATGATTTTTCACACAATTTTTTTTTCAAATGTATTCATTACGTAGAATACAGAACACTCACTCACTTCACTCTCATCATTCTCCAAAAAGTGTATGAACCTTTGCAATTTAATTCTGTCCCCGATATTCTGGTTTAAATCTTTTATGTGTTCTGCTGAAAGATATATCAATATATCTGGTCCATCTATATTTTGTTCTACTAAAAAAAATTTGAAATGTGGGTCAGTTTGGTCTGGTTTTGCTCAGTTCACCTTTGGCTATTTTGGTTTCAGCTGACTGCAGCAACCTATAGTGAAAATTCAAAATTCTGCCTTCAATTTTTTACATAGTTTGCAGCTATATCAGCTGGAGCCGGATCAAACCAGTCCTTTCATTCTCTGAGTACTGTACTGTGCAGTCAAATACACTAAATTCCTTGTCAGGTTTTCAATCGAAGCAATTTGAGTTTTTCACACCGCTACCTACATTCCTACGTTACAAATCATGCACAACTTCAACTTATATTTTATTTCCAGTCATGATAGTTTTTAATTAGGTTCTTCAGTTGTTTGTATTGTCAATTCGAGTGCTATATTGGTCTTAAGTTATCAATATCTTGAGGAGTACAAAAAAATAATGTTGGAAAACCTATCAGCTCAAAACCAGCAAACTTTTTTAACAAAAGAAAAATATTTATTTTGGAATTCTCGATGCAATTCAGCTCAATGAATACATTTTCACTATCAAACCTTCGCGACTTTGATAAATAGGTCGAGAATTTTGTTCAAAACCGCCCAACCTTGACACAAGAGAACCGATGTTGTCATGCGGGCGTACTATATCCACAGAGAAGGCATGTTTGGAACCAGGGTCGGACTGAATCAGTTTGCTCAGAAACAATAGAAAATAATGATGATTTCAGTAGCTAAGGTGAATTATTTTATCTGAATTGGTTTGTTTTCTTGCCTACTTGTAAGCTACTGAGCCATTCATGAAGTCAAAGAGATCCAACTCGAAATGTGTATGTACCTATCATGTTTTTATAAAAATACACCACTATCATCTCATTATACAACAAGGAATGAGGGATGCTAAATATTTGTGATCTATTCGCTCGAAGACTATATACATTGTCAAAATTCAGGAGGGAAGATCTCGAAAATTACGCTGAAAATTCAAACTCTCATATATTCAATTCTGAATAAAAAATATTCAAGTTACACTTCATCTTGTTCATCGCTGAAATCGGAACTCTCTTCACTATCAGCTCCCAAATTGATAATGAATCGATTTTGACCTTTCATATAAGTAGCACCCAGATTTGTATAATATTCTTCGAATCTCAAAACTTTATTAATTTATTTTTGCCAATCGACAGCCCTAATATTTTTCACTTCTGTGTTTATTATAGATATAACTTTTGGGTCGAATTTCGGGAAAGTATTTTCTCTACGATTTCTCTTTTTCAAATTGTCCCCGAATTAATTCAAATGGTGGCAATCTGAGAACGGCATGACCATTTTGTTTGGCAATTTCATCTACGACATATACTTTTCAAAACTCTTCAACCTTCAATACCTCGAGTAATTAGGCTTTGGTGTATTCTTCTCCAAAGTATAAATAATGAGTGATCAAGAATTCCTGGATCTCTTTCTTACGGTAACTACTGTTGGGAATCTTTTCCTCGAGTCTTAAATGGTAGGAAGCATTATCTAGAACTATAACGCTATTCGATTCCAATGCTGGTAGTAGCGTTTTCTGGAACCAGTCCTCGAAAATTTCCGATGTCATGTTCTTATGATAATCGACATCACAATCCTCCATGTTCCTACCAAAAAGTTTCAGACAATTCGAAACCCATCCTTGTTCTGACCCACAGTGCAGGATAATCAAACGAGTTCCTTTATTAGGTGGCAAATCAACTGTACATCTTGTTGATCCATCTGTACATCCTTTCTTGGCTGTTTCGTGCGAATCATACCAAGTTTCATCTAAATAATATATGGTCCTATTCTGTCGTCGATAGGATTTGATAAGGTCTGAATATTCATACCGCCACTCAACAATTCGTCTACTCTCCATTATTGCCGTTCTTTTATCAATTGACTTGAATCTGAATCCCATTCTCCTCAACATATTTTTCAAAGTCTCTGCAGAAAATGTTACTGGCCTATCCATACTCAGTAGATTTTGATAAATTATGTCAATTGTGGGAATCTGATTTCGGCTATAACAATCACAGACAAGCGTTCTCAGTAATTTCATAAGGTCATGATTCATTTCCTTTTGTGTTTTACTATCACATCTTTTTTTTTTTCGTTTTGTAACAATATCACGAACGATCCTGTAAACTGTGTCAATGTCAATGTATACTTCAGTCAGGAACGATGTTTTTTCAGCTGCTCTGCTCTGTCCTTCACTGGCTACTATATTCTCATATACATTTAGGCATATTTGCTTCGATTCCTCACACCAATGTTTCCTTCTCGACTAAGGCTGTGCAAGTGGAAGATGTGAATCTTCATCACTAGAATCATCGCTTGACCCGCTGGGGTAATTGATACGTTTATCGTCTCACGGTCTGATTATTTTTTACGATAAAAAACAACAGAATATTACTGATATTTTCAATCTATGATAGCTATTTTATGTCTGTGCTTCCGCTTGACCCATATGAGATTACCTTTTATTCTTCTTACGTTCAGAGTGCCCCGTTTTCCCCCAAATCCCCTTTCTTCCTTCTACCCTGTTGTTGTTTAGCCTCGTCACGGGGCAACGCTCAACTGTATCTGTGCCGACCAGTGCGAAGCTTTACTTAGTACGCTTTTATGAGTCGAAGCTGTCTGAGTGTCCCGTCAAAAGTTCAGCTAAAATTTTGTTTGAGTGCGTTAAAAGTGTTATTTATATTGATTTGTGGTTCCGGACGAATGGATCTACCAATGGTATGTACTTTTTTATATTTTTCAGGCACTGAACGGAATTATAACGACAAACTTCATCCGATCACTTATGAGTATTGCAGCCTTTCAGCTCAAATACAAAACCTCATTAGGAATTTTGTCGCCCTTGGCCCAAAATAGGAAGGTTTGGGCTGAATATATAATATAAAGAAACAAAAAAAATACCTATAACCTATGAATATGATATGAATTGACACCTTCATTCATATAGTTCAGAGTTTCTCTATTTTATCATTCTTCTCTATCTACCATTTAACATCTAGCGATGAGGATATGGAAGAGTTGTTAGAACTTATTGAAGTTCTCAAGACTAATGCATATTTTACGGAAGTGGTGCCACAGTTTAGCGATGAACAATTTATAGAGCATTTTCGATTAACTCGAGAAATGACCGAGGAGTTGGCAAGTCGATATGCTAATTCTGATTATTCTAAATGGCAGGAAAAGGATTCAGAGAAGGTTACTCCACTCAAATTTATAACAGTTTTCTTGTGGTTTTCTGCAAACGAGGCAACTTCGTTTAGAGAAGTTTCCGATAGGTTTGGTATAACTAAAAGCACCTTGTTCAAAATAGTAAGAAGAGTCACGTATTTTCTGAGTAATCTATCTCCAGGGGTGATAAAATGGCCTACTGACTTTGAGAAAGTTGAAATTGAAACACATTTCGGAAACAAGAATTTTCCTGGTGTTATTGGTATCATTGATGGCACACATAACAAGATAGACAAGCCTGCAGAAGATCCTGACTCTTATTTGAATAGGAAACATTTTCATTCAATTCAGGTAATAATTTCTATCATTCTGTTTGAATACAAAACTGGCCAATGATTCAAAAAAATGAAAATGGAATACGCTAAACTTTTGTTCAAATACAATATGTATTATTGTTTTATTCCAGGTTCAAGTAGTGTGTTACCACAAACGAAGAATTCGTGATATTTTTGTAGGATATCCTAGATCTCTACACGACAGTCGAGTTTTGAGAAGTTCTCCTTTGCATGACACCTTGCCTGAGAAATGTGGAGACTCATACATTCTAGGTGACAGTGGTTATTCCTGCTAGAAAAATTTGTTGACTCCATTCAGGGACAATGGACATTCAACCAGGCGTCAAATCAAATTTTGGGCGAACTGAGTAACTCAAAACTTTGACAAAAAAAAAACGTATAAAAGCGGATCGAAAACCGGGTACAATATTTTGAAGGTAGTATCGCACTATCTTGGGTGGACACCGATTTTTCGAGAACTTCAAGTACAAAGAAGCTCAACCCCTGGTGAGGACAAACATCGCCGAAACCAGAACCATAGCCTAAGGACCATAGAATAAGAAGACTAGCTTAAGACCATGAAAATAGGAATACTGATCATAACGTAAGTGTGGTGCTCTCCTATTTTCCAATTTTCTCTACATTACCATATACCTTTTTTTCCGATATTTTTCTCGCTCATTTCATTTTTTCTTTGCTTATAATTTTATTCGTTCGTGACACACAATAAACACTGGACGAATTAATAAACCAGATTTCTATTTTGAATTTGAACGAAGGAAGTAATTTGAATCAAAATATGCCTGAAATAAATTATGCTTTGTTACGGTACCAAGCTGATAACATACCCTTGTTTGATGGTAATACAAAACAACTACAAAGATGCATCACAGCTTGCGAAAATTTCTTGTTGACTTTTCAAAATCCGACGGAACCAAATGCACCTATTAATGTTTGTTTGATTGATACAATATTCAGCAAATTGAGAGGCAGAGCCGCAGATTTGATTTGTTCACGTTTAGAATTAGAAACATGGATATCAATTAAAGAAACACTTGTAAGTATTTTTTCAGACCAGAGAGGGATAGATTGTTTGATACAAGACCTATTATCTCTAAGACCACTTGAAAATGAACATCCACTTAATTTCGGAATGCGCATACAAGATGCAAGAAGTTTACTTTTTTCCAAACTACACTCAACAAATGAAACAAATGATGTGAAATTAGTTAAAATTTCACATTATGACGATTTTGCTTTGAAAACCTTTATTAACGGCTTACCCTATCATACACAGTTAGTAATTCGATTAAAAAACCCTAACTCATCAGAACAAGCAATGGCTTTCGTTAGAGAGGAAGATAATTTCAATCTGTTCAGATCGAGACAAACAAAACTCATATCTCCACTATTTATCCGAAGAACTATCATCACATAACGATATGCCTGAACAACAACCAGAAGTCACAAATTTTCATGATCAATACGATAATCCATCGAATAATTACGATTTCTGTGAACCTAATCATCCTTATAATAATTTTGATAGTCAAAACGAACAAATACATTCAGAATTCGGAAATTTCGATCAATCAAGTTATTTGCCAATCGATCAATACCAAAATCAAGATTCTTCTATTCATACTTTGACCGATCATTCCCAGAATCAAACGGAAACAGAACCAGAACAAAATTTTTCCAAAGCAACCCTTTCCAAACCCCCGACATAATTTCAATAATCTCAATAACTATTTCGTAGACCTACCGTATATTTTATTACCAGAAATGAACGCCAAATTTCTTGTAGATACAGGTGGTACTCGCAGTTTCATTAATCCTAAAATTGCTCACAAATATTTTTCAAATTTCATAAGAAACGAATTATTCCAAGTCAATACAGCACATGAAAGTTCTTTTCATGACGAAGTAATAGATATTCCACTACCTCCGACTTTTAATTCAACAGAAAATCATAAATTTTATCTATTCGATTTTTCAAAGGAATTTGACGGTCTTATTGGATTAGATTTATTAACTCAATTAAGTGCTAACGTAAATTTGAATACCTATCATCTGGAAACAAATAGAACGGTCATTCTCACAAAATTCCCCGAAACAAAACCCGAGACAGAACCTCATATAACGGTAATTCCTCCGAGAACACAAATGATAGCTAAATTACCAGTAAAACAGTCACATGGTTTAGGAATTTTAAATTATTCTGATTTCGACAAAATTGAGATGCTAGAAGCCTTGGTTAACGTTGAAAATTATTTTGCTATAACTACCCTGACTAACCCTACTGAAAATCCAATTAAACTCACATTTTTAACACCACTTGACATAGAAAAAATCGACTCAAATGAAACAAATTTTATTGACAATAATGCTACTTATTACGAATCAAACAGACACCATGAAAACCTTCTGAAAGAAAATTTGAAAAACATCAGACTGAATCACTGCAATAATGAAGAATACGAGGCAATCCGCAAACTTTGTTACGAATTCAGAGACATATTTTTTTGTGAACAAGTACCTTTGACATTTACGAACCAGATCAAACACGAAATCAAACTGACTAATAATTCTCCAATTTTTACAAAATCATATCGATACCCGCATGTCCATAAGCAAGAAGTACATTCCCAAATATCTAAGATGTTAGAATCCGGTATTATTCAAAATTCAAATTCACCTTGGTCGAGCCCCATTTGGGTTGTCCCAAAAAAATTAGATGCTTCAAATAAACGAAAATGGCGTGTAGTTATTGATTACCGAAAACTTAATGAGCAAACAATAGACAACAAATTTCCACTCCCCAATATTTCGGACATACTAGACAAACTTGGCAGAAGTCAATATTTTACCACTTTAGATTTGGCTAACGGATTTCACCAAATTGAAATGAAATCAGAGGACATTCAAAAGACAGCTTTTTCGACAGACACTGGACATTACGAATTCAAAAGAATGCCTTTTGGTCTTAAAAATGCCCCCTCTACATTTCAGAGAGTAATGAATAATATTTTGAGATGACTTCAGAACGAAATTTGTTCCGTTTACTTAGATGACATCATTATTCATTCGACTTCTCTTGACGAACATATAGACAGACTGAAAAAAGTTTTTCACCGACTAAGAGACTCTAACTTTAAAGTACAATTAGACAAATGTGAATTCTTAAGACATGAAGTAGCCTATCTTGGACATTTGATTACACCCGACGGAGTAAAACCCAATCCTGACAAAATAGCAGCAGTCAAAAATTTTTCAATTCCCAAGACACCCAAAGAAATAAAATCATTTTTAGGATTAGCTGGCTATTATCGCCGATTTATCAAAGACTTTGCAAAAATCTCGAAACCGTTAATACAGTGCCTGAAAAAAGATGAAAAAATTGTTCATAACCCCGCTTTTGTTGAATCTTTCGAACACTTGAAAAATCTGTTAATAAATTCCCCGATCCTTCAATACCTAGACTTTTCCAAACCATTTATCCTTACCATCGATGCATCTAACTATGCATTAGGAGCCGTGCTTTCTCAAGGTAATATTCCCCATGACAAACCCCTAGCATATGCATCCCGGACTTTGAACGAGACTGAACAAAAATATAGCACAATCGAAAAGGAACTATTAGCCATCGTTTGGGCATGTAAATATTTTCGTCCATACCTCTTTGGAAAAAAATTTACAATATACACTGACCACAGACCTCTAGTCTGGTTATTCAATTCAAAGGAACCAAACAGTAAACTCGTCAGATGGAGATTAAAGCTCGAGGAATATGATTATACAATAGTTTATAAAAAAGGCAAACAAAACCTCAACGCTGATGCTCTTTCAAGAATTCAATTGAATATTAATGAAACCCAATCAATAGCAAATAATCCTGGTGAAGCCAACGAAGATATTCTGGAATTTTTACGAAATTGTGCCGAAAACCCTTTTGAAAATTCAAATGACCCTAATCAAAATTCAGACGATTCAATTGAAACACCACAGTCTCCTGTAAATTCAAACAACACTGTACACACAAACGCTGAAGACACCCGAAATGACGGAATACCCATTTTGAACAAAATAATCAACAACAAATCTAACCAAATTATTCTAGACAGAAATCCTCATCCTAACCTTGACATTGACGAAACCAAATTTGTCGGACATACCATAAAAAATATTAAAATTCCACTGAATCACGTTTTTCAAACGAAATCTGTTCTCATGTACCATGTAAACCCTGACAGGAACAACTACATCTATTTCCAGAACGAAGAGCTCATACCATTTTTCACTAAGATCTATATGCAAAATTTCAAAGCTTCAAAACTATTTCAATGCACAAAATTAGTAAACAATGTTTCTGAAAAAGATGAAAAATTACTTATGATCAAACATCAACATGAAAGCAAAACCAATCACCGTGGAATTACCGAAACTCATGACCGACTTAAAGAAAACTATTATTGGAAAACTATGAAGACTGACATAACAGACTACATCAACAACTGCGAAACTTGTCAAGAAGCCAAATTAGCCGATTATCGACAAATTCACAAAACTAGGACAAGCATTCCCTTTTACGAAAACCTCGAAATCAATTGTCGACAAATTAATTCAATATTTTTCAATTTACGGAGTCCCAGAGACTATTGTATCTGATAATGGTAGCGAATTTAAGAACTCATCAGTCACAGAACTTCTGAAAGCTCAAAAAATCAAAATTCATCTCACAACACCTAATCATCACGAATCAAACTCACCAGTAGAGAGATTTCATTCTACCTTAATAGAACATTTAAGACTTTTGAAAGAAAAAGATTCAAATAAACCCGTAACAGAATTAATGCCTTATGCTATTATTGCTTATAACAGTACCTTACATTCAGCAACAAAATTTACACCATTCGAGTTAACCTTTGGTCATACCACATCAAGAGATCCATTCGATTTAATTCCCACAAATTTTTATTCTGACTATATTCATTCTCACAAAGACAAACTGGACGCCCTGTATAAGACAATCCAAGAAAAACAAGACAAAGACAAACAGACAGTACTAGAGAAACGAAACAAATCCGGTGAAATTCAAACACAATTCAAAGTTAATCAAATCGTTTATAAGAGATCTAACGGAAGAACGAAAAATAAAAATAAATTTATAGGCCCATATACATTACTAGAACTTATTGATAATAATAAAGCTAATATTAAAAATAATAAAAACTCGAAAATAATCACGGTACACTTGAGAGACTTAAAGAAACCTTTTTCAGGTACCTCTCCTTCTGCACCTCATCAAGAAACGCCTTGAGTGCACCAACTTTCCACAAGATAGAGAACAACCCCGGAATTCTCGCATTCAGATTAGGCAGTGCCCAAATAACTAACAATTATTGGTCATTCATTCATATTTTTGACTTAAAACCAATCATCAACGAATTCGTGATTTTAAGAACAAGATTTCATAAACTGACAAATTCATTCAATATTAGCGATTCCTATAAATCGGAATTCTTCAACTCATACAATATAATGAACACTCTAGAAAATAAAATAAATGATCAAATTGAACAATTAAATCCATTGAGTATATCGAAACGACAAAAAAGAGGAATAATAGACGGCTTAGGATCAATGATAAAATGCATAACTGGAAATTTAGATCAAAAAGACGCCGAAAAATATGATTCAAAAATAAATCTGCTCACTAATAATCAGAACAAAATGAAGCATATTCTCGAAAATCAAATATCCATTCTCAACACATCTGTAACCAATTTCTTAGAAGTATCGAATAATCTCTCTCACAATCAGCTGGTATTGAAAACTAAAATTCAACAAATTACTGAACTAATCGAAAATAGTACCATCAACAAAAGTGGTAGTTACTTTTTTATGATTCAGATGGTTTTATCACAGATTACTTCCATGTTTCAAACAATTATTCTTCATGTTCTTGATAAGATTGAAGTATCTATTTCATTTGCGAAACTAAATACGTTGCACAACTCTATTATTAAACCTTCAGATTTACTCGAAGAAATTCGGAAAATTGCTGAACTGTTACAAGATACAAAATTACCTTTCGAAGTCAATATTGAAAATTTACTTTTATTCGAAAACATTATGAACATCAAAAGTTATTCAAAACAAAATAAAATAATATTCTTTATCGAAATTCCTCTAGTAGACCGAGAAATTTATCAATATTACCATTTATACCCTTTACCTACAAAAAACAACAATTCCTTCAATATAATTATTCCTAAATCAAAATTCCTCATAACCAATAAGCACAACTTTATGTATCTCGAAAAGAATTGCAAAGAAACCGCATTCAGTCAGTATTTATGCAGTCTAGACAATGTAATCCAAACGGCTCAGGACACACCCTGTGAAGTCCAACTTCTATGATTCTCCAAGAATATCAGCAATTGCTACCAGATCCCAATATCAATCACCGATACCCAAATAACAAGAATTATGGCAGATAAATGGATAATAGTCGTCCCTCAAAAAACCGTAGCAGTCAAGAAATGTGGAACTCTACAAGAAAACATACCATTATTTGGCACCTTCATATTAGAAATGACCTCAAATTTTCAAATTTCTATTGATAAACGTACCATCCGAACTTATAATAATCCGAAGATATTCTATGAAAACATACAATTACCCGAATTAGACCTCAACCTTAATTATACCGACTTGAAGTACGACCCTGGAACGTTGGATCTATCTTCAATAAATGTACATAAACTGATGAACATCCAAACCGACGTAAATAGACAGAAGGAGCTGATAGAAGAAATCAATAATGAGCCAATACATCAAAAATCTAGTTCATGGACTATAATTTTATACATCCTTGTTATTTCGGCAGCTTTATATTCAGTTTATACAAAATTCATCAAACCGAAGTTAGTCTGCGAGAAAGAAGATTCCCAGAAAAACGAAGAAATCACCATATTATGAGAAAACATAACCAGAGGATATGTTTTCATCTTGGCAGGGAGGAGTTACGTTTCCATATTCCTGTTATTCACCTCAAGAACACACGAGTTTGACTCTCATCAGCGGAGTCAGCAGTTTCGTATTTCATTTCTATGAATTATATCACACCATTTTTGTCTCACGAATTACTTGTAACTTTCATTTAATAAAGTCAGTTCTCTCTTGTACCTTGAAGAAAAAACATTGCTTTTTAAAAACGTTCCTCGATTTTCCAACTTCCTAATTCGCGTGGTGCATTTGCAGAATGAGGGACTCTAGTAGCGATCAAACCGTTTTGTGAATCAAAAGGTGTCCGCAAGGGACGTTTTTGAAAAATATCTGCTCTACAAAAATCTGCTGGAGAATCAGCTGTCAGTTTGTTATTTTTTGACTTGTACGAGGCAATGTTCTTTGAGCTCTTACACGATTTATAACAGTTTTTGTGCCATTTTGAAAAACTTTGATTTTCTAGATCATCAAACTTTGAGAATATATGCCGCATATATTTGTCATCATGACAATTTGTCATACGTTCTTTCGTGCATTCAATGAAAGTTTTTTTCGATTTTTCATGAGAGATAACCAGCTTTCCTCCTTTCGAACAAATAAGACACATAGGTATTTTGAATAAAAACGTCTTGTCCATTGTCAGTTTTACGAAAAGAAGCAAGTCTTAATTGGATTTTCGACTCAAGTTCACTGTCAGAGCTGCTGCTGTTCGTTAAATCCATTTCTAGAGGATACAAAAAAATACTAACTGTACCTAATACTCACTAAGTAAGTTCTAAATATTGTTAACTCACCAATAAGTTATTATCCGCTTTTAATAATATGATTTATAGACAAGAACTTTATCACTCATCACTAGTAATCTCAGTGGAATCAGCGCTACCAGAACAATGCATTCGAATTTACAACAAAACAGTGAATTCACGGCAAAATCGACCGTACCAACATCGTCATCAGTAGAGTGGATTTTCGGTTGACGTAGGCATAGCAATCTCGCCCTTCCTCGCATCTCTACGCTCGCCGCTGTTCGTCGCGACATGCCGTTCGATTTATTTAATTTTCTCGTGAACCAATTATCCAATCAAAATTCTAAAAAAACCAACATGTTCTCTGATGTTTGGTCTTTAACGTTTATAGAAAGCCTTTTTTTGGTAGACCCAATATACTTTTCGAGGTAGAGCGAGTTAAATGAATTTAAAAATATGGGTGTTCAGGGCAAGCGGTTTTGTGTGAAGGCGCTCCATATACAACAATGCTGCGACGTATTTTTATAAATTAAAAAAAAAATATTTCTGATATCCGGATGGGTATGCAAATTTGAGGAATGAATTATCTCAAATCTTAGATCTGAAAACCGATGAAAAAAAAATTGGCTTTTTTTAAAAAAAAGACTCCCCCCACTCCCATCCAACTACGATTTTTGGACGACCAAGTGATTTTGCATTGCAAAGGTCTTAGGAATGATGAAAAATGGGTTTTACATTTTAGCAACAAAGTGCCCACGGGATAGCACAATAGGATCCCGTTTAAACTCTACTATAAATAATACACCCAAAATAAAACCCAATGCTACGCCATGTGCTAAAAATATAATGATCTTCATTAGGACTAACATTTTTGAATAATGATTCAATTTTTCATCAAAAAATTATCTTGGGTTAATATTTTGACTACTTCTTCATGATATTCATGATATTCATGATAAATAACATTATCTATTTGACAATGTCCATTTTTTCCAAAATGGCAGATTGGAGTTGCCCAACTGTGCCTTATTACGACAGTCTATCGATGAAAGGACAGAATTTCTCAAAACTCTTACTGATCTCACAATTTTAGAACACCGCGCATACGTAAGTCATACTCTTCACAAGTGGATTCAAAAAATGAAATTTATTTGTATTATTTACTCAGAATGGATTCTTTCACCCGATATCGGTATAATCGTTATCAATTCCCCTTGAAATTATGTTTTTCCCAAAGAAAAACCTATTTATGAAAAATAATATCAATTTCCAATTTGACCACGGGCCTTGTCATCTTCCAGCATTTAATAAAGAAGAAGACAAATGCATATGGACTGATATGGACATATTGCAAACTGACGTACCTACACAAAAATTTAAGAAGAATTCAGAGTTCACAACTTGACCTAAAAATTTGATGATGACATTAGGATATCAAAACAAACCTTGTTTATTTTATTGCAATTTGCAATTTTCCCTTCTTTATCATCATTAATAATAATAATAATAATAATATCTTTATTGCTTCTCAAAACATAGTTTTACAGCAAGGGTCAGATATAGACTAAATCAAATTTATGACTATTAATCTTAGAGAGAAAAAAAAAAAAACAATACAAATAATAAAATAGAGAAAAATAAAAAAGAGATTAAATAGGAAAGAGTTGAACCGTTCCTATTCCTACCTATTCATTCAAAATAAACGACCTGAGTTTTAGAATATTCCATATATAGCTAGCTATGATTTTCGAATCTTCTCTTGACAGACTGTCCAAGGACGAGCGGAGGGAGTCCCAAGACGCAAGAGGTTCACAGTGAGGCTTCATACTTGCATAAATTGGGCATTCAAACAAAATGTGACGAACGGTTTCATTATCATGGTGATTGCAAACTGAGCATATCTGATTGGGGTCAATCAAGTGAGACATGCCGTTTAAAGTCAATTTTATCTTGAAAGTATTGCTCAAACGCAACTGAGCTATAGTACGAGTTACCTGTATCGGAAGTTGATAAAGCAAGTAATATTTGGGCTCCTTGGAAGGGCTAGAGTTGTTGCAAAGTGGCAAAAAGGTGCTTCTCTGAAGCAATGATATATCGGCTTCGAAAAGTTTGTCGTAATATTTTGCTAAAATAGTATTTTTTCTTATTCTGCCATGAAGTACAGCTTCATCCCACAAGTCCTCAGCTTCAGCAAAAATAAAACACTTCTTCAATTGTCTGGCCCAGTTGAACTTTTCATCAATAGTAGCCAGCGACTTTATTTGCTGTCTCAAAGAAATTTTTGGTAATCGGTCATCATCCATACTGAGGACTTTTTGTAACCAGTTCAATGACACTTTAAATACATTATAGGCATATTTCACTCTGCCAGTTTCCAATCGGATCACATAATCTGGAGAATTGGTATGAACAAGCAGTATTTTTTTGAAAAACATTACTTGGACCCTTTCTAAGATGTCTAAGTATCTCAATCCCCAAACAGGCAAGCAGTTCGATAAAGTACTCAGTGCAAGAGATTCAAATAATTTTACGCGGGAAAACCACGTATCAATTTTGGCTTTACACATGATTGGGATGATTGCACCTACGGCTTGTTTTGCTTTATCCGCAGCTACTGTGGCCATCTCGCGAAATAAGCAAGAAGAGGTGAATGTCACACCAAGATAAACATATTTATTCACTACCGAAACGGGTTCATTGTTGAAGTAAAATCCACACGCGCTTGGTTTGAAACCTCCCCTTGAAAAGGACATTATTTTAGTTTTCGCAGTGTTGACAGAGAGGTCAAGTAATGATGTATACATTTCCAAGATTCCGAGTTTCTTTGCGACGTCTATCTCAGAGTGGGCGAGAATAACAATGTCGTCAGCATAAAGTAAGGTGAGTACATCATTTGTATGTTACCATTAGCTCTGCACTCTCCCTCCATTCTCCTGATAACTAACGAAATACACAAGGAATTCGATACTGTGCCATAAATACATCTTCAAAGGTATGCAATACAAGTATTTCATTGTGATTGTATCTCTTTGTGATTTATTATTTTCAGTCTTTATAAACCCACCAACTGATATTCAACTGCTGTATCTGGAATGTTTTTGTCAAGAACTTTTTGATGCATCTGGCTGTAATAAAGGCTTCCGCTTGACCAAGATGTGACTCCAGGAACAGAAAACTCAAAACAGATTCTGAATATTCCCTCATACATTATCCTACATAATAATAATGACCATTGCAATCTTATACAGGGTGTATCATTAATATTGGTAAAAAAATTAATGGTACATTTTCAAGACCCCAAGTTTCCAAGATATAGATGGAGATGAAAGTGTTTCAAAGTTTTCAAAAAAACATGCATCTCTCAACCAATCTCTGATGAATAAATTTTTCGAATTCATTGCAATTACAAGATACTACTCATGTTATTGGAATTTGTTCAATTATTCAGCAGATAATCATAAAAAAATGTTGTCACCACACTGATATTTCCGAAATAAAATCCTCTCATCATTGATCAATTCGAAATACCACTTTTTTGTTTCCCAAATACATTTCCTCTAGTTTTGTTTTTCGATAGAATAATATGAAAAACTAGGTACCATAAATTATTTCATGTATTTATTTGCTCAACTGGTCAGGTCAAAGCTTGAAGTAATGTTGAATAAGCTTTATCCCTGAAATATATATTGGGTTTTGTAATACAGCTTGTTGAAAATATTTATAAAACATTAAACGATTGATGATGATGATCAGAGTACTATTTCTTCATAATGCTGGATTGTAAATTAACTAATGCACAGACAATCAAAACAATATGGTCAACATATTTGATGATTTTGTTATCGTTACAAGAATGAGGTTTCAAAAGTTTGAATTCCCTCAATCTTCTGATGACTCTTCCAATGTGAATGCGGAGTGCTGCTATTCTTTCAGTTTCGAATACCTCCATCTTAGTGCTCTTCATTCCTGTTTTGACACTTGGAGGCCTTATGAGCTCACAACCCAATGGTTATAGCAGAACATCTATCCTTCTGACGCCCAGTTCAGCCATGACAGAACAATTTCTCGCTAAATTATTCAGATAATCACTCTTCCCAACGATTGTTACATCTGTGGTACGGCCTCCGAATCCATTTGATACAAAATTGATTAGGCCATCGGAAGTAGAAGATATAAGAAGTTTCATTGTATTAGTTTTCTTAAATCCTGACCTGACCATGTACAAGCTTGCTTCACTGGATCAGATGGTTTTTCAATTTCTATTTCAAAGCAATCAATGATACTCTGTACATCTTGATAGTTTGCACGAAATGCTATGGGTAACATTGATTTGATGTTTTCCTTTGGTGGCCAAATTATTAACCTTTTTTGGAAAATACTCAAAGCAGGTACAGTTGTTTAAAAATGTTGGCAGCGTGACTGCCTGATATACCGAAGTCATCACCTAAATAGTTGAAGGGTAGATTGGTTCTTATTTTCTTGAGAGTAATATAAATGTTTGTTAATCTACATCCAGTATATTTTTGTAACAGGGAAACCACAAAATACGAGTCTTCAGGTATTCCTGAATAAAATCTGCATTTATTAACTGCCAAGTAATTTGACTTTTCAATAGAAATTTGCTTGATTGTATCAGCTTCATGATCTTCACTCGTCACATCATCTGAACTGGACAAATCGATATGACAATATCTTGGGGTCCAGGTTGAAGTTGATCCACTTTCCATTGAGGAAATACATTCCCAAGAGGAAGTCTCAATATGAGATCTTGAAGGGTATGCAGGTTGATCAACTTTCATAGATCTGAATTGAGAGCAGGGTAAACTTACTGCATCATTCACTCATACAATTTCCGTCTGCACCATTTTGTTTCGAAAATGTGACCTGTGTTGTATACCTATTGTTCGCTGAGTTGCATTCATGGTTTGAGAAGATTTCTCCAAAACGACTGGGGATAGAAGTTGATGATTCATAACTGTATCAGGATCTGAAGTATGAATGTCATCGTTGTGAGATAATGTCGACTTTAGTATATTATTATTACTTCTGATTCGTTTAACTGAACTACTTTTCAACATCTCCTAGGAATCAGAACGTTTCCTTCGTAGTTGACAGTTAAATCTGTGTGGAAGGACATGTTGTTTCAAATGTATATTACCACCTATCAATTTATATCTCGAATATTTTTCCATATCTTCTTCGAGCTGAAAACGAAATCACATATTATATTATTCTCCTAGTAAAATAAGGAACATAATCATTGATATATAATGGGTTTCACTAAGACATACTTGAACGTATACTCACTTTGAAATGGTCTGCACAAACAAATCCTCTGTTTTTCTAGGATAAATCATTTCTATTCATGTCTTGCAACCATGATGTTATTTTCTCTTTATCCTTTTTACTCGATCCCACTGGCAATTAGAGGAATATTTTTCCTGATGATACTTTTGTTGATGAGTGGCGCTGCGGCACTAGGCAGTATTTGGTATAAACATTATCATTTTCCAATTTCAAATTCAAATTTCAAATTTCTGGCGTTCAAAACTGTTTCCTTCTCCTACCTCTCCTTCTTCTTCTTTTTCTTCCAATCCGAATCTTGGCATTCTGTCGCGATAGTCTATGGCTGTGCGGCCTAATACTATGACGTCATAATATTAGTGATGGCTACTAACCCGTTTTCCTGTGATTTCATATTTACCCTCATTCGAATGAAATTTGAGATTAATGAATGATATCCAGTGTTATTATAAGAAAGAAGGAATATA
The DNA here is from genome assembly GCA_918026855.4 of Phaedon cochleariae. Lineage (NCBI taxonomy): Eukaryota > Metazoa > Arthropoda > Insecta > Coleoptera > Chrysomelidae > Phaedon > Phaedon cochleariae. The sequence goes on from OU896711.1 coordinate 40,659,832, forward strand.
ATTATTTCGATTAAACAAAAAATCATGCGTACCTATTCCTTATTGACATGCCCCAGGCCTTCAGCATCTATTCTGCTACTTCTCGGGGATGCTTGTGCAGTAATCCATGCCAACAAGCAGAAAGCTAATTGCCTCTCTCGGTTGTATAGAACTCAATAGGATTCGTTCTTAGACTAAACCTGCACTCGTCCTTGTTTTCCGGACTGTATTTTCTTTATTGCACTGCCTAATTATCCTGTCTGTTTTTCTTTCTGCTCGATTCAGTTGTTGCCTAACCTTTGCTAATGCTACTCGAAAATTTAATGATCTAAGGTGTTTGCATATGCCCCATAGAACAAACTGTTCCTCGGGACTGTCAGTCGTACGTCAGTTGTCGAGTTCATTTTTCCGTATGTCGTATGGCAATAGGAAGGTCAATTTGATCACATAAACATGTATGATGTATGAATTGATACCTATTGATACTTTATTTACTTGTTGAAGTTCATGTAACAACTGATGCACTAAAAAGGGAATTGAATAAACCTGTACTCGACCTGTCTATGGGCTTCTGATTTTCCTGTCCTGATAACTGTTTCATTATTATATTATAATTATATAAACTTAGTAAACCCTCTGTATAGACTCACATGGGTGATGGTTTCAGGTTCGGAAATGGAAACAACCTTTCATTGTCGTGTCGGCCAGGCAAATGGACGAGTCTTTATTCATACCACCAGGTTCACAGATTCTCTAGATTCATGGAATTATATGTCAAATGTCAACTTCAAATCCATTACAATAACAAAAGTACAAAGTCATTTCCATTCCAGAAACCATATTTGTGATGATCAATATTGGGATGGTTTTGATCCAACCCAAGAGTGAAAGTATCAATTAGGAACATCCATCCAGAGCACCCAGTATTCCTGGATTCCCCAAGGGGCTGTAATTAATGCCTACAGCCTCTTGGCCCCTTGATTCCAGGTCAATTCAAGGGCACTGACCCCTGGTTTACTAGACACCCTCTGTGTCTTCTTCACTGTGTTACTTTGGAACTCTGTACCATTTTTATGCAGAGCAGGTAGAGTAAACCAAACTCATGAATAATCTGACACCCGAGACGCCCCGACAGGTTCCAGAAGTCTGTTCAACAAGCGCCAAAGTGAGGGCCCCAGAAATAAAGGCCGTTACAAAATAACGTTCCGGTACTTCATCGGTCCGAAGGCGAGGATACCCTGTCAATGAAATAATAAATCATAATTGAAGACATGAGAATTATAAGTGGATAAGCGCCAAAAGTAAATTTCCGAGAAATTCAAGAAAAACGTGTGGAAATTAGAGAATTCCGTGTTTGGTATTCTTTCACCACATGGTATTTCAATAAACTAGTTTGATATAAGTCGGAGAAGTAGAAATTGAAAAAAAGTCGGAAATAATCAATAATCAAAATTTTGAAAAACTGTTTTACACTTATTCACTCCTCATTCTCATTTCGCTGAAATCGGGGAAAATAATGCATTTATCAGTTTATTAGCAGAACATTACAGAAAAATACCACTGGATTCAGATTGGAACTTGAAAAAAATAGAAACTACTTATTCCACATCTGAATCACCAGAATCTGACTCCTTCGATATGTCTACTGAAACTTCATCATTAGTGGATATATCGTTTGGTGAGAATCATAGTGGCTTAACTACGAAAGTCACTTATGGGAGAATAGCGCTTTCAATTTATGCGAAAACTTTGAACTAGGATTTCAATCCATCAATTTGACATAACCGGATATTTTTTATTCATTGTGCTTAATTTTCGGCCCACTACACCTCATAAATTTTCTCGGGATGAAAAGTCGAAAACGAAACGTTTTTTGTTGTAGTTTCGCCACTCTTGATTGACTTTTGAGATAATTTCAAAATTTTTAAATGACGTAAGGGTGAAAATATACACATTTATTATAGATATCTGAACATTTTATTGGACCCATGGAACAACTGATCCAGAAAAATAAAAAAACGAACCTAGGTATCTAGAATTCAGGTAACAACGTATGGTATCGACTAAAGTAAAAGTAATTATTTCTAAGTTCATTCAGCACAAAAATGAAAAAAAATCAGCATACTTGAGACAAAAATAATGAAGTCATATCAGTATTCATTCAAATTTCAAGTTTTTGTAAAATTCTTGATGAACAGTCGGTATCGCTTTACTCTGTACAAGACTTTGCAAGTCATCATACTTCCTCTTTGAAATAGGGATGCTCTCCGAATAAGCAGAGTCAAGAGGGTAATTTTCCAAAACGCAGAGTCGCTTTCTGGTTTTTGTTGTCCGAATCTCAACTGACTGGAAATCTTCTTCTTTGTATGATGTTTTGTAGAAAAATCGATCGAGGCTATTTCTATCTACTTTAACGACAGAAATGTCATTGAAATTGAATTTCCTTCCCACCGAATTCGAATTGAAGGAAGAGTTTGCTACTTGTTGGTTCAGTGATTTGAGATCTTTAAAATCTCTGTGACACATCTCATGGACACGAAATCTAGAACCTGTTTTCCGGGCATTTCCAATCATGGCAGAGTAGTGAGCTGGGACATAAATTGGTCCATTTTTCAAAGCTTTCTTGATAGCTTTTTCGATCACGGAATGACTTGCATCTCCTTCATTTTGTCCATGCCCTACTATCAAAAATTTATGTGTGATACTTTTTATTTCATAGTTTGTTACAGCATATAAGTATGCTGTGATTATGAATTTATTTTTACCCTGTCCTCCACAGTTATCAGAGTAGAAGACAATTTCTAGATCTTCTGAGTTCGCGACTCTTGATCGCTTCTCCAAGAATTCCAAGAGACATGAACCAATTTCTGATGCCCCCCGTTTTGCTTCTCCTTCATGCCAAAAGAAGCAGTCAACCTCCCCAAGTCCTTTCTGTTGAAGCTGGCAAACAGTGAAATTATAGCAGTTCAGTCTGGATTTATAATAAAAAGAAGAAACATCGCCTTTAGGAACCGGAAGAGCAGCTTGAAGATCAAAGCAGGCTACTTGAAATTTACCGTTGATTTTTTCTTTGTCTCTCAACTTCTCAAGTCGTGATAATTGTTTCTCTTCGATATGACTTCGATAGCTAACTTCTAATCGGCTTTTTTCGTCAGAGTTTGAATTTTAATAAGTGGTGCACTGAAGACATTGGTCTTTTTTTGGGGTGTGGAAAGACATGTTGAACTCATAATTGAAAAGGTGGCGATATAAATGAATTTTACCATAGGGTTCATCTTTCTCCTTGCAAATTAGTGATCAACGTTCATATCATACGCTGGAGAGTATAAAAATAGGTATATATGATTGAGCAAACGATTTGATCTCATCCCTTTCAACCACCTTCACATGGTTGAGAAGTCCAAAGCAGTTACCCTAGGGGGCTGTTGAAAAGGGAATCCAGGTATACCTAGGGGAAGAGGTGCCCTTGGAATTGTTCCTCCAAGTAGGTATGGTTGTGGAGGAGCAGGAGTGTAACCGAGTTGAAGAGGTGTTCTGTTCATAGTAGGAATTGGGGCGGGATAGAGAGAAAGAGGGTTTACAGATGATGTCGGGGCACTCTGGTGAGGAGTTTGGCTAGTAGTGGGGAGTGTACTACCTGTCGATGAGCTCTGTGGTGCCACGTTCTTTAGGAGTGTTTGGATCCCAGTCTCTAAAGATGTCAGTTGTGTTGACATGATTGTCAAGGTCTGGGATAGAGTGCTATTAGTTAAATCCGAATGCGGTGTGGATTTACTCTTGTTGCGCTCATCATAATCTTGTTGTATCAGGCCACACAATGAGGAAACAGTTGATAGAAGAGCTTTTGTGGTTCCTTTAGACATTTCTAATTTATTCGTAATATCCTTTCCTTCAAATATGCCGCAAAGGTAGTTAACCGAGCATGCAAAGTGAACTTAGTCCGCTGTTGGGTCAATCAGATCTCTTACTGTAAAATAACTGAACAGGTTTTGACGAATATGTTGTAAATTCTCAGGAACATTGAACTGGGTCTGAGCTTCTGGGGTTACTGCGTGCGACAAACAATCTAAGATGTGTTTTTGAACAGAATCAGGGACAACCAATAGCCCGTCATTGTGGTACTCCGGGGCAATTTGAAGGTGTGACAAAAACTTCGACTTATCAAACACTCCTAATACTGATTTAACATGAATTAAATTGTCGTGTACTGATGTTGGTTGGATGGGTACTCGAGGATTCGGAATGGGAACAAATTGTGAGTTGCTGGAATCATGTGAATGTTGCGTAGATTCCGCAATAGAATCCGTATCTTGGTTCTCATCTTCCTCACCCTCGGTTCCAACAGTAAACAAAGATTCTAGCTCACCGCCAGACTTGATTGCATCTTCCATATCGTTCTCAACTGTTCGCACAATGACTGATTCATGGATTTTCGGAATGAATTCCTTTACCTCTTTGCAAATTTTCGTTCCGAGTTTTCTGTCGTATGTGCTACCCTTGAACGGTTTATGTAGATGCATTACCGCTGCCATCACTTTCCAATCCTTGAGTTCCTCCCGAGTTAGAGGAGTATTCATTACTAATTCTGAATCAAGACACTCAGGCTGCAGATAAACTCCCCCATCTTTCATGAACGTTATCATATCATCGCTCAAACTGAGAGTAATTGTGGTCATGATCTACTAAATGTGTTAATAGGATCTATCAGATATATCACTAGGACATGTTTACATAGTCATTGTACAAATCAGTCAACGATTTACCTCCTTCTATATATTTTTTCTGTGTATTCGCCCTGGTGTAATGACTCTCCACAGCTGGTATGGATGCCAGATGGTTTCTCATGCCGACTTTTATCTCTTGTGGAACTTTTGATACCCCCACTTTTCCACGTAAATCTTCTGACAATATACCATCATTTTTTTTAGATTTGACTGTCCTGACAAACCTTTCAGATATACCCAGAGTATTTCTGAAGAATAAGAAACAAACTTGCTTGCGTTCGTTATTTTTGGTGAAATAGTATGCCATGTTTGTACTACGATCCTTCTTTCTACCAAGTACTGTTCTCTCATATTTGGGTTGTATGGACTGCATTTGGCATAAAACGAAATTTCTTTGTCGTTCCAAGTTCCCCAAAGCCCAAAACTTCTCAAAATAATCTCGCCTGTCATCTCCTTCGATCTTTGTTGTACATTTCAGCCTGCAAGTATCTTTGCAAGGCGGAAGTATTTTCCGGGCTGGGATTACTATGTCATATCCTTTTTCTCTCTTATTGGCAGGACGATACTCTTTGCCACTATTCCTCAGTTTCTTGGCAATGTTTCGTTTCCAACCAGATCTATTTCGCTTTCTTTTTCTTGACTTTCTATCATTGTCACCCTCGTGATCGGTGGATTTGCAGTCATCAGAGGACTCCCTGATCGTAGATTCCTCGTTGATATTGTATAATGGGTCGGCATCACTGTCATCGAATTGAGAGGGTGGCGATGATGGATTGGTAGAAGAAGAAGAGGAGGAGGAGGAGGAGGAAGATGACGACGAAGAGGAGGATGACGACGAAGAGGAGGATGAAGACGGTGAGGAGGTTGACGAGCCAGATGGTTCATTCGACCTCCTTGAATGATCGTCTGGGGTTTCACTCTTGTTTTCGTTGTTTCCATTGACATGTTCACCTTCAGAAGCACGGAGGCTAGCTAAGATATATCCAGGAAGCTGTTCTTTTGTTTGAGGAACTATAGCTTCTTCTTCACCAGCTACTGATAGCTGGCCAAGAGTCCTCTCTGAGGCTGGTGGGTCAGGAGTTTCAAGAATATTCTCTTTCTCTGTTGAAAAAAAAACTGATCTGAATAGGGAGAGTGCCATGCACGTTAGCACCTGTTTACTGAATCGAAAATGATTTATAATGATTCACCCTCAGACTCCTGAAAGCTGGTATAAACATCTGTAGTGGTACCCTCTGGGTTCAGATCAATCACAGATTCCTGGCCTAGTGTTTTTCCCGGAGGTTGTTGGTCAAAAGTGTCGGAAATCAATTGGTCCCCTTCTAAAAATGAGAAAGGTAAGAATATCGAATCGTAGATTAAAATTCCCATGAAATATTTACTTTCAAAATGGCTCAAATCATCATCTCCATATTTTTTCCTGATTTACCATTCGGTAAGCTTTTGTCATTTTCAATGGCTCTCAGCACTTCGTCACCTATAATGAGAAAAACTGTAGAAACGAACGATCTATTCAATACATTTTCTCCCTCGTTATTCAAGATGACGCGTGTACTCACGAAGTCTGTTTTTTGATGATGATACGGAGTCCTGGCTTTTAATTGCACATGCACGTTGCCCAGCATCTACATTTTCCGACTGCTTCAATCTGAAAATAATTGAATCACAGAGACCATTTGATATAAATTGAGGTAGTTTTTGCAGTCAAGAAAGGAGTGCTGAGTAGTTATTTAAGGAACTCACTGTATTCCAAGAGAAGAGAGCATTCTCTCTGACCGGGTACTCATTTTTGTCAGTTCTATGATAAGAACATGTATTAAAAAATATAATTCTGCAAAGAAAAAAAGTCGTTTCGATTACACGAAAGCATGTTCAATGATAAAAATGCTAAATGATGATGATTTCTCCTCGAATTACTCATCCAATGAAATTATCAATTGAATTGATTATGACGAACATAACTACAGAGTTGAAACGCATTTGGTGATCAGAGTGACGAAACACGGGAGAAACCATCAGTGCATGACCAAAAGATGTGCTTACTTATAGCATAACTGGCGAAGCTCCTCTGTGGACGTTATTACCTTGAGATATTCTAATTATATCTGAAGAAAACAGACGAAAATACGAATACTTCACTGCCAAACCACTATTCAGTCTTGTACATCTGAGCAATACTGGCGAAACTCAAAATACGTCACCATTACATAACCATTTCATGAACAACGAGAGGCGAAATCCACATTTACGTCATTATTGCTGCCGAATATACATCAAAAGTAATGCGGAACCGGCGAAAAACTCAAAGCGTCACAAATACTCGGAGTGTCAGTGCCGAAACTTCACAGCGTCAGATCGCAAACTGAGATGCGCCACTTCTACTACCAAACATGCGATGATTTCTCCTCCACATAAGATGACGTAACTCACCTGGCAGTGGCAATTAATAGAAACGAATATTCGCCGGTCCGGCACATAAAACATTGCTGATTTTAGAGTTAGTTAGCGGGGTAAACTCCAATATCGATTTTTTGCAGTTTCGCCACTATGATTCTCAGCAAGCGATATTGTCATACCATTCTTGGTATGCTGATGGAATATACTTTCTCAAGTCGATGTTATCCTGAAATTTTTTTGGATTGAGTGGTATTGAATTATCATATAAATTTGGCAGAGTTTGATATTCGAATGATTTTAAATCATCGCCGTTCTTCAGAGCATCAAATGTTTGAGTTGCTATACAGTTTTGATTTTCTGAAACTGTTATCTTATCCCAGTACCTATACTTGAATGTTTCATATTTTGAGATTTTAAATGCTCCATCTTCATTTCGGAAAGTCTTCTTGAAATAGTCATCTATTGTTTCTTCATAGTTTTCGACCATTGCTTGAGTTACATTGACTACCTGAAAATTTTTTGAGGCATTTGCACCAAGTGAACACCACTTTTTTGGAATGAAAAGGTTTTTTTTTTTAGTATTTCAATTTGTTCGAAAAAATGATCACAAGGCAAACATGATTGTCCACGTTCAGGAAAACAATTAATCATATCATGACATTTTTCGGATGCACAAAACACTGAACCCGTTGAGTATGATAACTGGATAAGTGTGGTTGTTATCCGCTTCTCATGGCAACGGCATCGCAACAGTCAGTCCAGATTTGAAAGCGGATAACTCTTCCTGACATCTCCTGGCGAATGGGGCAAGGTTACATGTTTCCTGTTCATTTCCAACGATAGAGCGATCTTTTATAAATGAAAATCGGACAAAAAGTGAATTTCACCAAAAATGGTTGTTATCCACTTATCATTCTCATGTCTTCAATTGGTTCCTCATGTCTGTGAGATAAAATAATTTCAACTCACCATCTACACGCCTCGCATAGAACAATTGTTGACAATGCTTGAAACCAAATCATTCAAAAAGACACAGTTGCAATGGTTTCAATTTCAGAATCTGGTTCAGGGTCATCGAATGAATTTTGCAACTCCTTGTACAAAAATGTGGCTGGTCAAATAGGAAAGTACTCCATGATTTCCTTGACATCTTCATCATAACAGGATGTTTTATAAGATCTCGTCCCTATCTCCTCAAAATCTATTTATGAGCTTTCAAACTACCGGTTGTGGAGCTTGAGTAGTCCTCTGATACAATCTCCTGGACACTTTGACTGGTCACCTACAGATCTTATCTTGTGGTTATGCGACTCAATATAATTATTACTCCGCACACCCGAACTTGGAGATGTATTTATAACATATAGAATCCATGCATCATCAATATCTTTTCAATATTCATTGACATTGAAATATGCTTGCAACAGCTTTTAATTTTTTATAAAATTCATCTTTATTTTCCTTGGAAACACTTCTACTCATTAATGTCTTCACCTCTTGTCTTTTAAGTTCACCCTTGGTCTGCCGGTCAAAAACTCTCATTACATGTGTGTGACATATGTGGATATGTACTTCAGGAATGAAATGTTTTATAGATCGAATTTCTCTGTAATCCTTGTCTACAATGATAGTCCTTATCTTATCACATATGTCTACATTGACTATTCAGAACTGTTCTAATGCTGTGTGAAGAATGTCTATGGTTTTTCTCCTCATGAAACAAAAGCCAATCACTCGACCATTTCCATGATTGTCTATGCACTGCAGAACACTCAGGTGCATGTCGTTTTTGTTAGTCTTGTAGGTGGTATCCGAACCAAGAACTTCAGGAAACTTTTTGAAAACTGCAGCCATTGCCGAAGTTTAAAAAAATAGTAAATCAATTGTGCCAATTTCATTATAGCCAATACTGCAGACGACATCCGGATCATCTTAGGAATATGAAATCCTCTAATTACACAGGGTGTCCCATAATTCATGGATCAAAAGAAGTGGGGTGGTAGGGGGATTCATTTTCAATTGAACTAGAGGTATTTGTGGTTATTTAATTGTTAATTGGTCAGAAGCTATTTATTATTTTCCCTATTTGTCCCTAAAATCATGTATATATATATAGTTTGTTCACTGAAGAATAGATAACGATAAAGTTATGTCACATTTGTGATATTTCCTTTACAAATCCACATTGATGCAGTTTTTCCAAGGAATAATTTTTATGACCTGTGTTGCGGCACTCCTAAAACGAATAGATGCGAATCACAAAATGATAGAAAGAGTTCAAATCACTTGTTTCAAATGATACACCTAGTATATTTTCAACTTGTGTGAAAGATATTTTCTCTGGTCACAAATATATATATAGTTTGATAATGTTTCCTCAAGCCATTTCTCACTTATTTACACATATATGTAGACATATATGCCATGAAAACAAAAACTGTCATATTTAACATCTCTGTCATTTTTTCACTTATAAATTAGGAAAAATACGAAATCGTAGGATTATTTATCATGAAAATATTGCAAACATTTCAGTAGTTCAGCAGAATTTGGTCAAGAACGGCTCATTATACATAATACATACATACATCTTGGTTCGAATCGATGGAGGTACATGAATGACCATTTGGTATATTAGTATTGTCATCTGTCACCTAGTGACACTACATTTGCTATGACATGGAATACATGACAGCTGAGGCACAAAACAGACATCACTAGTGCAGATAACAGGGTTGTTCCACAGTTGTTCTTAGTTCACCTAACATCTTCTTTTTTTAACAATAATTACAAATTTAATTTATCTGGTACTTTTACATGTCTACCTGGTGAAGTTACTACTGTTGGGTTACAAACCTGCCTAGCATCATCACTTGCATCACTTTTATCACTTTCTAACATTGATTCCTCTGCTGTTACATTAGTTTCTGAAAAATTAACAACATAACTATGATCAGAACTATTGGTATTTTCAAATGAAACATCAACATCATTTGACTCTACTAAAATTGAATCATTATCAACATCATCTCTTTAATCTGAATCATCATCCTTTACTAATCTTAAATCTAAATCATCATCATTACTAATCTTGAAACTTTTTCGATAAGTGAAATTGAAAAATTTTCTTGGTGTATTATGCAATGAAACATAAAAAATTCTCTATCCAAATAATTATCAAGCAAAGTCACAGCTCGTTACATCTACCCTATCATTGCCGTTGCCCCCATCTGTACAAATGATATCAAGTTTTGCCCAATTAAAATTTTTGATCTCGGCAATACTTTTTATTTCATTGAAAATATCTTCTCCCCTGGTGGTGCATAGTTGTCGCAGATTGAGAAGTTCTTTTGTCACGTCGAAATTATCATTCAAATACCGAACAAAAATAGTAACCGGTTATATCGCAACTCTCATCCAAAGCCAGAGAAGTATTCGCAAGACACCACTCCAGAGGTAATTTGTTCGATAATGGAAGTAGCTATATCATCTAACCTTCGCATCACTGTATTTCGAGATAGAGCAATTTGGTTTACCATCTTGTTGATTTTTGCATCACCCGCATGCTTAGCAAAAATAGATGAAATTAGTTTTATCACTTCTTCGCCATCAGAATATGGTTTCTTCTTTTCAGCCAACAAAAGGAAAATTTTATATGAGGCTCTTACCATCAACTCCATCTTGTCGCTCCTTTTATGAAAAAACGATTGCTGCCCTGCTAAGGATTGTTTCTTCTTACTTATGAAATCGGTTCGTGATTTCGAACCAATAGCCACCAGCTGATGGATTGTGAATTTGCAGTTTTAATAGGCTTTTCAAGTTGAGTTATAAAAATTTTGGTCATGTCCTCATTTCTAATATCCTAAGTTCTTTTTATATAACACAATAAGGTTCTTGCTGCATGAATATCCGGATTCTCTCCGAGAAACGAAAGAGACAAGGCCGGTTGAGTACTGGATCCTGGACCTAATATTTTCATCCGCGTCCAAAAACCTAATCCCGGCCACTGACTGCTCCCCAGCCTGTGAGCGAGGAATCAGAGTATATAACAATTTTATGGAATGTTTTTTCCTAGGCATTCGATGTATTAATAATATTCTCTAACCACTAATCAATGTCCCCTCTGAGTTTTCCAGAAATTCTCATAATATTATCATAATTACAATTTCCTTTCAATGCAAGATATTCCTCTGTTTCCATTTTCTTAGTGTAGACCCACCCATACTTGAAGGGCAGAGCAGGCCGACACTAGCACTCCGACAAATTGGGCGAATTTCCTGATGGGATTTTGTCATTGACAACGAATTGAACTGGCAACCTAAATATCTACAAGATATGTCTGGAATCAGTCTACTCTTTTCATCATTGATCGTAAAGCCTAGATCAGTTAGTAGAGAAATAGTTTTCTTGGTAATTTCTAAACATTTCTCATAAGTTTTCCCAGATAATAAGAAGTCATCTGGATAATTGACAGATAGAAAACCTCTCGAACGTAACTTTGCAACAACTGGTTTCATTATCTTAGTGTGGCCAACTTTTAATATAAAAGGATGAATTTATTAAAAAGTCAAACACATTTGCTATCGGCAGCTGTACATCGGAGAACAGATAAGTGAGTTCGAATTATAGGCTAGATGGTGAAGAAAATTCAAGTTCTTGGACGCCACTCAATTTATAAAAATCCTACAATTTGGATAATTGAGAGAACCAAATTTCTTTCCAAATAATCTGTTTTTCAAAAATCTGAAAGTTGTTCAAGGTATATTTTCTTAGAAGGCTGGGCTGGACTTATGGAAGAATGAAAACCAACATAAAATTCAAGACCTATTATATTTCACACCACCAGAGACAAGGTTATATATGGACCTATGTAGAGGCCTGCAGTTTCATGATGAAAAATAATCACTAAAGTACTGTATTATTTCAATAGTGTAGGTTAAGAGAATTGCATGGTGATTCTATCATAATTTTCCTACCTATACCAGGACAATTACCATATTTTTAAAATAAGTGAAAATGAGTATAGTAACAATCCTATATCAACTATAAAACGGAATGTATAACTAGTCAAGGAATGATAGCGCAATGAACTGTTAAGCAACCGCAGTCACATAGTATACTATGGGAGAGCTTCACAAGAGCTTCACCAGTTTGTGAATTAATACTGTAAAAAATGTGATTACTCAACCAGTCTCAGATGTGAAAAAATGTAAATATGTATCAAAAAGGTAAAACACTGAAGGTGGAACAAAAAAACCTGATAGTGGTCCAAGGGTCCTCTGCAATGGTCCAGATCACCCCTATCCAAGGTCCCAAGTGGTATGAGTATAGATGTGCAGCATAGGTCACTGCAGGTGAAGACAACACAACGAGGAATGCTGAACCTCCACGGTCAGCAGAGTTCCAGGATGCAGTGTAACCAGGGGTCAGTCTCTACCAGCTGCTACTGGGCTCCATCTGGTGTCTCCATGGTCGACTCTGGCCAAGATTCGAAGACCTTGAAGGATTACTCAGATCCACTGGGGGATCTTGACAAGGGTAGAGTAGAGTATCCTGAGGGCCGGTCGCTACCAGGAGTCCGAAGCACAGCTAAGCTGCACCCTAGCACCCTATGAAATAATCTGAATATAGCCTCCTGAGAGGGCACACAGAGCACGTGGAAACAACAGAAAAAAAACTGAAGAACAGGATATATTTTCGAAGATTTCACTGCTGAATCTGCTATGGCTGTGACTTACCTTCTGAGAAGGGAGGTAGGATTGAAGAATTTTTTAGATCTTGCTTTTTAAGGACTGCAACAGGCCGGGCTGCATGGCTTCTAAAACTTCATGGCAGTCTCCAGGAACAAATCCCACAATTGGCTTCCTGACGGAGATTCCATCCACTAACCGGTAAGCAACGGCTTCCCAAAATCAAATACCCCTAAGGGTTTCTACGGTTTTCACCGAGAAAATCAAAATCCTTTTCACAGGTCAAGTGCACGCCACCATGGCTAACCGAGAAAAAGTGAGGTAGCTATGTGCCGGAAATTCTCTTACCCTCGATTTAACTAGTCAAGAAACCCTAGTTTCCTGTTAAAATCACAAATTAGCGCCAAATATGAAATCCACGAATCCTATCGGTCGAAGAAATGCTTACGCCCTAATTATCAAGAAGAATTGTTCTTCTTCTTCTGTCTTCATAGGAATAATCTCCAAATCCTTCACAGAAGACAAATGACAGTCCACAATGACTGCAGTATGACAACAGTGACAGTGACATCCTGATGATACATGAAAATATAACCTGAAATATTATCCCAAAAATAAACAAAGAAATTTATCCAAATTGAAACCAATTCAGAATGAACAACATCATAAATCCTGAGATATTCCAGCGAAATAGGATTTATCGCCCTGGAGAACATCAACGGTAAGTTGTCTGTCTACTTTTGAATGGATCACAATATTAAATATTTCCTTCGATTCTAGGGCCTTAGGATCAGAACGCCAGAAATCAAAGACTCCTGCAGCTTACATCATCACTTCCTATTAGCACATAGAATATCAGAAGAAATGAGTACTCTACTATTGGAATTTGTTTGATAAAAGATCTCATTCAAAACTGTGTGTGATATGATATGGTTGTTTAATTAAATGTTCTATTACTCAAGGATTATTTACTATATGTCAGACTGAATGTTCACTGTGAGTATGGTTTATAAGGTAAGAATTTGATGACTATGTTTATTACACCAAAGAAAAATAAGAACAAATCTTAGCACACCACACTCTACTGTGATTTGATAAGTTTCATCAAAATAATTAGGTAATATTATCTTGTAGCAAATTCAAATGCTACATTAGTAAACACTAAAGGTGCTACACAAAGCCCAAAACGCATACAAGTGAATTCATAGAGGTTTCCCATTAAACGAAAACGAAGAAATTTCCTTGGTCTATCTTCTACATTTATAAAAAAATACGCGTCTCTTGAATCTATGGATGCCATAAAACACCTTTTCGATACCAGTCTGCAAACTGCATTTCTGTTTTCTAGTTTGAAATTTCCGGTTCTAATAAATGAGTTCAATCTTTTCAGATTGAAAACTGAGAAAATGCTTGATATGAACTTCCCTTTCGAGTGCTGGCAATCTTTCATAGCATCTATTTCTGAGAGACGATGAATTTCTTTGGAGACATCAAACAATTCTTTCTGAGATCGAAATGGTTCAGAACTGTTTCCTTATGCACCTGACTAGCAAATTTTATTTGGAATCCTTCAAACAAGATCTGATGAGAGGATAATTTGTCAATAGGAGCCAGTTTTTTATATCTCATATTGCCAGCCATGAAACCCACCTGGCCTATTTTTAGTACCTCAACCTATTGTTGGGGCATTGTCTATTTCGCTGTTTCTCTATGGTTCCTTTTCGTCGGTCTCGGTATCTGTAACCCGATGATTGTGGATTGCGATGGTAATTCTTTCGAGGAGTGTAATTCAATCCACCCACCCGAACTTATCCTCGTTGTTTGTGTGGACTCCTTGAGTTCAAATGCTTTTTACTGGATTTCTTTACTTTCAGGTCTTGAGCCCTAGCTGTTATCATTATCTTCTCTTCAAGTTTTTTTTATACACTAAACCATCTTGTTTGGAGCAAGTCACCACCTCCTGTAGGTCCTTGTCGAAACTGAAGTTAAGCAAGCTTCGTCTTGATTCTGAATCCTGATTATGGATATCTGCTAAAAGTTTTTCAGCATCGCTTACTAATTCAATGATATCCCTTTTCTTTCTCCTCCTGTTTCCTTCTTACTCCTGGCCTAACAGTAGAGTGAGTGCCTTCCCAAGCGCTGCTAAAGCTGCCCCAACTTGACTTTGTTCAGCCTGAAGTCTCTCATCCCTGTTGAGGGCTGTCTCACCTGCTGCAATATTTGCTTCAGGGTTGACCAATGGTGCAGCCCTATGTGGACAATTCTTGATTGGTGGTAATTAATTGAAGATCTCAGAACGAATGTCGGCCTCCAGTACACCGACCAGAATCTCTTTTCATAAGATTGCAACATCTGTCTGAATGTTATCACCCTCTCTATCTACTTTTGCATATGATTTGCCGATTGAATCAAGCAACTCTGGTCTCAGAGCAGGTACTTCATCAATGTGGTCTTCCTCATTGTTACCTGTCAATGAGAAAAATGAAAATAATTACCAAATAGAGAATTTTTATTATTATTATATTCATGTTATGCTATCTCGAGGGTAGGGAAAGCTAATTATTATTAGAAACAATTCATAGTCTCAGATTATTACTAAGCTCTGTTCAGCTCTCCATCAAGCTCGTCTGAATTAGCAAACTACCAAAAAAGTTCGGTTCTGTCCACCACCGAGCTTGCTTGTCTCGGCTTACTACTGAGCTTGCTCCTCTCAGCTCACCACCGAGCTCATCTGTCTCAGTCCACCACCGAGCTCATCTGTCTCAGCCCACCACCGAGCTTATCTGTTTTAGCCCACCACTGAGCTTGTCCATTTCAGCCCACCCCCGAGCTTGTCTATTTTAGCCCACCACCAAGCTTGACTGTCTTAGAGCCCACCACCGAGACGTATAACCCACAATGACTATAAGTCAGAGCTTCCCACAGCCTGATTCGATTCATGGACCAGTGTAATTAATTGTCACTATCGAGAGATATCTCCTTGTCTAAATAACTGTAAAACATATTCAGTGTAACCAAAATAATTGCCTTCGAGATTCTCCACATGCTGATCGAATATATTCTCTTCATTAGTACCATCCTCCTTATCAGAGAGCCTACTGTGACTTTGATCCGTAGAACTATCTATTCGATTTCTTCGCGACCTCATCCTTCGTCACCTTTTTCCACCGCCATTATCAGCTTCTGAGCGTGTCGTCTTTCAATGCTTCTGTTTGAGTTTTTCAATCTCCTTAGCAATTCTAAATCGCTATCGCTACTCTCCGATGACGAGAAGGGACTAATGTTGCGCTTAATATGCATTTTGTAACTTCACAAAATAAAGAATGATGAAATATTTTTCGTAATAAGAGATGACTGTGTATTTGTGTAGTTTATCTAACGCACAAAAATAGTGGCATGATATAGGTGGCGCGGGCGTGATCATGGTAAGGTGGGGGGATGGAACGAGAAGATTTGGCGACTTTTGACTGTGTGGGACATTTGAAACAAAGAAGATTCTACATTGTGTTCTGATCATCTGAAGAAGACGCAAGTATAATTTGACATTAATTGATTTGAATGGGAAAATCGTGGATAAATGCTTGCTACATGGCATGTTAGCAAAGAAAAATAACGTAATGGCTTGCCGAATGGAACACAACGCAAAACATCACTAAAAAAAAACAGTACTCACATTACAACGTCTAGCATGGGGTTGACCAGCAGGAATGAAGTCAGGGAGACGGAAACATTTTTTAATTAATAATCACTAATGACTTGTATCAATTATGATGCCTTATCGAGTCGGGTACTATTCATATTCGGAATCGACGTTAGGTTTGCAATTTTCCGCAATGGGAATGGACATTGCTTCTCGATATTGCTTACCTAGGTACTATCGCACGGTAAGCGGTTTTTGCAAATTCTACAGGAAATGAAGTCTATGAACTTCGCTCACCTGATCTAAACTACACTGTACTGGATGTTTTGATTTGGAGAAGTTACTTTATAATTGAATCTTCAAATATTCGACAACCATGGGATATTTCTTGATGAACATTTGTCATGGTCCAAACATATTGAATCGATCAGAAAGAAAATATCTCCAATAATCGGAGTACTGCAGGATCAGACATCAAATCATTTTGAATTACTTAAAATGTATATACAGGGTAACTCACGGTCGATAGTACGTTAGACGTTTATGGAGAACGCAACGCAGGATTTTTCTGAAAATTTTGCATCTCACATTTTATCACCTGTTCTATCGATCTTAAATATTTTCGAAATTGCGACGTTGCCGTTTCTATCAAAAAGTCCTATTAACTTCATTTTTTCAAATGGAACAACCCGTATATTAACAAATTTTCAAAATTGCTATTTCATTACAATACTCTTTTTTCAATAAATCCCTATATCTATCGCTATCATTTTTCGAGATACAGAATAATTTGTGTTCAATATGATCCAAAACATATCCCTGATCGAACTTATGTAAATCAGGGCTCTCGAATCATAAATAGTTCATATTTTAGTGGTGGTTTGAACAGGCTTGATGTATTCAATTCACACCGAGAACTTAACTCCATATCATACAGGGCGTGCTGAAATTATTATAATATCCGTTGTTCATACAAGTGGTCAAAAGTTCATTTCTCCGAATGGAAACCCACTGTTTTTTACTCAATAAATCGAAAGACGAATAAAAATGCTACAAGATGGCATAGCATGTCCCTTTACCTAAATCATCAAGTTTTCCTAATAAAGCCGCTTTTTGTAAAGAATATAATTTTATGAGAAAGTTAATCTCAGATAGCCATGGAAATATCAAACTCATGACAGTTCGGTGACAATAATGAGTAATTCAGTTATTTTTATTGACAGTGTTTCAAAAAATCTCCCAGAATGAACGCAAATATCGATTATTCAAACGAAGTTCTTATGAAGTTATTTATCATACATGGACAACAGGATCAAATCATTGCCAGAACTTGCAGAAAATTCAACCAAATGTATCCTGAATGGACACCAATGAACAAGAGGAAGTTTGTAAAATTACAAAATAATTTCATCAACCATCAATTTTCCATAAGTCATAACAAGAATCAATTATGGGCTGTTTATACGTAAAATAATATGTATAAAATATACAGCTTGAACTTCAATGAAAGAAAACATAAAACATGAATATTTTGTTTAAAGACTAAATTTTCATTGGTCAAGAAAAAAAATCAATTTTTGGCTGTTCATATAATAATATATAGGATGTTCCTTAATGATGTGCTGATATTCAATGGGTCGATTCTTCGACCCATTTCAAGAATAGAACTTTATATGAACGTATGTCGTAAACGTCCTAACTTTTGAGATACAGGGTGTCGATGTTGAAAATATGCATAGATTATTTTTTTGTCCACCCTGTACAGTTTTTTGTAATAACAAAATTCAGTCTGCTATGTGACTGAATCGATATACAAATTTCAAAATGATACATACGGTGGTTATCCAGTAATTGATGTCCTGAATGGAGTACTCAAACATCAAAATTTGAAGTCTCGTCTCGTTTTTCGTTTTTTTCTCGAAAACGAAGCGTTCTATCGAGTATCAACAAGAGGATCTTCCTCGTACATAATTGAATAGCCTTTCATAGCATTGTATGAAATTTGAACTTTTTTTGTCGGTGCTCACTTTTAAGTAAAATATAAACAATAATTTTCCGTAACGGTGCCACTGGTAGAGAAAATGAAAATTTTTGTACATCAGAAAATGCATCTCGATGCATAAAATACGTTTACCAAATTCAATAAAGATGTATACAATATTGTCTTAGTTATCATCAAATAACTGAATATTTTTCAAAACTTCATCACCCTGTATCTCAAAAGTTAGGACTTTCAGGACATACGTTCATATGGAGTTTTCTTCTCAAAATGAGCCAGAAAATCACTCCCTCAAATATTAGCATTTCTTCAATGAACACCCTGTATATATAATGCGCAAAGCTCCTATAAAGTAACAAATATTATTCAATTCATAAATCAACATAACCTTAATTGGAACAAGAACAAGTGATGATGACATGAAAAATATATAAGTGAAAATTTGTTTTCCTCAATAAATTTTATAAACTTGATATTCTATTTTTTTTGAGTATTTTTTATTGGCATGTTTGAGAGTATGAAATATTTTCATTCTGCAGAAGAGTTTTGACACATAAAGTCTAGGAAAATTTGAACATGGAGGATCGAACGGAATTTCATTGAATTTTATGAGCAGCTGTCTACCAATTTGTGGTAAAATTGCCAATTTTTCAAAATTTCCAGTAAACAAATTATCCATACTACGTACAGAATCAATGAAACTTTGTACGGGTACTTTCAAGTTACCAAATGTACTCTTAGTTTTTGTTTCATATACCTTCAAGTGGGAGAAAATATTAGATGAGGTCAACGTGTCACTTTTGGACGCATTTCTACATAAATCGCAGTCATGGATGTCTTAACATTTTTTCATTAAATAGCCACATACATAAGATAGGGTATTCTCTGAGACTAAATCAACTTCTCGGAAATCAGTAAAATCGAATGTAAGCATTTCCTCTGGAATCTTCTCTTCGAAAGCTTGTGTTGAAGTACTTGTATTGATTTCTGCTAAAATGGTGTGAAAGTCATCAGCACAATTATCGCCCTCACTATGTTGAAAATAAGATAATGAAAACAATTCTGCAAATAAATTTATAAAATATTGTGGAGTAGGATTGGTACTGTTGTCTCCCTGACTTCTCACTGAACCAAAAAAATTTTCAAGGCTATCCTGATTGAGGCGTCTAGTTAGAAGGAATGAACATACCTGAGTTTTCAAAACATACCGTAATTCTTCAAGAGCATTCATGTTCATGCACAAACATTCATTGATCCAATAATATCCATCATTACATCTAGAAATTTATTTTGATATTCAGCACCCATGAATGATACATTATATTTCTTTACTCCTTTTGTTCTTTGAGAGTTGGAAATGTCGAATAATTTATCAAAATTCTCTAGAAAATGAGCAGTACCAGCAGCTTCTGCTGTCATGGCTCCTAAAGACACATAGGGTGATATGCCACAGATTCACTTAAAACTTGCACTGCATGTTTCACACTAATTTTTTAAAAACCTCTTGAATTTATATGTGTATTCGTCAACTTAGGAACCAGTCTCAGAGATTTAATTTTGTCTAAATCATACAATTGTGAAATATCCTTCCAGGATGCCCTGCCACAATTAAAACAAATTTTATATTTAAGCAAATTATTTCTAACAGACTTCAACAGATGAGGAGCATCAAAAATTTAGTAAACCTTGTTACCATTGAGCTCGAAATGAGGTTTATCTATAGATACATTCAGATTTTCTGCCAGTTCCACAAAGTTAGACCCTCGATCAGATAAAACAGCTTTTACTTTAGAACCAGCCTGCGTCTCTAATTTCAAAATACATTCTTTAACTATATTCAGTAAAATTTCAGCTTTGCATGTTGTATTGCTGAAATAAAATCCTAAAGGTTGTTTGAAATTACTATAAATTCCTCTAGCCATAAAGACCATCACTGACTGAGCTGGTAGAAATTTGTTTCTGTTTCCATCATTTTGGAACCCAATAATTTCATCTCTTGACAAATTATAAAATAAAGCTGACTTGATTGACATTTCATCAATGCATAGGGTGCACATTCTTTCTTCGTCGATCATGTTTGAAATGTTCAGTTCAAGTGCAGCAAATACAAAATCATTCAGTCCTACATTGAAATTCATTGAATGAGTCATTCTAAAATGAAGCATTTTTGGACAAATCTATATGCCTTGGGACTTATGAAATATAAAGTTAAGGCAAACTGTTTGTATTCTTCTGAATATCTACGACCTTTTGGTAACTTAGTTTTCAAATCCACCTGTGCTTGTGCCAAAGAGCAAAATTTTTCTGGAAGAAATTGTTCACCAAGCTTTTTGAACTGCTTCACAGATACCTCCTGTTGTTTTTCCTTATTCTTCTTCAATTTTCTGATTCCTTCTTGTTGAAGTCCTATCTTATGTCTCAGTTCATTCTTACGTGGGGTCTTGTTACTGAAATATTCCGACGTTGTGTGCTAAAATAAATAAGATACTTCAATTAAAGATAAGGGTCTTATCTGCAACATAATATTGAAAATTTGAAGTGGTAATACCCAAACAGCACATGAATACTTACAATATTAGAATATATTCAGTCCAGAACTTTCCAAGAATATTGTATATATCATTGTGAGAAAATCCACATTTTCTCTGAGGATACCTATTCGATGAACTGCATTGTGCTGATCTGAGAATGGATCACTCTATGTGAATATATAATACACCTACCTTTCAGGAACCCCAAGTGGAGCATAGGAGTTCTACAACTAGCAATAGGTTGATCTATACTAGAGTCTCGTTGAAAGACAGTTAATGAGCATTGTGGTGTCTGCTCCACCATTTCAGGATTAACACAAGCTTCTCCGATTCTGAAAATATGAATTTCATAATGATAATGCAATAAAGTATCAATAATCAGCCATGAAAGAACCCATACTTACTCCTCAGGGATGTTAGACTTTTTCAAATCATGACAGCCTGACACATTCACCTCTGAAGGAATACTGAAATAACAATAATCAATAGTACTATTTATTATTATACCAAGTAAAGAGTTTTCATGCTCCACCTAGGAATATAATTTGCAGGTTTCGCAATTGGTAACAGCCTGTTCCTTAAATGGTTTTGAAACATGTTTCCTGTGAAATACTTTCCACACACAGTCAATTTGGTATATGAAAAATTGCAATCCTTGTCAATCAGGTCTAATCTTCCACATAGGTCTACTGGTCTAACCACTCCAGGAACCTAGAAAATGATAACAAGTTTTAGTGAAAAATTGACTGAGAGAGACAGGTACCATTTACCTTTCCCTGTTCTCCTTGGGGAATCTGAAGAAACTAATTCGTCCATCATATTCAGTTTCACACCTTGAAACGGCGCAATGCGAAAATGATTTAGCTCTTGGCATACTAACTAAATAATGAACCCAATAACTCGTCTAATAATTATTGAATTAATGTGATAATTGGAAATGAAATTGAGAAAACTGTTGAACAACAAAAACGTAAACGAATGAATGTCATAATGTCAACACGTCACACGTCATTCTTGTCAAATACGTCTATACTGACATTTCTGGTGAACATGCGCACCCACAACTTCTGCATGATTCGCTTCTTGTTCGTGTATAGCGTTTATCTTCTTTGCTCTCATATCATCCTGAATCAATTCAAGTACTTATATTCAACAGTCTGCAGATGAAACATCATTATAAGTACTATGTGTATTATCAAAAATGATTATCTGATTATCTCATTTTATTCTTCTTCAAGTTGCTCTTCCATAATTCACCCTGCTATAAAACATATATGTTTCTTTGGGAATAATAAAGATTATCATTATCAATTGAGGATCTTGAAATGAACGCGACTGTGAATAATGCTTTTCCATAGGCATTTGTACTTCTTGATACATCTCCCCCCTTCAAGAAAACTGGTCCCCCAGTTTTAAAGTACCTATCTACATAATTTTGAGATACTAACCAAAAAAATGGTGTGAAAAAAATGAATAAATGTAGAAAAATTCCAAATATAAATAAGGTGAAAGAAATATAATAAAATGGTGCAAGTATTGCGAATTCAAATGTAGAGAAAAGTACTCTTATCATGGAAGTAAAAGTTTATAAAAACAAAAATAAACATTGTGTCCAGCTTTTTATGAATAAACCCTGATATCTCAGTTATTAATGATGCTATTCTCTCGTAATTTCAGTGATGATGGTATGTTATAACAATGAAGTATTTAGCAGAGTGAACAGTTCCATTCACCATTGGCGTGCAAATGAGGGGTACAAAAAAATGCATTATTCGGAAAAAGAATATCAGGGCCTATTTTGAATAACTGTTTCTATCAGATTCAGAATCAACATTCCCAAAAACCCCCAATTCATATTTTCAAAATGTCAAGAAAAATTCGAAATCCCGCTTTTCATGATTACGCCCCAAAATGTCAGTTATTTATGATGCGATTTTCTCGAAACTGTGATGATGATTATTTGTTGTTTTTTCATCATACAATCACCATCAAAATTTTAGGAAAATCGCATCGTTGATAACTGAGATTTAAGGCTGTTGTCGTGAAAAGCGGGATTTTGAAATATTTTATTTCAGCTCTTGGGATCTTGAAAATACGAGTTGGGGGCTTTTGGGAATGCTGATTATGAATCTGATGAAGAAAGTCATCTGAAATGAGTCCTTATATCCTTTTCCTAAATGAAGGCCTTTTTTGTACCCCTCAACATTGCACACCAATGGTGAATAAAACTGTTCGTTCTGCTGAATTCCTTCTTCTAACATACAATCCCTACAAAAATTTCAAGAGTATCGCACCATCAATAGTTGAGATATCAGGGTGTATTCATAAAAAGCAGGACACACTGTGTATATAGAGTGCAAAAAACTTGTCGAACTGTCTACTGTCTATTGATAATGTCTTTTTCACCGCGTATGTGAGAGTTTCGAAGAGTACCACACTGAAAATCACTTGGTCCGGCACCACACTCCTATTGTTTGGTGACACTGAACTCTCTCCTTTCAGGCAACTGGTCAGGAGGGCATATCGTCGTACGATTTGGTATCGACTCACGGAAATAGCGGTTTTGGCATTTCGAGGCACATGAGGGATATTAAGTGGGTTCTGCTTGGGGCATGCATATCGCGTCCTATAGTTGTGATATGTCGACTTAATTTCTTCATTCCGTGACAACTGCATTTTCCATTATTCCAAGGCTTTCTACCGTCCGAATTATATCTACCCGATAACTCCAGATGTAATGAAACTTCTCATGAACCAATAAATCTTTGACATGGTATATGGACCTGTGACTGTTGGTAGTTCATGTCGATTCCTGGGCTGCATGTTTGTAGTGCCGTAGAGGGTAGTTCCTCGTTTCACATGTAATAATAACTTTCTCGATTAACGATCTCTAAAACAAAAACTACCTGAGTAAGATCACACAAAATCAATGTCTCGTGATTTTCCTATTGCTCATCCTAAGTTCATCAAGAAGATAGGTCTCAGTACAGAAGAATCAAGATGTACCTACTTCTACCAATTTTTTCAAGGATTTATTTTCTACTATACATGGAAATGTTTGTTTCGCCAAATAATTTCTTTTTGAATTGTGAAAAAGAGATTCTTCCTTGATTTGGAATAGAAATGACCCACCTCGTATTCTTGATTTTCATTTCAATTGCTCCAATTAATTATTTGATTTTCATTCTCATGTTAACATGACTGTCTTGAGGAGTATTGCCTACCTTCATGATAATTTCAATATTATCAATTGAATGGTTTGTCATAAAATCAAAAAACACATTTTCCTATATGATATTTATCATCATAAACTACACTCCTAAATGATACCTGACGAGGATCATTGAATTACACATGATGCATATCTAGGTATTTTGTGAAAATTCCATCTCGTACATCCTGAATATCATTACCTTTTCTATGTATCTACCGTTATTTCTCCTAACCTGACAACTTGCTTTGTCCCTACCTCTCTTCATATTGCAAAAAAAAACATCTTTATATCCTTATCATTTCATACCGGAAGTAAAATACCTCCCCATTCGGATTTACAAGCGAGAGGTGCTAGATGGGGTTCACCATCGACTGAAAAAGTCCCCAAGATAGACCTATGTAACATCCGAGGTCTAAGTAAGAACATCAAGGATGTCCATCGACACCTTCAAATTGAAAAGCCAGACATATTGGCTCTTACTGAGACACAGGTCAATTCATCCACCAATACGATCATCTGCTCTGTCCTGGGTACGAACTCCACACACGTTTCAGATTCAAGGTAGGTCTCTGCCTCTACTCTGAAACGAATCTTTCATGTCAACGAGAACAAAATTTGGAACCAAATAAGTTTGATGTCATGTGGTTCAAACTCGAAAACCAGAAACAGACCAAATACCTTTGTTGTCTCTACTCATCACCAGATGATCCATCCTATGAAGAGATCTTCGAATTCTTGTCTCTGAAGCTCGACCAAATTCAATAGAACCATCCAGCAGCAGAAATCATCATCATGGGCGATTTCAATGTACACAACACTGCTTGGCTCGTACACTCTATGAGAACAGATGAAGCTGGGCGACAAGCCGAAGCTTTCGCCATCACACGAATTCCCGATGCCAATAACCATTCAGCTAACATACTCGACTCATTATTCACTAATAATTCAGCACCCTACACCATAGATGTACGAGCTCCACTTGGCAATTCTGACCACACTCTCATCTCCACAACCTGCCCATTTTTCATTTCATCAACTGCTCCGGCACCCCCACGTCTTATATGGCATTACAATTCAGGAGATTGGGACGGTCTCCGCATGTTTTTTTTCGCGTTTTCTTGGCATAGAGTATGCTTTGACTCTGAGGACCCTTCACAGTGTGCTGCGGAAATATTCGAGATCATCATGCTCGGAATGGACACATACATACCTCATTTTTCGTAAAGATCATCACCTTCGAAACCCTAGTTCAACAAAAACTGTTCTAGAACTGTTGCCTTGAAACAAACAGCCTACCATCTCTGGCGCAAAAACCCTAACCTCGCGACTAAAGCAGAATACGTTGATGCCAGGAATAACTGCAGCCAAAGAATAGATGCTTCGAGAGAATCAATGCCAAGATATGATCGAAACTCATAGATTGTCCCAATGGCCCCCATTCGTTTTGGTCCCTTGCTGAAGCAGTCGGAAGAAATTTCACTAATAGTTCATTTCCACCACTGCCCAAATCCGACGGCACATTAGCAACAACATCGCAGGAGAAAGCAAATATTTTTGCAGAGATGTTCGCAGCAAACTCTACTTCAGATTCCCAAGAAAAAGTGCCGCCAGGCATTCCACCCGTTGAGAGTCGAATGCCCGAAATCGTCTTCCGTCAACGCAATATCTGACGAATTTTGCTTGGTCTCAAAACGAATAAAGGTAAGTTTTCATGCATCCGAAATTTTCGTTTTTCGTACGAAATCTGTCGAAACCATGTCAAAATCCATTCAAATATAATTCGTGGCAGCAAATGCTAACTTTTGTACGAATAGATTTTAAGAAGTTGGATTGAAGTCAACTTCTCCGAAATTTAATGTTGAAAATAGTGGTTATGAAAAAAAGAAAACTGAGATATGGATGGCAATATGAATTTAAACAATAATATAAGGATTAGAACAGTCATGGTGATATTTTATATTTTTTATAATTTCATTGACTTACTGGCATTATGAATTGGAGAAAAAGAGAAAAAGAGCTCCAAGCGATTTTGGGTAAGGCCTACATTCAAGCTTCGAAAATTACATGGTAATTACCACACTCTAATCAAAGAGCTAAGGGATGGTGACCCAGAAGAATATTCCAACTATTTCAGAATGTCACCAGTACTGTTCAATAATTTACTTAAGGGAATGGAAGGTAAACTAGACAGGATTGAACTGACCAGAGAACCAATTTCACCATCTGAAAGATTAGCAATAACATTGAGGTATAATATAATCAAAACATTGCCTACCTATTTTTTATTAATTAATTAATTTCATTTATTCATATATTATTTAGTTTATCTATTACACCAACATTATTCCAGATATTCAGCATCAGGTGATAGCATGATATCTATTTCTTTTGCTTTTCGTGTTGGGAAAACTACTGTATCTCACATTATCAGAGATACATGTGATATTATTTGGAATACTCTGAAAGAAGAGGTACTAAGCACACCCACTGCTGATGATTGGGAACAAATAGCGAATGGCTTTAATGATCATTGGAATCTTGTTCATTGCACTGGTGCATTAGATGGGAAGCATGTAGTCATCACGGTAAGCAACAATATACAGGGTGTTCATTTGAAAACTTCCCACCTCGAATTCCTCGAAATATGAAGGTTTTTAAAAAAATCGCCGAAACACGTAAAAAAATGTATCGAGGGGGACAACTTTTCAAGCAAAAATTGCTTCGCCTCCTTTTACCCCCTGCCTTCAGGAGCTACCCCCCTAAAAATCTTAAAAGGTAAGGGGTATCGAGTGATAGCTCATTTGAAAGGTCTTTTTAATTCCTTTATGGTGGCGTTTGATTTTTCAAAATCGGTCGATTCGTTTTCGAGATAATCAGAAAAGTCTTTATTTATCTTAATTTGTTCAGATAGAAAAAAAAACACACAGTAAAATATAACTTTTTATTTCAATAAGTGTTCAAAATGTTGCCCGTTATTGGCCATACAATGATATAGGCGATGTTCAAATTCCTGACGGACATTTTCAAAAACATGTTGTGGAAGATTACGGCAGCTTTCGATGATGCGTTGACGAAGTTCATCCAAACTTTCAGGTTGGGGAGTGAATACAATAGATTTCAAATGTCCCCATAGAAAAAAGTCTAATGTCGTCAAGTCAGGAGATCAAGCAGGCCATTCTATAGGCCCTCTTCGCCCTATCCATTTATCTGGAAACTCGTCGTCTAGCCATTGCCGAACCGGAAAAACATAGTGAGGAGGAGCGCCGTCTTGCTGGAAATATATTTCAGCCTCATCAAGTATAGGGTTTCCATTGTCTTCGATTTGGTTTTCAATAGTTTCAGTGATAAGCGGATTGATGGTATGAAACATCTCTTAGAAATGATTTATATAAAAAATGAAAAATGCTCAATGAATAAAAAAACAGATATTCAAAATTTTAATGTAATTTATTCAAATATTCTAGGAATAGAGAATAAAAGGTATGATAGACACAATATATCTATCAATTCAATTTCATCTTGATCAACCTCTCACCTATCTAATTTTTCAACCCCATGTATTTTTTTCATGTTACATATTGTCACTTTGACAAAGTTATATTAGTTTTATATCCATGAATTTATGCATTTTTTACAATTTTATACTACATATCCTGATTTGCAATTCTACAATCTCATATACTGTAAGTAATTTCTAATACCCATTTCTTTTGGATATTATAATTGTACATTTCATTTTAGAGAGACTGACGAAGGAATTAAATAAATTCCGAAAGCTTTCTCAAAAGTAAAAAGAGTTTTCTTTTGAGTCCCACATCAGCTGCATCCCTACATATAATATATATATATAAAAATGTATCTTCAACCCTTTGAATCTTTATTGAGAAGTGGAATTCGAGCACTCAGGCAAGCGCAAAATTTTGCAGGATAATTCTCCTTCAAGAAGTACAACATCGTCCAGAGTTATGTTAGTTTCTATCCTCCTGGCTTTTGAGGATTTCTTCTCTAGGGGTATTGATTTTTCTATTCAAAGCAACTTTCCTTGTAGTCAATGATGATATCTTCTGTGATGTCTGACAGCATTGGTATGAAAATTAGTAACACCTGCTCCGTACTTTTGTTTTTATATACAAGGATACTCACACAATACATTAATCACGTGATTTTTTGAATCTGGCCAACAGGTTTGAAAATAAGGGAATTTCAATTTTGAAATCACACATACTATATATATATACATGCATGTCAGTATACAACATTGATTTTGAATGAAATGTACATTTTGTGAATGAATTGGATCAAATAAATTGAAACTTACCTCCCTTTTTGAATATTTGCATTTGTCTGGACACTGGCATTCGCTTGTATACAGGCATCTGTTGGGACCGAGTTTTTTTTAACTTCAGTACATACCCATTTGAATACAGTTGTAATAGAATCATCATCTGTGCTTTGAATACAACAAATTATTGTTAGTGTTGTTTCCTAATGCTCACAAACAGTATTTCAAGTATATTGAAAGAGTATTTATATTTCCATCTTATAGAAACGAGGAGAGGAAATCCCAGTAGAATATGGAATAATGAATGTACCACCTCCTCGATTAACCTACAGACTGATGAAAATACTAGTTATTATTCACAGTATTTCATTTTCAAGTTGCCGATGTCATTCAGTGCCAAATATCATATCAGTTTTTGTATATGTATATACATATATTTAATGTTGAATAAAACGGAAATATAAGTTGAAAATCCTTTAATTCTCCTGGTTATATCAATCTTCTCTCAATAGTGGATCATCAGCTATTCTTTCTCTTTTTTCAATTCCATCTCTTCTCACATAAATGTCCACTTCATCTCTGATGTCTAATTGTTTCTATTTAGTAATATTAGTATCTATAGTGCCATTTTATAGTAGGGAATTGAATTAGTTCCTTTCAACGGCAGTATATCGAATGAACTCCTGAAATGACCTTACAATAAACCTCTAAAGCGTTCAATCATAATCATAGTGGAGAAGAGACAGCAATTGAATTTTTTTCTTTGTTAGGTGTTCATTATTTCTATAAGGAACAATAAGGTTATCAAGTGCGAAGCATCAGGGAATTTCTCATGGTTGGCATGAATATCTTGAAAACCAGAACTACGAAAAACTCTCTGATCATGAACTGATCCTGGGTATCCAACAAAACAATGGATACATTTTCTGTGATCACAGACGACCTGAAATACAACGTGTATGATAAGTACTTGTTCAAATTGATCTATTTCGAAGCTTGACTGCAGTTGTATGGAATGAGCTTGCTGTGTATCTACATGAGATTCTGGATTATTTCTTAGTGCAGGTATCTTTATGTGTGCTCCATCCACAGCACCAATGATACCAAGAATTCCATCCTCTGCCTAGAAGAATGATCTAGTAATTGTTTCAGTTAATTCTACACTTAAGCCATTTGATGAACTGGTTCCGTACATTTATTAAACACTTGATCAGTGGCACTTCCAACATCAAAACGATTACAACTTGATCTATATGAATCTGGACTAGCAAATGTCCAAATTGCTATCAGTAATTGTTCCTCAGGTGATATTGTATTTCTACCTGGAAGACCTCTGAAATTGTTTTTTTTTTCTTCAATTGGTGCCCCATCATCATTAAACATCCTTCAAAGGTACTTCTTTCCATTCTTGAATGTTGGTTCGTCAGTCACATTTTCTGAAACACAATACATGAATAATTCGAGGAAACATATAACATTTATAGGACATATACATTTTTGGCTGGTTAGCGACAGATGCGGAATATAATGTAGTTTGTTACATAATACAGTAAAGTTAGAAAATAAACAGATAAATGATCATCATTTTATGGATGTTAAATGCATTTGGAATATTAGCACATATAACTAAAAAGATTTATCAATCTGTGGTATGGAAAATGATATTTCTCGTCAGCTTTCTGATTTATTTTCATACATGATAATAATAATTGTTGATATGGATTTCACAACAAAATTGTTGCAAGATGCACGAGAACCCTCGATACTGTGCTCAGAGGGAAGTACAGAAGTTCAGTGCAGTTACTGCAGATATTTTTGATGTTGGTGAGTATAGAATATGTTATAACATTTTGAATATTCATGAACATGAATTATATTTGATATCTAGATAACCAGCAACCCACACCTTCATTAATTCCAGGTGTTTTCATGTGGACGGTGCCGACAACCAAATATTTCATATCCCCATACAGTGAACGGCAATATTATGGAACACATTTATTTTAAAGTCAGGACTGTGTTTCTTGGGAAAACGCTCGGAGAGGTCAATATTCACTTTCTCCTGCGGTTTTTATGGTAGTAGATTCATTTATACAGGGTGGCTCAGAAATAAGTTACGATAATCAACTTAATTTTTTTAAATGGAAACACTCATTTTTTATTTAATATTTGAATTCGACATAAAATTCTAAGTATGTTTCATGTATCGCATCATTGAAATTGAACAAATATGGTTTGAGAAAATGATGGTCGTTACTTTTTTTTGGGTCACAAATAGGTCGATTTTCAATTTTGAATGGCGATTTTTTTATCAATTGTGCAAAAATGATGACGTTACCAGATCATCTCCATTTTTTCAAACCATTTTTTTGTTCAATTTCAATGATGCGATACATGAAACATACTTAGTATTTCACGCCGAATTCAGAAATTAAATAAAAAATAAGTGTGAATGAATCTACAACCATAAAAACCGCAGGAAAGAATAAAAATCGACGTGTCCGAGCGTTTTCTCAAAAAACACAGGCCTGACTTTCAAATGAATTTGTTTCATAATATTGCCGCTCACTGTATAAAAAATATAAGGGAGGACTGAATTCTGGCAGGTTCACGTGAGCAATGCAGTTAAAAGCTCACATCACTTAGGAAGATGTATCAAGCTATTGAAAAGCACAACAATAAGTCAGACAATGACAGACGAAAGTAGTTATATTATGAGGTGAGTGAATAACCTACTTCTGCTAAAAATCTATCTTCTCTTGATGATTTACTGTCCAATGATATTGAAAAATTTTCTGAAAATGTGATGAAATGTTCTCAAGTAAACCCTGGATTTAGCATCTGTCCACCATATTATCTGAAAATGAGATTGTAACAACATGTCTGGGTCACACATTGACGGTAAATTAAGGTTTGAAGAACAAATCAACAAATTGGGGGAAAAAGTTAGCCTGTGGGTGTTTAACAGTTAGAAGAACATCTCGGGGAGTTGGTTAAGATATGGCGAAAATGGTATACTCTGCTCTTATCGACTCCCATTTAAGATATGGAATTTGTTTTCGGGGGTCTTTCAGTCAATTTTTATTCGATATGATATTTGTGTCACAAAAGAGAGCAGTAGGGTATTTATGTAAAATTAAATTCAGAGGTTCTTGTAAGTCTTTGTTTATGGAAAATAAAATATTGACACTGCTATGTATCTTCATTTGGAAACAGTGTGTCTCATTTACAGTAAATACATGAATGAGAATTTTGAAAAAACGAACCGTTACAACAAACGACAGGCTATGGATATATTATTGGTACCAATACCATCTACTAAGTTATGCCTTTAAATCTCAGGGGGTGAGTAGTAAAAAAAATGGAATAGAATTTTATTTACCCCTGAGTTTGGTTGATGAATTACCTAAGATTTATTAGGTGTTTTAAATCTTAATTGTATTGACAACAGAAAAAGTGTTTTTAGTGCCCAGTTTAATACCGTAGAAACTAGACACTGGTAGTTCAGCGGGACAAATGGGTGGGTACGTTAGGCTTAGTAAAATACTAAGTTTGATAGGGATGAATATGCGTTTAATCACAAGTAATTTCTGAAATGACAAATAATGTGCTCCAAATGATACTATAGCTGGCTCGAGACTTCCAAAGTAACTGAGTATCAATAGCAATATTACCTAAACAGTGTACAATTATTGCAACAACAAGAAATATAAATTGACTGACTGAAATCAACTCTTCAGATCAGGGTGAAATAATACAATCACTGCTCAAAATCAACTCTCTGAGACAGTATGATGATATATAGCTTATTAATCAACAAAATAACTCAATAAATCAGTATCAATGAGACAAAAGAAATAATAAGGCCTATTTTACCGCAGTGCACTTTTGGTTTACAGGGGTATATTATGTAGCTATACTGAGTGTATATTAAATCAATGACATGTTGCAATTATATTATGTTGAATGAAATTTTAAACTGATGAATTATGGTTGGTGGTAGTTTATCCCAAGTAAAATACTATCCCTGGTGGTGCATGGAACGAACTCACCAAATTATGAGCAGGTCCTGATGTGTATCATCTGGCTCTGATGTACAGGGGGATCAGGTGAAGTCAGGCAGCGTCAGGTGGTGTCTCCTGTATGTCGCCCTTCAGCCACAAACAAGCAGGCTTTCAAAGCAGGCAAAAACGGAGCTACCGCACCAGCGCAGACTCCAGTGCAGCAGTCCCAGGGAGTTGAAGGGGGCCAAATCTCGAGTGTGACGATAACCGTCGGGAGAGAAGGCTTTAGCCCGATAAAAGGAACCCTATATGGAATGACGACATTCGTGCGTTATTTTACCAACACAAGGAATAAAGGAAAATATAGCAGCTGATGATTTAAAGAACATATAGTACCTTGGATGGTGTGTGGGTTCCAGGAGTGGTGGTACAGCAAGTCTCGTCGTCGGCCACGTGGATTTCAGCCACGAAGAATCCCTCTATAGAGGCAACAGGAATCCCATCATCCCAGCGATGATAATGGATATCCCAAATTTGAGATCTTTTCCTAATTAATCCCAACACTAAGTAATGGAAAATCGAATGTTAGACAAATTCGAAATTATTCAAGAAACAGATCTCACGGCTTACTTTTGTGACCAGGCTGGTAGACTGCTGCAGACAAAATGGTGCCTATGAAGATCGAAGGGGCTGTCCTTGCCACATCTCACCGGAAGATCACCCTTTTTTGTGTATCTTCCCCTATACTCCCACACACATCAATCACCGGACGATATAAAATTATAGGCGGGAGATATCCCCACGAACACCCTGTACATGGCATTTCTACCTCACCATGGTAGTGAAAACTATGTCGATAATATCAAGAGAGGTGTCTAGACCATCAGAAAAGAAGGAATATCATTAAATCACCATTTATTTCAAGTCAGAATATATTATTGCCAGTTATTATTGTTTGGATTTGAAACTTCAAATATTCAAACGCGGTCATGCGCAACTGAGGATCATTGTAGACCTGAATAGTGGGGCGAAATACGTCATCATCTTCTTCCCGTGCGATGACCCTTTATCACCATGTAACATAACCCATAACGCCCATACTTACAAGGAATTAGTGCCAAATCAACAAACAGGTACATAATGGCGAAGATACAGAGTGCCAAATCATCATAACGAGATATGGTGCTGATTGTGAGCCGTTAGAGCCCGTATTCGTGATGATAGCAAGGGAACTATGGGTCAATGTTCCATGATGACAATGTCGAAAATTCGAGAAGATGCATGCAGAGGTTCGCAGATAGTGGTCATCCGTCATTAGTGTCATTACCGTCAATAGATACTAAACGTCATCAAGCTGACAGTGACATTTTCAATAATTACAATAATTACCCAACAATGATATTTATTTGGAAATATGACGGCAACAATAATTACAAGAATGATACTCGAAATTCAAGATGAAATTTGGCGAAATACCTGTGGACTGAATCAGTCATGTGCGACAATTCCAGGAACCAACTACCTACCTACCAAAATTTGTAAACAAAACATTCTGACCAAGAGGTATGCAATAACGATAACTAGTAGGCTAAAAATCACAATATAATTCCTTATTTACAGCAAAAATTGAGTTAGAATCAATAACAACGAACAGAGAAATACCAATCGATAGCCAGTAGTAAACATCACAGATGAATTCAATTATGAACCAATGAAAAAGAGAGTGAAAAGTAGGTAAACAATAATGCATAGCTCTGTTTTCTGCAGTATTTTCGTAACGTCATGAACGAAGTGTAACAACTACTCGAATCAAAAACTCCAACTTCTATAATGGGAAGCAATTATTCAATCATTCGCCGGACGAGATCAAATTGCTGACTAATTTCAGGGAATTTAAAGGTTGTGTAATGAATATTTCGCTGGAGAGAGCATACTACTCGTTAGATGAATTTTATTTGGAAAAATTTCAACTTTCAATTGTACCTGTCATTTTGATGCCTTGATTTTTTTTATATACACTTTATAATCTATTCAATTTTGTTTTGAAAAATTTTACCTTTCAATTGTACCTGTCATTTTGATGCCTCTATTGTTTCATATACACTTCTTTATCTATTTCATTTTTTTTTTCTATATTGATGTTATGTGTTTCTTTTGTTGTGAATATCTAGAAATTGTTATTTGTATATTACACCTCAATGTTTTACAATTATTATTTCTGAGTACGATGACTTTGTCGAAGAGAATTTCATTTCTTCTGACAGTAAAGTATATTTGATTCGATTTGATACGGCTCGTTCGATTTCTATAGATCCGCCACATCCCTGATTTCATCAGAAAAAACTATTCATCCAATTCTGAAGAGATTTATGGAAGAAGTTTTCCGGCTCAAGTCTTCGGAACCCAGATACGACTAGACTTGGGACCCCCAGAATGTATTGGGATGTACGAGTGACATGCCAGACATTCTCGATTTGAGAAAACTATCTCATAAACTGGTCACTCTCCTTGTCTTAATGCCATCGGAAGATCGCATACCACCTATTTAATAATAAGACTTTCTGACGTGAAAGAGGACGAGGATGGATCACATATGTCCATCTCTGATCGGATAAAAACAACAGCTCTGAATAGGTGTCAGCCTTGTCTACACATGACGTTCTTCAGGGATAAAGCTAAGGTCTGTGTAGCTTCAACACTTGAGGAATACATATCAGTAACCAGATAATCCAGAAAATCAGATCACGATATGCTCTTCCTGATCATAAAAGCCCCCCATAACATGGCTAGCAAACAAATTTTGAGTAGATGGGTGAAGAACCTTCTCTCAAGGCATTGACATTTCCAATTTTAAGCCCACTCAACAATTCACCCTGCATCGTCGGCAGCTTATAGACATGGTCTAAACATGGTCTTTTCCTGGGATTTCGTTTTACGTTGATGTAACTTCTACTCAACTACGTCTCATAGTGTGATATCGAAAACTGAACACTGAAGTATAATTAAACGATCAAACGAACTTACTTGAAGTGGAGTTTGATCGTAATTATACGATATGTTCAGTTCGAATATATTACTCTCCCACTCATCCCCTTTCCACTATCCCAGAATTCATTCACTCACTCCTCAAAGTCACTCTCGTCCCAAGATAAGCTGCCTGAGTTGGTTTTTCAGGGACGATTTAAACTGGAGAATTATTCGGACCGTTACTTTGCTCAATTGTGTCATCTTAGAACATTTTATCCAGCTGATTTTTTATTTCTTGCTCTCGATGGTGGGGTAGGCAGACGATAAGGCTTTATATGTATAGGTCTTTTCGATAGTAGAGATATTGACTTTTTGAGAATATCTGTAAAGTATCATCCTTTAGGTGAAATATATCATTGAACTGTTCACACATTTTCCAAATAGATTCCCGTTATTCCTAAGTGCCTGCTTCAGACAACAAGTTCAGCATCAAATT
Source organism: Phaedon cochleariae (assembly GCA_918026855.4). Taxonomy (NCBI): domain Eukaryota; kingdom Metazoa; phylum Arthropoda; class Insecta; order Coleoptera; family Chrysomelidae; genus Phaedon; species Phaedon cochleariae. The sequence goes on from OU896711.1 coordinate 40,695,755, forward strand.
TTCAGAGTTGATTCTCATTAGAAGTTAGAAAATTCAAAACATGATGATCGGTTATGTTGTTGAAATCGATATCATTTTTACTTATTTGCATAGAGTGTTCATTGGATTTAGGCCCGTATTTATAGTCGTTTCCTCAAGGCTTCCTAAAGCCTTCCTTATCTGAGGATTCCTCAGCACTTGAAAGGATGACTCAATTTATAAACATTTCTCAAGTGCTCCTTGTTATAAGGAATCCTTTCAACTGGCAACAGTGTACAATGTTAGTGTTCTATGACCAGATTCTGTTGATTTATGTTTCGTGCGGTGTTGTGTCAATATTTCAAAAATTCAAATTTGAAAGTGAAAAAGCGAGGTAAGTGGAAATTTTCGATTTTGTTTACTTTAACACTGATACTAGATGATTTCTTCTCATTCACAGATGAGTGATATTGATAGAAAATTATTCTTCGTAAGAGAGAAGGTTCTGTTTATGTCTTTGGTGGAAAAATATAAAAAAAATATTGGAAAACAAAAAACCGGATGCTGTACAGCTGCAACAAAAGAATGAGGCCTGGAATAAAATAACCCAATTTCATAATTCCAACTATGTATCCAGAAGGACCACAAAACAATTTAAAAAAAAAAACTGGGATAATTTGAAGCAAAAGTGATAACCTGTTATTCATTACAATTATTATTGGAATATGAATATGAGTTCATTCAATAATACAGGTGGTGGTGCTTCTTCAAAAGTAGAAGATGATCCGCTTAATGTGATGGTGCGGTCAATTGTTCCTACCATTAATTTTACGGTAGATAATTAGTTCGATAGCAATGCTGCCGAACAGAGTGAGTATAATATTATTATGTTATTCTATTACAATAATGAATGGAATGATTCATAATAACCAAATTATAAATACCTACTCAGAGGATTGACTGTAAATTTGCAAATTTGCCATGTTTCAGATTATTTTTTGTAGATTTACCCACCTTATTTTCGAGCATTAATAGAAACACCATAAATATTTCATTGATTTGATCCTGAACAATAAGAGATTACCAATATGTCACTAGTAATATAACCTTTCATCGCCACAAAGGTGGATATGCATATTTTCATCATGAGGGCCACATATGGGACAATGAATATAAAAATAATAATAGTTTGTCCTTTGACTTGGCATGAAATCTAATATTATTGGTCTATATACTTTTGCATTTTCACTTCTCCATAAAAAAAGACTTGAACGATAACACAACAACAGTTAACAATAATTTGATGTAAAGTTTCCAAAAAACCACTACCTACCTAATCTAAAGGATTATGCAACAAGCAGAAAGTATAATCTGTTACCTTCTTGAAAACATTCATATTGTTACTCCACAATTACAAAATCCTGGAATGGTACACTGGTGGTCACCTATGTGGTTATGCACATACCTGAATAAAAAAAAATAGTAAAGGCATGTTCATCTCAAGATATCCATAAAATATCAGAAATATATTTGTATAAATGCCCTTCGGAATGCTAATCCTTCTACATTATTATCAATAAGTCATGGAAACCATCCATCCTTCTCAAAGTGGTCCAGATTTTTTCAAAGAAAAAACATAAACGCAAAGTCGGTCGACCACAAAGTTTAATTACAAAACAAGATTTTTGTGACTAGTTTCGGCTCAAGCAGCCATCTTCAGACACAGTATATAGTACCTGTAAAGATATTGATTTACAAGAAAAAATGTCATATTGAGGAAAAAACATACCTATAAAGTACACGTGGAATCACACATAATTGATTAATTGAAAAATTTTAAATTGCAAGGGTCATTGGCCAAAATTCAGTCAGGTGAAAATGTTTGTATTATTTTGAACCGACTGAACAGCCAAAAAAACCTAATAAGGATTAGATTCAACATTGGCAGAAAAATTGGAAAACTAGAAGTTAAATTCACTCACATGAGTTTCATCTTAAAATGGCCGTTTTTTGAAAAAACAAAAGCCAAGGAGATGGCAACGAAATGTCAAGCAAAACAATAGACGTTGACAGAATTACATGACAAATGACAATGACATTTGATAAACATTCAAATGACATGCATAATATAAGATACAATTTTTGAGTTATGATAACGTTGCAGTAAAATTCTGAAAATGAATCACTTACAAGATTGATTATGTCTAAAAACCTAAAGGAGAGATATGTGGTAAGGCCGAATGATATGTGTTCCAAGAAAAGAGAAGAAGTGTCACGGTGTACTAATTGTGATCTAACCCAGAAGAAGAAGAATTCAGAAAGGTGAACAAGATGGAACAGGGTCGGCTTAAGAAAAATGTAAAATAAAATTGTCATGAGAATTTAAGTGTGCGAAAAATGTGGTTTCGATCAAAATTAGTTTGGTCATTGAGACAGTTAAAATTGGGATTGTTTATACATTTTTGGATTTCTAAAATTTCTAAGAGGTTTAGCCGTGGACCTTTATTACAAATGTGGATATTATCCATTTCGTTGCCATCTCCTTGGCTTTTGTTTTTTCAAAAAACGGCCATTTTAAGATGAAACTCATGTGAGTGAATTTAACTTCTAGTTTTCCAATTTTTCTGCCAATGTTGAATCTAATCCTTATTAGGTTCTTTTGGCTGTTCAGTCGGTTCAAAATAATACAAACATTTTCACCTGACTGAATTTTGGCCAATGACCCTTGCAATTTAAATTTTTCAATTAATCAATTATGTGTGATTCCACGTGTACTTTATAGGTATGTTTTTTCCTCAATATGACATTTTTTCTTGTAAATCAATATCTTTACAGGTACTATATACTGTGTCTGAAGATGGCTGCTTGAGCCGAAACTAGTCACAAAAATCTTGTTTTTTAATTAAACTTTGTGGTCGACCGACTTTGCGTTTATGTTTTTTCTTTATTATCAATATTTTCAAATATGATATTTTCTGCAATATTGGCCACATCTTCTGCTTCTTCATTTTCAAAAATATCATTCATCTGTCTTTCAATATTATGCAAAACTGCTGTTGCACAAATTATAGTGGCAGATGTTTCTAATTATGTGGTAAGTGTTCTTCTCAAGCATGGAAATCTTCGTTTTCACATGCCAAACACTCTCTCTACAATATTTCTTGTACTACTTTGTGCTCTATTAAAATTCCTTCCAGCGATATTGTTTGGATATAAAACAGGAGTCAACAAGTACCTCTTGCACTCATATCCGTTATCACCCAGTATAATACCTAAGATTTAGATAAATATAATATATATTAGGTTCTCCTCATGCCTCATTGCTTCCATCCCAGATAACACAAGGACATCCTAAGAACGTTCGCAGGACATCAATCTGGGAGACGTCCTAAAGAGGTCCATTGTCGGTCGGTCAACGTCCCAAGGACTTCCTGAGGACGTTCGATGTTACAGAACGGTCCGTCCTGGGGACGTCCATTATAAGTCTTTGTAGAGATTGTTATCGACGTTTTCGAGATGCCTTGGGGACATTCATCACATATACCTATTTTGAATGTTCTCAAGAAGATTATTTCATTAGGGGTGCCTTTCAACCTAAACATGATATGAGAACAAGCATTTTCTCATAGGAACATTTATTATCGAAGATGTGAATCATCTATACATATTTATAGTAGTTATATAACATAATTTATATCAATCTGTATCTATACAAATTTATAGTCGGTATATAACAATTTATATTTATATGTATTCATACATTCAAAGTATGCAAGTACATAAACACAATTTATATTAATAGGTAACATATTTCATTTGACTTCAAAACATTTTTATTGTCGATTCATCTGAAGGATCCTTTCACTAGCTCTTTTGAGTCATGACTGGATAGCTAGCTCAGTTTGTCTAAAATTTTCTGAAATCTTGGCTTTTTCTGCAGATTGTTATGCCTTTAAATCTCAGGGGGAGGTGAGTAGTAAAAAAAATGGAATTGAATTTTATTTACCCCTGAGTTTGGTTGATGGATTACCTAAGATTTACTAGGTTTTTTAAATCTTAATTGCATTGACAACAGAAAAAGTGTTTTCAGTGCCCAGTTTGATACCGTAGAAACTAGACACTGGTAGTTCAGCGGGACAAATGGGTGGGTACGTTAGGCTTAGTGAAATACTAAGTTTGATAGGGATGAATATGCTTTTAATCACAAGTAAATTCTGAAATGACAAATAATGTGCTTCAAATGTTACTAGTTGGCTCAAGACTTCAAAGTAACTGAGTATCAATATCAATATTACCTACACAGTGTACAATTATTGCAACAACAAGAAATATAAATTGACTGACTGAAATCAACTCTTCGGATCAGTGTGAAATAATACAATAACTGCTCAAAATCAACTCTCTGAGACAGTATGATAATATATAACTTATTTAACAACAAAATAACTCAATAAATCAGTATCAATGAGACAAAAGAAATAATAAGGCCTATTTTACCGCAGTGCACTTTTGGTTTACAGGGGTAAATAAAATTCAATTCCATTTTTTTTTACTACTTCTTCCCCCCCCTGAGATTCAAAGGCAAGGAAAAATAATGAAAATTATGATTCTATAAAGGTATTTTTGTTGATATATTAATATTACTATGGTAAACAGAGTGGATGTCAGTAGGTATCTACCTACTTTTTCACACTTGTTTCAATTATATTCAAAAGAATTGTTTTCAGGAATGTATCAACTCATTGAGAATTCTGGATGTGGATCAATTGGTGAAAATATGACTATTGAAATCAAGAAAGTATTTATTTGTCCATGACCTATGATATTTGATCTCGTATTTGATAGTTTCTTGCTCCCTAGCATGTGAACATATAGAACTTCTAAACAGAAAGGTATTTTTGTTAATATATTAATATTACTATGGTAAACAGAGTGGATGTCAGTAGGTATATACCTACTTTTTCACACGTTTTTGGTAGGTACCTAACAAATTCCACTGGATCATACTGACGTTACCTATACATCCATATTTAGCATTGCATTCACTTTGGAATTTTCATATAGTTCAAACAATGTTCGAACCCATCAACAGTAGATGCATGTAAAAACTTCACAAACGATAAGATTTCCACAAAATTTATTAAACACACGACATGTTTCGCTAACACAGTAGCTTCGTCAGGTGATATACTGGTACAATGAACTAAACTAACGTTGGCTTGCTTAACTTTTATATATCTTACCTTCCCAAACTGAAGGATTAGTTACCTGTGGACAGGTACGATAAACCTTCATTTTCGGAAATTAAGCACAATATCTACATTAAATTACGGTATACCGGATTAACTTGAAAGAGTTGATATCAAATACATATTATTACTTACTAAAAATTCAAATTCAACAGTGGTGAAATATTAAGGTCTAATTGATCATTAAGTAAAATGTCAAAATTTTTGAGTTTGTTGATTTCTAATGATTCAAAATGATTGAGTTCCAGTCCTTTATTTTCTATGCGCAGAATTTCAAAATTATCATCGAAACTATGGTTTTCTTCTAATATATGGTTGGCGTATGTTGCATTTGTTTTCTTTTTCATAAAATTCATCTTATGTTCATGAATGCGCTGATTAAACGTACGACCTGTCTGACCGATATATACCTTAGGACAAGATCCATATTTGAGTTTGTATACCCCTGATTTTTCGAATTTAGAAGTTTTGTCTTTATTATTCTTGATAAACCGTCCCAACGTGTTATTTGTTCTATATGCCACTTTTAAGTCCTGTTCATGTAGAAATGAAGCTAATTTCTCAGTTGATGATCTGAAATTTACCTACTTCAACCCATAGAAAATAACTGAAACTCAATCATTTTGAATCATTAGAAATCAACAAACTAAAAAATTTTGACATTTTACCTAATGATCAATTAGACCTTAATAGTTCACCACTGTTGAATTTGTTTTCTTAGTAAGTAATAATATGTATTTGATATCAACTCTTTCAAGTTAATCCGGTATACCGTAATTTAATGTAGATATTGTGCCTAATTTCCGAAAATGAAGGTTTATCGTACCTGTCCACAGGTAACTAATCCTTCAGTTTGGGAAGGTAAGATATACAGGGTGTTCATTTGAAAACTTCCCACCTCGAATTTCTCGAAACATGAAGGTTTTTGAAAAAATCGCCGAAACACGTAAAAAAGTTTATCGAGGGGGACAACTTTTTAAGCAAAAATTGCTTCGCTTCCTTTTACCCCCTGCCCTCAGGAGCTACCCCCCTGAAAATCTTAAATGGTAAGGGGTATCGAGTGATAGCTCATTCGAAAGGTCTTTTTAATTCCCTCATTGTGGCGTTTGATTTTTTGAAATCGGTCGATTCGTTTTCGAGATAATTGGAAAAATCTTTATTTATCTTAATTTGTTCAGATAGAAAAAAAAACACGAAAATATAACTTCCTATTTCAATAAGTGTTCAAAATGTCGCCCGTTATTGGCCAAACAATGATGTAGGCGATGTTCAAATTCCTGACGAACATTTTCAAAAACATGTTGTGGAAGATCACGGCAGCTTTCGATGATGCGTTGACGAAGTTCATCCAAACTTTCAGGTTGGGGAGTGAACACAATAGATTTCAAATGTTTCCATAGAAAAAAGTCTCTAATGGCGTCAAGTCAGGAGATCTAGCAGGCCATTCTATAGGCCCTCTTCGCCCTATCCATTTATCTGGAAACTCGTCGTCTAGCCATTGCCGAACCGGAAGAACATAGTGAGTAAACCATTTTGAAAGTAAAATCTAAATCAATAAATTAATTTTCACTTTGTCAAGATTGTCACAAAGGTAACTGACAGCAAATGGAATTCTCTCTTTTCCTTAGCAACTATAAAAAACTAAACAGGTATAAGAATAAATACAGTTCGCCCATGTTATCTGTATTGATAAAAAGAAGACGGAAAAAAATTCGGGTTGTTATTCGGTTGTTGCCACGTCTAATCTTCCGAATTGCTGTTTATGTTGGTTTTTGAACACTTATTGAAATAAAAAGTTATATTTTCGAGTGTATTTTTTTATCTGGACAAATTGAGATGAATAAAGATTTTTCTAATTATCTCGAAAACGAATCGACCGATTTCAAAAAATCAAACGCCACAATAAAGGAATTGAAAAGACCTTCCAAATGAGCTATCACTCGATACCCCTTACCATTCAAGATTTTTAGGGGGGTAGCTTCCGAGGGCAGGGGGTAAAAGGAGGCGAAGCAATTTTTGCTTAAAAAGTTGTCCCCCTCGATAAATTTTTTTACGTGTTTCGGCGATTTTTTTAAAATCCTTCATGTTTCGAGGAATTCGAGGTGGGGGAGTTTTCAAATGAACACCCTGTATAAAAGTTAAGCAAGCCAACGTTAGTTTAGTTCATTGTACCAGTATATCACCTGACGAAGCTACTGTGTTAGTGAAACATGTCGTGTGTTTAATAAATTTTGTGGAAATCTTATCGTTTGTGAAGTTTTTACATTTATCATGTATTTCCATCAAGTAACGGCCGAGTCAATTAAAAAAAAAAACAGTAGATGCATAGAGATTATGTTCAGATTGACATTATAAATATGAGACTGGTATGTGTATAAATGATAATGTCCTGTTGGATTCTATATGATTGGATCAACTGATTTTTAACCAAAAGATCAAACCACAGAATGAACAAATTGACAAATAATTTTTTACATTTCAAATTATGTAGAGAATAATAATTGATCCTGGCATAATAGGTATGGAGACATTTTGTGCACAATTAAAGGTTTCCTTGGTGTATAGAATAGATATTATGCACTATTTTCATTAACCTACCACAAATACCTGGTATTCCAATATTTCATTAACATTTTTGGGTATTATACAATTTTCTGCTTTGCTGCGTAGTCCTACTTCAATATTATGAATTCAGAAATATCATTATCGCTATCGACTTGGTTACTATCATTGTTGCTCAACAGTAGGGAATTAATCACTAATAGTATTTCATATTCATTTTGAAATCTGAACATGAATATGTAAATAAACTAACATTCAGCACTTTTCAGCCCTTGACTTCAGCACCTTGGAACATAAATTCTGATGTACCCTTGAGTAGTGCCTGGTTAGGCAAATATAAATATATTTGGTACCACCATTCGATCTCTAGCTTTCTGATTTCAATAAACTGGTATCAAGAACATTGCAGAATAAAATATGAAATAATGATAGTAAAATCATGTTATAATGTTCTGAAAGAGCATATTTACAAGACACAGGCAACTATCTAACAATGAAACTTGAAAATAGTACTCACAGTCTGGCTTGAAAATTAATTAAAAAAATATATCACCCACTTACTAAGAGAATTAATACCTACTTAAAGTTTCTGTACAATTTTATGAAGTCTTGTATTTTCTTTTGAACATTTACTAATTGTTCTTTTTATTTTAACAAGGCTCTATGATGTTGCAGTATTAGGGCTTAGTGAGGAAACAAATTATCTGATTTTCCTCAAATGAAATGCTAAAAGTACTTCTGCAAATGAGGAAATTTGAAATTACTGTTCAAAACAATCATAAGTTGGCTTTCATGTGTTCAGAGTTTTTCAATATTCTGGGAATCATTATTTTGAATCAATATTCCACTATAATTTTTAATGACATAATATAAAGATATGCATAAAATAAATGAATTATTTTCTATTTTTCAGATCAGTCCAGTGATAAATGGTTTTTCTCTCCAGATATTCATGGAAGTATTGTAATGAATGCTGCTGTGAAATTATTAGCATTTCTGGCCATGTTGCTCATTCAGTAGACCATGGCTATACAAGTGAAGTTGAAGAGAACCTCTACTATCTACATATCCTTGTTTCTGTAATCTTCAGCCATGTCTTCAAATATGTGATGATGAACATGAATTGGCCCTTATCTGTAGGCTAATTTCAAATTCTGATAACTGAATGAATCAAGGAAAATGTTTGAATTGAATTCTGAGTACAACTAATTTATCTTCTTCAATTAGTCAAAAACAAATGATTTCATCAAAATTTATCAAAATTTTACAAGAGACTGAAAAAGACTCAAAAATGATTGACCATTCAAAGACGAATAGAAAGGAAGTCATTAGCGCACGTACAAAAAAAATATGGGGGTAAGTGTGTACTTGGCCCCCTGTATTTTGAATATTAGACAGTTATTTTTTGTTTTGTTTTCCTCACACGATGTAACTCTTGGTGCTGAAAAAATGTATCAATGTTGAGATTAATATCCCATTAAATACGCGAGTAATTAAAAAAATGCAGTTTTTAATTTCCAACTTAGACACCCTGTATATCGAATATGAAGGGCTACAATGGAAAATGGTATTTAAAAACTCATATTGTTTTTGTTCAAAGAATATATGGTTAATGGATTGACCTCCTTCTAGCGGACACCCTGTATAGTATATACAATCATTAACTCACATTCTTCTGATGTACCTTTCTGTGGATTTGTTTAGATAAATGGCAAGTCTATCCTCTACCATTTTCTCTGTATACTGCTTTGTAAGTGGGTTCCTTTTACATACCTTTAAAATAAGTGTTATTTATTTGCAACATATATGTTTGTAAAATATGTCTACAATCACCCAATTCAAATCTAGTACAAGAAAACAGTTGAATCTGAGTTGAAGTAGGTAGTTTATTTTTTACCTTCCATCAAACTAGGGATGATTAGAGTGCAGAATTTTTTTCCCTTTTTCTCCAACCCAGCTGAACTGCCTCAAAATGGCATCATCGACTTACTGTGGCATACTCCTTTTAATTACATCTCTGACATCGATTCCTCCAACGTGAAGAAGCTTCTTCACCTATAAAGAATAAAATGAATCATTTCCAGTACTGTCAGTGCTATGTGGTTTTTATTCAATGAAATTGGAAGGATTCACCTACCATGAATTCCCTGGTGTATTCATCCTACAGTTTCTGATCCAATTCCATTATTTCCTGATATGATCTAGCTGGAATATTGATATATATTTCTTCTGCTGGTTTTTATTTTTTGATGTTATCATTTCGCTGAGAATTCAGTAATGCAGATATCAAGTCTGCATTCTGTGTGACTCTTCCATTGATTATGTGAAGAAGTCTAAACACTTCAGTATATTCTATAAAGAAAATGGTTAATTTCAAAATCAAACACAGACTGGAGACTTATTATTTTACCTTTAGAAGAAGATGTTGTATTATGTAGTGAAACAATGGGAGGTATTCTTGAGTTTGATGAATTATCAGAGTTGCTGGAAAATAGCACTGTTGCTGTTTCCAAATTTGAATGCCTCTCCACCACTGATACATCTGTTTCAAACTGTGAACAGCAGGTGGATCGAAGTTTCTTTGGATTATCACTTCGGCTGCCATTATTTCTTGTTCCAAATTCAAATTTCTCTCCACCGCTGATACATTTGTCTGCAAGCTAGATATCTGTGAACTATTTCCTAAAAAAATATATTTGATATAGAAAATGAAAATACACTAACTCATAAAGTTTTGTCATTTTGAAAAATTGAAAATTGAAAGAATATGTATCAGTGAACAAAATTATGAATTAATCTTACCAGGTGGTGTTGGCAATTTGAATCTTGGAGATCTTCTCACAACTTTTCCTAGAGGGAATTCTTCATCTTCCGAAGAAACATATCTTGGATTCTTCTTTTTTGGCCTTTTCTTTAAATTTGGTCCCATTGAATGATCACTTGCTGTATCTAATTCGCTGGTATATTCGGCTTTTCCAGCGTTTTTTGAAGCTACTTGAAAATTTGCATATGGTACACAGCTCATGATTTCAATTGGTAAACGTTTCCAGTTTTCTTTTGGTATTTCTTGGGAACGAATAGCAGCTGCCACCTTTGCTGTAGAAATAGTTTCTGGCCACAAACATTTAATTTTACCAGATTCTTCAATTATCCATGAAGACGGTACTGCCTCCACCACGTCATTTTCTTCAATGAATTTGACTATCTGCCAACCTCTCATTTTTGATAATGCAAATATGAGCTCCTAACAAAAAATTGGCTCAAGAAATCTAGAATTCTTTTCAATTTGCGTTTAGATATGGGTACCTGAATGTTATGAAATATCCATAATCACATATTACATAATTATTCCTCTCAATATTTATATAATATTAAGTATAAATACAATAATAAAACCCACTTACTACAACCTATCGAACTATACTAAATTATATTCTTCTTCACTGTGTCATATTTGAATAGAGCTTGAATTATCATTATTTGAAACATCAAGGTACCTATACGAGTATTCAAGTTTTTCTCATCCTCCTACCATCATCATTTTCTATATACAGGGTTTTGGCCGCCTTTCACCTATAGAGAATTTGACTACGACTAATGACTGTCACATGTGAATTATGAAGAAAGGGGGAAGGAAAGCTCAAAGTCATCTCCACAACTTTAATATGAAGTGTTTATTCAACGGGACATGTTTCGAACTTATAAAAGTCCATCTTCAGCCGTATTTGAGAAATTACTAAAAGTAAAGATATGTGAAAATATACAAAATGTTATAAAAAATGTATTTTTGACTTACATGGAGGTGAAACATTGTTTGTTTTAACAAAGATGTCGATGTCTCTCATCATAATGTCATTGATGAGAATAAATAGTTTAAAGGAATAAACGGGTTTTCATTTAAAAATGAAGAGCCCGTGCCCTGAGAACGCGCACTTATGAATAAAATCACAAGTCAAGTCCCAGAAGGAAAACTTGACGCACACAGAAGGTGCTCAAAATAACCATATTGGTGTATTACGGGAAAAAGGGTCCCGTACCCTTGAGAGAGCGCACTTAAAAATCAAAAATCAATTTAGAATTGATGGGGCCAACAGCCAAGAACGTGTTACATCCAACCTAAGGTTAGGAACACAGAATTAATTGCAAGAACTTGACATAAGTCAAAGTCTTAATAACATGACATTATGACAAGTGACATAGGACATAGAATTAAAGCAAACAATGGGATGAATGTGAATTCTACTAGAGGTAGTACAGTTAAAAATACTCAAACAGAAATGACAATGAGAAGATTTGAAAGGGAGGGGGAGGAGGAACATTCCAACAAGATGGTTAGTAGCAAATCTGAAAGCAAATGAATGATGATAATTGAAAGAGACCAAAGCAGGTGCCAAACGACATAAAAACTAAATTTGGTTATTGGCAAAATCTAAAGAATTGAAAAATTTCACACAATCATAGTTTACATGTTCATTAAGGGATGTGACCAGATTATTGTTCAAAGCAGAATTTATTTCAGAAATTTCCATCAAATTCAATAAAGTACCTTTCTGACAAACATGTAATATTTTCAAATCTTGATTCATGTCAAAATTGTGTTCAGAATTTAGTATGTGGTTAGCAAAAGAACTCTTAGTGTAATACTCGTCTAAAATCGGAGGGGAGGTTTTTGATTTTTCTATGGTTTTTACATGTTCCAAGACTCTAGTTGAAATCCTTCTACCGCTTTGGCCAACATACTGTGCATTGCAATTAGAACAAGAAATGCTATAGACACCAGATTTGTGATCCAAATGAACTTTGTCTTCTGTATTAACTAAGATTTTTGATATATTGTCAATAGTGTAAAAAGAAATATTTATATTATCCATAAAACGATGAAAAATATTTTTAATATCAATGGAGACTTTACCCAAGAACGGAATTGAGGCAGAACGGTTCCTAGGGTTATCCAAGGGCAATAAACTTCTATTAATAGATTTGTTGAGGTGTTTGTTGTATATTCTATTGATGACACGAGGAGGGAAACCATTATTATGACCAATCTGTTTGATAATGTTCAGTTCATTATTGAAAGCAACCGGACTCATAGGAATGTTGAACAATCTATGGAACAGAGAATTAAATGCAGCAAATTTATGTTGATTAGGATGGCAAGAAGAGAAAGGGATGACTGAATCGGTGTGTGTAGGTTTACGGTAAATGGAAAAGTTGAAATGGCCATTGTCCATGTTGATAAGCAAATCCAAAAAAGGGAGTGAATTGTTCACTGAAAGAATTTTTCAAAGCCAAAGGATTACTAAAATCTGTGAGATCTCTAATCAAGGAATTAAGCCAAGAAGCCAGATTGGAAGCTGGAGAATTGCAATAAGAGACGACAGGACGAATAGGAACACCTTCTTTATGTATCTTAGGAAGACCATAAAGTAAAGGAGTAGAAGGGTTCATAGGGGTTAATGCTATTTTGGAAGAATGAGTAAACATGATAGTATCTATACGAGAGTTGAACAAAATTTTCATATTGTTGAAGAATTTCAAAGTGGGGTCTAAGCGTAATTCAGTAAAACTATCAGAATCCAGAAACTGATTTACTTTATCTACATAATCATCTTTGTCTAGGATAACTAGGCAGTTGCCTTTGTCAGCTTTGGTGACTATTAGTTGATTATCAACAATTTTTTTGGAAATATTTTTAGAAAGTTTTAGATCATGAATGTTATTCAAATGATTGGAATGAATGTTAAAATTCTTATTCAAAGCTCTTGCAATCTCACTTCTTAGCAAATCCTTGTTATGAACCTTATGCTGTTCAATAACCTTTTCACATTGAACAGAAAATAACTTATAATTAGGAATATGTTTGTTTTTTGTAATATTGTATTTCAAACCATTATTTAAAAAAGAAGTTTCTTTATGTGAAAATTGACAACTGGATAGATTCAGAACTCTAGCATGAAATGTGTAATTGGAATACTGAGAAACATTGAAATGAATATCTGGGTTACTGGGATGTTGGTTAATTTTTAGGTTAGAGAGCTTGTTTTTTAGAATTATGTGTTTGGACCTGCCTTGATCTACAACAAAATCAAGGAAATTAGAATACATTGAATTTAACTCACAACTGTGTAACATAAATGAGAGGTTATTATACAACCATTTTAACCTATTGTTGATATCTGATAAACGTACATAATGACAATCTCTTCCTCAATCCAAATACGTTGGGCTGATTGAATAGCTCTTCTGGATGAGTAGTTAGCAGCATTAGAACGTAGAGTGCCCTTCGGCTCTCCTCGACTAACTTCCTGAAAGCAGGGCACCTCATTTGGTCGTACCTATGTCCGCTTGACTCGCACTTCCAGCAGAATGCCTCTGCTTTTCAGTCCTTCACCTGGTGCCACTCTCTTAGTCACCTTGCATTGGAGCCAGGCAATTTCAACGGCCCCGGATTTGATAATTCCCATGGCCTTACTCTTCGGCATCTCGACCGTTGCAATTAGGCCCTCGAATTTTCCCTCCCTAGTTCCCTTCACCTGGATTCTACATTCTTCGTCCCCAATTGCGTTAGCAATTGCGGCAGCAATCTCTTCCCTGGTTGTTGTTATGTCCATTCCCGTGATGAATATGGTGACATTGTCCCCATGGACTTTAGTCTGCAGGTTCTTGATGTTCCTACCAATCTCCTCCCTCAAGACATTGGCCTTCGCCTCTCCTCCCTCAACGCTCAACAAGAGGTGGCCCGCGGCTGACTTTCGAATCCGCGTAACCTTGACTCCTATCTTTGGTAGAAGTCCATATTGCTCAAAGTGGAGTGAAATATTCCACAGGAAGGAAGGAATGCTCGAAGTCATCTCCACAAATTTTAATGATATTTTTAACTAAATCATGAGGGACATGTTTCGGTCTTATGAAAGACCATCTTCAGCCTAATTGAAAAGTCTACAATACAAAAACAAATGATATTGAAATGAAAGGATTACCTTTTTAATGCTAGACTTACTTGGAGTTGAAAAAAATATTTTCTGTCAATGCTCATAGTCGAGAGTTCCAAAATGAATATTGAATAAACGGGTTCTCAATAAATGAAGGGCCCCGTACCCTGAGAGCGTTTACTATGTTTTATTAAAGAACATTTCATACACCCAAAGTGGTAAATGAAGGGTATTGTCAAACAATTTAATATCTGACAACACCATGAACTAGCGGGTTTTTAAAAAAGGGGTTCTCCGTTTCCTTATGAAGGCCTTATTTAAAGCAAATATCAATAAAATTGATGGGGCAAGCAGCCAGCACGTGTTTTAAATCTAAACTAATTTGGTTATAAAACACTGAAAGTTATGTCAATTGAAGACATGGACAAGACGTTGACATAGAGTCAATGTCAATGTCAAGGGATAAAACATGAAAATCTGACCACGAGCATAGGCATTTAACAATATCTATTACAATTATTGGAGAATTTGGATTAAGGGGGAGGGATACATGTGGGAGAGATTTGAGCAACCTGGAAAATCATTGACTATGAAATATCATAAATTAAGTTGAGACCAAGGTAGGTGAACTATCAGTGATTAAAATCCAAAGCATTGAAAAATTTTATACAATCAAATTGTGTTTGCTCATTAAGAGACAAGACAGAATTATTATTCAAGGAAGAGTTAATTTCGAAAATTTCCAGTAAATCCAGTAACCTACCTTTTGGACAGACATGCAGAATTTTGAGGTCTTGATTTGGATCAAAACTATGGTGTGAATTCAGGATGTGGTTTGCAAATGAACTTTTAGTATCATATTCATCAAATAAAGGGGGTTATTCTTGGATTTTTCAATAATTTTAACATGTTCAGTGACTCTGGTTAAAATTTTTCTACCACTTTGTCCAACATATTGAGCATTGCAATTTGACTCCTATGTTCTCCACCGCCACCCCCTGTTTCACCTCTCTCAATAGGTCAGCGTAGGATTTATTACCGCCCGTTACCGTGACAACTACTCTATTCCCTTCCGGGGCTGTCCTCTTCTTTCTTCCTATTTTAGGCTCCATTCCTGGTGGCACCAGCACTATGGCCTCAATTTCTGTGTTCCTGAGGATACTTTCCAGGATCTTCCTAACGTATTGCCTGTCAAGCCTCTCAGGCACTGAGACAAATATCTTCTTCCTTCCCTCGACCACCAGTTCCTCCGCAAGCCTGGAAGCGACCCGATATAGGACCTCCATGTCATTCACCCCGTTTCTGTCGACCTTGCATGGCGCTACGAAGATGTACCTACTCAGTTTACTTTCTTCCCTCCTGCTAGTGGTCGTTCTGGTTTCCGACTTGATGAAGTCAATCTGATCGCCTTCTGCCAGGGATTCCAGCGCCGGGTATCTCTCCTTGACTCCCCTGAGATACTTTCCCCCCCAATTAGTCTTTCCGGCGATTATAACCACATCCCCCTTATCACTGATCCTGATCAAGGTACCCACTTCTTCCTTGGTTGCCTTATAAAAGGTCTCAGGCCAGTCGGAATCTATTACTTTGGCCAGTTCTTCGTAGCTTCCCATGCTTTCCTCCGATAAGCCCTTTCCATCCTCTTCCGTCTAGCAGCCAATCTCCTGTCTAGCCTTCCTCATACCATCCTCTTTCTCAGTTCGCCGTTCATACTCCCCTAGTTCTTCCGTAATCGTATCCGAGACTTCACTGATGCCGAAAATTGCTGATTTCATGTCGGCGTCCATACCTGCAGATTCCCTGGCGAGCTCCACGAGCGCTCTACTTTTGCGGACCAACCGCAGCACCGCGGCCTTCCAAGCCGCTTTTCCCCCTTCATTTTTTACCTTCTTACTTTGCTTGGGACTATATCTGATCTTTTCCTCTTGGAGACTATGTCCCTCACTGCTCTCTCCCTCTCATGCGCTCTAGAAACCTCGAGGTCGTCCTCAGAGAAGATCAGAGAGGTCAGAATATTCCTCTAGAACTCCTTCCTCTCCCTGATCTCCTCCTCCCTAATGGAAGACATTTCTCCCACCTCAAACTTCTCCTGAATGCTTTTCTCGTAAACCTCTCTTTCTTTCCTGTCACTCACTTCATTGGACATGTCCCTGTTGCTTTCCGAACTCCCATCTCTGTTGCCGTCTTCGTTCCCAGGAGGTGTGGAGACCTCCGCCGTTGTATCTCTTGTATCCCTCTCCTCCCGGAGGGCGCTGAAGATGTTTCCTTGTTTTTTGTTTTCCTAACCTAACCTAACCTAACCTAACCTAACCTAAACTAACCTAACCTAACCCTTATCTGAAAGCCAGTTTCGTACCAATTTCAACAAATGGGGAGCATCAGCAAACATATAAACATTCTTGTTTGTTACAGGGTGTTTGAATAAAGTATTATTCATATCTATACGATCTACCTGCAATTCATTCCACAAACTAATATCACTTTCTATCATTATTCTCACAAGCCACAACATTAAAAGATATATTGTGCAGTTCAGATATCACATTGAATGATATAAACAGGTTGTTTTCAATGAAAAGAAAGTGGTGTTATGCACAGAAAATGAAGAAGCACCTTTATGAATTGTAGTTTAATTCGATGAAGAACACGTTCCTTATACATACGACTAAACGCGATTACAAAAGACTATCGAATAATAATAGTAACCAAGAATAACGGATAATGATTGAGCAACATAATCTAGTTAACAAATTATGATATACAAGGTGTTCAGAATTGTACAGGTCCCCATTTCAACACTTCCCCTCAGTTCTCCAATAGTACATACATAGTAGAAATATATATATTCATAGATAAGTACATACCTAATACATACATTCAATTTAACATTTCGAAACCAAGTACATACCTAACACATACATTTAATTTTACATTTCAAAAACATTGAGTTTGTTTCTCAAAAATTGGAATTGAAAGAGTGGAAGAGGAATGTGGAATGTTTCACATCGATGTGTTTTGTTCTCTTTGTTTCAAATGTCTGAGCCATTTTGATACAGCCCTGATTATCTTCATAGACCTTTATTGGAAATACATGCTTAAAAATCTCTTTTAACAACTTAGCTAGAAAAAAAGCATTCAGACATACATGCTGATAAAGCCAAAAATTCTGCTTCACTACTTGATTGAGCTACAACTGTTTGTTTTCGAGAGCACCAACCTATTACATTATTATTTATTAGGATAATAAAGCCACTAACACTTTTCCTGTCATTTACATCACTTGCATAATCATAATCAACATATGAAGACAAATTTATTTTTGAAAGAACATTTTTATCACTATAGGAAAGACCAAAATTTTGTGTCTATTCCAAATATCTGATAACATTTTTCAGATGTTCTCAATGAGTGTCTGAATGACCGTTTTGGAATCTTCCAAAATATGATACTACAAAACAAAAATTAGGTCTTGAACCTAACATCAAATACATTAATGAACCTATCAGTTCTTTATATATGGTACTTCGAAATCATTATTTTCTGAACCTTTTTCAATATATAATTTTGGTTGCATTGGAACCTTAGAAACTTCACAATCATTCATCCTTAATCGATTGATTACTTTCTTCACAAGCTTTTCCTGACTTATACAAATCTTATCATTATCTCTCACAATTTCAAGACCTAGAAATGTGATATTTTTACTAGTCATGTCCCTCATATCAATAATTTTCATTAACTCACTCTTAACCCTAACAACATCAGAGATACTGCTAGAAAATAGAATGAAATCATCCACCCATATAAAAATATATGTTACATTATTGAAATATAAACAAGGATCAACATTTGATCTCTTAAATTCTAAATTCAACAATTTACTATTGATATATTCATTCCAACATTTTGGACTTTGACGTAAACCATACAAAGATTTCACTAACTTACATACTAGACCTGGTGAACTCACTTTCAACCCATCTGGTGCCTTCAAATAAACTGGATTCTTGAGTTTACTTTTCGAAAAGGCAGACTTCATATCTAACTGATGAATATGTAAGTTTCTTCCAGCTGCCACTGCCAACAAGGTCCTCATAGTCAGCATTCTTGCTACAGGAGCATAGACATGACTAAAGCTCTACCACTTTCCTACTGCAAAACTGCACTAATTACATTCACCAAAGGTTCTGGGCCCATAAACCTGATATTATGCACATAAAATAAGGAAACACCTTTATGAATTGTAGTTTATTCAATGAAAAACATTTTTTTGTGAAGCCCATTTTCTTAGTAAAGATAGTGATGGTAATGGGTGATGCAGTTTATTCCTCAAATTGAGATAGCACTTCCCACTATAAAAGCGCAATGTAAATGCAACAGCTATTTCTTCTCAAGTCCAGTTAACCTTTTTCTTGTTTTTTGACAGCAGATCAATTTGATTCTATGTAAGCACAATGTGAAGTAGATCAGAAGCTATTTCCAATTTTTCCAATTTCTGCTTGTTACATTTGGTTTTATAATATCTCAACGAGGGGGTAACCACTAGTGGAAAATTGTTCCAAGCATTCCTGCATTTCATGCATTTCATAAGCATTTCATCCATTTTGTTAGTATTTCATCCATTTCGGAAGCATTTCATGTATTTCATTCATTTCATGGATTTCAACCATTTCAAAATGCATTTCATACATTTCGAAATGCATTTAATCCATTTCGAAATGCATTTCATTCATTTCGAAATGCCATTCATTCTTTTCAAAATGCATTTCAAAAGTATTTCACAGTTTCATTGGCATTTTCGAGTGTTTTATTACCATTCCGATGTTACAACAGGGAATAGGGGTATTTTGTATCCAGTACTTACCAAAAAATCAACCAACCGAACAGGCTATTTCGTCAAAGAACCCAATAGTCCTCCCAATAGTCCAACCACTATATTAAGTAGGCCATTATTTATACCAAGATGTGGAATGAAAGGTAGTATTTTTGCCCAAACTCCTTATTTCATTTTTAAGTAAAATATCTGGCTTTCACATAAAAACAACTAAAGTAACAAAAATTATAAATATACATGGTGACCCTGAAAGGTCTGTACAAAATCTTTGAACTCACTCCTGACGTCAAAATAAGCTAATTTATAACAACTTACCTCAGTCCGAAATTGTTCCGTTTCCGAGATACAGGGTGGTAAATTAAAAAAAAATAAAAATCAGCAAGTACACTCCAAAAAAGTATTTCGCGAAATCCATTTTTGCACTGCTCATTCACTGATCAAATCACAACCATAAAGATAACAGCAAACATTTTTAATTCAAAATATGTTGAATATTCCGGTGCGGCATCGAACACTAAAACCGAAATATCTCGAAAACGGCGTACTTTAGCGAATTTTTACAAAGGTGCTTTTTTTACTCCAAAAATTTTCAGAACACTATTTGTTCTACGGAGGAAGTGAACAACTACATGCATTGAGAAAATAATTATGGCCATTTTAAACCATAAAGAAGTGAATTGGTAAGTGTCCTCTTATGGCAACAGTAACAAGGTGTCCGTATTCGGGTTTCGCATCCCAAAATGATCCTGGCTTCCAATTTTTGAAGTGATACGTTTAAAAATGTTCAGACATTTTGAAAAATTTGATTTTTATTTCCTAACTCTACTACCCTGTATCTCGGAAATGGAGCAATTTTGGACTGAGGTAAGTTTATTTATCGACTTATTTCGACCTCAGAGGAATATGTGCTGAGATTGTGTACAGATCTTTGAGGGACACCCTGTATGTAGATTAGCTGAAATAAAAATCCCATCGGAATTCCCAGGTTATTATTTCAGGAATTATCGAAACGATAGAAATACGCTCACCAGCAAAAAAACGGCCACCAAAAAATTAACCCAATTGGGCGCCCGGTAACTTTTTTAATTCTTGTCCGATTTTGGTGAAATTCCAACCAAATCGTTGACTGACGTTTTAAAATGTTATCCTTGAATTGAGTTTTCAAAAAAAGTTGATGGCTCAATCATTATACAGGAAATAACAAAACTTACCATTTCATTCAGTTTAAGACTGAAGTGTGATCCCTGCTCAATACAATGGTTTTCGATTCGCATCAATATATTCTTTTCAAGAGAAGAAACACGTGTTTTAAGAAAGTATTGTAATGATATTTTCCTTAGAGGGGCTTTAGAAACATCATCAGTAAGACAGGAGTACAACGCTCATCCTGTAACACGCATCCCAGATCGTTCTCCTACCTCCCAATGATTCCTACATGCACTAGCATATTTCCGAACACTCAATATATGCCGCAGTGACAGATAATGTCACAGAAGATTCTGGAATGTTCTGGAAACAATCCATGGAACAATTAGAGAGAGAGGTTTGTTCTAAGAAGCTTCTTGAACAAAAAGAAGGAGACGGAAGATCATTCGAGAAGGTTCTCGAACCAAAGCCTGCCAAGTGATCTCATATATAAACGGCCGAATAACTGCCGTCAGTCAGTTAAGCAGCGAGTGTCAGAGAGACAGTTATATACCGCGTGATATAAATCGTTTTACATAAATAGTAGTTATACGTTCGATATAAATTAGTGTTTCTTTAGTTAACATAAATCAGTTCGAAAATAAATAGTGTCGTGTTCGCTGCTGCACCCGAATAACGTAACAGTATTGATTTTTGAAGGTTGCAAAAATTAACATATCCTAACGTTTCCGTATTTTCAGAACTTGAACTTTTTGAAGGATGAGTCGTAGCCCTTTTATTTTATTTTAATTATCTCTGACAAGGCCGGAGGAGGCAAATTAGCCTCTGCGGAGTTCCCAAAGATGTTCCATAATTTCTGAATTATTGTTGATAAACTTTATAATAAATCCATACTTCCATAAAATACTCGGTATCTTTTCTTCAGAAATAAAGATATTAACATGAATCAAAAACCATCGTCTTGAAAAGGGACGAAAAGGGATCACATTTCAATCCAAAACATGATGAAGCAGAAGGTTGGAGAGTGGTTCTCAATTATTGTAAATGAAATTAAAAAAATTCATACTTTCTCAAAACACTTGTATCTTTTTCTAAAAAGAAGATATTGACGTGATTCAGAAACCGTTGTGTTGAAAGTAATCACACTTCAATCCAAAACATGATTGAGCTGAGTTCAACCACCAACATTTACCACAGAGCGTTAAGTAGTTAGGGGTGAAAAAGCATTTGTTTTTCCCTTTATACTGATCAAGACATCAGTTCTTTCCAAGAATCAAAGTTCAAGCCAAAACTCTGGAACATAAATCTACGATTTTGTCGAAATTTCATCAGACAAGAATCTGGTATTTTTATGAGATTTATGATACTTATCAATATCAGGCTCACTCAAGACTAGTTTCAGTTGCTTTATATTTACAAACGATTTATCTTCAAGTTCTGGAAATATGACAACATTAGGATTTGTCACTTTTCGCATGAATTTCACCTCATATTCTCCATTTTCCTCGTCAATTATTATACCAGTATAATACATTTTTCTACAAACGTCGAAACATGACATGGGTCGCGCATTGTTAACAAATTGCGAAGTGACACGTTTTTTCAGTTTCCTACGTTACCATGATACCTTGCACAAAACAATGCGCGAAGTAAAACAGTGCGCGTAGTACCTACTTCGCGCATTGTTATGTAAAATATATAAGATATTTATATTCCACCTTCATGGTCCTCAATCGAGCAAACATCCACGAAATCATCCTTTTCTTAATGTTCGACAATAACTTTGTTTTATCTCTTGGAGCGCACGGAAGGAAATTTCTATTATGTTCGTGAAACAACGTGCGTACCTAGGGAGAATAGGGGGAGGCCCTTCAAGCCAGTTCAACACTATTTTTTTTATCAAGCTAAGCATATTTCTACTTCAGAACTATATTTTTTGACGTTCGTAGATAAAATGTTGTTCGCAACTCGAGCGCGAAATACTTTGGTCATCTCGACTATATTTTTAATTTGGCTACGCCTCGTTGAAAAAATCAGATCTCGATCACCAAAGTAGCATTTCGCGCTTTAGATACAAAAATAACTATTCAGATTTTTTTGTAAGGAAAACAATTACATAATTCCCAACTTCAACATCATCTGAGTCTGGACAATACACAGCAGTCAGATTCTGAATTTGTTTCAGTACTGATTATGTAAAGTAAGATTCATTTTCCTTCATTTGCGGAGTTGGTAAAGTGCAGATATAGTCTGGAATTTTTATGAAATTGTGAGCTTCGATTTTATCAATCACAAGTATAGCAGAACGTAATTGAAACCAAGTGCATAGAACACCAATATCAGAATTGTGACAATCTGCAGTAACAAGTCCTATAATATATGGATTTCCTACATTTTTTTGACTTGAACATAGCCCATTCTCCTACACTAATTTCTAAGTTTGTTTGAATAGTCAGCTCTGTAATGTGGGTTTTTTGAGAATCTGGAAAATAAAATTTGTGATAAATGGTTTTTCAAATTTTCTTCGTGAACTAACGACTCGACTAACGATTATGTATGTATGTGTGTTCAGGAACGAAATACACAAATTACGCACCCTATTAGAGGATTTGGTGTATTCCATTTCTCTCACTCTCACAATTTTGTCTGAGCTTAACTTTTCATTAGTTTTGTTCAACAGCCAACAAATAGATGATTTTCTTACACCGTATTCGTTATTTGAAGAATCCTCAACAACAGTAAATGGACTAGTGCTCGACAACTTCAATTTATTATTTGAATAGTCTTTCATTTCCAGTTGACCTGTTATGGTTTGTAGAGTTAGAAAGTCTTGTTGAAGTTCATTTTCTATTTCAAAATCCTGTAGAACACAATTATTTTGCGCGATAGTTTATATATTATGAGCACAGATTAACAAAGTTCGTTAATCTGTGTTATGACGGTACAAGAGAAGCAGATGATGAAAATAAAAAATAGTTGTATAATTTAGACCCTTTCAATGCCATTTCGCAAACAGAAAGGAATTTCAGGAGTTCCTAAAATATAATGAATTACTCACTTCGTTGAAGATATTAGGCCGAGTATCCTCGATATTATTAGAGTTTTGGCTAGAGTTTTCATCTCCTTCATTGCCACCATCATCATCACCATCAGTATCAGAACTCGAGTCGAAATTGCTTCCATCATTCGATGCATTATCCAAATTATATTCCAAATATTAGTTGATCTGATGGCAAATCAAATGTATTTGATTTGACTTTATTTTGCTTTCTCTCGAATCGTGGAAAGACAATATCTGATTCATCTATCAGAATTTTATTTTGAAATTGAATTCGTTTCACTCTATGCAAAATATCCAGCACACTGCAATTCACAATTGTTGATTAAGTGGAAGACATGGATCTTACTTGTCTAAAAAAGGATTTGCAGGGTGGACTACTAAACAACTCAGGTAAGAATAACTCTGAACGATGTGTTTCTCTCAGGTACCTGATTGTGTGTATGAGAGCATCCGCTTTAATTTCTATAGAGTTATAATAATTGAGAGTTATAAAATGTTTCTTGATGTTATAACTATCATGATCTGATATCCAAGCACGCCATAATTTGAAACACAAAAATGAATACCACATATTATAGATTCTTTGCAATGGTTCCACATCAGAATCTGAATAAGAGCTCAGAATACTAGCGAGCATTTTCAAAAACTGGCAAGTTCCTTCACTCTCTGGTACGGATTTTTCGAGCAATTTCATGACGTTACTGTCATCTTTTCTACAGAAGGAAAATTCATTTTGTCTTTCGGGTTGAGATCGGATTCAGTGAGTAGATGTTTATCTTTCGATTCCAATTGAATCAACATTTTGAGATGATTAACATTCACTAATTTATCTCCCATAGGTAAAATGACAGATTTTTTTTATAAATCTGTTTCTCAACTTTGTTCCAATATGCACAGTATCTTGAGAGACGAAATATTCTTCAATTTTGATACTGAACGCAGTATCAAGACGATGCTGGCTTTTCATTTTCATTGCTTTCAGACATCTTAGATCTCCATCTGATGAAAACTCTAAAACTGTTATTCCATTTTCCTAGCATTTTTTCTTATAAACTGCCACCGATTCATAACATGTTGGGCTGTAATTTTTTTTTCTGTTCCAAAAATACACAGAACAAATGGTGATGTATTGAGTTGCAATAGCTGTACCATGATGGTATAAACCAAAGAAGAGACTGGAGTTATGGTAATGTATTCTTCCATGATTCTGGGTGATGTTGCAAGAAACGCTTCACAAGTCGGCATTCCATTTTCATTCATTGGTAGAACCAATCCAACTAATTGATTTGTTTAGGATCATATCGAACTGTGCTAGTTATGCGAGTTGCATCTTTGCTTATCCATATAATGGTTGGAACTTTCAGACTGAAATGATCAAGTCGAAATTCCACGAAAGTTTCGGTAGATTTAAAAAAAAATCGTAGAAGAATGATAAGACATTTGAAAGAGACAATAATGATAATGTTCTGGAAGATGATAAAGAGTTTTCCATATGTTGCGTATAAGGTTTCATATTTCTGCCACTAGTGACTGTATATTGAGTAAAAATATGATTTTCAAAAATCATTTGTTGTGAAAATTGAAGGCACATCAAGAAAGAACGAACAAATCACGAAGCGGTCCATTTGTTTCATCATCATTCGTTCCTTTGTTTCGTTCATTTCTAATGATTTTCTTGAATGGTTTGCAAGAATTTCTACAGTATAGAAACTTTCACTGGAATAAATTCGCTAGCGTTTTATTGTATTTCTCCTCACTTTGCAAGCAATACGGGGAATATAACAATTCAGAGGTAGCTAAAACTTTATCAGTGCACTGCATTTCTCTTCTAGCCAGTTTTAAGGGGTCACAATGTCACAAGCCATAGGGTTGCATTTGAAAAAAAACTGTTGGAGCTGATTTAAGCTACCCCTGAAGTATTATATTCATCATATCGCTTGCAAAATGACGATGAATACATTGAAACGTTGACGAGTCTTCTGAATTTTTAGAAAAATCATTCACTTCTTCCCTAGCGAATTTAATCCAGTGAAAGTGTCCACACTACAGAAATTCTTGAAAACCATTCAATACAAAACAAAGAAACATATATATATATATATATATATTTGTAGAAGGGTAGTCGTTGCTGACTAGTTTGGAATAAACTAGGGAATATTGGGGACTGCAGCAAAGTCAAAAGAGTACTCTTTAAAGTTGGTCCAAGCTTTCGAAAATCTTTATTTCCATCATCAGGGAGTCTGTAAAGTGATTATTCATGAGTATCATGTAGTTTAAGTGATGAAATCTTTGTGTACTTACAACTTTGTTGGGGATGGCTGACATGATGTTCATGTATAATTTCTTTATGTGTCTTGGTAACATAACATGAATAAGCCCAAAAGTCATCGATAAAAATACATTACATTGAATAACACACGTTAAAACATTATAAAACTAAGTTAAAAGTCACATCTTCCACCACATGGTTGGAATTGTTGGCAGATAAGGTTATTGCAAATGGTGCCGGGAAATGAGTTTTTCTGAAAAATGACCATGACTGACATATGACAGTGTGTGTGAAGACAATTGTCATGTCAAAAATGCACAAACAGTGGTACTAACAGACAATGCGTACCAACGTAGAATACTGTAATTTGAAATGATTATGAGTTATCTATATATATATATTTGCCGATTCAGTTAAGATGAAGTGATTAAATAGGTAGGTACTCATGGAGATATTCTTTCAGTTCTTCTATACGAAGTTGGCCCTCGATTACCTGTGGACCATTTTCAGAAAGATATCGATTTACAGATGTTAATGAAGGTAAGGGTAAATTTGCGCTCAAAGTCTCATAGGAGAGTCTTCCACTGATCATGAAAATATTAGAGGCAAACATCTTGATCGTATTATCATATCGATATCCGTGACACTCTGGTAAAGTTTCTGACCTTTGCTTAGAAAGAGTCATAAATTTGTTCAGTAGATTAAACGCCTTTTGGTTTTTATGGTTCTCTTCAGAAACAGTTTGTGGTTTAGTGGGCAGGGATTCCTGGGAGCATTCCTCCAAAAGATTCTTCATATATTCCTTCAGATCTTTGTTATGTTTCAGTAATATCTCCATTTGACTCAATGCGCAGAAATAATGAGTCACTGGTTTTTCTGTAGTAACACTCTTGACTCTCTTCCTCAATGTCACTTCTGGTTCTCAAGTCTTTCTTTATTTTTCGTTCGATTCTTGTTTTGATTCCTGATTTTACAAAAAAATTTACAGTATTATAGAAAATTTCGAGGTTTCTTCACATCAACATCTTATTGAATTGAAATTAGGATAGGTACCAACTCACCATGTTTTGTAGTTTGTTCAGTACTGAGCTCGGAATTTGTCGAGATTTTACTCGTTTTCTCGAAACGAGCGATCTTGTTATTGACACTCATCAGGTCTCTCCTTGACTCTTCAATCATTCGAGCTTCAATTTCTTGGCTCTTGGTCTCACTCTCACAAGCCTGCTCAACCTCGTTATCAAGGATTTCTGAAAAAGTCGTAACGCAAAATTCAACTCATAATGAAACATTAAAATTCAAGCTCGAATATAGGCCTTGAGTTATTTACCACCTGTGGTACTTGGTAGGGTTGAATTATTCTCCTCAAAACAAAAAACCCTCAATTTGTTTTGAGGATGGATTCCCCCGAATGAGAAGGTTCATTCTCAGCTTGTTCTTCAGTTCCGAGGGATATCTGGAATTCAGCTTCTTCACTTGAAATCATATTGGTTTCATTTTCATCACTATAGTTTTCTTGAGCGTCTTCTACAGGGTAATTCAAAATATGCAGTTCACCAACTTCATCAGATCTCGCATCAGATCTACTGAGGAATCCACACTTTGATGATCGAGTTGATGATCTTTTGTCTTGTCTGTGAGGTAATCGTTCAATCCGATTTGCAAAACTTCGAACATCTCCATCAGGATATTGTCTAGAGTTTAAAAGTTCTGTTTGAAGTTAATCGATTGTCCGTCATTCAAGGTACTGATTTTGCAAAATGTTTTCAAAAGCTGGCCAATCATTCATAGTTTTGTATTTAATAATGTTATACGCTGTGCCTGACAATTTAGCTTTAGTAATATTTAAAAACATATCTTGTTGAGCCCTAGTAGTCGCAGTTCCCCATACAACAACACAGCATGAAAGGAATTTATGTAAATTTTTCCTATTACCATCGCATTCCGGTCTCATTTTGAGAGCAAAATCTGCAGTATATGCCATTTCTGAGATATTGTTTGGATTTTGTACAAGAATTGAGGTTCGACCTCTGTTTCACCAACCATAAGAATTAGAACCCATTCAGACGAATCAAAATGAGATACTGATATATGAAAATAATGGGAAAAATTCCAAGAAATACAAAAATAGATAGAAACTTACAATTTTGTTAAAAAATTTAGTCTTCCAGAAATTTCTAGTGGATTTCGCACGTCTTCAGCTACCCTGGAGTGTAGAACATTCAGGAAAAGAAACGCAGCTGCAGTAGCTTCCTCTTGAATTCGCCGGAAATAATCAAGGCCGAAACAAAACCATCCGTAGCTTCCACGTTGCTGAGTATCTCGCTACTTCACTTAACCCTTTCTGATCCAACGCAACTTTTCGTTGGTATTCCAACACCAATGGAACAATAGATAGATGGCGATTAATACAGATTGTGTACAGATGTTGAAAATTATAAATGTTGAGTGTTACAAGTCTCGTGGCAAAATCCCTGCATTTTCCTGGCTCTCTCAGTTTTATACGCGACGCTTCGTCACAGAAACGACGCTTTCTTGACATCAATTTTGACCAATGAAAATTAAGAATACAATTTTACTTATCAATAAATTCACCTGACAATACGATGTTCTGAATAGAATTTTGTGCTGATCAGCAATATCGTTATCGTTTAATTGGATCAAAGAATTCAGCAGAAATGTAATGTTATACCTAACATTATATGATATTATATCATTTTTCGTAACAAGTGTATTTGATAAATATCAATGGAGTTTCTTAAATAATCAACTGGAAAAATTATAGAATATGATATTTGAATATATATTCATGCTAACCTCGTAGAGGGTGTGGAGTGTAACTTCACAACATGATCCTCAAATTAAAAAAATTTCAGCACATTTTTTACAATACCCTTTTGGGAATGATTACCTCAAATCTCTCAAATGAGATGATACCTTTCAGAATTGGATGCCAACAGTCAATCACAAACATTGGCTTTTGGATCATCTCTTTATCAGCCACACCTTTCATCAACTTCTTGAAGTTATCCTTAGTGGGTTGCCATTTACATTGGAAAGTATCAAGATTATCTATGGGATCATCATAATTAACATCAAAATTATCCAGTGCATGTTTCATGAGTTCTGCATCTGAAGGTGACATATAGTCTATAAAGTCACTAGTTAGATCAGAATGAACTTTTCCAAATATGGTTCTTTCCAAAAAAGTCTTCGAAAGTTGGACAGGAAAATAGTTTCCTTCAAGCAGCCCCATGGCAAGAATTTTGGCTACTGCATGCTGCCCATCGCTCATCATTGAAATCATGACTCAAGATTGGTACTTTGGTAGCAGTGCCAACTGTGTACTCAACATAAAAAGTTTGTCAAAACTCTGATAGGGTATCTCGAAACACCCCTCCACCATCAAATGCTTTTTCGTTTTGTTCGTTTGGCAGAAACATATTATGAATCTCTATTTTGCTGTCGACATTCAGTGACATAAATTCTTTCACTAATTCTTGTAAAAGTTGACCCCCATGAAGTATCATTTTCCTAGTTTCATGTCTATCAATAGGTGGAAGTTGGGTTTCACCGGGATTGTCATTCATGTTAACACCATCAGTTTGAGTATCAGGCTCTGAAATTACTGTTATTGTTTCATAAGTCAAGGTGGTTTCATAAAAAATTAATTATCATTACATCGTCACATTATGAATTGAAAAAGATAGAGCATAGAAGATAATTGACTGTGTTCATAATAACATTCACATTACACTAAGCAACGATATATAGCTGGGCTCTTATTATATTTTATAATTATAATGTTATGATAATGTGATTATAATGAATTTTTTATGAAACCGCCTTAGGCTCAACTTCATCATCTTCATTTTCATGTGTTCATCACTTTTTCTTTGTTTTTATTCGAGGTTTCATTCCTTCAACACAAATTATTGAATATGATAATCCAAACCTGTCTTCCAATCCATAATTTAGAACAGACCTATATACGGACCCCAAAAATGAGAATATAGTTACGCTTGTCTCCTGGCACAGTATGTGCTCCTGGTGTTTGATTTTATATCTGATGTGTATCTGATACTTGAACATATACGTGATTATACATATTTAACGAAAAAAAAACAAAAAAATAGGACGATTTGTGCATTGTGCGACCATCAACGAAACAAATGGGCGGATGATTGGTGAATGAGCTTATTCCCAAACCTAACCTCAATCATATTCATATTAACAGTTCACGTCACGAGTTGCTCTGCTCATGTCAGAATCGCATCAAATTGGATGGCTGGCGCTGCGACTGATGACTCATAGCTTCTATTATTTATCATTATTACTTAGTAATATTAACTTGATGATGTAATGATAGTGATCGCTATCATTATCTTCATGATTATCATTTCCATCATCATTATCACAATATATTATCATCATTTTATCGTTATTTGAATTTAAAGTTGGTCCCATCATTCATGACTCGGCGGCCACCGTCACCAAGCTGCCAAGCAAGCAGACGCAGAGTCGAGGTGAATCTTATCAAGTGACCACCCCTCTCAATCCACGAACATGCAAGTATTTTTTTCATCCCTTGGAGGGCACGAGAGGGAATCGGTATTATGTTCGAAGAACATCGTGCATACCTATAGGGATGATAGAGAGAGGAGGTTAGGTTTCGGGATCCATTTCGTACATTTGGGGATTATAAGCGATATTTTTTTGTTTACTGAATTTTATCGGACTTGCTCTACCGTGATCTACAAATGCAGAAGCAGAATTGTACCAAACAATACACGTGAACAACCAACCTCGTTTCACAGCGATAAATCAACTCCTACACGGAATACGCTATTAGACGACGACGTGAGTCATTTTGAAGTCGATAAAAAAGGATGCACCTTTTTTATCGCTGATAAACTGCCTGCTCCTTTGATCTAGTAGCTATTAATTTGTGCCTGATGTCACTCCAATTTATGTCGTGTCAAGTTTTATTGATGGGTATGGTTAACGCGAAAATTAGCAAGATGAGCAGTTTTAGGAAAATTTCGTCTGAAGAAACCACGAAAATATGAGAAAATCAATTCCGCAAAGTATCAGTTACCCGAAATCATCAATAAAGGTACTCATTATAGTTGTTTATTTGTATATTGTCGTTGATTTATCTTGCCCAAAAACACTCACTTCTTTTTCAATTGGATAAATCTCCTTACTAACTCGAACATTTTCCATAAGTTATTTCGCTCGAAGAACTGACATTAGACAACATTGCTCGACCTACGGTCACCCAAATTTTTCATGTCAGTTTTTCTCGAGAAATTACTGAAAGGCAAATGTTTTTCGTTACCAAGAGAAATTTATCCGATAAAAAAAGCTCTCGTGTTTTTACTGTCGATAAAATTTTTTAACATTCAAGACATCAATCATGTTGTAAGCCAGAATAATGAATTCAGTGTGCGCAACTCTCGCGAGGGGCTCGTTTATAGTCTCAGTCATGAAATATTCATACGAATACAACACGTGATGATATTTCTCCTGGAAATATCCGTCGATTGACATACTGCAGCCTCCAGCTTGCTGTCAATTTCTGTGATGGTTCATTATCTAATATTACACAGTTGTTTTGATATTTTTGAGTTGCGAAATGATGTGACCGAATCAAAAATAAGCTATCTGTGACATCTGTGACGACATTAATTGACAAAAAATATAATTCGCGGTCGCCAAAGTCATTAGATGACGTTCCGATGACA
The DNA here is from genome assembly GCA_918026855.4 of Phaedon cochleariae. Lineage (NCBI taxonomy): Eukaryota > Metazoa > Arthropoda > Insecta > Coleoptera > Chrysomelidae > Phaedon > Phaedon cochleariae. The sequence continues at coordinate 40,727,510 of OU896711.1, forward strand.
TTAAAAACTACGGAAAAACATGTCTAACTTGGCGTGTTACTTACACGCTACTGTCCATATAGCCTATGTTATGCCCTTGTTGAATGAATCACTATTATAGGAAACCTTTCATAAAATAGAAGGCATCACTCCCTTTTTCCTCTCCAAATTCTCTACACCTCCCTGTAGCCTGTCGTCCAATCTATAGATAGGAAACGTCTAAGTATATTTTAATATGGGCCAAGAATCAAAATTGTTATCAGTTGGATCCATCCCAGCCACCACAACTCTGACATGACATCTCTTATGTCTCGATGAGGTAACACTGCGTTATTACGAATGTTCCATTTCACCTGAAATGGGATTTTGTTTTGGAGTGTTTCTTTCCTTGTCAGGTGGCGGTCGGCGTTCGCGTTTTCATTTCGTGGACTTCGAACGCCTCGTATGGTATAAATGCTGAGATGCGTTTACGTTGGGTCAGGTTCGCACCAGATAGCGGTCAAGAAGCTATCTGGGACAGCCCTGTACTGATGAGAGCCAACAGCTCGAAACCGGTCTGCAGGTAGTCAGCGTTCCTGAACCACTTAAGCGCAGCTCAGCGTTTAGGAAGGAAACACTTGCGATTTTATTCGTTTATACGAACAATCGCATAGATTTCGGGAGGATGTAATGCAATGTTCTGCGTGGCATATAGCCAGGAAAGTAGTTGTTTTTCTCTCATTATCTACCATTATCGTTCATTTTATGAACTAGTATGTGGTAATGACTTTGAGTTTCTCTCTCTTTGTGACCATTGCATTCCACTTTGAGTATTTGGCATTATCCCTAGTTGAATCATATAACAGATTGATCGCTGGAATGAAATTCTGGTTACTTTCATGAATACTGGTAAGTATTTTATGAGGTAAAAGAAGAGCACTTTGAGTAAAAGCTTTGAAATTTTTTGATAAAGTTAACGTTCCGGTTCCTCGAACAAATTCATTGTATATTTGATTTTGACAATTTATACTAATACGTTCTGGAGAATTCAAAACAAGAATCCAAGTATTGGATGAAATTGATTGATGCCATATGTTTTGATACAGAGAAATTAATCTATCATCACGGTTTCCTGGATTTGTACTCGTTGCATGAAATAATTCAACTTCACAACTCAATAATAAAGGAGTTTCCTGCCGACAAGTTTGTAAATATCATATTCTTGGCTATCTGTCACAGGTAATGATAAAATTTAAATCAACTTACCGTCTGTCTTGAAGACGCTCAGTTTCATAAAACTCAAGAATATGTGGGCGTTTTCTATAATTGGCATAACAGGAAAATGTAAATAGTTACGTGCCGACATATTTTGAAGTTCGAAAATAAGTTTTTCCGGGGTTAATATAAAAGGATTCAGCTCTCCTGTCTTAGCAGAAAAGATTGCGTTTATCAATGATTGTGTCTCCAATTGATACTAAACATAAAGTATGATGAAATTAAAAAAAATGTTCGTTCAAATTCAATCGGGCCTCGAAAAGAGCAAGTTCCTTGCCTTCTCTATTGAGGAATTTCTCAATGTTGTCTAAATTTTCTTTCAATATTTGTTCATTTGTATTAAGAGTCGAAATTGTGTGATTGAAGTTCGAAATTGTTGTTTGAACTACATGACTTCATTCTTTTAAAATAACAGCCAAATTTTGTTAATTTTAATAATAATAATAATAATAATAATAAATCGTCTTTATTACTTCTATAAATTATCACAGAAATTAAGTTGAGTAAATACATATTGAAGAAGTAAAGGGCGAAGTTTATTTTTTGTTACACGAGAGAGCATAACAAGAAATATTCGTGCACTGAATCATTTCTTGGTTATAATATTCTGCATCCTCATCGTCTAACTTTCCGTATAAACATTTTGAAGCTTCAGCTACAAAATTAAATAAACCTCTTTTGGACCTAGTTACATTTCGATCTGTTCTGTGACCTATCAATTGATTCAATAGATAATGCTCATTATGATCTTATCGATAATTTGTTTCAATGGCCTAATGAAATTAGAGCATAAATCTTGCAGATAAAGTTTTTGAATTTGACTTTGACGAGAAGATACCGTTCTTGAATGGTAATCTTGCAATACTATCAATTTTTGATTATGTTCTAACATGTCAACCAAAGTAATCAACTCGTATTGATCATTATGCAACTGACTACTTCCTAAATTTTCATAGTGTATACCCGAAGATTGCCTAATCTTGGCGATGGAGTAATTTTCATGTTGTTTCTGTCCCATGCAGTCTCGCCGAAATATCAGTGAAAGTCTGTAACAAAAATATCCCGTTACTCGTGATACGGTTAGAGTCTTTTCTTGTGTACTTTGATGAAATATTTTCCACGTTTTATCGTACAATTTACATCTGAGTCGATTGAAACTATTCGATCTGGCCCTGTATATCGTGGAAAAAGTTTTTTACTTCGACTTGATTTCAGTGACTCGTCGGTTAGCAAAACCTTATCATTGACTTGATTTGTCACATTTTTCGTTGCCTCATCATATATGTTTTTACTGTTTTCTTTGCGCGATATCAAATTTTCATGAGTTCGTTCTCTAGTTACTTGAAGTTTCAATTTCCAATCGCTGACAGAATCATCGTATGAGTAAGAGAACGTGGGCGGTTGCGTTATCGAACTTGGAATTCTTGCTTGTCTTCCGTACATTAATTCGTATGGAGTGAATTTCGTAGTACTGTGCGGAGTTGTATTATACGTAAATACATTGAAAGGTATCCAATCACACCAATTCTGTTTTCGTCTCATCAACGAAACTTCTAAAATATTCTGCAACTGTCCTATGACTTCGCTCTACAGAATTTGATTCTGGGTGATAAGCGGTACAATTCAATTTCTTAATTTTCAATAATTTTCAACAATTAGTGAATATTTCTGACATAAAATTTTATCCTTGGTCTGTAACAACTGAAGACATTATACCGGGTCTGCTAATAATCTGGGTAACAAATTTTGATGCTATGGTTTCTGCTTCCATATTTGGTACGTTAAAATATACCTATTTCCATTTTAGCTTATCGGCAGTGGACCTACTATGTCAATATATACCTTTTCAAAGGCTGTTTCTGGAGTATCTGTTATTTTCAAAGGCATTCTTTGTTTTTTATTGCTACACTTATTCTTTTTACATGACGTACATTTTTCACGAAATCTTTTATGTCTGATTTGAGATTTGCCCAATTATATTTCAATCTCATGCGCTTGTATATTCTACTCACACCAGGATGTCCTATTGTTGGAATATAGTGATATTCGTGTAAGATATCTGCTTTTTGATCCTCTGTGATTTCGTCATCAAAAATTACTTTCTTGTGATAAATGTAAAATTCAATATCAACATTTTTGAACAAATACCTCAACATCGTACGAACTTTTTCCCACTTGATATTGATTTTCCCTAATTTTGGCAAAGAGAGTTTCGAAATTTTGTATTCAACTACCAATTCTCTCAAACTCTTCAGAGTGTTGAAAATTTTTTCGTATATTTGTCGGATTTCGTCATTTTCATTAATTGTGAGTAAAAACAAGCATCTGTCATCACTCAAAGAAACACTTGAAGCTGTTTCCTTGCTTGAAATTGTCTCGAAAACTTCATTTCCGCACTTTAGCGCTTTTACCAAAGATAGACTATTTTCGCTCAATTTTAGTTCTGTAACAGTAATTGCCAAAGAATGTCGTCCTACATGTGACTCAAGAATACTGTCGTTTAGTTCAGTAATCGATACATTAGGAAGAATATGAGATTTAACATGTTCGCAAAACTCATAATATGGCTGTTTCTCTTCGTGTATGATTTCTGGCATAGTCATGATCATTCTTGAAAGTGCGTCTGCGTTGACGTTCAGTTTGCCTGCTTTGAAATTTGGTTCGAAATCGTATTCGGCTAACCTAGAACTCGGATCTTTGATGTTCTTCAAATGTACTGAAGCCTTGTTATCGGTGACAACAAAAAATTGTCTCCCAAACGAATACGGACGAAAATAGTTGCAAAGCCATACTATAGATAACAATTCCTTTTCGGTTGTACTATGATTCAAGATTCTTGAAGCGTAGGAGAAAGGTTTATCTTTTCCTATTTCAACTTGTGACCAAATACCACCAATCGCATACCCTGATGCGTCAGAGGTTACAATAAACGGTTTGGATAAATCCGGATATTGAATAAAGAGGAGGGTCAATTAATTTTAATCTGGGTTCCTCGAAAGCTAACGTGCATTCATCTGTCCAGACAAAATTTTGATTTTTCTTCATTATAGGGATTCCCTTTCGTGCGCTCCAAGCGATAAAAAAAAGCCCCAAAAATTATTTAACTTCCTTAGGGTTTTTTGATACAGGAAAATTCCTCACTAATGCAATTTTTTATTCATCTGACTGAATGCCATGATCAGTAATTTTTTGCCCTAGATAGAGTACTTCTTTTTTTTTTCAAAAACTGACATTTTACTGGACTCAACTTCAAATTATAATGTCTTAGTCTGCCAAAAATTTCAACAAATTTTTCACAGTGTTCCTTGAGAGAACTACTATATACGCAAATATCATCTAGATACGCGAAAGCTTTGACATTTTGAATGCCTGACATTACGATATCGATCAAATTTTGAAAAGTTCAGGGTGCTGACTTGAGACCCATTGGCCTGCGTTTATATTCATTATGGTTTGGTTTTTGTACTGAATGCTGTTATATGTTGATCTGCAGGGTCCATTTCTATCTGGTGATACCCGCTTGATAAATCAAGAGTACTAAAATACTTCGAATGTCCCAATTGGTCATAAATATCAGTGATATTTGGTAAGGGAAATGAATATCCGATCGTATATTCGTTTACGATAATCAACTACAACTCGCCATTTCACCTTTCCACTGGCGTCGGTTTTCTTAAGTACTGCTAACAAAGGTGAATTATAAGGACTACTACTTTCTGTTATAATACCATCCTCAAGCATTTGTTCAGTCTGTCTTTCTATTTCTTTCCTTTGACTGGATAGTAACCTATATTGCCTAATATTTACCGGTTCAACGTCCGATTTTAGAAGAATTTTGTGTTTTACTGCACTTGTACACGTTTAATATTCGTTTTCTAAATGGAATATATCTGAAAATTCTCGAAGAATATCTGATTTTTTTTTCTTCATGATTCAAATGTTCTAACCTCAAACTGTCTAGCAGCCTTTGAAACCTATAATCAGCTCTTTCCAAATCAAACACAAAATTTTGAGTATTTTCGACTTCTTCTAATTCGATTGCATCTGGATTCACACTCGGTATATCTATTTCAACTGAATGCTCTGAGATATTGAGGATACTTACAACACATTTGTTATTTTTCACACTAGTCAAACAACGACTCGAATAAATTCTCTCTTCTAACATTTTATTCTCACAAATTTAGGTGTCTTTGTTTTTCTTGTCAACTGTACAATTTACCTCGAATATATGTTCCGATCTAGCATGTATACGAATCTTGCTCACAGAATTTCTGTCTGAATTCTTGATTTCGAATGCTCTGTTCTCTAAGTTTCTTTTTTTTAAGCTTTCTAAACTCGTCTACGAATAGTTGCTTCCCACTAAGTTTGTCTCATCTGAGTTTGTATTTTCCAAATTTGTATCTCCAAAGTTCGCATTATCGTTAGAATTCTCGGAAGGATCCTCAAAATCGCAGAAATCGATAAGTTCAATTCAAAAAATTCGTTTCCTAATATTCCGTCACATCCTAGTGGAAGTGGAAAATCATCTTCTATGAAATGAAAAAAAATCAGTTTATTGTTTCCTAAATTCTCAAATATAGCTCCCAATGTTTTTATGCTACCTTCTGTTATTCCAGAAATATCGGTTAGAATATTGGTATAAATAAATGTTTTCGTTTTATGCTAGAAATTTTCAAAACATTTATTGACGCGCCTGTATCCACTCATGATCTAACTTTTTCTGACTTGCATATTTCCAAATTGAAATCAATGTATTTCAAATCTAGGGCTGCTAAAAACGTTGATGTATAAACTTTGAATATTGAAAAATTATTTTGTCTTCGTAGATCCTTTGATATTTGACTTGTGGCCCTATTATTTATCTTTCCGCCGAATGGCCACTTGTCGACGGGCGTCGATAGTTTTCCGACTGATTTTGATTTTTATTCCTCTGAGCTTCATTGTACATTCGCTTTCTACAATCGGCTATTCTATGCCCCAGTTTGTACAAACATTTCAATGTGGATCCTAGATGTAGAAAGTTGATTCGAATTTACGTTATAAGATTTTTCAGGCATATCAGGTCGTTTATTCGGATTATTTGGTGCGCTGTAATTATTCGTATTCATATAGCAATCTGAATTCTTGCAAATCGTATGTGGTTCACCGGAAAATCTAAAAGAAGTTTCGTTTTTGTCATAGTATAATTGCCTTTCTTCTTCACGCGCTAATACTATCGCATCTTCCAAACTGTTAGGATTTCTAGCTTTCAATTGAAGTTTGATTGGATCAACTAAACCTCAAATGAAAACGTTCAAAGCTTGACTTCTTATCAAATTTGAAATTTCACTGGCAACGAATTGAGGTTTTCCGACGGTAGAGGCATCAACTGAATTTGACAAGCACTATTCTATCCTGTTACTATAACTTGCGATATTCCCGTTTGCGGATTGCCTGCATTGATTGAGTTCTAATTGCCTGAATCTTATGGATCGTTTTTCAGAAAAAACATCCTCAATATGAGCTCTCAATTCTAACCAAGTAGGAAAAATTCGGTATTTAGTCAAAGCTCTTGCATGACCTACTAATTTTGTTCTTATTATATTGAATAAGACTGTTCCACAATTTGTATCTGCAGATCTTAGTGCTAATTCGCAATTATCTATAAAATCGTTCACTCTATCACCCTGTGTGCTGCCATCATATTCGCGAATTAATTTGACAGCCTTATCTAATGAAATATAAGTTGGAGGTGGTGTTGACATGGCAAAAGTAATCAGAATGAAATGATAAATGTTCAAACGAAGGGGGGAGAGAAAACTTTGGCTATCAATGTATAAGCAAAAATACTCACATCAAAATCTGCGACATGTTGACCCAAATATTTTTCTAAGGTGGTATCACTATACACTTCTCACTTTCTTCTTTCCTGCGATGAATCCAGGAGTCGAGAAATCCAGGAGTCATGGAATCCAGGAGTCGATGATATCAGGATTTCAGCTTCGCTGGAACAATTTAGATTCAGGAACGGTCGAATGATACAGAATTCAACTGTATCTCAAATGAAGTTTTTGATTTCCAGGAACGAAGTTGGATTGGATAATCGAAGTCTCAAAATCACTGGTTGTTTAGCTTGTTGAAGACTTGTTTCTTCTTGAATTCAGGAACTTGTAGTGTTGAATCGGCATTGGTCTTGGAAACTCGAAGAAAGGGGAGCTATAACTTTCCGGAGAAAATTCTGTCCATAGACACTGCTCCCGCCTGACGTAATTCACTATTTGGTCACCACTCGAGTTCGCCAAACTAAGAACTAGTTTGAATTTCCCGATCGCTGCCACCACAAAATTTTCACGCGAACAAGCCTATAGACTGCGATATCGCAGGTCACAGAAGTTACATCGCTGCGATATCTCTGTGATCTAATTGTGTTTGCTGGGATATTGAATCAGCGTCTAAAAAAATTTGCATCACAATAAATATGATGAACAAAATCAAAATATAATATAGGTATTCATTTATTTTTTCAAAGAACATAACACAGAATTCAAAAATATGCAATGTTACACAAAAAACCTCGCAATGTTAGCAAAAGGGAATAAAAATATAGTTTACTGAATGCAAAGGTACTTAATATACAGGGTGCCTCGAAATTGCTGGGACATAGAGCTACCACATGTAAAGGAGGTCAAAATAAGTTGATTAGACCCAACTTATTTATATACCAAAAAGTACCGTTAGTCCGTGAGACGAGTTCTAAGTTCACATGAAAAAACACATTTATGTACGCTGTTCGAAAATGAGTGAAATAAATTGGATGAAATTTGACACTAGTGCATTTTAGAGGATAACTCTCCTTTCAGTGATCGAAGAATCACGAAAGATATTTTATAAAGGTTGAAACCACCCTCATCCTCTGACATTATTTTTCAGAACATTCTTATGAGTGGTAATAGGTTTCTCAATTTTTTTCGCGATATAACTGATTAGTTGTCTTCATTTTGTTACTCTTGTAGAAATTCTGTATTCCGCATAGTTACCAAGGGAAAATATGGTTTCTTAAATAATGCTGATAGATATTCCTAGTAAAAGTTCGATATCCATACAGGGTGTCCCGAAATATGCTAAGAGGGTGATTTCGATCCTCATACAATATCTTCCAGGATTTTTCGACTACTGAAAGAAGAATGATCCTCTAAAATGCACTACTGTCAAATTTCATCCAATTTGTTTCTCTCATTTTCGAACAGCTGGAAAAATTTTTTTTTTATGTAAACTTTGTACTCGTATCACCGACAAACGGTACATTTTGGTATATAAGTAAGTTATATCTAAAAGAACTAAACAAAAAACTCTCAATGGTATTATATAAGTAATCATGGAAACGAAATCGAATCACACTACTGGTAGGTATTCAATATACAGAATCTCCATAAATAATCATTGCGTCATAATGGCTAAATGCAAAAACTTTAGAAACGATTATTTCCACAAAATTCCTAATAACAGTACATGTTTCGCTAACACATCAGTAGCTTCCTCATGTGATTGATAATTTTGTGGAAATCCTATCGTTTGTGAAGTTTTTTACATTTGCTATGGATTTTCAACAAATAACGGCCGAGATCATGTAGATGTAACTTAACACGTTTGATCATTTAAATGTGATAAAGGAATTCATGCTGTACCCATACAATATGATAAATCAGTCCAAAGTGGATTTCAGCACGAAATTGTTACAGGTTCGTACAAATTTTAAATCACTTTCTCATATTTATAGGTATATTCTCGCCAGTGTCTAAAATGACAATATATGTTTATAGATTCGTCATGTCAGACTCCACTGACTTTTTCACAAAATAGCCCCAGAAAGCAGAACCTCGAAGGGAAGATCGGAGAACTGCAGAGTGATCTCAAATCTGCAATGAAACGTATTTTTGGAAGAGAATTATCCACAGAAGGCAACTATGATTATAAAAAGTCAATTACTTATACTTGATAAAAATCCCAAGGAGCTAGGTGCGATAGCTAATGAATTCAAACGATTTGCGTTAACGATATTTTTGCTAGGACCAAAGGCATACAAGAAGTTATCAAAAATCATAAGATTGCCTTCTTCCTCTACTTTGAGGAGGATCACTGAACACTGGAAAATTTCTCCAGGGTTCAATGAGTTCATTTTCAATATTTTGGAATTGAGAGTACCGTTGATGTCGGATAAATCAAAAGATTGCATATTATGCATCGACGAAATGTCAATTGGAGCAAACTTGTTCTATAATGTTTCTAAAGATGTCATAGTAGGCTTTGAAGATTTACAGAACAGAAGATCCACTAACATTGCTACCAGTGCATTAGTGATAATGGTAAGAGGAATTTCTCATAATTGGAAACAGCTCATTTCATATTACCCCACAAAGAATTCAGTGCCTGTTGAAGTTTTGAAAGAAATAATCATCGAGACTATCCGCAAACTCAAGAGCATAGGACTAAATATTCTGGCAGTTACTTCCGATCAGGGTCCAAATGTTTATAAATTAGTCAAAACTTCTTTCAAATTGACATTTGAAAAACCATATTTTCTCGTAGACGAGTCCCCTGTTTTTTATTTATTTGATGTTCCGCATCTACTAAAATCAACAAGAAATAACTTTTTCACTTATAACTTTGGTCTCGTTGATGGTATAACAAAAAAAATCTTATTTAGATATGCTGTACACCTTAGATAAAGCGAAACACTAAAGGTTGGCCCCTAGGCTGAGTGACGGACACTTGACTCCCAATAATTTCAGAAAAATGAAGGTCAAGTTAGCCTCCCAAGTATTTAGTCACCCTGTGGCCGTTGCTATGCATACCTATATAGACTCCGAAAAAATACCAGAAGAAGCTAAACCATCGGCTAATTTTATTGAAAATATGAATAAATTATTTGATATATTGAATTCGAGCAATTTGCAAACATGTTATGTTCATATGGAAACCCCAGAACAATCAGAATTCCTGAACAAAATGGACACACTCTTTTCAAGCTTGAAAGTTTCAAATAATGCAGGAAAAAATGTAACCGATTCCTTGAAATGCATTTACGGTTAGAGATTAACTATCTCCTCAATGTTGCAGTTGTGGAATATTCTGAAAAGTAAAGATTATTATAAATTTTTATTGACCCGTAATTTGAATCAGGATTGCCTCGAGAATTATTTCGATCAAATCAGAAATGCTTGTGGAAACGCTAGAAATCCTACTGCCATACAATTCACTAGAGCATTCAAAAAACTATTTTCTATTGAATATTTCCACGAGTCTGAAGGTAGTAATTGTGCAGAAGATAGTTCAGATGTGTTGCTTACAATATCATCGGATTCATTCAAAAGCATTGAAATTTTTGAAGAAAAAAATATGACAATATGTCGCCAATATTAGGTACAATCGACTGATTATAGGAATCTGATATCAGAAGAGGGTAATGCACTGGTCTATGTTGGTGGATATTTTTTTACGAAAATGTCTTTTGAAACATTCATGCGATATTTGTTTGGAGTATAGTTCAACTTCGCAAAGAGATCAATCCACGATATTTTGTGAGTTCAAAGCTTACGACGCCAGTCAAGAACCATTTGGTGGTTTACGAGTCCCTCCGAATGATTTCATTCAATTTTTGATATCCTTAGAGAATATTTTTGTAAGGAATTTCAATACTCATTGTACTCGAGATGGCGTAGGAAATGTATTCTTGAAAGAATATTCTAATGTAGAATTTACGCACCCGTGTACAAATTTTCCATATGCCTACATGATTTCATTATATACTAGAGTACGAATTTACTATACATTGAAATTCGCAAACAGGGAAATAAAATCACATTGTGCGGATAAAGAAAATCCTAAATTCAAAATTTTACAAAACTTGTAGTTTAAATATCTTATGAAGTTTATGTTTCAACATATTGTTTAGTAGATTTCATAATATGTGAATATTTTTGTTTTAATGAATGTATAGTAGGTATATAAGTTTCTTTCGATATAAATTGTGATTCCTTTCGACGTTGTTTCATTCATTTATATCAGCTCATTCAAAAATACAGTGTTCGAGATATGTATGAAAGTTATGACCGCCATACTCTATGGGGGGTTTCAATAACATTTTATATATTTAATCCATGTAGGTATACGACACTAACGAATATCAAATAATTGGGGAAGCTTGTTGAAAGTGGATATTTATGTTAAATACCAGCCTCTGCCTATTGACCCATCTTTTGTGCACCGGAAATCGGACAAGAGATTAAATAGGTACCTATCTCCCTCAGCCACCAAAACTTGCAGGTACGGGACAATTAAAAAGACATTGAAATAATTAGGTTGGTATATACCACTACCTATACAACGGGTGAAGTATCTACAGTTTTTTTATGAGAACAGGTAATATATTCATATTTTAATCCTCATTTATTTCATTTTCAGTACTATCCCTCAATAATTACGTAGGTTTATGGTCCATAATGAGTTATTGACAAAATGTGTGGAATTGTATACTTATAATTTCAGATTTAGTTCAATAAGCAGCAAACAAACCAAATGATAGAATATAAATGTGAGTACATAGACGAAACGAAAATTAATGCACGATCCTTGTAGTAACACTTGGGCGATGCTTTTACCGTTCTATCACGCTGTTATATGATCCGCGTATAACATCTTCCGAATTCACTGGTGACTGGACCTATTAGAATATTGGTGGACGATGATCCAACCATATCTCTCTGTATTGGCTATCTCTTATCAGAAATTGCTACAAACTACACAGTGTTCACGTGACAAATTCTATTGCATATATTTTTCCTCCAATTCATCCGATTTGAAGTGTTCTCAGAATTCACAAGAATTCATAAGAAGAAAGGATATGCAGTGAAGTTCGTTATTTGAATCCTTATTTAATGACGCTAATTTTTGAGTTATTGCAATTCATAAAATATTGAATTACCCTGTATGCATAATGGCAAAAACTAATAAGAGTAATACTAACGAAATTGATTTACAGGTAGCACAAAACTACTGTTAATGCTGACAACTGAATTAGGTACCTATATTATGATACCATGATATGGTTCATCTCACACAGCACATGTATGTCCAATGTACGTAGAATGTTCGTTCATTTCGAATCGTAAGGACGTCCAATGGAAATACTCGAATGGACGTTCAACGTCCTATGGACGTCCACTGGATGTCCTGATGACACCACTTTGGACGTATAGTGGATGTCTTCATTTGGATGTACAATGGATGTTTATATTTGGACTCACAATGGATGTCGATGTCTGGGCATCCATTGAACGTACCAAATTGGACGTCCATCGGATGTCTTGAGGGCACCACTCAGTGGATGTTTATATCTGGGTATGAATGTATGGATCCTCATCTTCGGAAATGAAAAGATGAAAAATCAGTAGGTAGCAAATAAAGCTTATTCTATTCAGATATATATTTGGTGTTCATGTCTTCTTCAGTCTACTCTGAATTCTTGTTTCTGTAAAAAAGAGAAATATTATAAGGCGATATAGGTAGAAATCGATTGTCTATACTCCAAATTCTATTCAGCTCAACTCTCACTGGCCTTATTTGAAATGATAATACATCGCTATTTACTGTAGGATGATGAAGCAAAAGATTATACCTGATAACTATATTAGATGATATATGAAGTCACATTCGAACACGCATGCTTTCATACCTACTTTGGATGATCTGGTCCTAAATATTCTGGATTCCACAATGCTTTACAAATACAACACATCATGTTCACGGTCATTCACCAACTGAAAATGGCGTCAGAATCACGCCAGACGCAACCGCTACTCTACCGACAGATCTGACCTTCTGCCTCCCCTCCACGTGGCTGAAAAATCAATAGTCTCACGTTCATCTCTGAACGTACAATGTACGTTCATTACACGTCCATAAACCTTCAGATCTAAAATGATTTTATATAGGTAGATATACACTTTGAACAATGGCGGCTCGGTGGTCGAGAGCGTGAATGCGCTGAGTTCGTATGGGGACTCCCACCGAGACATAAGTTTGAATCCTAGCTAGACCATGAATGTTTGTGTTTGTATACTTACCTATCCCCGCACAAGTTTCGACTCATGGGGCGTTTGGTCCCAGTGCTGGGAACAACGAGGTAATGTGATTGCAAAAAAAAATTCTTTATATGCTTGTAAACAATGTTCATTCTTCATCCATGAATGCTTGAACTTAGAATGGCCGTTGAATGGACATCCAATGTGGAATTAATTTGTATCATCCAATGTACGTCAGTCTCTGTACGTACAATGGACGTTGATCGGAAGTCCATGAGAGTTTTAGTCCTTGAGTTGACATAAAATGGATGTCCAACGGACGTTAATTTTGGAACATACATTGTACACCCATCTTTATGAGTACAATGAATGTACATTTCACGTACATGCGACATTGGACATTGAGTGGACGCCCACTGTACATACAATTTGAAGCATCCAATGATAATCCATGCTTTTACGAACATTGGATGTTCATTCAATGCCCATAGACGTTTGGAATTGAAATGGCCCTAAAATGGACGTCCAATGGATGTCATATGTTGTATGGGATATGCAGGTGATTTATGCAATAATTATATTGAATTGGTCATTATTATGTTAGATGGAAATTAAATTATGTTTCAAAAGTTCTATTTTTCCTGTAAAGTATCTAGAATGCCAAGAATCAGTGAGATATCCGGAAATGGAATTGGCTAATTTTATGGCATATCCATAACAAAAACATTTGACTTGAGTGAATTTGCGAATTCATCTCTAAATTCAACAAAACTCTTGTAATCTGAAGATAATTCCATCAAACCATTACATGTATGACCAATTGGTGACCTTGCCAGTCAACTTTTTTTGATAAACGCAACCTCAATGTTTCTATTGATTAGGTCTTATATCCTATACAAGAACGTACAAATGCTACTCCCATTTTATCATCTGATTCTCTGATGATTTTTTTTTAAATCAAAAACTCTTTCATTGAGTTGATCCTCATTGGACAATTTGAATCATTTTAAACGGTTTTGAGCATGTCTTGGTTCATTCCCAGCAAACATGTATCGCGCGGGCCTTTAGACGCCCTCCAAAAACTGCCGACAGTCAACATCAGCGGGCCACAATCATGATACATCGTCGGCCCGGCTAGCCCGTGTCGCACCGGCCGCTAGTAGGCCGCCCGACTATCTACCGACACTATTCGGTTAGAAATAAAAAAAAGATATAGTCGGGAGTCGGACTCGAACTTGCGATCGAACGGATATCCAATCAACTGTCATTTTTTTTTTTAAATTCATTTATTCGTCTTTCTTCTCTTATCTACATAGACAATATCTAACAGAACAAACACTTAATATGATGAGAATGCATAAAGAACAATCCTGAGTGCTTGGTCTGCGATTAGAGTCTTGGCAAATGAATCCCATCTCCTGAAGCCATGCTCCTTACAATGAGTAATCTCCGAGGTGAACCCAGTTGGGTTGGGGGTGAATTCAAACATTGGCATTGCTGGAAATTTTCTTGGTAAGGAGGGAAAATAAAAAGAAAAACCCTCTCTAAATCTCAGTCGCATCGGACTCCGCGTTCTCTGCTAGCATATACCAGGAGAGAAACACTCCGGCCTCAGCTTGACCCATGTCACAGCCGGGCCGTGTTGCTCTCGGGTGATTTCGAATTCTCGTATTAAGAATCTTACAGATCGTTCAGAGGCTCCCCAAAGACATCGGTCGACTCGTAAATTAACCCATGCTTCTTATAGATTCCATGTTCAGCTCTGGTGGAAGTAATACTTCTGGTGAGTTCACTTCCCTGAACATGGAATCTATAAAATTTGTTAGAAATTTCAATAATATAATCTTTTATGTACGGGATGTCATGACACTGTTCATGAAGATCTACCACTCGAGAATATCGATTGCCGTTGGTAATGATACGGAGTACTTTGTTTTGCAGCACCTGTAACCTACGTATCTGGGTAGGTGAGGCACTGCAAAACACTGGACAGGCGTATGTCATGACAGGTCTAATTATCTGTTTATAGATCAAGAGCTTGTTATCCAATGTCACCACAGAATTTCTGGCCAACAAAGGATACAGGCTCTTGATCGCCGCTTGTGTTTTCTGAATCAGATAATTGAAATTTTTCCTGAATGACAGACGTCTGTCCAATTTGACTCCCAGGTATTTCACCACTGGTGAGTCCGTCACCTCCACGCCCTTAACAGTCAAAGGTCGACGTAAAACATTATTAGTAAACTTTCTACTGAAGTTAATAACTTCAGTCTTTGTATTATTCACGCCGATCTTTGACTCGTCAAAATACGGTATGACTCCCCTGTCCAGATGAATCTGGATCTGTGTCCTGGCGATGTCCGAGTCGAACGAGTGCGCATATAGTGCGGTGTCATCAGCATACAGCGCCGTACTCGTCCTCTCGAACACAGGAAAATCATACGTATAAATTGAGTACAGCAGTGGTGACAGACACGACCCCTGCGGGACACCCGCCTCAAGTGGAAAATCCCCAGAGACAGCGTCATTTACCTTTACGCGGATCTTACGGTTTCTCAAATACGAGTCGACAATCTTAATGGTGAAAATAGGCACCCTAGCCTTTGACATTTTGGACATTAGTCCCTCGTGCCAGACAGTGTCGAAAGCCTTTTCGACATCCATCATGACCATGACTGTATTTTTGTCCTGATTAAAGGCCTCTTTTACCCCGTGAACAATTCGGGCCACTTGGGACGTAGTGCTATGACCCTTGCGGAACCCGAACTGTTCTTCAGGGATCAGGTTCAAGTCTACGACCTGGGCCTCAATCAGTCTGAGAAGAACTTTATCTACTACCTTGGCTACTACGCTGAGCAGTGATATAGGGCGATAGCTTCCTGGTCTTTTTGGATCTTTGCCAGCCTTGTGTATTGGTACAACAAGCCCAGTCTTCAGACACTCTGGATAGTGCTGGTGCTTGATGATGGCATTGATAATATAATGCAATTGTACTATGGCCTTGCGAGACAAGTTTTTTAGGAGAACTACGTCTATCCCATCGAGACCCGGCGCTTTATTAATATTAAAATATCTAATTATATTGGGTATTTCTTTCGGATTGCAGATTGATTTGCTCAGGACTCGACGAGATAAAGGCACCGCAGGCAAGGCCCTGATTCGAGTCGCTACAGCTAGCATGTCCTCTTGAACCGCCCCTTCAGGTTCTTTGTTGATCTTGTTCACGGTTTGGAAGTGCTCTCCAAGCACCACTGCCTTTTCCGGATCTGACACCGCCTCCCCACGATCACACTCCAGGGAGGGCACCGGGGTGAATTTTCGCTTCAACCTCTTGGTCATCTTCCACAGAGTGTTGTCGCGGGGATCTAGAGTCTCCACCTTGGACCTCCAGGTGGCATTCCTGAACTCTCTGATTCTGGTCTCTATAAGTTGAGACATACGATTGAAGTCCTCCCTTGATTGGGGGGTCTTCAATCGTTGCCAGCGTCTTCTCAATGATTTCTTCTCAGCTATGAGTTCAAGAATGTCCATCGGGAGTGTTTCCTTGGCGGAGTTGATGCTGACCAATCGTGTCGTCTCTTTTCTTGCGTGGATTATTGCCTCACAAAATTTAGTGGTTTCGTCATCAATTCTTTCAGCTGTTATATCATTTTTGATTTCGATTTTTTTTCAAGTCGAGCTCTGAACCCCTGCCAGTCTGTAGTTTTATAATCATAAATCTGTTTTTTCTTGTCAGGAATTCTTTCTCCAAAACTATACATTACTGGCAGGTGATCAGAGCTCAGCTCGTCAATGACTGTGAGGCCTGAAAGTGAGGTGACATTCTTGGTCAGCACCACATCTATAATGGACGGTGTCATTCCGTTGAAAGGGTAGTGCGTGGGAGTATCAGGGTGGTCCAACAGGACATTTGCAGCCTGCAAATACCCCCTCAGAATCCTCCCATTAGTGTTGCTTCCCTTGTTTCCCCAATCAACATGCCTCGCGTTGAGGTCACCTCCTACGATGACTTTATTACCAGCACTAAACAGAGCCTCAAGGCTCTCTTCTGAGAGCCTGAGACTGGGTCTGTTGTAAACTGAGAAAATAGTTTCTCCACTCAGCAGCCTCACGCCAGCATGCTCAACAGAACATTGTCTTCGCGAAACTACCGAGTGAGGAATGCTGTTCTTGATCAGGATAGCTACCCCTCCATACCCATCCGCGTCAGGACGATCTGCCCTGATAGTAGTAAATCCTCTCACACAAAAACGATGATCAGGGCGGAGTTTGGTCTCGGACAAGAGAACAATGTCCAAACTGTGGCGATATACAAAGTTAACGAAACTAGGCATCTTACCATTGATGCCGTTTATGTTAATATTGCATATCTTAAGGCCTATCTATTACCATTAATATTGTACTTACCAATATTATTTGCAAACCCCGAAACGATCTGCACTATTCTCATGGGACTGGTTTCATTACCAATGCTTGCATTCAGGTCCCTAACGGCCCTGAGCACCTCGGACAGATTGACTTTCTGCTCCAGGAGACAGAATTCGTTCGCCAAGTCCATCAAGACGTCACCACCCTGGCTCCCACCTGGCATGACCTCATCACTGCGTTGTCTGCTCTGTCTTCGCTGCGGCTTCTGCTGCTGCGGCTGTACCCTCCCTTGGCTAGGGGAAGGGTTGGGCTGTCTGGCCTCTCTTTCAAGCTGTCTTCTTTCCCACACGTTCGTAGAGGGGGGCGGGGCTGGGATGTAGGTCCGTTTACCCGGTTTACTGCTCTTATTCGAATGCTAGAGGTCTAGTCGCCTCTTGTAAATTTCACAATCAATATTATTTGCCGGATGAGCCTGTCCACAATTGGCGCATTTTGCAGGCTCTTGCTTGGGCATTTTGCATTCAGGTGTGGGGTGACCACCAGCACATTTCAGGCACTTATAGTCCCTGTAACAGTTGCTGGTGGCATGGCCCCACATCTGACACCTCTTGCATTGGGATATTTCTCTATTATTACGCCTCAGCTCCCAAACGACCTTGGTGGAGAGGACGTACTTCACTCTGTCGTTTAGGTTCCGAAGCGTAATAGTAGGATCGACAGTTACCAGGTAAAGGGGCCTGAATCTCGTGTTCAGCGCGAACACTTCCCTTATCTTGATATCATAATTAGCCTCCAGATCTTCTTTAACCTCGGAGGGTTCGGGCTTAAAGTCCAGGCCCCTCACTACGAACGCGTGGGACTTGTCTTTTTTCAGCGTGTATGTATAGAAAGCAACTTCGTCATCCTCTAGCTTCGATTTTAACATTTCGAAATCGTCAACGTTGTCCATATATAATAATGTGGACTCCCTTCCGAATTTGAAGTAGAAGGGTTTACTCGTAAATTCTTTGACCATTTCGTTGATCAGTTTTCTATTAGTTAGAACTCCGTCAAATACTATTGGCGGGGGTTTCTGTTGTTTCACCGGTGACGAGTTTTTTGCGGGGGTTTTGGCTGAGTTTTTGGTTGTACTCCTTGTTTGGGGAGCTGCCTGTTCCGGTACACTTCCAATCGACCCTTCTTCGTCCGACGAGTCATCTGATGTGGTCGGGAGCTGTTTTTCAGTTGCAGGATCTTGTTTGGCCGCCGTCGTGGTATGATCTAATGGTTTGAACCTATTTTTGATGGGAATAAGTTCAGACCTTTTCTTGAACACTCCCGACCATCTCGTGGTTTTTCTAGGAATTTGGAACTCTCCCTCAGGATTTTTGGGTCTCTTCCTTTCCCTTATTTCTTCTGTTGTGCTCTGGCCTTCCCTCCTTCTCTTTTCCAATCTCGCCTGTGGTGGAGTGGTGGTATCCATCGAATCTTTCTCCTGGTCCTGAAGTTTTTGTGCCAAAATCCTATCCTCGTATAGTCGATGCATATTCTGTGGAAGGGCGGGTATCTCCTCCTGATAGTTTGAAATGAAAACATCTGCTATGATATGTGGGGGGTGCTCTGCTCTTGTTCTAGGGGCAGGAGTAGGTGTTATACCTCTAGTCGGTATCGTCTGTGGTACTTAAAAAATCACCCTCTATCTCGGGGCTCTTGGTACGGAGGCTGACTTCATTTTTCAGGAATCAACTGTCAGACGCTTATACCACTAGGCTACTGCGAAACTTGAAAGATACTATTACGAATCCATCAGTCAACAGAATTGAAATAGTACAATACTTCAATTATATTTGATATTTGATCATATACGATATACCTATCATAACTTGTTGATTCGACGACGTAGAATAGGTTTAGTCTGATAATGTTCTAGCCACATTACTTTTCCAGTGTTTGATCTATTACTGTGAATCAAATATTTTTCGAATATAGGTAAAGAGCTGAACTTCGCATTGGAGCATCATTGTTATAATATAGGGTAATGAACAAATATTTAGCTCAAAATCATTACCACAAAAATGGATTGGTAGACAATAACGAGTTTAATTATTGTTATATAACATATATCATTATTCTTGATGTCGGACGATAGTTTGCTGGGATCAATCATAAAACTCACCAACTTTTTCTAAATAATATTAATATTATCACGCCGTTTAACAAATACCTGAAGACAAGTGACAGACAACTGACGCGATCTACGGACACAGAACTAAAACACGAAAATAAATTAGCAGTACTACCAATGCTCAAAAACCCAGTGATGCCAACATTGCGTTTGGTTCAGTTACCACTGACCTGTAAACAACATACATACTGCGTCAAAGCGACATCGGCACGATTGTCGGGAATTTTAAACGGGCAATTTCTGGCTGAATAACAAACATCCATTATAAACATGCGTACGTTCAGCCATGGCGGCAAAACCGATGTCGTTTCAACATTTTAACGACATAGGTGTGCCGCTGCCGACAACTAACCGCAGTTACCAGCAATCGGCAGCCTATTTACCGCTCAATCATGTTTGCTGGGTTGTATTATTCAATAAATGTTTCAAAGCAACGAGCTACAAATGATGACCCAATCTTGACTTTCGATTTACGATACGATATCTACTGATATTCAATTGGAACAAATACAGGGTGATTCAGGATTCAAGAATTTTGATCACCCTGTATCTATCCCAATTGAATGTCAGTAAATCGAAAGTCAAGATGGGAACATGTAAGCGGTTTTGACCAATAATGAATAGTTTCGACACAAAAAATTTCGAATTTGAAAAATCTCGACTTTGAACAACCTATATCTCTGTTATTACTCCCGCTACACCCCAAGTGTGTTGTATTGATGATATCAACTCTTCAGGAAGAACCTAAAAATGCAAAGATATACAAGGTGTCCTATTTAAAAAACCCATCACCAGCCAATATCTTGGAATTCGAACACCCTATAGATAAAAATAATTTGAGGTGAAAGTTCTCATGAAACCCTATAACTGTTGTATTCGAATTTTTTCCAATAAATCTGACGGTTTGGCTAATATCAAAGAAGAACACACTATTGACTCACCCTGTAGGTAGAAAAAACAGATGTCGGTGCCTGAGGATCAATTCACATGACAAACTCAATGGTGAAAACCGCATATCTTCATTTCAGAATCACTAGGTGTTTTTCGAAAATGTGAATTTTTTAAAAGTTGCTAAAACTAATTTTTTCGACAAAAATTCTCCGTTTTCATGAAAACATTTCCAAAGCATCGTGTCATGAAAATTGATCCTCAGGCACTGAAATCAGTCACCGGTATACCTAGTTTTAAAACAGAACTCTTTCTTCAAAAACAAGTTATATTCTGGAACTAGATATTGGAAGGCCGATTTCAGTGCCTCAGGAACAATTTTTCTCAAAAACTCAATGCTTTGCAGTTATTTTCATGGGAATAGACAATTTTTGCGAATACAAAATATTTATAGCCACTTTTCATCAAAATTGCCCATTTTGGATAAAGACCTTGTAACTCCAAAACAAAGAAAGATATCACTATGCGGTTTTCACCATTGAGTTTTTCATGAGAATCGACCTTCGGGCACCGACATCAGTTCTTTTTTATTTAGTTCGCCTTTAAGATGAACGGAAGATATTTATTTGCTCAAAACTCCTCATTTTCTCTTTCAAACTGCTTTACGTACGAGCCGAATCTAGAAAAATATATTTCTTCTCGCGATATTATACCTATTTCCATCTTATACACTAACCCGCGTGAGTCTGTTCCACACACAAGACACATTTCTTTCCAGGAACTGCTCACCGCGTCTCACCGTCTGCTTTGGTAACAGCGTTGCCAAATGTACAAAATTTTCCCTTTTCAAGGTATTTTAGTGTCAAGCATTCAGAATGTTTCCAGACCACAAACCATGTTACACAGCGTAATTATAGAGAATTATTTTTTCAACGAAAAACATTAGTAGGTAATTATAATTTTCTCAATGACAGTATAAGTATGTTGTACTCATGTATTTAATTTCCTGAATTTATTCATGAGTTGGTATCATTAAATCAATGTTAAAGAAGACAAAAATTAATGAAAAATAAATGTGTGGTATGAAAGAGTATTTTCAGCATCCCGCTAAGAAATTTTGAAGAAGAAGTTTGGCAACACTGTCAACCGGTCGCATATTGCATTTTACAGCTTTCACTGAAGACTAGCTGGTGTAAATCTTATTGAAGACGCGAAAAAACGAATGAACCATAGATAAAAGATACAGTGTTTACATATAATCACCTCGGTGGCTCAATTTTTAAGTGTCTGATTGGTAAGACTAGGGTTCGGACTGTTCGGAGTTCGAATCCCTATGAATTAACCTTTTTTTTTCTCAATACTTTTTGATTTAATTCAAATTGAATTGAAAGGGATCAAATATTTTTTCTGCGTCCATGATAGGTACTTATTATCGCTTTCATTGATTTTTTTAGTGCGGTTTTTATCGAACTTTCATTACTTATTGTCTGCGTGGGGATATAAAATACCTACTGAATAGGTATAATGAGTTCGCAAGCAAGGAACAAATATAAAAAGAGCAGAAGACTTGTTAATAAAAAATCAGCCAAGATCAATTAAAGGTGAGTTCGATTTTTTATATTTCGTGAATCCCTAATGTTCGAATCGAGGATTGATCCTTCCGTTTGATATGTTCGATTTTTCAATAAATCGTTCACAAATGCGTATTTTTCCATCATGTTACCTACTTATACTGGGTGGCAATTTCAAAACGAGCAGCACTCAATATTTCTTTAAATTCGGCGAAACACGTCAAAGGAGGTGATATAGCTTATGTGATCTTGAACATATTCAACGATTTAAACTTTTATACAAAGTGTTACACTTTTCGAGTTATCATCTCATATAAAATCGAAGTTGGATATTATGAAAAATCGTTAGCTTAAACATGTTTTTATCACATTGAGATCCCATTACGTGTTCAATAACGATGGAATAAGTACTTAGTAATTATTCAACTTTTCAAAAAAGAGATACAATCAGATGAAATGTTCGAAAAAAGATGATATCCCGAAAATCGTAACACTTTGTATAATTATATATGGTTGAATATGCTCGAAATTTTCTCACCTCTATCCTTCCTTTCAGATATACGTCGGTGAACCAAACACCCTGTATATTGGTAGTAGGTGAAATCAGTATATTTTTATAGGTTGGAGAAAAGCAGAAAGAACAGTAATGTACCCACTCTGTCTCCGACAGCAGAAATTGAAGATAATAAACCCACTTTGTTTTCGACAAGAAAAATAGAATTGATTAAGTGAGTTATAAGTACAAGAATGCGATAAGTGCCTGCTAACGAATTCATTGAATTTTTTACTGCTATAAATCATATCAAATTATATTGATTAAGTGCAACTCATTTCATGTGAAAGTTATTTTTTTTGTAGAATGAAAAAGAATGAAGGAGGCAACAATGTACCAATTTTTCCTGCTGAAGAAATGGAAATATTTAGGTGAGTATCAATGTTATTATGTGAATTATTCATCTATCATCTTTTTTTATTGTAATAGAGTTGGCAATGCTCAATTATCCCTGACAATTTTTTAAGGTCATCAGGAGTTGAAGATGATTATGTGGAGGGACGACGTATCATTGATGTGGCATTCTTCCTACAGCAAGTTTTGAACTTTCCTCATCATGGGCTGTTCTCTTGCAGGAGCAATCTTGTTACTACAATGAAGAAAGAAACGAGAAAATGCTTTTTGTCTACGTTTCATTTACATTGTGAAATGTGCGATGTGATATATCTCGTTCACAGCGAAAATCCCCATTCCAAAAAAATCAATGCAAACGGTGCAGCCGGCCTTGCAACAATAAGTATTGGAAATGGGAGGACACAAATGAATGAGTTTGTTACTACTTTCAATATACCACCCATGACTGAAAGTAGATATAATTCCTTGCAAGAAGAGTTGGCTACACAATATGATGAACAAGCATGGACCTGTATGATAGAAGCTGGACAAGAAGAGGCTAAATTAGCAAAGGAAAATAATTAAGTCGATAGTGATGGAATTCCATTAATCACAGTTGAAGCTGATGGCGCTTGGTCAAAAAGATCATATAGAACTAATTATGATGCCCATTCTGGAGTGGCATGTATTGTCGGATACAGAACGAAAAAAATGTTGTATCTGGGCGTCAAAAACAAATTTTGTTCTCTATGTAAAATCGAAGATGGAGAGCCTCACCACTGCTACAAAAACTGGAATGGTCCTTCAACAGGCATGGAAGCGAGCATTATTGTTGATGGCTTCAAAGCCAGTATGGATATGCATGGTATGAAATACAAATATCTTGTAGGGGATGGTGATAGCAGCGTTTATAAAAAAATTATTGATATCCGTCCGTATGGTAACCTTCTCGTAGAAAAAATTGAATGCAAGAATCATCTATTGAGAAATTTCTGTACAAAATTGAAAGATTTGACCACCAAAAGATTCAGTTCAGAAGGACTACTACTACCTCCACGATTGAAGATGGAGTTAAAAAAAACATCCTTCGATTTAGGACTGGTCTCCAGCGGCTGGCGTGCCTGGCCATTACAGGGGCGATGTCCTCTACTCCAACGGCAGCGATGGAAAACCTCCTGAACCTCACTCCCCTCCACATTGTCTTGGAGAGGGAAGCCAGGATGGTTTCCTACAGATTCCTGTCATTGGAAAATCAAATCAGAGGGGGGCGACTGCTGGACCACTCCGGGATACTTTGTGAAACAAAAAATCACCAAACTCTAGGAATGGTTTCCGACATGTTGGCCACTCAGACACACGTGAAAAAGTCTTCCAAAGTCCTCTTCCCGAAGAGAGACGAATGGGCAAGCGGATCAGTCCGATTCCCAGAGACCGAACACGTAATGTACACAGATGGTTCGAAATCCCCTCGTGGAGTGGGAGCCGGTGTGTTCAGCAGAAAACCGAGGACGGAAATTTCCGTCAATCTCGGCAAATATGCTACAATCTTTCAGGCGGAGGTATTCGCAATTGAATTGTGTGCTAGAGAGTTGTCGAATAAACCTCTAGTAAACAAAAATATCAGTATTGTATCAGACAGTCAGGCTGCTCTTAAAGCACTGAGCTCCAGCAAGATAAATTCCAAGCTTGTATGGAGCTGCATTGAATCCCTAGAAAGCCTGGGTGCTAACAACAGAGTCACTTTGCTGTGGGTGCCTGGACACCAGGGGGTGGAGGGTAACGAGAAAGCCGACATCCTCGCCAAACAGGGAACCGAATCTGTGTTCATAGGACCAGAACCATATTTTGGGGTCACCGCAAGTGCGGCGAAAACAACTATCTCGGGCTGGGCGGAGGGAAAAACACTCACGTACTGGTCCGAATTACCAGGATTAACCCATTCGAAGGCGTTCCTGCCTAAACCATCGGAAAAAATAACCAGGCAGATCCTAGAATGGAGCAGGGGTAACCTGCGAATTCTGACTGGACTGCTTACGGGACACTGTCGTCTAAGATACCACCTGGGAAGGATGGGTCTGAACCAACAAACGGACTGTCGGTTCTGTTGTGTGGAAGACGAAACGGCTGAACACATATTATGCTCATGCTCTAGCTTAGAAAGACTAAGGTTCGACACATTTGGCTTTACCAACCTAGAACCTATCGATTTCAGACAAATCTCACCCAATTCAACCATGAACTTTGTAAAAAGATGTGGATTGTACGGTGAACTGTAACCTCTAGGGGTGAGCCACAATAGACCCATCTGGGGTCGCAGTGGAGGGGAGGTGTTCGCCCCACTCACATGGAACCTAACCTAACCTAGGACTGGAATTGATTGTGCCGTAAAACATCATCTGAAAAAAGACTCTTCAACTGATGTAAAAATTGAACAAATAAAAAAAGATATAGATAACTGTGTATTTCATATTTTTGGGCAACATGAAAAGTGCGAAAAATACTCTTGTACAAAAGTAGATAACACAACTACTATCGCTGATATGAAAAAAAGTTGCTTACTAGGGGACATCGACTAATCGTCTCAAATTTCCTGCGCGAAGTCTCATGAAAAATATGAACAATAATTATGCTGAACAGTACAATTCGATTCTAGCAAAATTTACATAGTAGATAACACAACTACTATCGCTGATATGAAAAAAAGTTGCTTACTAGGGGACATCGTCAGTTGCACTAATCGTCTCAAATTTCATGCGCGAAGTCTCATGGAAAATATGAACAATAATTATGCTGAACAGTACAATTCGATTCTAGCAAA
Source organism: Phaedon cochleariae (assembly GCA_918026855.4). Lineage (NCBI taxonomy): Eukaryota > Metazoa > Arthropoda > Insecta > Coleoptera > Chrysomelidae > Phaedon > Phaedon cochleariae. The sequence continues at coordinate 40,753,500 of OU896711.1, forward strand.
ATTTGTTGGTGGTAAACGAATAAACTTCTCCAATAGATACGGATATACCATGAGGTGTAATGCAGCCGTAGTTTCATACAATAGTGAAGGTAGTTGCCACCAGATTATCAATAAAAAAATAACTGGTGAAAGTCCAGGTCTACACACTGAAGTCACATGAAAAAACACATCAAAGAAAGAGAGCAAGCATCTAAGAGAAAACAAGTTATGTTGAATAATTCTGGTTTAAAAAAGAAAGTTTCCAATGATGCTGATGAAAACTATGGCCCACAAGTTGGAAAGCCCCTGGAAATAGAAACAGAAGAACTAGATTGTCTAAAGAAAAACTTTTTAGAAAAATTGACCACGACAGTTGAAGACAGGCGTATTATTTTCAATTCTACTTTGGATCAGACGAAATGTCAAGAATGGTATAATGAGAGAAGACGGAGACTAACAGCTTCAAATTTTGGTAGAATTTGCGAGCTGCGGATGACCACGAACGAAAATAAAGTAGTGAATGAGATTATCAATCCTTCATTCCAAGGAAATAAATATACAGATTATGGCATTGCTAATGAACCAAAAGCTATCGCTGAACTTGCTCTTGTGTTAGGATGTGATATCCAACCCTCAGGATTAGTAATTTCAGAGGATTACCAATACCTAGCTGCTTCCCCGGATGAGTTGATTGATGGAGATTTTTTAGTAGAAATCAAATGTCCGTATACTGCCCAGAATGTTTCTCCACAGGACGCGATGACTCAAAAAATCATTGAATTTGCTGAATGGAAGAATGGTCAGATGCTACTGAACACAAATCATAAATCCAAGGTCAATTGTTCATAACGAATCGAAAATCGTGTTATTTCGTCATATGGACCCCCAAAGGAATAGCGTTTCAGAAGATTGAAAAGGATCATACGCTATGGAAAAAAATGGTTGATAAACTGAACCAATTTTATATGGAACATTATCTACCAATTTTGATTATGGAAGATATTAAGGATAAAAATTGAACTAATTTTTCAAAAAAACCGAGAGTTGACTGTTATTAGACCTTCCAGTTGAAAATGCGTAATTTTGAGTGACCATGAGATTTTGTGGCATGACTTCAGCAAGTTATTCTCACAACTTCAAACGGTTTCATCAAAATGCGATTTCAACCTCTCACTCATTTTTTTCTGATTTCGATAATATAAGTTTTTCAGAACAATGACATGTTCATATCAATCAATTTCTGAAAAAAACATTGTCGACGACCAAGTATCTTTGACTCAGCAAGAACAAATTGAATCACCCTGTATATAATCCTAACTTCATTTGAATAAGTAGTGTGAGGTATTCTATCGTTTTATCACGTTTTAATCAAGTACAATAATTATTGTTCATTTGGACTAAAATAAGCTGATATGTATAGGGTCATCCTGTATGATTAAATATACATATTTCATCATTATTTTCAATAATTATCAATATCAAGTGTTTAATTCGATTTAAGTTGAAACCAACTAAATCTGAGAAATTATTGTCAAATTCTACTTGAGCTGCAACCGGCTCTGGTTCTTTCATGTTAAACTGCACCGTTCATCAGAGAGAGAGATGAAACATTTTGCTAGCGGAAATTGATACATAATAGCGTAATCATGCATAATGGTTAGTTACATCCCACCTAGTATATGTATACAGGGTGTCCCAAAATTACATAGAAATATTTCAACCACATATTCTAGGAACAAAAATAGTAAAAAAAGTTCATATGAACATGAGCCCAGAAATGACCCCCTGGGGAGTTATAGTCATCTGAAAGAGGGCCCCTGATGATGGTTTATTGTGAATATTTCAGAACCCCTCTGTGATGAGCTAACAAAAATTTTGTACATGTATATTACTCTGCATGCCCGATTTGGAAATGTTCAGAATGTTTCGAAATTTTGATCAGGAGCATGGGACTAGGGGCATTTCTTCCCTCAACTTTTTTTCTTCTGCAATTTTTGGCAGTTCGACCAGGAAATATGAAAATATCATAATTTTCACTTGAAAATGATACTTTTGTTTAGTTTCGATAGCACTCGATCACCATTATCGAGATAAATCGATTTCAAAAGTCTGCTGCGTGATAAAAATAGTACTTTTTCTCAATAGGGTACCTACCATATTATTTCTCATTGGATTCTTCCTATTGTTCCTCTCATATTCTGAATGAACCATCACAAGCAGATGTTGAAAACAGGGTATTTTCCAACGAAACATAATTTTCGGCAGAATTCGGTACCCTATAAAAGGAAAATGCACTATTTTTGTTGGGCAACAGACTTTTAAAATCAATTTATGTCGAAAATAGTGAGTGCTATCACTGCTATCGAAACTAAACAGGAGTATAATTTTCAAGTAAGAATAATATTTTCATATTTCCCGGTCAAACTGCCAAAAATCGCATAAAAAATAGTTGGGGGAAGAAATGCCCCTAGCCCTACCCATTTCTCATGCCCCTGATCAAAATTTCGGAATATTCGTAACACTTCAAAATCACATGTGGTGTCGAAGCGTGTCGAAGCGTGTGGTGTCGTTTTCATAAGCTCCTCAAATAGTAGTGTAATTCATGAGTAGAAGCTAAAGTACAAAACTAAAAGTTGACTGTAGTTACCACATAGAGTGAAGAAAAACTGAAGTGGGGAATTGAAGCGTTTGTGAACTTTGTGAGTGAGCAATTAATCACCTAATTCAGATTGATCACCAAATCCCTCTATATATCTGATGCCGTTGACACGTGATCGAATTGTCGAGCTGCGTTCAGCAGTCGACGTGTGTATAAAACAACTTTGTGTAGACGATTATTTTATAAAAACGCTTGTCGATAGTGTATCTGCAGGAATCCTCACTAGATTGGAAGAAAAACTTGGTGCGTATGATACCAAAATCAATGATCTACAAACCCAATCGATACAGATGGAAGACGAACACAAAAAACAAATACGAATAATGGACAAAAAACTTGAGGAACTCAGTAAGGGGAATTCCTATAATACAGTCAATATCATCTCTGAAATGGAGGAGATCAGACGCCGAGAAAACAATATATTATTACTTGGAGTTACTGAAAATTCCGACAACGCAGTTGAGGAAATAATTAAATACATCATTCCTACGTTCAGTATGAACGGAAGGTCATCGACTGGGAAAAGCAAACAACGACACAACGAAACGTAGACCGATTAAGATCGTCTTCCCCGATAAAAATAACGTATCGATATTACTGAAGAATAATAAAAAACTCCAGTCTGGACCCACTCAGATTTTAAAAAATGTTTACTTCAGGCAGGACCAAGCCATTTCTCAGCGAGAATATTTTCTGAACGTTCGAAAGGATCTGGTTATCAAATACAAAAATAACCTTTCAGTCATTGCATCAAAAAACGTCTATCATCCAGCAGATCACAAATAAACGACCCTCATACTCATACTTTTTACAAAAATACCGTCGCTAACAACTACAGTGTACTAGCTATCTCGGAAACGTGGTTGAAGGAGAGTGTTTTTGATAGTGAACTCGTCCCAGAAAACTATATTGTATATCGAAAAGATAAAACAAATGGCCGTGGGGGCGGCGTTTTGTTGGCTGTTGATACTAATACCATCCATTCTGAATACCACAAGTTGGAATCTCCGGTGGAAAAAATCGATCTAATTTGTATAAAAATGTCTTTCAAAAGCAACACATCATATTCCATAATACTAGTTTATATTCCACCAAACTCCAGTTTAACCGATTACGAGGCACTACTAGAAACTTTTGAAAATTTTGAAGGCATAAATCGCACTATGATAATAGGGGATTTCAATATTCCAGAACTGAACAGTCACTACGATGACCGAGACATTCCTGTAACAAATGTACTAGCTCGTCTAAATTACTTCTTAGCCTTCCCAGGGCATATTCAAATGAACAAAATTGTAAACTGTTATGATAGAATATTAGATCTAGTGATTTCGCCATTGGTGGATGATTGCGTGGTGACAAGTGAAAGTGACCCGTTAGTACCCTTGGATAACCACAATCCAGCCCTACTAATTGAATTCCAAGACATTCACAATGTAATAAATAATTTTTCCTCCAACATTGATCGCTTGAATTTCAAAAAAACTAACTGGAAGAAACTTAATCGTCTGCTATCTGAATTTGACTGGACTATAATAGAGTCATGTTCAGATGTCAACATTGCTAGCGAGCTTTTCAGCACATCATCGATAAGTATGATGAAAGAATGTGTACCTTTATCAAAACAAAAAAATATAAATATCCGATTTGGTTCACCAGAAGCATAATTTACAAAATAAAATCAAAATATCATTACTTAAAAATGTATCGAAAACGGAAACTCAACTATTACTTAACTCGCGTGAAAAATCTAAGAAAAACAATAAAAACTGAAATAGGGAGAGCTTATCAAACTTTCATCGGTATATCGGAAAATAGTATTAAATCGAATCCCCAAAATTTTTGGAACTACATCAATCTGAAAAATAAAAAATCTCGCATTCCTGGTGAAATGAACTATGAAGGGAAAGAGATCGCTGATCCACAGCAAATTATCGACTCCTTTGCAGCCCACTTCAAAAGTGTTTACATTGAGGAGGATTCCGATATAGTAAGCGAAGCCTCGCCAAATAGCACCATGAGTAATAGTAATTACTTACACATACCAATGATAACTAGAGACCAAATTACCAATGCATGCAAAAAGCTCAAGAACAAGTGGACATCTGGACCTGACAACATTCCACCCAAAATATTAAAAAAATTTATCGAAAAATTGCTAGGACCTCTCGTTGCTATCTTCAATCTAATTGTCAAAAGTGGAACGTTTCCCAATACTTGCAAATATTCACGCATATGTCCCATTTTCAAATCTGGAATATCCACCGAAATTACAAATTATAGGCCCATCGCTCTGATTTCTGCATTTTCAAAATTATTTGAAATCCTTGTGACAGACCTGATGTATGCACATACACGGCATCTAATTTCCGAAAACCAACATGGTTACATGAAAGGCCGTAGTACATCGACAAACCTTCGCATATTTACTGAATTTGTCTCGGACGCCCTCGATTCAAGATCGCAAGTAGATGTATTCTACACAGATTTCAGTAAGACATTCGACCGCGTGTCGCACGACAGGCTACTTGAAAAACTGACGTCTTTTGGCTTTTCTGCAAACCTTATTAATATTCTAAAATCATATTTGCTAGGCCGTAGATTGTTCGTTGAATATAAAGGAGTAAAATCCTCAGAGTTTTTTGCAACATCGGGTGTGCCACAGGGTTCAAATTTGGGACCACTATTATTTCTTTTATTTGTAAATGATATATGCACTGAAATCAAATCCGAAACCCTTCTGTTCGCTGATGACATGAAATCATACAAACGAATTGATGGCCCAACAGATTATATCTTACTACAAAATGATTTGAAAACCCTAGAAAATTGGTGTTCAGCGAATAAACTTTCATTAAATACTAGCAGGTGTGAAGTAATGACATATTCAAGAAAAAATACCCCACTATTGAACAATTATCTGCTTAACGAAGAGTCATTATCAAGAGTAACACAGCAAAAGGACTTGGGAATTGTTTACGACCACAAACTAACTTTCACTTATCACTACGAAGCAGTAATTTCAAAAGCTATGAAATCACTGGGTTTCCTAATTCGAACTTGTAGTGAATTCAATTCCCTGGATGCCCTTTGTCTGTTGTACAATACGTTAGTCATAAGTACACTGGAATACTGTAGTCAAATTTGGAATCCATATCACCAACAAACAATTTCAGCAATTGAGATGGTACAAAAAAAGTTCTTAAAATACCTATTCTACAAAAAATACAAACGCTACCCTGAAAGAAATTATAGTTATGAACTCCTTCTGAACGAATTCAAGTTCCAATCACTGAAAAAGAGAAGAGAAATAGGTGACCTATTATTCATATATAAGATTATCCATAATTCCATAGATTCTGCGACATTACTTTCACTTATTGATTTCAACATACCACGACTAGCCTCCCGGTATCATAATACTTTCCAACTCAACATTCCAAATACACAACATAAAATTCATTCTCCAATAATCTCAATGTGCAGAAATTGTAATAAACTTGCGACAGTTGATATTTTCTTCCTCACTCAAAATCAATTCAGACAAACCATTTTCAATTTACTCTCTGACTAACTAATGAACGTATCATTAATTACTCTCATTATATTCTTCAGGATTATTATTATTATCTTTATTATTATTATTATTATTATTATTATTATTATTAATATCATTATTATTTCAACTACTATATTGTAACTATGATTATCATTATCTTTTCAACCACATGTTGTAATCTATATTAAGTACTCCTGTAATTGGGCTTAGGCCTGCTGGATGTATATTCAATAAATAAATAAATAAATAAATTTCCAAATCGGGCATTAAAAGTAATATACATGTACAGAATTTTTTTATTCTATTATAGAAGGTTTCGGAAATATTTACAAAAAAACATCATCTGGGGCCCTCTTTCAGATGGCTATAACTTCCCAGGGGGTCATTTCTGGGCTCATGTTTATATGAACTCTTTCCACTATTTTTGTTCCTAGAATCTGTGGTTGAAATATCTCTATGTAATTTTGGGACACCCTGTATAGTAACTACTGAAAATTCATATCCAAAATAAATTAATGGTATTATTTCAACATTTGTTACTCGATATCTAGGTAGGTACCTCATAAAAAAGAGTTGGTGATGGAAGAGAGTTAGACCTTTCAGCTGTAACCCTCCGAATTGTCTCAATAATTACTTCAGACACCAATACTGGAGCGATTTCCATATTTGGTACTTCAACTATAGGTGTTGTCCAAAGATAAAATCTCAATTTGGTTAATGCAGTTATTTCAAAAATGTTTTTTATAGTCAGATCACTATCAAGATTGCCTTTGAAATCAAGTAACTGCATACTGAATCTTTCAACTGGACCTTCAGATGACATGCCCTTGAGAAAGAATAAATCAATTCTATTCCTTATCATGTCCGTGCATTTGGATTCAATTTCCACCTGAATTTTTCTTGTTCCCTCACCTTGAGGGGCTTTCACCTGTGTATATTCATTGTTTTCAAATATCATCTAGCCAATCTCCACCTGTCTGGTAGTTTTTTTTTTTTCGTTTTTCCTGCAGATCAATATGTCCCCTGCCTCTTTTTTCTATTTTGACTCTCGGAGTTTCTATGAGACTGCTTTTTCTTGATACCACTCTATTTTTACAGAAGTCGGTAACAGCTATTCTATCACCATATTTGGGAAACAAGGCTATCAAATCACTCTCAGGCATAATGAGAATAATGCTGAAATGAAAGTCATGGTGTAACATCGACTATTTGGCAGGCAGATGTTACAAGGTGAAATAGCACCCTGTAGGACGCACCTTTGGAAATCGGATTGTGATAATTATTGATCATCTTCAATATGGCTCATTGTCCTGAAAGTCTAGGAGAGAGAGAGAGAGAGAGAGATTATGGGTCATTTAGTTCCCCTTTCAAAAACTCTTGAATATTGTGTAGGTAGCAGAAAATAAGGAAAGACACAAGTTGAAATTGTCATATTTTTCGAATGTGAAACATTGGTTCTAAATATTAAATCGGCCCCCCAAAAAGTATTTTTGAGGAAAATTAAATTGAATTGTGATTTGTTGATGAGATGATGTACATAGAACTTCTTGATGTAGGCTAGGGAACTAATTTTCCAAACGAACTAAAATGTATCCTGGAAGTTTGCCAAGAACCATTACAACGCTCATATTATTCCATTCAATTACAGTGCTTATACAGAAAGATCCAATTGTGATACCAATGCGTGAATTCCCAGAAAATACCTTGATAGAATGCATATCAAATTCAGCAGTAGTGCCATGAAATTTGAATTTTCTTTTTCAGCAATAATTGATATCCTCCTAATTCAATTTCCTCTGATTCTCTTGAGGGGTAAACCGCTATGAAATTCTGGTGCACAAACAACTGGAATTCCTCAGTATTCCCTGGAATTCCTTATAATCCCTTGTAATGGCTTGGGTGAACAATGGTAGAATTCTGTTCTACAACAAGCAACAACCAGAATTCTTCGGAATACCTTGGAATTTTTAAGAATTCCTTGCAGAATTTCAGTTAGGAGCACAAAATTTGATGATAGCCAATAATAGAAATACCTTATTGTAATTCAAGTCATTTTCTCTCTACCTCTTCCTCTCTCAACTTGGCAATAGCATCACCAAATCCTCTCTGTACCAAGAATTCGTCCAGCGACTGTTCTGTTTATATCATACCATTCAGGCTGAAACAAGCTGAAACATAAAGCAATAAACATCAATTAGGTGAGTGGATTATTTCCTCAGGGCTCTACCATCATAGTATTGAGCTCTGCTTTTATCCAATGATTTAACTTCCAACTCTTTTAACGATCTTCTGTCTATTCTGTACAATGCTCTTGTAACCTGTGATGCTATTTGTAATTGTGATTCATTTTACTCTTTGTGCATCTTTTCAAGGTATTTTTAGAATATACATTTTTAGTAAATACTAAAATGCTTTAATATCTCAGTGTTCATGAAACAATGTGAACAAGCCATAAAAAAATAAGCAGGTTTAAAATGGATGTGCTGAATAATGATTTTCATCCGTATCTAGCTTATTATAATTATTTGCCAATTTAGTTGTTCATCTATATCGGGGTGCTCACAAAGATAAATAACACTCTCCTCTCTTCATCTGCTCATATACAGTCGATCGCGAGAGCTAATGACAAAACATCCTTACATGGTCCATAGGTAGGACAGAGGACAGAGGAGTCAGTAGTCACTAGTCAGTGGGCAGAACAGGACAGTACGAATTACGATATCTATTTAGACAGTTGCAAGTGTCTATTTAGAGAGTTACAACTGTCTATTTAGACAGTTACAACTGTCTAATTAGACAGGTTACAACTGTCTATTTAGACAGTTACAACTTTCTATTTAGATAGTTTCAACTGTCTATTTTGAAAAACCGTACCGTGAGCCCTCTACGCTTCCGTAATAAACAGTAGAAATCACGGAAGTTGACAATTTACGGTGAAAATGGTTTCAAAATACAACAATCGAATGGGGGGCAAGGTGAGAAAAGACATTCAAATACCTGAACAGAATTCAAGCAGTCGAGAAATTTTATGGAGTCAAAATATGTCTGTTCATTGAGGAAGATCGAATTGTTATATTTCGAAGAAGAATTCTAATAAATTCAGTTTCTTACTATTTTGACAAACGTGTAAAATCTCTTAATCCCCATTGATATCAAAGCTATGTTGAAAATTGAGGATATAATTAGTAAATGAACTCCCAGTATGATTAGTAAATGAACTCCCAGTATTATATTCGTCCAGTTGTAAGCTTCTAGATTTCTCAATAAGCCTTTTGTGCAAAGTGACTCTGATAATAATACGTCTACCACTCTGACCGATATATTGAGCGTTACAGTCAGGTTCTGTACAAGAAATTTTGAAACTCCTGATTTGAGTTCAATAGGGATTTTGTCTTTGGTGTTAACAATAGTTCTAGAAATAGTGTCAGTAGTATAATATACAATATTGATGTTTTTGCCAAAACGGTGAAAAATATTGTTAATAATATCATGGGAAACTGCCTGAATATGAGATAGGAGAGAAACGGATTTTGGGAGTATTAATTGATATCAAAGTACGATCAACAGCTTCAGATTCATGTTGGTGGATGAATTGACATGTGTCTCAGTCAGAGCCAATATGTCCGGCTTTTCAATTTGGAAGTGTCGATGGACATCGTTGATGTTCTCACCGTGGATGTTACTAAGGTCTATCTAGAGGATTTATTCAGCCAATGGTGAACCCCCTCTAGCACTTCTCGCCCGGATATCCGAATGGACAGGTTATTCAAATTCCGGATGATTTTACTGGAGGAGAAATCATCATTGCTTCGTATAGAAGAGGGAAGTGGGTGTGAAAGGAAAAGGGCATAGGATTGGATTGGATTGGCCGGAATCAGTAACCAGCTAATGAAATACGGGTATAACACAAATTGTTACATTTGATCAAGACTATGGAGTACAATAAAAGCATTAAGCATAACAAACAAAACTATAATGACGCACCATATATACATAGATCCTCAAATACAAACTGACTAGCTATTGACTAGCGTACCTGATGTACCAGATGGGGTTGATAACCATCTGTTTCTTCACAAATATGATACAAGATATTATGAAGGATTGGAGGAGGACTTCAAATTCTCGGAGGTAAGTGTGGATAGAGTCAATCAAATGATTCGGACATTGAAATCTCAGGCTGAAGAATGCGATAGTATTGATTGTAAGATGTTAAATATTATTTTTCCTCGTTTGAGTGCTCATCTAACTTTCATCATGAATAGCTGTCTACAAAAAGGTGTCTTTCTTTCTTGTTAGAAAATGGCCGATGTGATTCCGATACCGAAATCCAAAAACCCTCAAGATGCATTAGATTATAGACGAATAAGTATTTTATCTGATATATCAAAGGTTATCGAAAAAGTGGTAAGAGAGCAATTGAACGATTATTTGAACAAAGAAAACCTATTACGCTCGTGTCAATCTGGATTCCAAGAAAAGCACAATACAACTACCCTCCTTCTTCAGTTAACAGATGACATCTCCAAGTATACCGATGAAAATAATACTACATGTTTTATATTACTCGACTTCAGCAAAGCTTTCGATACTCTGCAGCATTCTATCCTGATAAAATAACTCGAATATTATGGCTTATATGCGAACTCGTTCTCAATTTTCAGGAAATATTGCTCAAACCGAAAACAGAGGGTTGTTGTCAAAAGCAGGTTTTCTCGGTATCAGAAAATTGAACGCGACGTACCTCTCGGCCCTCTTCTGTTTTCTGTTTATACAGCCGATCTTCTTTCATACCTCAATTCAATAATCATACCAATGGTGATATTCAGTGTGTTCATCAGTCCTTTTGGAAGGATGGACGAAGGGACTTATTGTCGTCCCTCGGCGTTTGGGTAAGCGTTTTGGTTTTGTCGGATCCTGCACACATCTGCCATGTATCCCATTCTTTGGCAATAATAGCATTTTGACCGTCCATCGTATGTTTTCGTATTTGGCGGTCCGACTTGATGATTTTGTAGACCTCAGTTATATCGATTCCTATCTGGATAATTATTCTGTTGTTGGTTGTGGTTTGGTCTTGTATGAAGAAAGGAATTCTGCCTGGGATTTCGACCTTGTTGTTGATTGTTCCCCCGTGCTGTATTCTGGGAACGATATTGACTCTGATAACGCTGGTTCCCATTATTTTAAAATTGCTGCTGTTGATATACTAGTGTTTTATATAGTCCCTGTGTGGAGAGGAAAGCCAGGATGGTTTCCTACAAATTCCTGTCATTGGAAAATCAAATCAGAGGGGGGCGACTGCTGGACCACTCCGGGATACTGTGTGAAACAAAAAATCACCAAACTCTAGGAATGGTTTCCGACATGTTGGCCACTCAGACACACGTGAAAAAGTCTTTCAAAGTCCTCTTCCCGAAGAGAGACGAATGGGCAAGCGGATCAGTCCGATTCCCAGAGACCGAACACGTAATGTACACAGATGGTTCGAAAACCCCTCGTGGAGTGGGAGCCGGTGTGTTCAGCAGAAAACCGAAGACGGAAATTTCCGTCAATCTCGGCAAATATGCTACAATCTTTCAGGCGGAGGTATTCGCAATTGAATTGTGTGCTAGAGAGTTGTCGAATAAACCTCTAGTAAACAAAAATATCAGTATTGTATCAGACAGTCAGGCTGCTCTTAAAGCACTGAGCTCCAGCAAGATAAATTCCAAGCTTGTATGGAGCTGCATTGAATCCCTAGAAAGCCTGGGTGCTAACAACAGAGTCACTTTGCTGTGGGTGCCTGGACACCAGGGGGTGGAGGGTAACGAGAAAGCCGACATCCTCGCCAAACAGGGAACCGAATCTGTGTTCATAGGACCAGAACCATATTTTGGGGTCACCGCAAGTGCGGCGAAAACAACTATCTCGGGCTGGGCGGAGGGAAAAACACTCACGTACTGGTCCGAATTACCAGGATTAACCCATTCGAAGGCGTTCCTGCCTAAACCATCGGAAAAAATAACCAGGCAGATCCTAGAATGGAGCAGGGGTAACCTGCGAATTCTGACTGGACTGCTTACGGGACACTGTCGTCTAAGATACCACCTGGGAAGGATGGGTCTGAACCAACAAACGGACTGTCGGTTCTGTTGTGTGGAAGACGAAACGGCTGAACACATATTATGCTCATGCTCTAGCTTAGAAAGACTAAGATTTGACACATTTGGCTTCACCAATTTAGAACCTATCGATTTCAGACAAATCTCACCCAATTCAACCATGAACTTTGTAAAAAGATGTGGATTGTACGGTGAACTGTTACCTCTAGGGGTGAGCCACAATAGACCCATCTGGGGTCGCAGTGGAGGGGAGGTGTTCGCCCCACTCACATGGAACCTAACCTAGTCCCTGTGTGTTTAGGTGTTCAGGTACGGGGTTCGATTGTAAACTGTGGCAGCTAATGTTTGGTGTTGATGTTAACTGGCAGGTCTGATGATTGCAGTTGCAATTCTTGCTGGTTGTAGTTTCTACTGCTCATTGCATTGTAGAAATATTATCCAATTTGTTGACGATTTGATTCGTTTCTTGCCAATCCAATTGATTGGTCATTAGAAGCCTGTAGTTGGGATACAGCGATCGCTTAAGTACACTTTCAAAGTATATTTTGAAGTCGTTGATGTTATATGTTGTATCATACCAGGGGGTGGAGGGTAACGAGAAAGTCGACATCCTCTCCAAACAGGGAACCGAATCTGTGTTCATAGGACCAGAACCATATTTTGAGGTCACCGCAAATGCGGTGGAAACAACTATCTCGGGCTGGGCAGAGGGAAAAACACTCACGCACTGGTCCAAATTACCAGGATTAACCCATTCGAAGACGTTCCTGCCTAAACCATCGGAAAAAATAACCAGGCAGATCCTAGAATGGAGCAGGGGTAACCTGCGAATTCTGACTGGACTGCTTACGAGACACTGTCGTCTAAGATACCACCTGGGAAGAATGGGTCTGAACCAACAAACGGACTGTCGGTTCTGTTGTGTGGAAGACGGAACGGCTGAACACATATTATGTTCATGCTCTAGCTTAGAAAGACTAAGATTTGACACATTTGGCTTCACCAATTTAGAACCTATCGATTTCAGACGAATCTCACCCAATTCAACCATGAACTTTGTAAAAAGATGTGGATTGTACGGTGAACTGTAACCTCTAGGGGTGAGCCACAATAGACCCATCTGGGGTCGCAGTGGAGGGGAGGTATTCGCCCCACTCGCATGGAACCTAACCTAACCTAACCTATATGTTGTATCAGACTCCCCAAAAAGTGCCTGTAGATCGTAGTAATAACTTCTGATTGACTCATCCTCTTTTTGTTATCGTTGATATAGCTTCCTTTCCAACGACCATCTTGCCTCTTCTTGGCCGTATTCCTTTAGGGAATCTCCTTTTATTTGGTTCCTCGTTTTTGTCAAATTTTGCGCCTGTTCTGTGTATCTTTTGAACCATAGTTCTGAAGCTCCTTCAAGAAATGTCTGAAAGTATGACATTTTGAGGAAGTCGCTCCAGCCGTCTGTTACACTAGTTCTTCCATAACTCTTATGAATGATACTGCATTCTCCCTACAAGCGACTGCATTCTCCCTACAAGCGTTGAAAATGGCGTGCTACAAACATTTTGGTCTGTTACTGGATTGGCCAAGGTATCTGAGGAAGTCGCATTCGCCATTTTGCTGAATGGTTTGCTTCCAGAGGGTTGTGTACTGGTTCCTTTTGGGACTGCCCTGTTGACACTGGTGGCTGACTGTGTATGACCGTGTTGTCCTGTTTGTTGTTGGTAGAGTTCTGTGTATCTAGTTGCTGTAATTTATTCTCTGAAGATTATTAATCCCACCAAACTCTGTTGGGGGAAACGTTTCTTTTTGTTGGGTTTGTTTTGCTAATTCTTAGGGGTTTGGGTTTATTGGCGGTGATCGATTGAGTTTGGAGGTTCTTGGAAATGGGTTTTTGTTATCAAAAAGACAAGTACTACTGAGGGGTGGAGTGAATGACTCTACAGGTGATTTATCTGTTTGTAACCTAAATCTTGCCCTAGTAAGTATTTGTTCGTCCTGGTTTTGCATACGTGAATTGAATTTATAAAACGTACGTACTAGGAAGTGTTTGCTCTGATCTCTAATCTACAAATCTCATTTATTATGAATGTCATATATGTTATGTAATCATATTGATTGAATCATAATTTGAATCATTTTGAATCGGTTGACTCAGTTATCTGTGCAAGATTGTCCTGTTTGTGATCACTCGTTCACATCAAAGTTTATAGGAAATACCAGAGGGACTTAATAATATTCACAATAGTTCGTTTTGTCCAAATTTTGAGATCGCCTGGTGTTCTAGGGGTTGGTGATATCTCAAGTTACTCCCAATCATCGGTAAAATCGAAATATGCATACTCCTTTCTGCTCATAGCGCTACTAGGACCAATATCTCGTGGGGTTTGCGGTTTTTCGGGAAGGATAACTTCACGGATTGGGCTATAATCACACTCTAGCGCCCTTTTTAATTCCAATATTTTCCTATGTTTCTTACCCATTTGAATGAAAATATTTCATAAAAATAATGAGAAAACACTTGATGATGATTGTATCGAAAAATTATTTGGTGCTCAAGGGGCTGATAGTACACTCTAAGAGAACTGTTGGTGTCTTTTTCAATTCCAGACTATTAGCATTAACACTAACTCTTTTTAATACCAAAATTGTACTATCCTTTCATCAGTATTGGAAATTTGATATCGTGGGGTTCGACGGTGTAATTCGTAATACATTATGTCGAATTTGGATTCAAACTGTAAACATCAAATTATACTATTTATAAATCACAAAGTTTATTAATACTGGAAAATGATCACTAGTAGGTGTTATTTTCCAGAATTTATATCATGGAAGTGATCGACTTTCATATTTTTCATGTGACTATCAATTTTATGAATAACCCATATTAACAAAAATAATGTCCTTTCAAGATGTTTACTGATATAAATGACACCGGATGAGTTGTGAATCAACACCACTAATATCAGAATAACATCGAAACAATTTAGTCGACATACACCGTTGCCACCTCTGCTATTTTATATTACATGAACCTATTTCATATATTACACTCTGAACATCGTGATGTGAGATAATGATTACAAGTTGATGAAATCAATATCAATACAGGATGATGCCCTCTTATCAAGGACTGCATTATTCTGCATCATTTTTTGTGATTACTTCAGAGCTTACATGCATTTTGGTAAACCAGTCGTCAGACGTACCTACTCGACGGGCTAAGTCAGCACATCGTTTTGTCGTCAATCTAGAATCAACTTTTTTTCACAACTTGTTTGTCTATCGAACGACGAAGCTTCGGAAATCTTTGCCAACGGAAGTATTTCCAAGAACTTATCACCTCCAGAAGTTGAAAAAGTTCAATACCTACCTTCTCTTCCTACTTATTTCCTCTCCCTATAGGTTCGCACAATGTTACTCGGACATTATAGGTATTACTTTTCGTGCGCTCCAAGAGTTGAAAAAAACAGGAAAAAGCAAAGCAACGTGGGCGGTGGGTCTACCTCCTTCCCTTAGTTATATATAGTATTCTTATAGACTGATGAGGTCCTTTATAATAGCGTGTCGTCGTGTTTCATTTCAACCAAGTACCTACTGCCTATTATGTATTCAGGATGCTCAAAGTTCAGATAGAATTTCATTCGACATATTCATAACTATGTCAGAAACCGCCCTTTCAGTCGCCTTTTGATTGCCCACCTAACTATACAGTCTGTCCAAGATAAGGTTGAACAGCATGGGGATCTCTGAAACGGTAGGAGATACGAAGTCGCTTGAATGGGGAAAAAGCTGCGCATTCGGAGGCTCATATCAAGAGCCTTCGAAAATTTTGAAAATTATTTTTAGTTTTTGAGTTATATCGAAAAAAGTGAATTTTTGGAATTTCTATTTTATTTTTTTTCTCCGTTATTACCAGAGATACAGAAAAACTGGAAATACTTCTTCATTGCAACTTTTAATGAGGTTTAACGTGGTGATACCGATTTTTTTATGCGACGTTTCGTATTCGTGGAACTATCATCAACTTTTGTTTTTTGAATACGGTCCTGATAATTCTTTCACAGATTCTGAAAGGTTTTTTTATTTTGAATTCAACAATGTACTATACAAGGTGATTCGAATGTGTTTCGACCTATTTCTATCCATCATCAATGTTTTTTCGAACTTCCAAAAGAAAAAAGCCATCAGTTCCACTTATTTTTTATCATTTAGTGTCAAACTTGATGGATTAGTTATTCAATACTGAAAAGTGAATAAAAAATATTTCACTACATCATTCGATCAATGCAGCGTTTAAAATTGTTGATGAATTCTTACACGAATTACTTTAACAACTTAACTTTGACAATACCTACAGAGACATTCATAACAAATGTTCAAAATGATAACCATTATTTTCTGAACAAAGATATCCTCTTCTCACAGTTGTTTCTTAGACATTGCTAAGCATTTCTGGGGTTATTCTATTGAATGCTTTGAAGACACTGTCCCTTAGTTCTTCTTCATCCTCAAAGTTATTTGCGTGTACAAAGTTCGATATATCCCCTAAGAAAAAATCCAGCTGTGTCAAATCAGGCGACCGCGCCGGTCAAGGGATAAAAACGCACGGACTTCTCTGGAATTATGTACCGGAGCGCCATCTTGTTGAAACCAACAGAGTTCTGAACTTCCGCAATCGGTAAATCATCCAGAGCTTCCTCAAGATGATTCTCAAGCGAATTTCTATAACGTTCGGAAGTCTGTGTTTCATGGTAAATAGAAGGAACAATAATTCGTGTACCAAATATTGCAACCCACATATTAAAGCTGAAACGGTATTGGTGTCTCGCTGTAATGTATAAATGTTCATTTTCTCGTGAACAATAATGTGTATTTTTTCTATCGAAGCTACCATGATAAGTGACCATGCTTTCATCAGTCCAGATGATTATTCGAAAGAAATCTGCAAAATTTTAACATTTCCTGGTATACCACTCACAGAATGTCTTGCGCCTTTCGTCATCGCCTGGTTTTAGCGCTTGACATATTCTGAATTTGTATGGATGGAATTTTTGTTTCTGCAAAATGAAATGGGTTGTTGATTGAAACCAGTTGATGAGGTATTAGTGTGTTGACTAATTTTCCTTCAAAATAAGTGGAACTGATGGCATTTTTCCTTTGGAGTTTCGAAAAAACATTGATGATGGCCAAAAATAGGTCGAAACACAAATGAACCACCTTGTATAATACATGGTTGAATTCAGAATAAAAAAAACCTTCTAGAATCTGTGAAAAAATTATCAGGACCGTATTTAAAAAACAAAAGTTGATGATGGTTGCACGAATACGAAACGTCGCATGAAAAAATCGGTATCACCACGTTGACCGTCATCAAAAGTTGCTATGAAAAACTATCCTCAGTTTTGCTGTATCTCTAATAATAACGGAGAAAAAAAATGAAATAGAAATTCCAAAAATTCACTTTTTTCGATATAACTCAAAAACTGAAAATAATTTTCAAAATTTTCGAAAGCTCTTGATATGAGCCTCCGAATGCGCAACTTTTTCCCCATTTAACCGATTTCGTATCTCTTACCGTTTTCGAGATCCCCATGCTGTTCAACCTTATCTTGGACAGACTGTATGTTGGATCAACGCAAAGTTCATGGAATATGCATTTACACCATCGCCTCTCGATAGCAGGGTAGATTAAATTGCAAATAGAATGTTTCATATGATTCCATTCTGAAAGAAACATTCGTGAGGTAGATATCATAAAAGTAAGTACATATACTTAGTTATTCCATATCGTGATGCTTGGCAACCTTGCGCATATTCTTTGTGTACGTGCAGCGTCCCGCGTCCCTAACTTCCACACTCCACAGTTCCACAGCCACTCGTAGTGAACGTCTTTCTTCACTGTGCTTTCTTTAAGCACGGAGCATTTTGCTCTTTCAGTGTGGAGTGCATGATTGTTTTCATCATGAAGTGTATGAAAATATCATTTGAATGCGCAGAAAAGTTTATCGTAGCTGAGGAGTCAGAATCAGAAACATTTGTCTCGATGTTTCGACACAGCAGCAAAATTGCTGGGACACAGAGCTACGACAGGTAATACATTACAAGATAATTTGATTGAACCCAACTTGTTTATATAAAAAATGTACCGTTTGTCCGTGAGACGAGTTCAAAGTTTTCATAAATAAACACATTTTCTTTTGCTGTTCAAAAATGAGTGAAACAAATTGGATGATATTTGACGAAAGTGCATTTAAGAGTATAACTCTTCTTTCAGTAACCTAAGAATGCCGAAAGAAATTGTAGAAGGTTTGATACCACCCTCACCCCCTTAAATTTTTTCAGAGCATTCTTAAGGGTAGTAATAGGGTTTTAATTTTTTTTAGCGAGATGACCACTTCATTTTGTTACTCCTGTGAAAGTTTTGTATTCCGCATAGTTCCGAAGGACAACAATTTTTTCTTGAATAATACTAACAGATATTCCTAGTAAGTTGAATGAGATTATAATATGAAATTTACTTGGCCGTGGAAACAATGAATTGACATTTGTATTGATGAAGGTAGGTGTCATATTGCACATTTATTCAAAAAAAAATTTTTTGTCTTTGTTTTCACTGTCGACCAAATGTTGTAATACCTATAATGATATAAAATTTTACTGGGAATATCTGTTAGCATCATTCAAGAAATTTCCACAAGTTGTGGTCAACTTGTAATTTTAAAAAATGAGTATTTAAAAGTCGAAAACATTTGCTATCGGCAGTTGTACATCGGAGAACAGATAAGTGAGTTCGAGATATAGGCTAAGAAAACCAAATTTCTTTCCGAATAGTCTATTATTTTTAAAATCTGAAAAAATAGCTCAAAGTGTATTTTCTGAGAAGGCTGGGCTGGACATGTGGAAGAATGGAAACCAGATAAAATTCAAGACCTAAATTTCACACCACCAGAGACAAGGTTATATATGCACCTATGAAGAGATCTACCGTTTTATTAAAAAATAATCAATGAAGTTTTATATTATTTCAATAATTGAGGTTGATTGAATTGCATAGTTGTACTAACATAATTTTTCTACCTACACGGATAATCACCATAATTTGAGAATAATTGAAAATAAGTATAGTAACAATCCTCTTTCAACTATAAAACGGGATGTATAACTAGTGGAAGAATGATAGCGTAAATGAACTGGTCAGCCACCGCAGTCACATAGTATACTATGGGAGAGCTTCACAATAGCTTCACGAGTTTGTGAATTGTGACTGTAAGAAATGTTACTATTCAACAGATCTCACATTTGAAAATGATATGTACTATAGGTGGCAGAGAGTGAAAAACAGAAGGTGGAACAAAAAAACCTGATAATGATCCAAGGGTCCTCCGCAATGGTCCAGATCACCTCTATCCAAGGTCCCAAGTGGTATGTAGATGTACAGCATAGGTATCTGCAGGTGAAGACGAACACAAACGAGGAATACCGAACCACTACGGTCAGCAGGATTTCCAGGATGCAGTATCACAAGGCCAGTCTCTACCAGCTGCTACTGGGCTCCATCTGGTGTCTCCATTGTCGACCCTGGCCAAGATCCGAAGACCTTGCAGGATTACTCAGATCCACTGGGGAATCTTGACGAGGGTGAAGTAGAGTTTCCTGAGGGCCGGTCGCTACCAGGAGTGTGAAGCACAGCTAAGCCTATTGAAAAAATAGCTGAATATAGCCTCCTGAGAGGACACACAGAGCACGTGGAGACAACGAAAAAAAAACTGGAGAACAGGATATATTTTCACAGAATTCACTGACTGACTCTGCTATGGCTGTGACTTACCTTCTGAGAAGGAAGGAAGGGTTGATGATTTATTAGATCTTGCTGCGAAGGACTGAAGCAGGCTGGGCTGCAAGGCTTCCTTAAACTTCATGGCAGTCTGCAGTGTAATGAAAAATGTTCAAAACGCCCTTAGCTCTTTAAATTTGTGAACAATGAGATTCCTGAGGGGTGAATTCTTTGGACTATCCTCCTGTAGGTGATTTTTTTGTGCTATCAGGATGGAGTTTTAATTGTGTTAAGTGAAATGGGCGCCAGCTTATTTTATTTATAAATAATAAAAAAAACAAGCAAAAAAAAACTAGAAGTCAAGAAATAGGTAAGTACTCAATTCACGAACTTTTATCTCAAGAACTCTCTTCCTGTTAGTAGAAGCAATAAAAACAAAATTTTCAAATATACATCTATTAACAACAATGAAAAGTGTTGAAATTCACAATGCAAAATGAATTACAATATATTTACTGTTCTCAACTTTTACGAGTTCTGATCAATATTGTTAACTCAGACCATAACACGATACTTGCGAATGTGTCCTAGATTCCCAGTTAGTACAACCAGCCTCTGTAGATAGATCTAAACGAATGCAGCTCAGCTCTAATGCAGTTCCACAATTTACGAGGTCGAAGATGGCAGTTGACAGCTCGGATGATTACTAGAGGCGAGCTCCTCGGCTCTTTGCAGGTCTTCAATCTCAGCACTGAGATGTGGGGAATCTAGGTGATCTTCAACGACTCGCGTTGTACTGGTCGTATTGAGCTTCTCGATTGATCACTCGTGTGTCGACATAGAATAGAAGTTAACGAGAATCAGTAAATTTTCAAGGAGGGTGAACCGCTGATGGTTCCTAGTGAAACATGTCTTGAAGCTGAGGGCTACAATACACAAATGTTGAAGTCTAGTATATAAAAAAACTGAAAGTCAATGCTGAAGTTTTACAATGACAAAATATTGAAAATCAAGTTTATCAAAAAAAAATAATGTTGAAGTCGAGTATATAAAAAAACTGAAAGTCAAGGTTGAAGTTTTACAATGACAAAATATTGAAAATCAAGTTTATCAAAAAAGAATACAGGATTACCAGAATTATCAAAAAGATAACAGATAACCAGAAAACAATAAAATTGATTCAAAAATCTGTGTTTCTATCTTGGTAATACATATACATATACAGATAGTATGATCTTAAGATAAAATTGAAATTGTTGAGGTAATATATATCTATGTAATATTTGACATAAGAAAATAATTGCTGAATTATCACACTTCGTGCAATTGGCACGAATAAGAAAGTTGAATTTGATAATTGCCACAATAGATCAAGATATTTCCTGGGAAGAAGGAAAGAGGAAAGAGGAAAAAAAATCGGTTTTGAGTGAAGGTAGGCACAACCTTCAAATTCCAAATTTTTTTTACATGAGATTGAACAGTAGTCACTCTGTTTAAATAGCAAATGGATCAATGATATTAATTCACTCAGGTGGATAAGAATTGTGAATCTCTCATCCAAGAAAAACAAAAGATGCGCACGTGAGCAACAGTTGACACTAACAGATTTAATATCTAGATTCAAAATGTACACTGTTTACTCACCTGCGCATGTGTTTCTCCTCCTTGAGCCAAAATTCACAATCCTTCCTGTGTTTCTCCAAATTTCCACCAGAATCGATTTTATACTTATGCAGTCTTCACGACTATGATTTCCTTGGTGACAGCCAAACTGAAAGAGTTAAAAAAAAAACACACAGAAAATTTTCCACTCAAAGGAATCCTGGGTGATCACGTGCTCTGGCACGCAATCAAATTTCGATACAAATCAAGTGAGTAAGTATCGAAGGAGAGCAATGCAACAGCTATTTTACCAAGCTATAAAATATGCTACCAAGCAATAATGTTCCAAATAAGCTATTCGTTCAAAGAAAAGAAAATTTGCTATCCAAACAGTCTACTGCGTGTTATTAGACACGGCCATTTTCTGATCAAAATGCTCACTACAAGAAATTCAACAAAATTAAATCTGCAATCTTGGAAACAATCAAAAATCAAAATCGTGCCTACCTCAAATCACTCTGATGTCACAAACGTTGAAAAACTCGAGCTTCCAAAATTTTTCTACGGGAGAATCGACAAAAATCGAAAAGGTCAACGTCGAGTTGTTCTTTGTTCGAAAGGTCAAAGGGAAGAGAGAGAATTTTTGTTTCACCTTCACTTCAAGCGAATTCGTTATCACGTGACTTCTATCAATCATTCAATTGGCCAACGGACATGTCTGTAAATACACTTGTTGAATTGTATACGCGCAGGTTCCTACTTCTTAGCTAGTGATTCAGTTCTAGGACTCTAATTACCATCATCATAGTAGAACGAAGGGAACTGGAAGTGTTGTTTAATGTTCGTGATATTTCCAACAGATGTCGCTGCCAGTATCAAATTGCTGTGATCTATTAACAACTTTTATTGATATTCATCATGAATAAACTGAAAGCGAGTAACGAATTATATTTCGTTACACACCCCCTCTTCTCCCATAAAGAAACTGAAAACTCGAGGTTTTCAAGTTTTTTTTTTATATAAAAATCTAGAAAATGACCGAAAGAACGAAAGTGAAAAATTATTCCTGAATTATGTAATAAATCCTATAATGAACTATCTACCTGTATATATATATACTACAATGTTGAAAACTTTGAGATTAAACTTTATCTAGAAATATTTTTCTAGTAATCTTAAACTACCAACTCTGCAACGTATGTGCAATATGAGTGGCAGGAAGTATATGACTCAAGTCCTAAAATGTAAAAAAAATTTTGATTTACTTCATGAGAAGGAACAGAGTATCCATGTCCCTAGTAAATTATAGTATTTACCAAACTGAAACTACCACTCTGCTTTCATAAGCCTCATATGAGTGGTAGGGAAATGTGTACCTCGTGAGGGTCAGCACCGTTCCCCATACTCACAGCGCGCAGTCACCTCTATAGAAAGTTGGTCAGAACAATCTTTTCGCTTCAGATGACATGTGCAGCGCCGTCGAATAATTCTGAACCACTCGCCCCCAACTCTCCATAGAGCAAACAGCACTGCCACAACTCCAGAAAAGTGCACCGAGCCGCACAAGGCCACAGGTGGAACAAAAAAAGCAAGATAAGTAAACTACAGACAAAAAACCAAATGCCACCTTACAAATGGGGTAGAAATAGTCCTACCAGCTGAAACGACTGGAGAAGCCAGTCGGGAAAAATACTCTAAGGCGGGAGTGTTCCCGTTGGTAACACTGTGGGCCGTCCCCTCAACAAAACGGATTACGCTGAATCAAGAAGGCACAGTAGCAGCCAACCAGCACTGTGAGCAGACACCCGTAGGTCTGTCTGTCGGGTCGACCTGCTGCCCCCTAATACCTGCCCTATCAGCGGTCCTGTCATCAAAAACAGTTCGGCTGAACGCAGTCCACACTCATTACCAACGAGTCCCTATTTCAAAAAAAGGTTTACCTCATCGAGGGAATTACCATCTGGAAATGAAGATCCATGATCACCAGGAACTGAAGATACAGTATGAGGAAGAATGAAAAGAAAGAATCAGAAAAATACTTGAATAAGACATATCAAGTAAGTTCAACATCATTAGGAAACTCAGATAAGAAATATACAAGAGACAAAGAAAAAACACAAAAATAGTCAAAATCTAGGCTGTCCAGAATGACTCAAGATTTATTTTCTTCAAGTTCTGGGCAGAAGTGGAATCAAACCTATTTTTAATTCCAGAACACTAAAATTGAGAATCTAAACCAAACCTGGATCATATAGAAGGAAGATTAGAAGTGAAAGTTTCGAACCAGTCAATCCTGTCCAAGAATTGAGTTGCAAACACGTTCAATGCATCCCGACTCAATATGGTTCTGGTAGGTCACATCATTTCTGAAGAATTTGACATGTGCACTCCTGGCTTAGTACGAATCTAGAAGATACCACTAAGTCACATTTCAATTCCATCAGAACAAAGGTGCTCTCCAAAGCCTACCCTCAACATAGAATCAAGAAACTATTTGTCACTTAACAACACAACCTAGATACAGACGCAAGAATCTAGATTTGAATCCGAAAAACTTGCACGAGATGATGAAGATAGAAGGGACTCAGATGAGACATAGATAAGATAAAAAGATAAGAAACGAGAAAGTTGTGAGATATGAAGCAAACCAAGACGTCCAGGTGGAGACTCAAGAGTTCAGAAATGTCACAAGTGAAATATCAAAGTACAAATGGGGGATGCGGATTGATTCACAAAAAACAAGTTTTTTAAAAACCGTTTATAATTAATGACTTGAAAATCCATCCCAGAAATCTCAACTCTGACATGTTATAGAGAGTAATATTATGACTTAGTATCATGTACAGGATGTTCATAAATTCTATTCCAAAAGATATCGAACAACCGAAAGTTGTCACAATGACACCTAAAATTTAATAGAATATTGAAGTTATGAATTCCTACAAACTCCTCATATAAGATGTGACGTCCCTGAAAATATCTCAGTTCAGAGTCAAATAGGATTGCCATTTTAGTCGGATTCTTACCGCAAGGAAGGTTCTCCTGTTGAGTTATTCTAACGCCGACTCAACACAGCAATTCAAAATATTATAAAATTATCTTATCTTACACCAAAAAAAACCAGATTGAAATTCTTATCATCAAATACTTTGATAATTATAACTATGTATGTGCCACCAGGCAATTTCAAGATACATCTCAATTTATGAACAATTGAGCATTCAAGCACATTTACATAGCAACACTGCATTCAGATAAATGTGCCGTTCAGGCAAATCCATAATAAACTCACTATATTTGAGTACATACTCAAATTCCACAATATGCCACCAGCGATTTCAGAGATATAATAACTTGATTGAAAAATTTACAAGATACAAATGTTGACAAGTTAAGATAAGTTGATGTAAAACAAGATAATTCCTTCTGAGCATTTCTACAGCCAATTTCAGAACGGCAATTTTTCTAAAAAAAGGTAATTTAGAGATAAGATGAAGATAAGATAACAGATAAATAGATAAGAAAGATATGCCATTTCGGTCGGATTTTTACCGCCAGGAAGGACTGATCCTGCTGAGCAATTCTACGGCCGGACTCAGCACGGCAATTTTGAAAAAAAAGATAAGATGAGATGAAATAAGATACGAAATATGAAGAAAACTCCATTTCGGTCGGATTTCTACCGCCAGGAAGGACTAATCCTGCTGAGCAATTCTATGGCCGGACTCAGCACGGCAATTTTGAAAAAAAAGATAAGATAAAGATAAGATAAACTGAGATACTTTAAGGTTCCCCATCATCCACATCACTTTCTAGAGAATCATTTTCAGAATCATCATCGGAGTCAACATATGTAGTCTTTAACATGCCAGTTCCCAAGATCAGAACCATTCTCATCTTTCAAACTATATACTAATGGTGAAACAACCTTATGGACAATACAAGGAATGAATTTATTTGTCAATTTTGCTGAAAAATCGTTCACAGCCTCAGACAAAACGTAATTTTTCATCAAAACTCGATCGCCAACTTGATACTTGGTGTTTCTCTTCCTGAGATTATAAGTCTTGGCATTTTGTTCGTATGCTTTGTAAATTCTTTCACGAGTTTTGATGAAAAATTCTGGCAATTCTTGCAAATCTGCTATTCTACCATTCTTTTCTGTTATGGTGACAATATTATTAGCATTTTCAGAAATCTGGCCAAAGTAATCTCCAGATACAGGAATATTCCTTCCAAAAGTTGAAAAGGCTGCAGAATAGCCTGTAACATCACTCTTGGCAAGCCGAATAGCTTGTGAAATTTTGAAAATGGATTGATCCCAATCTTTATGATTTTCTTTAATATAGGATCTGATGGCAGTAACTATAGTTTTATTCTGACGCTCAGTGGCATTAATTTGAGGGTGATACCTAGCATTATACCAAATTTTCTGAACTTTATATTCATTCATAAACGACTTGAATTCCTTGCTTGTGAAAACTGATCCATTGTCACATACAAAGATTTGCGGAACTCCATAAATCAGGAAAACATGATTTTCTATAAATCTAATGATTGCTCTAGACGTGGCTTTAGCCAACGGCTGTACTAAAATGAATTTTGTGAACCAATCACACACAACAAGAAGATACTGATTCCCATTCCTGGATCTCGGATATGGTCCTAACAGATCAGCAGAAATCAATTGAAACGGAGAGTTTATGTTCTTATAAGATCCCATCAACCCAGCTTGAGGCAAATTTGAGGGTTTGCATTTTGCACATACCGAACATCTCATAACATATCTGTGGACATTTTTTTAAAGATTAGGCCAATAATACAATTCCTTAATTCGTGCTACCGTCTTAGCTATTCCCAAATGTGCTGCTGTCGCACTGTCATGATACATATACAAGATATCCTTTCTATTCTCAGTTGGAACTACGATTTTCCATTTAGATAAATTTCCTTGTATATCCGAATTATCAAAAACATGTTTGTATAAAATATTATTATCAACTTTGAATGTAGGATATGAGCTTGGATTTTCTCTAACTTTCTTGCACATGTCATTATACCATTTATCAGGCTTTAATAAAGATAGGTCCAATACAGCAGTTTCATTAATAGAGCGAGAAAGAGCATCAGCTACAACATTTAGAGCTGCACGTCTGTGAACTATATCAAAAGAATATTGTGACAATTTGACAGCCCATCGAGCAATTCTTCCTGCTGGATTCGACATACTATTCAGCCACACAAGTGATGCATGATCAGTTATTACAGTAAAATGAGTACCCTCGACATAACAACGAAACTTCTCGATGCCAAAAATAACCGCCAGAAGTTCCTTTTCTGTGGTAGAGTACTTACGTTGACATTTATTTAAGGTTTTTGATGCATATGCTATGGGATGCTCAATTCCATCAGTCTACTGATACAAAACTGCTCCAACTCCTGTATTGGATGCATCACAATAAATCACAAAAGGCATTTCAAAATTCGGACTAGCTAAAACCGGAGCAGTCGTTAAGGATTCCTTAATCTGATCAAACGCTTGATCCGCTTCATCCGTCCACTCAATCGGTTGTCCTTTTTTCCGACCTCTGAGTAGATCAGTAATGGGACTACAAAGTGAGGAAATTTTTTTTAAAAATCTACGGTAATAACGAACCATTCCTACTAATCTTCGGATCTGAGTAGTTGTTTGAGGTTTTTCATAATTCAAAATACCAGATACTTTAGACTCATCAATTCTAAGGCCATCTTTATCAACAGTGTAACCTAAGAACTCAAGTGATGATCTACAAAATTGACATTTTTCTAGATTAATTGTAAGACCTGCATCTACCAACTTCTGCTTAAGTCTCTCCAAGACGTCCAGATGAGTTTCAAAATCAGGGGTAGCCACTATAATATCATCAAGGTAATAGAAAACATAAGGTTCAAGGGAAGGGCCAATAACTAGATCCATAAGTCGACACATTGTCTGAGAACTGCACGATAATCCAAAGGGCATTACTTTGAATTCAAACAAACCCCTACCATACACAGCAAAGGCAGTTTTTGGGCGAGAAGACTCTTCCAAGGGAATTTGCCAAAACGCCTTCTTCAAATCTATCGAGGTAAGAAACTTGGCATCTCTCAATTTGCTCAAAATTGCATCAATTTGAGTCATAGGATAAGAATCTCGAACAGTCACACTATTCACTTTTCTAGAGTCCAAAACTACCCTATATTCACCAGATTTCTTTTCAACTAGCCACAAGGGATTACACCAAGGAGAACTTGAGGGTTGAATCACATCTAGTTCCAACATTTCATCAATTTCCCTGTGAAGATGCTTTTGCATAGCAGGAGACAAGGGATATTGTCTTTGTCTGATTGGTGAGGCTGTACCAGTGTTTATAGTGTGTTGTTAGAGATGAGTTCTACCAAGCTTATCCTTAGGAGCAATATTTGAGAAGGAATCCACTAAGATCTTCAATTTAACATTTTCTTCCATTGATAATTCCTCAGCTGATTGGATACTATTAACAAGGCAGATTTCTACTGACTCTTGAAGGTCATAGAAATTATTTCCAAAATCAGCCTTAATGTGAAATTCCTTGAGGAAATCAATACCTAAGATCAAGGAATGTTGAACAGAAGGAATGACCAAAAATTTATGTGTTCGACAAAGCCCTTGAAGAGTAATAGGTAAAATAACAAAGCCTAAACAGTCTTGCAATTGTCCATCAGCAGTTGTGACTTGTAGCTGTTTTTCATACTGTATTGTCACTTTCCATTTTCTCAAAAGTGAAAAACCCTCAAGACCTAATATTGATGAACAACTTCCAGTATCAACTAGAGATAATATACTTTCAGTGAAAATATTAATGTACAGATATGGACGATTATCGTGAGTTCTCTTGACAAATATGGGACTGAGAGAAGGAACGATATTATTCGAATCTGAACAAGAACAGAAATTTTTAACCACATTTAACCATTTCTGCCATTCTTGACTGCCTTGACTTATTCCTTTTACCTGGAATTGTTTTTGGAGGTGCACGCTCCTGTTTCTGGACTTGATGTTGTGGTAACGGCGTCCAGATTTCCGGAACCACGTTTCACGTTTTTTGAAGCACATTTCGTGCATTTTGACTTAACGATATTTTTAGTACCACAACCATAGCAAAACACAGTTTTAGCTTGATGACATTCACGATAAACGTGACCATTTTTCAAACAATTCCAACAATTACCAGCACCAAATGCTGAGATTTCCCTACTGGAGCTAAAGGGTTTTCTAAAGGAATTTGCAGGGTCAAAACCAGAGGAACAACTTAAGTCAGGCTCCAAAAGACTGGATTTTTTATAAGAAGGGGGTTTATAACGTTCAGACCATTCCTTCGACTCTTCTAATTTTTTGCATAAGATATAAAGTTCTGACATTTTATCTATATCCCTCAAGGCAAGTTGAGAAATATAACAAGGTAGCAAATTTCTTTGAATCTTATTCACCATTTCTTTTCCTGTAGGTTTATTTGTAAGTCTATTGAAGAGGCCTTCCATAGCCGAAATATAAACTAGAACTCTCTCATTATTCCCTTGGGTTCGATTATCAATTTCTCTATTCAGGGATTCATCATAATAATATGGCAAAAAGTCACTCTTTAGTTTTTGCACTAATTCATCCCAGTCTGCAACTCGAGATTCGTTGTTATTATACCATGTCCAAGCAATATCTTTGAAAAGATCACCAGCAGTCAAAAATAATTGATCTTTAGACACATTTCTTGAAATCCTGAATGACTCAACTTTTTCCAAAAACGCTACCAGAGATTCTTTCCTAGTATCACCACTGAAAGATATGTTCCATTTATATGGGAGGACAGGTTTAGAAAAAGAAAAATTATTTGTGTTGTTTGATGGTGATGGATTCGAAGGTGTAGAAGTAACTAGAGCGCCTGGCATTTTATCACTGAAATCAGCTTCTAATCCAATAAGTTTTAACTGAACCTCTCTCTTCGCTGCTTCCTCACTTCCTTTATCAACTTTCAAACGATGAATTCTACCAGAAATGTGAGTTAATCATGTTTCTAAACGTTTACGTTCAAGCGTATTTCCAGAGAAAGAATCTATTTTTTTCTCTAGATCAATTAATGTTTCTCTAATTTCTACCAAATCTTGATCATGGGTATAACATTCAGACAAAGCTCCTGAAAAACTTCGATTTGCAGACTGTTGACTCAACAACCCTCTCAAAATCTTTCTTCGTTCATCAACTGTTCCAGTTGCTGCGAAGTCCCTAATCTTAATCTCATAATTGAGCTCATTCGACAACAGATGATTTGGTTCCATGGTGAAATCAAAGAAATTTTTAAGGATAAAATATAGATAACAATGTCGTAACTTTTAATATAGATATATAGGAATAATATTCCAGATAAGTTCTCAAACCAATATGTCAACAGAATATTCAATATCAAACCAAAAATCAAGAAAATTTAAGCGATAGTAAAGGTAAGGGTGATGGATAATATCGATCAAAAAAAAACGTTTGAGGTAAGAAAAAAAACTGATATTCAGCAAATATTGACCAGAAAAATATTATTGCTGTCACTATCAGAAGAGTTCTTGAACGAATACTCAACACAATCTAGTCACCAATTAGGTTGGGCGCCAAGTGTAATGAAAAATGTTCAAAACGCCCTTAGCTCTTTAAATTTGTGAACAATGAGATTCCTGAGGGGTGAATTCTTTGGACTATCCTCCTGTAGGTGATTTTTTTGTGCTATCAGGATGGAGTTTTAATTGTGTTAAGTGAAATGGGCGCCAGCTTATTTTATTTATAAATAATAAAAAAACAAGCAAAAAGAACTAGAAGTCAAGTAATAGGTTAGTACTCAATTCACGAACTTTTATCTCAAGAACTCTCTTCCTGTTAGTAGAAGCAATAAAAACAAAATTTTCAAATATATATCTATTAACAACAATGAAAAGTGTTGAAATTCACAATGCAAAATGAATTACAATATATTTACTGTTCTCAACTTTTACGAGTTCTGATCAATATTGTTAACTCAGACCATAACACGATACTTGCGAATGTGTCCTAGATTCCCAGTTAGTACAACCAGCCTCTGTAGATAGATCTGAACGAATGTAGCTCAGCTTTAATGCAGTTCCACAATTTACGAGGTCGAAGATAGCAGTTGACAGCTCGGATGATTTCTAGAGGCGAGCTCCTCGGCTCTTTGCAGGTCTTCAATCTCAGCACTGAGATGTGGGGAATCTAGGTGATCTTCAACGACTCGCGTTGTACTGGTCGTATTGAGCTTCTCGATTGATCACTCGTGTGTCGACATAGAATAGAAGTTAACGAGAATCAGTAAATTTTCAAGGAGGGTGAACCGCTGATGGTTCCTAGTGAAACATGTCTTGAAGCTGAGGGCTACAATACACAAATGTTGAAGTCTAGTATATAAAAAAACTGAAAGTCAATGCTGAAGTTTTACAATGACAAAATATTGAAAATCAAGTTTATCAAAAAAGAATAATGTTGAAGTCGAGTATATAAAAAAACTGAAAGTCAAGGCTGAAGTTTTACAATGACAAAATATTGAAAATCAAGTTTATCAAAAAAGAATACAGGATTACCAGAATTATCAAAAAGATAACAGATAACCAGAAAACAATAAAATTGATTCAAAAATCTGTGTTTCTATCTTGGTAATACATATACATATACAGATAGTATGATCTTAAGATGAAATTGAAATTGTTGAGGTAATATATATCTATGTAATATTTGACATAAGAAAATAATTGCTGAATTATCACACTTCGTGCAATTGGCCACTTGCACGAATAAGAAAGTTGTATTTAATAATTGCCACAATAGATCAAGATATTTCCTGGGAAGAAGGAAAGAGGAAAGAGGAAAAAAAATGGGTTTTGAGTGAAGGTAGGCACAACCTTCAAATTCCAAATTTTTTTTACATGAGATTGAACAGTAGTCACTCTGTTTAAATAGCAAATGGATCAATGATATCAATTCACTCAGGTGGATAAGAATTGTGAATCTCTCATCCAAGAAAAACAAAAGATGCGCATTGAGCAACAGTTGACACTAACAGATTTAATATCTAGATTCAAAATGTACACTGTTTACTCACCTGCTCATGTGTTTCTCCTCCTTGAGCCAAAATTCACAATCCTTACTGTGTTTCTCCAAATTTCCACCAGAATCGATTTTATACTTATGCAGTCTTCACGACTATGATTTCCTTGGTGACAGCCAAACTGAAAGAGTTAAAAAAAAACACACAGAAAATTTTCCACTCAAAGGAATCCTGGGTGATCACGTGCTCTGGCACGCAATCAAATTTCGATACAAATCAAGTGAGTAAGTATCGAAGGAGAGCAATGCAACAGCTATTTCACCAAGCTATAAAATATGCTACCAAGCAATAATGTTCCAAATAAGCTATTCGTTCAAAGAACACTGCGTGTTATTAGACACGGCCATTTTCTGATCAAAATGCTCACTACAAGAAATTCAACAAAATTAAATCTGCAATCTTCGAAACAATCAAAAATCAAAATCGTGCCTACCTCAAATCACTCTGATGTCACAAACGTTGAAAAACTCGAGCTTCAAAAATTTTTCTACGGGAGAATCGACAAAAATCGAAAAGGTCAACGTCGAGTTGTTCTTTGTTCGAGAGGTCAAAGGGAAGAGGGAGAATTTTTGTTTCACCTTCGCTTCAAGCGAATTTGTTATCACGTGACTTCTATCAATCATTCAATTGGCCAACGGACATGTCTGTAAATACACTTGTTGAATTGTATACGCGCAGGTTCCTACTCCTTAGCTAGTGATTCAGTTCTAGGACTCTAATTACCATCATCATAGTAGAACGAAGGGAACTGGAAGTGTTGTTTAATGTTCGTGATATTTCCAACAGATGCCGCTGCCAGTATCAAATTGCTGTGATCTATTAACAACTTTTATTGATATTCATTATGAATAACCTGAAAGCGAGTAACGAGTTATATTTCGTTACAGCAGGTACAAATTTCATGAATGGCTTTCTGTCGGAGATTCCATCCACTAGCGGTAAGCAACGGCTTCCAAAAATCAAATTCCCCTAAGAGTTTCAACGGTTTTCACCGAGAAAAAAATCTATTTCATTCACAGGTCAAGTGCACGCCACCGTGGCTAACCGAGAGAAAGTGAGGTAAGTCGGTTCCGGAAATTCTATTACCCTCGTTTCAACCAAGTCAAAACCATAACTTACTGCTAAAATCACAAATCAGCGCCAAATATGAATTCCAAGAATCCTATTGGTCTTAGAAATGCTTGCGTCCCAACTACGAAGAAGAATTGTTCTTCTTCTTCTGTATTTATTGGAATAATCTCCAAATCCTTCACAGAAGATAAATGACAGTCCCACAATGACAGTAATCTAATCTCAGATCTCATTCGAAACGATGTGTAAAATGATTGTTTCATTAAATATTCTACTACCCAAGGATCAGTTACTATGTGCCAGACTGAATGTTCACAGTGAGTATGGCTTCTTCTCAAATTCATCAGGTGAGAATCTGAAGACTAGGTTTATAACACCAAAGAAAACTGCAAACAAATCTTTGCAAACCACAGTGCAACTCTACTTTAATTTGACAAATTTTATCGGAATAGTGACCTTATATTATCTTGTAGCAATTCCAAATGCTAAAAAGTAACAAAATGAAGATAATTATTCAGTCATCTCGCTAAAAAATTTACAATCCTACTACCATGTCTAGCAAGTAATAGTATGAGGTTCGAATCTAGCGTTATGATCAAATAGTATATTTCAGTTAACATGTAACATAACAAGACAGATAAAAATAATATGACAAACTCCTCTTGACACCCATGACATCCTTGACATTCAGTCACCATACTGTGTGTCCACATATCATCTCATGCCCTCCCTTAAGATGTGACCTTTGGACACATCCGACGTAAGAGGGTTCTTGCAACCTTGGTGATCGACGAATCTGAAGAGACGTGACTTCAGATGTTGGTGCATCAACCTGAGTTGGAGAGAATCGACGAAGGAACCGACGATTACGTCGAAAAAGTCGCCCTGATTCAGATTTGACTAGGTAACTTCTTCGAGGTAGTTTCTCGATAACTTCCACAAGTTGACCCCATGTTTTCATTTTGAAGTCGTATACTAATACGATATCTCCAGGCTTGAGTTCACCGAGAGGCTTGGCATTAGCATTGTATCGGATGCTTGCTTTTTCTCTCAGGCTCACAGCGCGACGATCCACTTCAAAAATTTTTGTTTTCCATGACTCGTCGAACTGGTGGCGAGCCAATGGGACAGTAGTTCTGGTTGGAGCGCCATATACAAGCTGTGCAGGACTTCTTCCATCCGCTCTTGGAGTGTTTCGTAATTCCATCAAACCGAGGAGAAACTTCTGCGAGTGAACGTCTCCATTTGGTGCTGTTTTCATCAATAATGACTTGGCTGCCTTGACAGCTGATTCTGCCAAGCCGTTTGATTGAGGGTAGTAGGGGAAAGAGGTAACGTGATTGATATTCAATCTTTCTGCCCACTTTTGAAATTGTAGTGACGCAAACTGAGGACCGTTGTCACTGTTGAGTTTCATTGGAATTCCAACATCACAGAACCATTGCTGTAAAATTGTGGTTACTGTTGATGTCGTGACACTTCGTCCACATTTGGCAACGTGGATCCATCCAGAGAAACGATCCACCATGACGATGTATTCATATCCAGCGTAGGTGAAAAGGTCAACAGACACTGCCTGGAATGGGAAGGTCGGCAGTGTGTCATCGTACCTAGGTTCTTTCTGCTGCTGCGGTAGATGTGTAGCGCACTCTCTGCAAGTTCTCACCACGTTCCGAATGTCATTTGTTATGCCAGGCCAGAATACAGCTTGTCTTGCTCGACGAAGTGTTCGCTCTTGTCCTTGGTGGGATGCATGCAGACTCTTGAGTACAGCTGGTCGGAGTGTTGTGGGGATAAGTAATCGTGAACCCATGAAGATGAGGTTGTCTTCGAGAAAGAGATCATCCTGAAGTCGCCAATATGGATGTAAATCCACATCAAGCTCGCATTTTTCTGGAAATCCATGGATGATGACATCTTTCAAACGTTGGTACTCGCTGCTTATCTGAGCAGCTTGTCGAACACCAATCATGATGGGATCTGAGATAACGGAGGGACCACATTGATTCCTTTCGAGTACCGCAATATGAAGCAGAATGGGATCAGCGTCTAGCTCCTCGTCTAGATCTTCTTGTTCTGGATCTGCGACGGGATAACGAGAGAACACATCGACAACGGTATGCTTGATGCTAGGTCTCCAAACCGCTTGTGGGCGGAAGGAAAGAAGTTTCTCCTTCATTCGCTGTAGCCGTGGATTTTCCACTTCATCCAGTGTTTTACTGTTGATGATACTTATAAGTGGGCGGTGGTCCACTATAAGCTCGAAAGGTTATCCAAGAAGATATAATCTACATTTTTTTACAGCCCAGACAACTGCCAATAGCTCCACTTCAGTTGGGCAATAGCGCGATTCTGTGGGTGTCACGAAGCGAGATCCTGCTTGGAGAAGCTTCCATACATCGTTTTGCTTTTGCCAGAGGGCATATCCTAGTCCTCTTGATTGTGCAGCGTCTGTCTCAAGACGCAACGGATTTCCTCCCTGAAAGTGAGATAGGATCCTGGGGCTAGTTAACTCGTCGATAACTGCTCGAAATGCCCGTTCCTGTGTGGCTTCCCAAATAAAGACTGCTTTTCCAGAAAGTAAACATCGAATGGGTGCCAACAGTTCCGTTAATGTATGAGAAAATGCTTCGAATTGCTGAACTAGTCCACAGAATGATCGAACATCTGTTTTGGAAGCTGGTGTAGGAAAATTTCTGAGAGCTGATACAAGATGTGGAGCAGGAGTATATCCGAACTTGTTGATCCTGAATCCACACCAGTCAACTTCAGATTGAGCAAGAACGACCTTCTTAGCGTTTAATGTAATCCCGTACTCATCGCATCGTTTGATTACAGATTTGACACGTTTGATGTGAGTGTCATAGTCGATGTCATAAATCAGGATGTCTTCCACAATCTTGGCAACATTGGAAATTCCTTGGAGTGCTTCGTCTCCACGACGATTGTGTTCATCGCCTGCTGAAACAAGACCCATCACATTGCGACAATAGCGATACGTGCCCCACGGGGTGATAAAAGATGTCAATTTCTTAGATTCTTCATCCAGCGGGACCTGCCAGTATCCATGACGAGCATCTAGTGTGGTGAAGAAGATGTTTCCAGGTGGAATGTTTGCTATTTCTTCTCTAGGGACTCGCATTGGATAAGCTGGTCTTCGTACGAACCTGTTAAGACCAGTGAGATCAACAGTGATACGTGGTTCAGCTGAACCTTTCTTAGGCACAACCACCATCGGATGGCACCAATCCACTGGTTCGCCAATTGGGACACGTTCGATGACTCCTTTTTGTTCCATGATAGAAAGTTGTTGTTGTACCTGATCTCTCCAGTGAAAAGGGACTGTATGTGGCTTGTAACGTTTAACTGGTACTGCACCTTCTATTATTTCTATTTTCATTGGAGGACCCTCCATAGGACGTAAGACAGTGTCATTAAAAGCAGAAGAAAATTCAGCGATGAGCTTCTTCGTCTCTTCTTCCGCGTTCAAAGTAACTGTGGGATTGACAGTGATTAGTTCTGATGTCCCACGTGATATGCTCTGAACATTTTTGATAGAGTTGACCTTTGAAAGTGGCCAATCCTCATCAATCAAACCCAATTCCATGCAGGCTTCACGGCTGAGTAAAGGCTGGTGTACGTCTTTGAAAACGCCCAGTTTTGCTGTGAACTGTTTTCCATTTAACAAGAGGGTGATTGCTGGTATAGAGCCGATAGGTCCTAAACCAATGCCGTTGGTAGCGTTAACATCGACAATTTCCTCCTTTAGAGATTTGATTGCTACAGGACCTAGTTTCTCTAAGTCTTTCAGACTGATTGCCATAACGTCTGCGCCAGTATCAGGAAGCCAGTTGATATGGTGTATAACTTCGCTGATAAGTGTTGGAATCTGGAGTAGTACTGGAGATGAACCAATGTTCGCGTTGTTAGCTGAATTTGGTGACGTTGCTGATGACGGTCTTGTGTCCTTTTTGTTAACGGCCCTTGACCGCTTCATGCAAATTTTCTTGTAGTGCCCAACACGGTTACAGTACTCACACTTGTGATTTTTTGCGGGACACTCTTCATTGAGGTGTCTATCTTTTCCACAGCGTAAACATGTTGTTGAATTGTACCCAGTTTTCTTGAGTGATTGCTGCTCTTTCTTGTAAGATGACTTGCTCCTAGCTGCAGCTATGTCTAGTGAGAAATGCGTGGTATTAGCTAACGAAGCACCCACCTTTTTCGAATTTTCTACTGCTGTGCAAATAGATAACACATGGTCCAGAGTTATCTCTGAGGTGTATTGTTCAGTTAAAACTCTCCGTTGCATGTCTTTGTCGATAAGTCCACAGATTAGTCGGTCCCGTATCCGGATCTCTTGAAGATGGCTTGTTAACGGGAACGCGATGCTACACTTATTGCACTCTGTGTGGCAAGGATCATTGCAAGTTTTGCATTTGAACTCTGCATCGTGGTCGCAGGCATCATCGAGCTCTTTTAGCGTTGCAAAGTAGCGGTCAACACACTCACCAGGCTGTTGATCTCGTCGGTGGAATGCCTGACGATCCAGTAATGGATTACGGCGGCGGCGTAAATATGCTTCCATCAATTCGATTATGATAGAGAGATCTGTAGATGGTGCAATTCTGATTCTACTAGAGTTCCAGAGCATGGTCCATTCATTATCCAGGGCTGACCTTAGGATTCCTTGTTGGGAGTCAATGGGTTGGCTCTGAAGCTGCTGAGATCTGCTGTAGTCTTCCCAACGTTGTCTCCAATCCCTGAACTGTGGAATAGTCAGAGTTTCTGGAGAGCTGAGTTTAGGCATTGGGAGTGTCTTTACCGGTGGAGGGTGGCTCGGTGATGTTGGAAGTGTTCCTGCAGCAGTTGTCGCCATGTTTGCGATTTGTGTGGTCAATGTGTTGAGTACAGCTTGTTGCTGCATCAACAATTTCATAAGTTCCTGCGGATCCGTGGGAACCGTCAGAGACGAACTGGCTTGTTCCTTTTTGGGAGGCATCTTCCAGAAATTCGTAACAAAAGACGACAAAGAATCACTTCACTAAACTCGAACTAAAATACCGACTGCGCCATGTGGTGCTATGTCTAGCAAGTAATAGTATGAGGTTCGAATCTAGCGTTATGATCAAATAGTATAATATTTCAGTTAACATGTAACATAACAAGACAGATAAAAATAATATGACAAACTCCTCTTGACACCCATGACATCCTTGACATTCAGTCACCATACTGTGTGTCCACATATCATCTCACCTAGGGATGTTCTTAAGAGAACATCAGGAGGGTGAGGATGGTTTCAACCCTCCATCAATTTGTTTCGAGATTCTTCGATCACTGAATGAAGACTTATCCTAAAATGCAATTTCGTCAAATTTCGTCTCACGGACACACGGTACATTTTTTTACATAAACAAGTTGGGTCCAGTTAACTCATTTTGACCTGCATTACCTGTGGTAGGTCTGTGTCTCAGCAGTTTTGGAACACCCTGTATATCTCACAAAATATTTCACACTACAATGGATTACAAATTTATAGAAGCAATTTTGTTTCATACCTAAATGTCTCAGAATTCTGAATATTTGGGTCAGATAAAAAGAACTATCTTCAATTTGAATTGACACAATCCTGGTTGAAAATTCAATTACCTGGTGTAAATAAACACCGTATTCAATGCATATTTGATCATTCGATGATGATTTTATGAACTCATTCCGGTGTGACTTCAAATATACTGATGTTTTTCATGATCAATAGTATCGAAATTCACACCAGACCAGTGCAAACTTTATCAGAAAATAGTTCACATAACACAGCAGAGTGGTATTACTTTACATCGATTTCGAAATCACAAATTCCACCTGTAAATGTGCAGAGATAGCACCAAACACCAGTGCTTCACAAATTGGTGTGAATTAATACTGAAATATGCAGGACCTATACATAAGAATTTTTTGATATTTGGTTGTATCACCAATTCCCAAATACTCCGGATATTGTACTTGTGTAAGTGGAACACGCAACAAAATACCAAGATATATGAAGAAATGTATTCATAGGATTTGTTCTATTTTCAATGACACAGCCCCTTCATCTCGAATATCTATGGCCTTCATGAGGATTCACCAAAAAATCAATGAAGTCAAATTACAATAGAGGAAATAGAAGTAAAAAAAAATGTATGGGGAACCATAGGGAAGAATAAAATCACTTCACTTCATTAACAGAAACACCAAGTATGTACGCATACATTGTTGAAGGCGTTTAAAAAAATTCAAAGAAACAAAAAACATTAAAATAGAATTCTCACGAAAAATATAAATGAAAAATGCAAAAAGGAAGAGAAAAAATAAAAATTACTCGAGAAATTTGCGGAAGGCGCCTCCACCATATGTCGCGAGCCGGCCTATTTATTTGATTATTATTCAATGTTCATGACAAGCGCCTGGCTCACGATCTAGGGGGTGAACTCAGATGGTGAAGATTCAATAATTTGGATCTTGGATAAAAATGAAACATGTTTATTCAATAATTGTTACAGAAATAAATCGCCTTCAACCAGGATGTATGGGTTACAAATAAAATATTGAAATTACACTTACCAGAGATTAATTTTTAACGAGGTGGTCGAGGTGTGTTCTCGTTCGCAGCTAGCTGAGATCTGAGTTTCTCGCACCCAATGGTAAATCCATTGGAAGTCGCGACTAACATTCAATTCAGCAAAATTATCATTATTTGATGATTATTGCAATTCCTTATATTTCAATTAGGCAAATGTACCGTGAACGACTTCTGAATAAGTTATTCGTTATAGTCTAGTGAATAGAGACAATGTGGAATTCAGAAATAATGTACTTATAGTATGGTAAATGGCAGATAATGAAATCCAGAAATATTTATGTGTTTGATTTGAAGGGAATATTGATTTAACATTTGACACATCACCGCCCTCGAAAAGCGGACCCCGCTTTTTAAAACAAAAAAAAACTTCCACCAATTTTTCAATGAACTGTGGAAAGTTCTTATACATACTGAAAAGTATTCAAAAAACTAATTGAATAAAAATAAAATAGTCTATAATTGTTATCCCTTAATATTTCATTTCAGAATAGAAAAAGAGAAGAAAAAATTTGAATAATATCACCTAGTTGTGTATTGGTACATGAAAATGAAATCAAGTCACTTATCTGAAATAAAAATTTATACGAATTGAATCGAACCACGTCGAATGTCACTGACACTGCACATCACTAAATAAATTTTCTTGAAGACGGTCCTGTTCCTTGACTTCCAGTCTACACACGCTCACGATATCAGCTGCTGTAGTAAACTGTAGTAGCCGACGCGATCCTGACGCGACCTACTCATCATCCTGGTACTCCCATCGCTCTCTGCCAGACGTCGCTGTTGCATCTCTGAATTCATACGTTTCTCTCCACAGATTATTGCATCAGTTTAACAATACCTATGAGAAACGGAGTGATCCTCTACTATCTAATATGTCAGCCATCGTTCTACTCGTCCGAACGATGTTTTGACACTTTTGAGGTCTTGCACCCTCTGCTAGGTGGCGCTGTTGCTTATCAACACTGAACATGGAATACTCGCACTGGTTCTGCATTGGTTGCTGTGATTCGATGGAAAACGAAGTGGCTCTTAACTGTCTGATATGTCAGCCATCAATCTACTCAGTCCGAACAATTTTTGACACTTATGAGGTCTAACGCCACACGTTTTTCGCAGAAATTTTTGTTGATTTCATCGATCGACAAATCAATAAATCATTCAATAGTGATGGCCATGAGCAAGCAGTCAATTCCCTGTGGGAATTTCTGTGGAAGC
Source organism: Phaedon cochleariae (assembly GCA_918026855.4). Classification (NCBI taxonomy): domain Eukaryota; kingdom Metazoa; phylum Arthropoda; class Insecta; order Coleoptera; family Chrysomelidae; genus Phaedon; species Phaedon cochleariae. Next base: position 40,794,245 of record OU896711.1, read on the forward strand.
TGTATCATTAGTGGGTATGTTTATTTTTGTATCCACTTTGTCCCAGTGACCTAGTGTTCACACCAATTCCTTGAAGGTGGATATCATATTACAAGCTATAGCCATGCCGGTCAAGGTGATTTACTCCGTAAATATCTCATTCCCATTGTATGAGGATAGTGTTATGGATTTCATTCTGCTCTATTGGCATTTTTGCTGTATATCGATATGTTGTGGGCTGCAGAGCGTTATGGAATATTCTTTAGATTGTTCGTTTCACCTCTACAGTTCTACTGGGATCCAGGACTGGTCGTTCTGGACTCTGGGATCCTTTAATTTCAGAGGAAGCAATTCTCCAGGTTGAATGTATTTCCAGGGCAGCCATCTGTCTCCTTGCATCAATGTCGGCCGTGGTTGGTTGCATTCTCTCCAACATGAAAGAAACAAAACGCAAGTAAGTCCTTCATGATGAAATAATATTTTTACATTCACTTGGGTGCATATTCAAGATACTATGGTTGTTTACTTCCAAGAAGTAGGAATTGATAATTATGTATTGAGAGATAAAGAAAAATAAAACTATATTCGTGAAGTAGGTACTTAATAATAATAATATCATTTATTCAATATCATTCATACAGTAGGTACATTTAGATAATATCATTATGAAATATTGTCGAATAAATGAGCATACTCGATAAGTGAATGAACACTTGTTTCGAGATGAAAATACAAGTAATAGATGAATTGTACAAATATAAAATGATTAACAATAACAAACATGAGTTGCAGCAACACTATAAATTAAATATCAGTAATCATGCAGGTAAGGTGATATATAATAATAATAACAATAATGATAACAGTAATAATAATAATAAGATGAGATGCGTTCACGTTGGGTCAGGTTCGCACCAGATAGCGGTCAAAAAGCTATCTGGGACAGCCCTGTACTGATGAGAGCCAAGAGCTCGAAACCGGTCTGCAGGTAGTCAGCGTTCCTGAACCACTTAAGCGCAGCTCAGCGTTTAGGAAGGAAACACTTGCGATTTTATTCGTTTATACGAACTATCGCATAGATTTCGGGAGGATGTAATGCAATGTTCTGCGTGGCATATAGCCAGGAAAGTAGTTGTTTTTCTCTCGTTATCTACCATAGTCGTTTATTTTATGAACTAGATGTGGAAATGACTTTGAGTTTCTCTCTTTGTAATAATAATAATAATAGCAACAATGACAATAATAATAATAATAACAATGATAAATCATGAATATTTATCTAGAAGTATCTTGATATATCGATGGATTTGACACTAGGTGATGTGTTATTGTAGGGTATAAACAATTAAAATAAACATGTAAACATTCAATATGAAATTTACAAAGATGCAAGCTCTGTTTCTTTAGATTTGTAGTCTAAACATTTCTCTTGGATTTTTCATGATGTAATCTTTGAGCTCTCTCTTGAATGGTGAAATTCCAATTATATTTTTTATTTTTTCGGGAATTGAATTGTATAGTTTTGGAGCAATATATGAATATGCTCGTTGTCATGATGTTTTAGACATTTGTGGGACTAAATAATGATGTCGTTGACGTGTATTATAGTCATGCGACGGTAGGGGTGCTGAATGTTTATTCTGACGATATTTCAAATTAGACGAAAAAAATAATACAGTTGTCGGATTTCGAGTATTTTGGCTTCTGAGTAAAGTTGATCAGTGGAGTATACAGAGTCTTTGGAGAAAATGATTTTGAGAAGTCGCCGCTGCACTACTTCAAGAGGTTTGATATGAGTATCAGCTGCACCACCCCAACCTAATATTCCGTAGCACAGATGACTTTCAGCCAGGGAAAGGTACACAGTTTTTGAGTGTGAAGCTGGTAGTATTTTTTTTTAAATATTTGAACTTATACAAAAGTGATTGTATTTTTTTTGTAACATATATTATATAAGAGTCCTATCTTAAATGGGTGTCAATATATACTCCTAAGTATTAAGTTTTTGTATCAGGTTTTATTGCTATTGTTTTACCATGTATATTCACTTCTAGACAATCGAATGAAGGGATATTTGATTCGTTACAGCTAAATGGTAAGTATGTTGTTTTGTCTAGATTCAATGTAAGCGATTTATGATCGAGCCATTTTTTATGCGGTTGAAATCTTCCTCTGCTTTAATTTTTAAATCATCCCAATTGTCTGCTTTCTACAAAATGGCGGTGTCATCAGCGAAACCAATGATCTCACCGTTGCTTCGTTCTGAGAACAATCCATTCATGTATATATTAAATAGGATTGGGCCCAAAACAGTACCTTGTGGAACCCCATACTCAATTAATTTCGATCCGCTCAGTGCATCATCCAATTTCACAACCTGATGTCTATCCGTGAGATAGGTAATTCTTGAATAGTTCGAGACAATTATTTCGAATGCCAATATCCTCCAGAGATTGCATAAGTAGCTGGTGACTGATGGTATCAAAAGCTTTTGACAAATCTATGAAAATGCACGAGCAGGGCTTATTCTCGTTTAAGGATGTGTTGATGGTTAGACTAAGAATAGCGTCTTGAGTAGACATGTTCTCTCTGAAGCCAAATTGATTTCGAGACAAAATGTTGTATTTGTTGATGTATGAGCTCAGTCTTCTTTTGATTGTTTTTTCGAATATTTTGAAAAATGAGTGATCAATGAAGTGGGTCGATATTTAGTTACGTTTTTGTCTCCTTTCTTGAATATCGGTATTACAACAGAGTCTTTGAATGCAGATGGCCATATACCTATGTTCATACAGTTATTGAAAATATATGTCAATGGTTCGATGATGTGATTAGCCAATAATTGGAGTGTTTCTGCTTTTATTCCGTCTAATCCTACTGCTTTATTTTTTTTCAGTTCCCTGATTATATTTTTGATTTCCTGTGGATCTGTCGGAAGCAGAACAAAAGAATTTTGGTGTATTGGCCTATTCACAATAAAATTGTGATCCTTTATAATTTTGTCAGCAAGAGTTTTCCCTATGGAGGCAAATTCATTATTAAATTCATCTGCAATATATTTACCATTCGTTAGTATTTCTCCCGCATTGTTTCTTATTGTATGAATCTTATTTTTGTTGTTGTTTGTAGTCTGTAATAATAATAATGATAGCAACAATGACAATAATAATAATAATAATAACAATGATAAATCATGAATATTTATCTAGAAGTATCTTGATATATCAATGGATTTGACACTTTGTTTTTTGTGTCGATCGATTTGACCAAGGCGTTAGTCATCCATGGCGCTATTTTACTATATTTTCTTCGTTTCTGTTTTATTCCAGTGCATCTGTCGATAGCGTTGGATAATATACTCACCAACATATTTGTTGCAGTGTTTGGATCTGGTGCAGAGTACACCGATTCCCAAGATATGTTGCTGGCGGCAGTTTGTAATTTTTTTTAATTTATATGCCATATTTGATGTGTGGCGTTAGTAATTTCATAAGGATGATTTATCATTAATTGTAATATGATTGTGTGATGATCTGTTATGTGTGTCTCAACCACTAAGGGTATTATGTTTTCGAAAGACTCATTTTCAGTCTTCATAAATATGTGGTCGATACATGACAGTTTTTGTTTTGGTTGGATTCTGGTTGCTGAATTTATTGTTGATTGATAGCCATATTCATTCATCATATTCAAGTATTCAACGGTGTGGTCTTTGTCTTTCAGTAAATCTATGTTAATATCACCAATTCTAAATGTCTAAATTTCTGATAAATTCATTTATATCTGAAGATGTTTGCCTTTATATAGCTGTAACAATGATTTCAGTATGTCGGTTTAATTTGATAGCTAATCTGAGAAAAATTGTATTGTTTATTTTATTTATTGTATGTGTGAAATCTAGATTTGATTTAACATATACGACAACTCCATCATTTTGATTGGATTTTGCTCCATTATAGATCAATTCGTATACATTGATTTAATATAGACTAGGGTCTTGAAGGATCCATGTTTCTGTTAGCACTATACAGTCAATATCTGTGTATAGTGTCTCCAAAGCTATTTTGAATTTATCGAGATTTTTATTTAAACTTCGTATATTGTTTTGTATCACCTTGAATGACTTTTTTGAGTAGGTATATAGCTAGGACATCCTTGCATTCTTGCAATTTTTTTTAAAGTGAATGTTTCAATGGTTTTGAGATCAAAATCTCTTATATATTGATCCATATATCCTATATCACTAATATTATATACAATAAAACTATATCAAGGAGATTTTTATGTAATTAATTTGTTAGCAATGATGGACGAAAATAATATAAGACATGTTTTTAAATAAATGACCATAATATGTATGGTACGTATTCAGTTTTTTTTCAAATTGATTGATGTCTAATAGAGATACGTTGATTATTTTCACTAGACACTGAGACTGACCTTTTTATCTTCCTCTTCTTCTCTATTTCCTTTTTGTTATTCAAATTTTGTGTTGAACCAACCACTAGTTTATCACTGACTTTCAATTTCACTCCACTAGTTTGGAGATTGTTTTCATTCTGGTTAGGTTGTAATTCTTCGATCAGTTCCGCTGGTTTTCCTGGTTTGTTGTCTCCTGTTGGAGTTTGTGATTCAAAATGTCTAATGCTGTCTTAAAAAAAAGTGAGTTGTGATAAGACTGTGGGTGTTGTTGGTGCACTTCCCGACTTTGCTGTGATTTTTCCAACTGGACTTTCGATAATTTCTTCTGAGCTAGTATCTTCAGTGATTTGCATATGCTGTAGTTGTTCAATTGTGTACGTTTCGTTATTTATCTGTAGTGTCTTTCCCCTGATCTTTGCGAATACATCTCTCGATCTTGCTGCTTTGAGATGTTGTTGTAGAATTTTGAGATCCTGTCTGTCCTCGTAACATAAATCATGGGCGATGAAGATCCTACTGCCCCTTAGTTTGTGTGTATTTCTGAGAATACTTTCTTTTTTCAAGTATGAAATGAATTCTATTTTGATGGCATTTGTTCTCCCGGTGTTTATCATGTATAGATTATCAATATCTCATTCCTTGATCTCAACTGCCAGTATATTTTGGATGTGGTTTAGTGTGTATCGCAGTAATTCTTCTTCTTTCGGGACTTCCAGACCAAATACTAGGACATTATTTTTGCGTGTTTTCCTTTCAAGATTTATGCATCTTGTTTCAAGTGCTTTGCATTTTTTCTCAAGATTGGTAACTGTGTTCCGTTGCGTTTCTAATCTCCCGATGATTTTGATATTTTCCGTTTTTATTTCCTGTCGAATTTCGTCGTTTCCTCTTTTGATCGATTCTTGAAGCATACGTAATAATTCGGTGTTTGTTAAATCTTTTTGATTATCACTCATTGTTTTGTTTGCATTCATTGATATGTTATTAGCTTTGGCTGAATGCTTTCGTGACACCCGGTATATGCCTCTATGGAGAAGGCGCGCTCTCGAGGTCGCTATCACTATTTTGGTTTCTTAATGTTCCTTTTTTATCGAGTTGTTTTTTCGACTTTAAGTAACTATTCATGCTATTTCAGCTTCATGCCTTATCAATAATAAGTATCTGATTAGTTATGCACTGTGCCTACTGTCGGTTTTCATTTATTTTCGATAACAATTTCAACATTTCACTATGTACTCGCTTTTTATCAGAGCGACGGAACACACAACCGACCTACACGACTAAACAACTATACTACTGAATTGATTAATAATTGATAGATCGATATTATGCGTCTTCGCGCTGCATATCATTTTATTAAATATTATAATTCATTTCTGCTCAATGTTTTATTGAATATTGCTACAGTACACTCAATGAGGTTACCTAAATAGTTCTATATCTGTTACAAAACCCAAAGAATTGAATATCGCCTAAGTGCTTTATATTTAGATGAGATTCTTACACAAAGATTCGATAGAGAAAAAAAACTAAATCAAATTCTGTCTGTAGGTTAATCGAGGAGGTGGTACATTCATTTTACTTGATTCTTTGGGATTTTCTCTCCTCGTTTCTATGAAATAAAAGTATTCGTATTATTTCAATATATTTGTAGAGGGACAAATCAGATGATTTGCCCCAAAATGTCACTGCATTTAACAAATTTTTCTATCAGGAAGTCTAAAAGAAAAATCCAGTAGCTTGTTAGTGACAATTTGTTTGAAAAAATTTCTGAAGGAAAGAAATAAAGATATATTATACAATACTTGTTCTACATATCTATTCCCTGTCCGAATCAGAGTTTACTATCATTACCACATTACTTGTAATTTCTTCACTGCTCTCGTCCTCTAATCTTTTCAAAATACATCTTACGCTTTGCCCTGGTTTCGCTAATATGCTTGGATCTAACTGAATGGTGTTTAACCCTAAAGAGGAGGTATTCGCTCTAGATGAGGGTGCTGGATTCGAATTGAAATTATTTTTGTTTTTAGATTTGGTATGCTGGCAGTATTTCTTCAGACACAACCAAATTTTGTACAAGGAGAACAAAATTGCTATGCTGCATAGACAACCAGAAAATACATCATGCTGTATTGGATTTACTGGGTCTGCCCTCACTTGACCAAGAATATTAGGGACGATTGCTAATGGTTGGTTACCCCTGAAGAACCTGATGCCCACTAATATGGATTAGTTTACATTCCATATAAGGAATATGGTGTCACTGTGAAGTCCGTAATTACTTGAGTAGAATAGTTTTGTATGATCCCGTACTGAAATGTGGACAGAGAAATCTTATGGGAATTAACATTTTGTGATTTGTTGTGAGTTACCAATTGCATTGTATTTGGAGCTTTATTGCGCCTGGGAATAAATATAAGATTGGTGGTGAAGGTGTAACTTCAGATAGAGAGATTATCTCTGTTGTTCCCTCCGGATGTGTAAGGACGTGTGTTTCTTCCTCAATCTCTGATATGATGGTGAATCTTGATTTTTGGACAAATATAATTGAGTTCTTCAATAGTTGCCCCATTATACAACCTTTTTGGAATCAGGATATAAAACAGAGCTTGTCGTGGAAAGGATTACAGTGTCTTAGTCCTGAACCTGAAATTTGGCAAGTTTGACTAGATAGTTGTTGGTTTGGCTTGGAGACTGCTTAAAATAAAATGCCATGTTAAATCATACATGTTTGATTTCTCCAAGAGGAGGGGGTGGTAATTAATTCAGAGAGTTGCCAATTTTATGATTGTTGGATGATAGGTATGCGAACATGAATGAATATTTTGTTTTTGTTTTTGTTCATCAAGGTTATTCTCGTTCATCAAGAGAGATTCAAATTTTTGTTGCAGTCTTCATTACCTTCATGTTCCTCCGTTTAAACACAGCGAAAAAATCCCGCGTACAGGTACTTTGGCCAATCATTGAGAGCGCTCGATGTCTGTCGAGTACAAACGAAGTTAGAAAGACAGCGTTGCCGTCTCAATACATTAATCGGTAAATGATACACGATCGAATATCTTGATATGAATATAAGTATGAGATAGTGATATTATGGAAAAGTAAACGAGTATTTATACAAACATGGCTATATTCCGATATCTACAGAATCATCTGAAATTACTGATTTCCCAAAAGGTAGTGTGTTGCAGTGATGAAGTGAAGATTCAATGGATTTAATGGTATCAAAATGTTATATCTGATTGCTACATAGCGTGATCAAATTATTTATGAAGAAAATTATTCAAATCAAGATATTTATAGATTCTGCTCATTAAATCACGAAGCTGGTTTCCTCGATTTGTCATCGATTCGGCTCCATAGAAATACGAATTATCTTATATTTCATTCGTTAGTGACAGCTCACTGCTGTAGAATTTGTGGCCAGTGGAATCATTGACACTGGTTTAAGATTCAAGATTTACAGAGAAACGTGATGTGGCAACCTGGCAACGCCGCTTGATATTGTGGCGGATTCATGGAGCAGATCCACTCTTAGGCACAGACATGCGTCGACGGTTGGCTGTACTTCAAGAAGCGTGGCAACGCCTGTGGCATGTGTCAGATAGGTGCTGTCACGGACGTCAACGTCAACTGTCGGATTTTGCTGTCTCTCTCTTTCGATACACGATACACGACTTTATTCCGGCAAAAACGTGAAACAATCCAAGCCTTATTGCCTATTCCATTCAGATATAGGTACAGAAATGTACAGTCAATAATTGATTATTTAGAAATTGAAATTGAAATTCTCTCAAACCCTGAAAAACATCCACAATCTTGGTCTCAGTATAAGAAATGTAACTCTGTCAAATATTTGATTTCTGCAACATCAAATGTTTACATCAATTTTATTCCTTGTGGATTTGGGGGACGTGCTACTGATGAAATGAAAGTAGGAACATGTGGGTTTCTAGAGGCATTACCTAATGGTGCTCATGTGATGGCCGATAGAGGTTTCAAACAAATTTCCAGTTCATTATATCCGAAAACAGTGTGAATTGATCAGACCACCTAGTGTTAGTACCTCACAAATTAGTTCCAAAGAAGAAGTGAGGGAATGAAAGAGAATAGCTGTCCTGAGGATTCACATCGAAAGGGTCATCAGGCGTTCGAGGAAATTCAAAATTAGATCAATCCTTACCTAGTCGATTCAACATTCCTCAATTCAGCAGATTCAAAGTCTGAGCTAGAAATAAAATAAATCCTCAAAAATCGTGTGCTATTTTATTTTGTAAGACCACTGTCAGAAATACTTTACTTGAATCGATAGTTTTACGCATAGGTGAGGACATCATTCCATTCAAAAATAACACAAAAAATCTTGGGCTAGTGCTAGATTACAAATTACGTTTCAAAGAACATGTCAATCACATGCTGAAGAAATGTTATTTCAATATAAAAATGATATATCCTCATAGACACTCTCTTGGAAAAGATGTGAAGAAAATGTTATGCGACTCTATAGTACTTTCTCAACTTGATTATTGTGATACGGTCTATGGACCCTGTTTAGATTCTGTCGATATTAAACGCATACAGAAAGTACAAAATTCTTGTTTGAGGCTTATTTTTGGCATTAGAAAATACCAGAGAATCTCACATAAATTGAAGGATGTCAACTGGCTGAACATGCAAAACAGGCGAAAACTGCATTTGGTGTGCAGCTTCTACAAAGTGATGAAAACAAAAAAACCGGATTACCTTTATAAAAAAATTACATTCAGGAGTGACATGCATAATTTGAATATTCGGCAGACCAGTCTCATTACTATACCGAGACATAGGAAAGAAATCTTCAAAAAATGCTTTTCGTATAATATTTCCTATCATATCAATGCTCTAAATATAACAGACTTCACGCTTTCGCAGAAATCTTTCAAAAATATGTTATTCAAACAATTGGTTCAAATTCAAAATCAAACCTAAAAATTTTATCATTTTTGTGTTCATAAATATTATGTGTATATATTTCTCTCCCTATTGCTATCTTTCTTACTTTCTTTCTTTTTTCCTGTTTCTTATTCACTCATCTCCTCCTATATTGATTGATTTTTTTTTGTTGCTGTTGTTTTCGAGTATATTGTAGAGTTAGATGTAGATTTAGGCACGGCCAGATTGGAAGAACAGTTTCGTTTTACCTAGTAGAATGAAAACTGAACTCTGGCCCTTTACTCACCAGATGAATACTTATTTTGTATTATGCCTATGTAATGTTATTTCATTTTGGTGAATAATAAACGTATTATTATTATTATTATTATTATTATTATTATTATTATTTAACTATAAAACTTGAAAACCATGGTGGAATCCACAACAGGAAGATTATGATTACTTGCTTTTTCAAAGCCCGACTCCATCTTTCTGTTTGATGTACACAAAAAAATCAAATAAAAAATGCTGAATATCTCCTCAATAATCACAGATATTACAAGAAACTCGAATTCACAGATGAACGAAAATAACAAATTTTCAAAGTAATCGTTATTACAGTTAACTCGGACTTTAAGTTCTCCTGTGATTAGGTAATAGATTCTGGGATAGTTGATAATGTTACCTCGTTGCCAATGGTTAAAAGAAACTAGGTGAGCTCCAGCTACGGGAAGATGAGTGAGTTCGGTCATTCAATTGTATTATATATGATTAAGAGCGCCAGGTAATTTTTGTAAAAATTCACCTCAAGACCTTATGGCCCTCCAAATTACCAAATATTAGGCCATAAAAATTAAACAACAAGAAACATTCAACAAACAATATAATATCCTCAAATCTTGAGAGCAGCTGTAAGTTTCAACTACAGAGGAAAAAAAATAAGATACTGAAGTTTCTGAACTAGGATTAGGTACCTATGAGAGAGAGTATTTCCGAACACCAAATTATTGAAAACTGCTAATAGTTTTGGCAAGTAAAACACCTCCAGAGCCTGATGGGCAATCTGGGGTGAATCGTGATGGTTAATTCCAAGTTACACCCCTAAGTATGAAATATTTAACCTAGTAAACTTAATAGAAGGCAGCTGAGCAGGTACTTACAAGAGCATAAAAATCACTATTAGGCTTAGTAAGTGAACCTTTCTGGTGATGAATACTAAAATTACACAATGTTTATTAACTATACAAAAGGATCCCTTACATCCTGACAGTATCTGAATAGGTGATCATATCCGCATAGGTGATTGTATCTGTATAGGTGATTATACCTGACAAAACACTATCTACAAATCAAGAAAATAAAACACCTCTGAAACTTTATTGGTCCCTAACTTGGGTACTCAGCTGACAACTTAGGCGCAGACCCTCGGAGTGGACGCAGCTTCCAAATATCACTCCGGATAAGGGATGATGGCTGTGAAATATCAGCAATGCGCTAACCAGCAGACCAAGTCAGATTCAATGAGTCTGATGACAGTGAGCTCTCAGGTACGACCCGGAGACGGTGTTATCAGGACAGGGCTCCTGGAGTTCCTCTCAGGATCTCGGTTTGCCGAACAGAAAACTTGGTACCAAGTTCAGAGAAAAACGTAAAACGAAGTGACATACCCAAGATGGCGTTAGGGCTCCCATGATTAATCGTTCCTTGGGCAGAAAGAATTTCCATCAGGTTGGAGATCACACGAGACGGCCACCCGGCACTTTATCACCTGCAACAACCCAAACACTGAGGAATTCAGCACACCAAATTATAATCCCCTTTTTCCCAAGGGTGCTCACATAAGTAGAATTTCAGTGGCCTTTCAGTATACTCTACCAAACCCAAAAACCGAAAAAAATTATCTGGACCCCGTTTCTTTTCTACCGGTCCCTTTTATAGGCAAGGCAAAAAACCCAAAACAACGCTGAATGCTATTGGTGAATCCAGAAAATGACACGGCGGGTCCCCTCAACAACATGTGACCGCCGACGATTTTTATGAATTTCTATTGGGTCAACTGCTGCTGCTTCGAAAACGAAGTAACAACTGAAGAATGAGCCATAAATGGTGAGAATCGACAAACTATACAATAAATCCCAAATCCTATGAGAAAATAGGTACCCATTTTAGGGAGATAATGCATTTCCCCAGAATTCCCTAAGCCACATGTTACCAAGATTCCCCAACTGATTTATATTGGCAACAGTGCGGACTTGATTTATGACAAGTCATCAATGAAGTTTGACGATTATTATGGAATGTCAACACAACCCCAATATTGAATACTAAAGAGTACTCGAGAAAAAAAAGGTAAGAAAATCCCGGCGTTGCTAAGATCGAATGTCCACTAATAATTCAATCCAATTTTTCCCAGGTCGAGAACGACGCAGTCGCCACCCACAAACAGCTTGACATAGGGACTTCGAAAATAACAACAGACGGGGCCGCAGTCTCGGACATCAATCCTTGTGCACCTTAACACTGACGACGCGGATAAACAACAAATGAAGGAACACAGGAACTATCAGGGTAGCTCAGTGAATAAAACAAGTGTTGTGTTCAGAAAATAAACAAGAAAAGAGCTGTTCGTCCAAGAATGTATCACAAGCCAAGGCAGTGCAGGAGCAGATCCACAAGTGAGTTTCCACAACAAAATCATTAGTGTGAGAGTATATACTGTATGTGCTGTATGGTATTTATATTAGTATATAGTACACGAAAACTTGGTATAGCGCTTTTTATTTCCAACTGAGATATTGTTTATTCACTCCTTCACAATGAGTACAGTGCAAGCAAAAAAGGTAAAACTGCATTTAGCATGCGATGGGTTTTTTTTCGAAAATTTTCTTTGGTACTCACGTATTTTTGTCTGAAAAACACGAATTTCACAATGAGAATGTGAACAAACCTCTACTTATCGAGATATTTTACGAAAAAGTTCGAAATTTTGCCATCTTTTGCCACTTATTTTGGATATTCATTTACAACTACTTGTCCTTCTTTTTCCATCACTGGACACTTTGTATATTCACGTTGTACTTCAATGACACATTTTATTCATCAAAATCAACAAAAAGTATGTTTTTTTTTTGTGATTTTCACATATTTAGTGAGGTAAACAAACACACCAGCTGGCGGCCATTCTATAATTCAATTAACAAATCTAGGACATACGTTACGATACAAAATTTTGCAAGTAGACCAATCGCTTTTGAATGACGTTACACCCGCTATCATTTTGAATTTGCAATAATATTCTTCCTTCTTCAATCTTTTTTCCGTTTGAATAGTTGATAATAATCGTTATATGATATGAATAATCTACAGAATAAATTGAAATTATCTTATTTACCTAGCTATGAGCCAAGTAAGTAATTCAAATTTCTCCAAATAATTTCACATAAAATAATTAATCTCATTTGATTGTGGATGATTATCTTTGGCTAATACAGGATATTGTTGGAGAATGTGAATTCTGGCCAAATTATATCATGCAATGTTTGGCTACGAACACATTTAAATATGGGGAGAGAATTAAAATATGTTCCTTCTTTTACTTAAACGGAGTGCGAGATCATAATGATTCATGTCGATTTCTAGTTAGGGTAAAGGGAATGATTTCTAATATTTATAAATATCTCACAGATGAAGAGAAAGGATATGAAAGGAGAGCAAGATATTTTAGCAAATGTCTGATACACATTTATGAAGATTTGAATGGTGTACCCAGGAAGAAGAACTTTCAGTAACACTAGGATTTTACGGTTGTAATCATTCAATTAAAAAGTTGGAAAAAATTAATTTCGGTACATATTTATGGTTGTTAAGAAGAAATTGTAAATTCTCTTCTCGAAAGAGAAATGTCGTTTGGAGATGAATTCGGAAAGGTAGCCCTTCTTCCTCCCATACCGGGGTATACCAGACCTCACTTCCCTCCATGTTATCTCAATATTTTGGGTATGTGCACCTGAAATTTTGATTTCGAATACTCATTTACAGGAAAATATTTCAAAAAACAAACCTGTTTCAGGATCTACAAAATTAATACTGTGTTTCACAGTGAGGTGCTCAAACCCTTCTTGGTTCAGATTGGAGTAGGCCCTCCAACAATCTGAGATGATAGTTGTGCCTGGCCTAACCCACTGGCGAATGAGGCCGATTAATGTGTCGGCCGTCCTGTCAGGTACTGGCACCAAAAAAATGTTGTTGGAACCTCTCTCTATCCCCCCAAAAATCCAACGACCCTCAATAATGCCCCCCCTTATTGTATTTTCTCTTCCCAAATTTGGCCTCATCAATTTCTACCACATTCCCAATTCCGCCAAGCATAGTTGAATTGGTTATGCACCAGTCAATGCATACCTACAAATAATATAATAGATGTGCATGTCGGATATCATGGATATACTTATCATGGCCTGATGTTTTTCAGATATTTACCTCCCTACAAAAGTAACTCCAGTCTACCACACTGTGTTCTGTTATTTGCAATTCTTGTGTAAGGAATTTGTGACGACGATGCGGTAATAATAGAAAATATCCGACAAAAGGTGGCCTTCCACACCAGCTTTTTGCTGCTAGATTTTCGCGGTGAGCCAATCAGGTTTCTCCAAACTTTGCTACCGCTTTCTCAAGGTCATGCTGCTCGAAGTTGGTCCAAGTTTTACTTTTCCGCGGCAAATAATTTCACATCTTTGTCTGATTTGATGCTATGCTATTTTAAAAAATATCTGAGGGAATGTCTGTCAAAGGCATTTAAAATGTGACAGCAGTACCTATTATTGGTATAATATTTCAGGTATAATAATGTTAATAATTTAATGGAAAGAGTTCAATTTGCTGTTAATGGTCGACTTTTGGAGTTGTGCTTTCAAGAATTCTAAACTGTCGAGCCACTGATACCATAATGTCCCCACTAGTTATATATCTGAAGAAAGAAAACAAATAATCAAACAGGTAATAACCTGATCAGAAATTAATATTAATACCTTAATGTTAGAGACAATCTCAGAGTAGCTGATAGAGGTTCTCGGTAGGCTTCTACTTTAGATATTTGAGGACCAACTAATTTAAGGAAAATATCGAATGAATCAGTTATCATTCTCAAATGGTTGAAGTATCCATTCACATCAGTGAGTCGCATCTCTTGTAATACATTTTGATGGTCTCCATGCAGAAATCTTGCATGAACAGTATTGATAGGATGAACCCAAAATCCTCCTTCTAGTCCTATAATATAGGAGTACTAGGAATCTGCGTTGCAATATTCTGTTTACTGCTATTTCATGCAATTAATCCATGACGGAACACCATCCATCACAATTACACAAATAATTTTATATTATATTCTACTAACAGATAATGAGATAAAGCCATCTGACATTTCATCATTAATCTGACGTACAAAACTCAGCGTTTTTTCCTCTCTTATGGACATGGTCAGAAATAAATAGCAGCACTTCTTCATTAAAAAGTTACTGCAAGAAGCTGGTATGGAAGGCACCCTAAATGAAGCCGTTTTCTCAAGTCCCAAACGTCCCTCGAAAAAAGTGTGCAATCTTGCACTTCTGCTGAAGGAACAACTTTTTTTCCTTAATGTGTGCCCCCTCCGCACAACTACGTTCTTAGTGCATCTATATCTTAAGGAATTCTCCACAAATGGACACATATTTCCACAACGCTCGCATTCCACTAATTCCACCATCACTCCGATTTCAATTAGAAATCTAATAAATTCACTTCTTTTCTTCACCAGAAAAATAAAATCACTCAGCATCAAATCCATTTTCAGGACACAAAAAACGAAATGATTTCTCCGTAATGTTCTAATACACTTACATAGGAAGAATATTGAATTTAAATTCGAAAAGTTGGCGGTGAACTGACGATTTGTACTCCCCAACGGTAGAAGTGAATTGTTGCAACAACTCGAATTTGTTGCATTGCAACTAAACATTTTTGGAATTTTGCTTGGTATATAGGATAATTCCCATTTATTCTGGAGATTTATGTCGTAACAGCTAGTTTTGACCATTTAAGTGGAAAAAATTTGAAGAAGGTGGAATATATCATTTCAAATTCAAAAAGATGGCGGTTGAAAGTCATTCAAATGCCATTGGTTCAAAGTTCGTGGATGCACCCCTACGAAGGAAATCAATTCTGGCATGCATGCGACGTATGTCTTAGCCGTGTTTAATGGCCATCAGCTGGTGTGATTGTTTACTCCACTAAATATGTGAAAATTACAAAAAAAACATACTTTTTGTTGATTTTAATGAATAAAATGTGTCATTGAAGTACAACGTGAATATACAAAGTGTCCAGTGATGAGAAAAGAAGGACAAGTAGTTGTAAATGAATATCCAAAATGGGTGGCAAAAGAAGGCAAAATATCGAACTTTTCGTAAAATATCTCGATAATTAGCGGTTTATTCACATTCTCATTGTGAAATTCGTGTTTTTCAAACAAAAATACGTAAGTAGCAAAAAAAATTTTCGAAAAAAAACCCATCGCATGCTAAATGCAGTTTTACCGCAAAAAAATGTATCATCATAAACAGAAAACAAAAGTTAGAAAAGTTTGAAGGTGGCAATGGTTGACAGTGTTGCCAAACATTTCACATACATTTCTCAACATCGTGCGCAGAGTATCGAACTCAACTATTTTCATAGGTATGTTCTTGAAATGCATTGAATATACTTGGAAATCGATAAATAACCCGATTACTTTGAAATTGTATCTCAATAATTTCATCACCTACCTGAAAGTGTCCGCCATCCCTGCATTTTTCAAAGTTCTGAGAAATTTGATGGTTTTTAAATAATAATAATAATAATAATAATAATAATAATAATAATAATAATAATAATAATAATAATAATAATAATAATAATAATAATAATAATAATAATAATAATAATAATAATAATAATAATAATAACACACAAGTTGCAGGGCCTGCCGCAGGGCGCCCGAGACAATTATGCACCTGCTGTCTTCTTGCACGGTGTATGCAGTCTCGGCCTATATCCATAGACACAATGCGGCATTGCGAGTGCTCTACTACTATTTGAGGCACTCGTACGGAATAGACGAGACCCCAGTGCTGCCCTATGCTCTGGGGGATATTGAGTCCGTTGTGGAGAATGAGAGGTGCCGAATTTATTGGAACTTCTCATTCCCCACCCTCAGGCAAATTCAAGCTAACAAGCCTGATGTAGTCCTCCTCGACCATCAGACCAAAGCGATGTTCGTGATCGAGTTTTCGGCGCCAGCCGAACCGAACATCGTTTTGAAGGAGGAGGAAAAACGGACTAAATATCGAGATCTTCTCTTCGAACTCCGCCGGCTCTATCCAGACCATTCTGTGGAATTGGCCATCCTGATTATCGGCTCCCTAGGAGGCACACGACACACGCTGCTCTCGGAGATCCAGAAAATCCCAGCGTGCCGTGATAAGGCACACATCCTGGCTGGTGGAATGCAGAAGGCCGTCATACTGGGATCATTGCGTCTACTCAGGGCACACGGTACTTGGTCCCAGTGATTACTCACCTCACAGGCTGTGAGGAGTAGTCACTGGATTTTATCCAGCACGACTCTGCGTGACGTCGGAGGCCGCAGGGTCGTGACTGGAATTATATGAACTAAAATAATAATAATAATAATAATAATAATAATAATACGTTTATTATTCTCCGAAAACCATGAAAAGTATAAGGTTGTAGGTTAAACATACTTAATGTGGCGAAGAAATGGCCAGAGTTCAGTTACATTCTACCGAGTAGATTGAAACTGTTCTTCCATTCTGACCAGACGTAAACCTAACAAGAAACTATTAATCTAACGGCTAAAGAACCTGAGAGCATTAGTATAATATATGAAGAGTTAAGAAGAAGAGTAAGAGAGGAAAAGAAGAGGGAAAAGAAGGAAAGAGACATGTATGCACAACAGGAGGATCATCAAAAATAAATAGAAACGATCCAATCTCATATATTGATACCAAAAATGAATCAGAAATTATGGAGCTGAAGCAGTTGTTTTGTTACCATACTTTTAAATGATTCAGGCGAACGACTGAAATCTGTGACACGAAGAGCATTGATAAGATTGGCGATATTGTAAGGAAAACTTCTTTTATAAATTTCTTTCCTATGTCTAGGCACAGTAATAAGCTCAGATCATACAGGAATAGATACTGAACAGTGTTGTTCCTTGGTCTAAATTTTCCGTAATAGATTTTGTTTGAAAAAGGTAACAGATTTGGGTCAAAAGGTAACAGACAAGAAGAAACTGACATTTGACCTAATGAATGTCATTTGTGTCCATAGTATATAGTTCAATGTTGGTGTCAGATTCCGCACAGCTTACTTTTTTTGACAAGAATGACAGATATGTCAGATGTCAGGGTTTGGTAGGTGAGATTTGTGGATCAGCTGGAAAAATGGAGGCTATTTAAATCAGAAATGACAACATCAAAAATGAGTCAAGAATTTGAAAAACGCGAATAATTATATTTCTCTTTGGTACTTCGGTTACAAAATCCTCATTATTTGTAGTATCACAAACATATAAGTCATTTGGTAAATGAACAAATCATCTCAAAAATAGGAACTTTTAACAAAAATAAACACCATTTGCCTCAACTAGTAAACCACGGCTAAACGCCTAAACTAAACAGCTTAAAACAGTCACATTAATCGTTTCAAAAAGTTAATTCTTCCGTATCATCAATTATTTCATCTTTATCGGGATTATAATTACATTTTCGTTGCAACAAAGATAAACTTGGTTTAAATTTGAGACAATAATCCTGAAACAACAGTTCTTTAGTATGAAGTAATGCACCACATGTTTTGATGAGCAACCTCTATCGAGTCTTTTGTTTGATGAGAGCCAAACTAATCATTTTATTAAATGAGTGAAAATTACAGTACTCCAGAAATACTCTGCCTCTTTCAATATTTTTGTCATGAAAGCAGCATCATATAACACTTCTATGAGTTGAAATTTGCCATTTCTTTCAAAATTAGGTGAAGCTACGCAAAAGTAGCCCTTATTTCTATCTGCCAATAACATTCGTAACTGAATCTGGGCATATGGTTTATTAAAAATGTTCCCATCAGATGTTATATAATTTGAAATGATTTTTTCTTTGGATGGGCACTTCACTTCAATTACATGTATTTCTGTGAGTCCATCAGGTGAAGCACAATAAATTGAATATTTTCTATCAATGTATATTCCACATTTTGAAATTTGCATGTTTTTATTCTGTATCAACTTTTTCAACACTTTATCTTCCAAAGTTATTCCTCTTCTCATTGCTGCAGTTTCAATTATTTTACCTCCACTCAAAATATCCTCAACTAGGTTACCTGCAAATGTTGTGCACTTTGATGCCTCATAGAGCTTTGATGCAGTTATTCTTCCATAGCGAACTTCATACCAGGATGAGGATTTATTCTGGAGTACAGTCACTTCTTGCACCTTCTCACAATCACCTCCACTGATAGTATCATGCATGAACTATATGAATCCTTCAACAGACAGATCATAAAACCATGTTTATGTAATTAAATCAACTTATGCATAGATGTTTTAGAGATAACATCAGAATTGAATTCTTGCGAAAATAATGATCCTTGGCCACCACGTTTCACACCTTCCTCCCAAAAATTTTTCCAGAATTCTGTCTGCTACATCTGGGAGTCACGGAACTGGTTGGGATGGATATATAGCCTACCATATCTTACAGCAGGACAAGCTGATACAAGTAACCCTATGAATTAAGCAAGTTCTCTGATTTTCAAATGATTTTTGGACTGAATGTTGAGAATTGAGTTATAAATTTTTCTTCTTCTTTCTTCTGTTAGTTCTGTTGTCATTTCAACCGAATTGAATACGAAACCCAGATAGATACATCTTTGGACAGGTTTCAACTGACTTTTGTCTTTATTGATAATAAAACCTAGGTTGTTCGAGAGCGTTACTGTAAAAAGGACTGCTTCTTCACATTCATTTTGTATTTCTGAGGTCATCCAGAAATCATCCAAGTAGGCACACATGAAATATCTTTTTGTCTGAGTTTAGCTAAAACTGGTCTCATTACTTTAGTAAAAACATAATATATGGTGATGTAGAAAGATCAAATGATAGAGCTGTGAATTCATAGAACACATTATCGAACTTGAATCTCAAATATTTCTGTGAGTTTTCATGCACTAGGATTGAAAAGTTTTTGCCATGAATGCATTAGGCTGAATAAGTTTCATAAGAGTTCTAGTGTCCTCCATTTCAAAATGTTGGAGAGAAATGAACGTATTCAGTTTCTTGAGGTCAAGAATGAAACGTTTACTACCATATTTGGTTTATTTACCAAAAAATATGCTGATAAAGATTGGTCCTTGGTTCCCATACATTTTTTTACAGCTCTTATGTCAATTAGATCAGTCATTGCTGTAGCTATAGATTCTTTTTTGATACTTGCTGTTGGCAAATAGCCAAACATTTTTGGCTGTTTAATGAATGGAATTTTATAACCTTTTATATAATTTAGGACTGTGTTAGTAGCACCTAATTCCTTCCAACTCTCAAGGCGATGATCGAGTCTGTCTGTAGCTTTACCTACCGAATATTTGTTTGGATTCCTTCTCTACAAAGGTCTCTGGCCCTCCTGCCGATGGTCCCTCTCGTACCTCGACGGGCCTCGGAAGTTTAAATTAGGAGTGGATACTTTATTTCTAATACTAGGCGGATTTACCACTGTGTTGAGTATTCGGCTTTTTGAAGTCCCTGCTAGACTTTTCAACTGCCCAGGCAGCTTTGATTTTTTCGCTCAAGTCAGAATCAAATAAATGTTCACCTACAGGTGATGCACTAGTAAGTGTTTTTACATTTTTATTCAAATGTGGGATAATGATAGCCCATCTCGTAAGGGACATCCTATAGTGTAGGTCAGTAAGGATTTTTCCTGCCTCACTTATGTCATTTATAGCTTGTTTGTAAAATTCTGTATTTTGGTTTTCAAGCATCCAATTTAGGGTTGCACCAAGTGCTGTTATACCCCTTCCCAACTGGTTCTGTCTATTGGTCTGAAAGCTATCATTTTATAACAATTTTAGGAACAGCAGTTATATATTTCTTCATTTTTTGGTGCTGTGAGAGTAAGCAAGTTAGAGGGAGGACTGTATTTTTCCAGTACTTTCGACCTCTATTCTTTGCTTGAACCAGTGCTCAGTATTGTTTTCCATCCATTTCGTATAACTGGGTGTAACTCAAATGCCTTGAAGTTTTCTTTTACTTCACCAAGGAGTTCTAGAATTTCATCATTTAGATGATTATCTTGGTCTCCTCCAGGTTGTGAGGAAGGAGAGACAGGTCTGGATTCGGGAATATCTTGTTCGTGGTTTGAGAAAATGCTGTCCTCATCAGATAGATCATGTAACTGTGAATCTGATTCGACACTCAGTCTGATTTGTTCAGATTCCTGGGCACTTAGCCTACCTGTATCGGATATCTGAGTATGTGAGTCGTTCGACATAAGGTCCTGGGCTCGTAACCCACTACGGACACTTGATATGGAAGAACTGTCCTGCGTGTCCTGTGTGAATTACCCACTACGGACATTTGACCTTTGGTATATGACCTCTTGGTTTGGTCACCATCTGGGTCGCCTGACAAGGAGGTGCGAGGATGTCCAGATGAATTTTTGGAATATTTCCTCGCTCGAGATCCGCTTCGGCTTTGACGTCTTTTTTGACGATATTGCAAATGGTGACGACCCTCTTGCTCCCAAGCTTGCTCCAGCTTCTTCTTCAATTCAGAAATGTCTTCCTCTAACTCGAATAGGTCGCGACGCGATCGTTTTTCCGCTTTTTTACTATGCGATGATCGCTCGCGACTTCGTTTAGACGATTTAGGCATTTTATAAAGTGAAAAATCTGGATTTAAGATAAATTTAGAATTGGCACATCTACTCACTGGACCACAGAACACAGATATACCACAGATATGCATGACCACGGAACGGAGGGACATTGAGTATTTCTCTTTAAATTTGTGACTCCACCTGGCGACAAAAAAGCGGTACTACATAGTGATCTAGAGGGCGAGGCGCTGTAACACACTTGAGAAAATGAACACGAAAATTATTGATATCCTTGTCTTGGATATTATTGTTCATAATGAACATTTGACATTTAGCTCCAACATATATTTTTTCGATGGGTAGGTAATTATAAGGGTTATTTATATTGATTGTATTGAGATCACTGGTATCAATGAAATTTTTTTGTATGTATGATTTGTAAGTATGATTTGAAGATTGGATTTTTCAAAGCTAAAAGTATATCATTAGGGTTTTGTAATTTCTGATTTCCAAAACACTCATTTGTGAAGAATAGGTCCAATGCTTCAGATTGCTCTAGAATTCTATCTATCACAGCTTGCAATGAAAGCCACCTCGTTTGTGCAAGTTTCAACATTCTATGTGGCTTCAAATTCATAAATATTTCACATTCTTTCAAGTGACTCAGTCGTGAATAATTATTGGAAAAATAATTGCAAATATCCCTGACCAATTGTTCCACAGAAGTAGGAAGTTTAGAACATGGTTCAACAAAAGCTGCTGCAAATGCAACCTAGTACCAATACGTGTGGATTGATACTTTTGAACTTTGCTTGTACCCCATTCTTGTTACCCATCATGGTGCTAGCATTGTCTGCAGCAAATCCCAATAAATTTTCTGTAATGATATTATGGTCTCTCAAGAATTTGATTATTGAATCAAAAATACCTTGTGCAGAAGAGTTTTCAACTTTAACCAATCCTAGAAACCTTTCATTCATTTTGGATTTATAATATTGTAGCGTTTAAATTTGAGTATAGATTTTTCATTTTGTTTTCATGAAATCCTAAATAAAATTTCAAATAATATTATCTTCAAGAAAGCATACATACAGAGAGCACTAAGTTAGAAGATCAATGAACTATTCTCACCAGATGAAACATTTATTGATAGGTAAAACACTCATACACAGTTTTCTAAGATCATTTGACCAGATATCACAATTCTTCATACGTTCAGTACACCTGTAGGAAGTGATGAAAGCCTCGAGCTGTGCTGATCCAAGTAAACAGGTTCTGAAAATGAAGAAAGTAAATCAGAATTCTATATTTTTATATGAGTCCTATGCTTGTCTGATTCAATAATTGTTGCTATTGGAAAGCTGTTGACTCACCTGTAGTGTTCTCCAGCGGTGATGAGGTGAACAATTGATTGTTTATTTTTAGGTTTATTTGGGTATAATTCTTCAAATAATTTAATAATTTGTAGTTTTTCTAGTATGTTGATTTTATTGGTTGGAAAGATAGGTTAGGTATTCCTTCCGCTGTCACTTACTCACGGTCAACGCTGTCGCTTGCCATGGATGGATATCATCGTAGCACAGTCGTCAGGTGCAGTGTCAAATCGACGAAGAAGATGTCGAACATTCTTCTTTTATTTTCAGCTGGTTTCCTTACGCCTTTGAAGTGGACCATGTTAGAGTTGTTACAATTTTTTTTTTTTATCGCTTGGAGCGCACGAGAGGGAATCCCTATAATGTTCAAAGAACATCGTGCGTTCCTAGGGAGGATAGGGATAGGAGGTAGGTATTGGAATTTTTTTTGAACTTCTGGAGATTATATGTTGTTGGGAATACTTCCACAGGCAATGAATTCCAGAGCCCAGCCGTTCTATGGATGAAGGAGTTTTGATAAAGTGCTGTTCGGCATCTTTCGAGGTTGACAACGAAGGGATGTGCTGACTGGGCTTGTCTAGTTCGTCTGACTGGTATTGCTAGTGAAGGGATGATAGCAGAGATTTCCGAAGAACATTTCCCGTGGAAGTATCGATAGAAAAGTGAAAGGTCGCCGACCTTTCTACGGTGTTCCAATGATGTCAAAGAGCGAGTGAGTGTGGCGTCACCCACCAGGCGGATGGCTCTTCTCTGGATGGAATCTAAGAGCATCAGCGTATGTTTCGGTGCTGAACCCCATATGTGGGAACAGTATTCTAGAACAGGCCGTATCTGCGCTTTGTAGATCATGAGGAGCTGTTGAGGTATAAAGTAGCATTTCGCACGGAACAAGAATCCGAGTTTTTGTGAAGCAGCTTTTGCGATGGATCTGACATGATTATCCCATGAAAGAGTGTTGCTGATGGAAATACCGAGCATAGATATGGTGGGCTTGGTGGGGATAGTGGTGCCAGACATTACAATGTCGGGCATACTGAGATCCGCCTTTCTAGAGAAAATACAGGCTTGAGTTTTGGTAGCGTTGAATTCAACTAGGTTGTTGGTTCCCCAGGCTGTGATTTCGGCAAGGTCTTCATTGACAGCATTGACCTGCCTGCGCCGTGTGTTCTTAGTTTCCTGGGAAGAAATAGGAATTCTGGAAGAGAACGCTGTATGTAGGGTACTATCATCTGCAAAGCTGTGGATGGGGCAAGTTGTTACTCCCAACAGATCATTGATATGAAGAAGGAATAATGTTGGTGCCAAAATTGATCCTTGTGGAACGCCGGAATTGATGCCAATTGTATCAGACGATACACCGTCCACCACCACATGAAGCGATCTGCCTGAAAGAAAACTCGATAAGAGATGGAATAGCTGAGGTGGTAAGCCGTATGATGGTAGTTTGTGGAGAAGTCCTTCGTGCCAAACACGGTCAAATGCTTTCGATATGTCCAAAGCGACAGCTAGAGATTCCCCGTGTTTTTCTAATGAAGCTTGCCATAAATGGGTGACGTAGGCAAGTAGATCTCCAGTAGATCTTCGGTGGCGAAAGCCGTATTGTCTATCATTGATGATTCCCGAGCTCTCCAGATATTTGATGAGCTCAATGTTGATGGCTTTCTCCATAACTTTGGAGATTACTGATAACAGGGCGATGGGCCTGTAGTTGTTGGGCAGGTTCTTGCTCCCTTTTTTGGGGATTGGTTGGACTCTAGCTGTCTTCCAGCATGATGGAAAAATACCCGACCTGTACGAGACGGTAAACAACTTGCAGAGAATCGGTGTTAATTCTGGTGCACATTTTTTGAGGATAATGGGTGGAATTCCATCAGGACCGTTAGCCTTATTCGTTTTGAGACCAAGCAAAATTCGTCTGATAGTGCGTTGACGGAAGACGATTTCGGGCATTCGACTCTCAACGGGTGGAATGTCTGGCGGCACTTTTCCTTGGGAATCTAATGTAGAGTTTGCTGCAAAAATCTCTGCAAAAATATTTGCTTTCTCCTGCGATGTTGTTGCTAATGTGCCATCGGATTTGGACAGTGGTGGAAATGAACTATTAGTGAAATTTCTTCCGACCGCTTTAGCGAGGGACCAAAACGAACGGGAGCCATTGGGACAATCTATGAGTTTCGATCTTATCTTGGCATTGTATGTTTCTTTCGAAGCATCTATTGTTTGGCTGCAGTTATTTCTGGCATCAACGTATTCTGCTCTAGTCGCGAGGTTAGGGTTTTTGCGCCAGCGATGGTAGGCTGTTTGTTTCAAGGCAACAGTTCTAGAACAGTTTTTGTTGAACCAGGGTTTCGATGGTGATGATCTTTTTGAAGAATGGGGTATGTATGTGTCCATTCCGAGCATGATGATCTCGGATTGGCATCGTGAAAAGAGGTGGAGAGGAGAAAGCGGAAACCTGCGGACGACATTTCCGGCATCTTGGCTTTTTCCAAGGTGGCCATTGAAGAGCACACATAAAAAATTTGTGGTGAATTTTTCTGTACAACGATAGTTGACCCTCTAAGGGATTTTATATAGAATTTCACCCAAATTAAGTGGTGTGTTTTTTTTATTTGACCGGTTGGGCGATTTGTGACTCCCACCTAGGAAAGTGCCACCTGCGATGGAACGCCGACAGCATGGCTCCATGTCAGATTCTCCTAGCCCTCCTTCTGAAGATAAGTCGATATTCGAGGACGTTGATCGAGTTTCGGTGATGCTGATTTCATAGTGCGGAATGGGAGGTTATAGCATGTCTTTTTTTCCAATAGCCTGAGTGTCTCGGGGTCAGTGAGATGGGGATGAGACGCGTCTGCCAGCCTCTTTAGCTTGCCTTTGGCGGCTTCGACCGTCCCTTCTAGAAACCCTGATATTTTTGCCCTCGCCAGGAATCTCCCAGTTAGCATAGCTCACTGTAGGCCATTGGATCCTGGCCAGAGCAGACCGCAGGAGATTCCACTAGGTTGATGGTGACCTTAAGGAGAAGCCGACATACTGGGCTTTTCCCTTTGTCACGCCACCTAGGGATGCCAGGAAGGAGGAACGAAGGGGTTAAGCCCCGTGGGCTGGTAGGGGATACCTTCCCCATTCCAGGGACTTTGTCATCGCACCTGCAGTGACCTATGCTGCCCTCCATGCCACCAAGCAGCCTGTGATAGGAGTTTTACAGAATTTCTGGAGAGGACTTCACAATGTCATAAAAGCCAGGTTTTTGTTAGGGATTTAATTCTTCAAATTGTAAACCGAAATTATCATCACCACTTTTTTTATTCCTTAAGTGCCCACACTCCCCATAGTACTATGAGGCAGTAGTTTAGATTGCGCACCTTCATGAAGTTTCAGTATACCAACCCATTTTATTGGTGGATTATGATGATTTCATCCATTTCGCATTCATTATATGTTATGCTACTGTGACCATTCAATATATGACATAACTTTGGTGATACCATATATCGGAATCAGAGGTATTGCTTTAGGTCTGTTGAAAGACTATCTGACCAACAGAACACAGGTTGTCAAAATAAATAATACTCTTAGTAACCCATTACCTATAGCAATGGGTGTTCCACAGGGAACAGAATTGGGACCGATACTATTTATTCTGTACATCAATGAATTATTCTCAATGAGTAATTTCGACTCTACTGAAAATAATTCTCAAAAAAAACAAGCGTTTCTCTACACAACTTGTATTTGAAGAGTCATAAGTATTCAATTTACAAAAATTATACGTTTATCAATCGCTTCTATGGATGACAAATATGCCTCAATTGACAGTTATTTATGGTGATGAAACACGTAGAAATGCTTTGCAAGCCCTTTCTATCCCTTGCTTCAGACTTACCCAGAATCAAAAATTCATAAGTTTTATGGTCCGAAATTCTATAATCTGCTGCCTGCTGACATAAAAAACATCAGAAATATAAATCTCCATAAAAAACACAGAAACATATTTGATAACTCACCCTCTTCCATTTCTGAAAATTCTTGATAAATTATGAATTGAAAAAATATAAAGATAAATATTCACTCGAATAAATGCTCCTTCTCTTCTTCTTCGTACTCTTATAGATTAAGTTCAGGTACTTACAGTTTTGTAATTTAATATTCTCATCGTAAATTATTGACTGCAGAAGAATGTTCCACAACTCAATCCCTGCTTAGGTGGCTTCTTCGGATTTAATTTCTCTTGAATATAGATAGATGTTTTGTTTTATGTTCACATACATATAACAATAACTATAGGTTTATATTTTTATATGTTCCGTAATGTATTTGTACGTTCTAACTCTGTACATTCAAACTCTAACTGAATAAACTTACTTACTAACTTACTCACTAGGCTGTCCTCTGCAGCAATCTTGGAGCTTTGTCTGCTTTTCGGCCGAATAAATAGGTTTCAAATCTTAAATGGTTTTATTCATCTTTTCAGGTGTTTTAGCAATCCTGGAAAATAATTTTATTTCAGAAGGCTCTATCATTTAGACTCCCAAAACTTCAGTGATATTCTCAATTTCTCTATTGAACATATACTTTTAAGTCAATTGAGTGGCGCCCCCTATACTTGAATTTTCCTTCAAACACTTCCGAACTCACTTATCTGCTCTCTGATGAAGAGCTGCCGTTAACACACATGTAAAAGTCTGTTCATGCTTGTACGAATTTCGCAAAATTTATGCGAATCGCAAATTATGGAATTTCTAACAGAATTTGACGTTCATAGTCCCACTAAGCAATGTAAAGTACGGGTTATGTTACTGAAGTTTTATTTTGTAATGTGTTATGTTGAAAATTTCCCTTCAGTAATGTTGCATACATTTTACTGTATTGCACATTCCTGCAGCTCACTAATATTGACAAATGTAACATTGCAAAAGTAAATATTACGGAAATGTTCAGAAATGAAGTTGTCACAAGGTTAAATGAGTAATATTACTATTTTTTTGTCAGTAACATTGCATATTGTTTGCTGCTTTGCATATTTTCCCACTACTGCAATGTTATCAAGTTTAACATTGCAAAAAAACATTACCATAATATTTATCAATCCTATCAATGACGTTGAAGTAATATAGCAAATAGTTCACAGTAATATAATTCTCTTTTAGTAGTAGATGAAAATAATGTTTCATATCGTCGGCCGAAAGTGTAAACCTGCCAGGTCACATTTGACCAATTTTGAAATACTCAAAAACCACCAATAGAATGTCAGCAGTCAAATAAAAAAACACTGACCTAATTCTGAAAAACGAAGTTTTGGGTTTTGGTGATCAACATTCCATTGTAAAGTTTTGGGTACTAAAAAATTGATCAGAACTGACTTGGCAGGTTTACAACTTTCAGCCGAAGATATTATTATTGAATATTACTGTACCCACCTGATAAGTGGAGGCATATTCTTGCTAACTACAGAATCTAGGAAAAAAACAGAATAACTAATACAGTTCATTTTCATTAAAAACATTAATATATACAATGTGACCCATTTATAATGGAAACACCCCTGTATCTTACGTTTTCGTTGGGTAAGGATCCTGAAATTTTCTGGGAGCGAGATATTCCAAAAATGCACTC
The DNA here is from genome assembly GCA_918026855.4 of Phaedon cochleariae. Classification (NCBI taxonomy): domain Eukaryota; kingdom Metazoa; phylum Arthropoda; class Insecta; order Coleoptera; family Chrysomelidae; genus Phaedon; species Phaedon cochleariae. The sequence continues at coordinate 40,822,461 of OU896711.1, forward strand.
CATGACCAAGTGGGGTCATCTTCAGTAATATACACTGCTCGCCAACAGCCATGGAACCATCCCAATCTCCAGAAACTTATATTAGGAGTCAAAATAGATCGAAAATCACTTCAGATTCGGAATCAGGACGCCTAATTTTCTAACTATTCATTTTTTTCCTGGAAAATTTCCAGTTCTCAGAAATTGAATTTTGTCGCACCTTTTACGGAAGCACCCCCGTATCTTACGTAATTCACTTTATCTTTGGACTTTCCCTTCCTCCTACAAATTTCAAAACCCTACCTCAATAATTAAGTGAGATACGGGGGTGCTTCCATGAGGAGTTAGACAAAATTCAATTTTTCTGAACTGATAATTTTCTAGGAAAACCATGAATACTTAGTAGATTGGGTGTCCTGATTCCGAATCCGAAGTGATTTTCAACCAATTTTGACTCCTAATATCATTTTCCGGAAAATGGGGTAGTTCCATGACTGTTGGCGACCAGTGTATATCACTGAAGATGGCCCCACTTGGTCATAGAGTGCATTTTTGGTATATCTCTCTCCCAGCAAATTTAAAGATCCTTACTCAACGATTACGTAAGATACAGGGGTGTTTCCATTAGAAGTGGGTCACACTGTATATACATATAATATATATGTTTATGAAAATTTGACTTAGAATTCAAATTAAATAAATATTTTCTTTCATGACCTACATGGTAATAAATCAACACAATATTCTTTGGTGAGAGTAGTAAAAATCTCAGGGGACACTTCCTGCAGTTTGTTTCTTTTTTATTCAGTTTCCTATCATGGCGCACTTTAGCAAACTGGAACCATGCCATAACACATTTCTCGAATTTTTCTTCCGAAAAATTTGGGAAGTTCGCCTTCACCACATCTGAAGAATTAATCGTTATTTGAAATGACTGGAAATGAATTTGTTAATTTGTGCATTCTGTAATGCAGGATAGGTATCAATTATTATATTCAAATTTTCTTTATGCCTTTAATGATTCGCATAGTGGTGAGGTGCGATAATTGGAAATTTCCTTTCTTTCCCGTCCAACTACAGAACATGGCTAAGTAGTTGCTAAAAACTTTCTGGAGGCACCGATTGACACAGTTTTTTTCATTAAAGCCTCCAATAAACCTTAGTATCTGAAACTAAAGTAACTATGAGGAAAAAATTGTGACCTGAATGGATACAACATCTAAAAAATGACATGTTATTCCAACCTACCAGCTGTTTTTGAGCTTTATCTTCATTCGAAATGACCTCCATATTTTTCAAACCAGCCACATCATGGATTGGCAGGTTTGGTAAGACACATTGTTCATCTGCAGAAGGTGGGTTTTTGTGTTCAATTTTTCCTCAATATTACCAAGCCTTAGGTCAACAATTATTCTCATAGTTTCTTGAACTCTCAACATAATGTCTATTGGTGTTGTGAAATCTGTGAAAAAACAGCCAGGTTCAAGTAAACTCTAAAATAGGTTCAATAACTTTTCCAGGATGCCCCCAACTTTGCAAGATAACATTTTTTGACTATTCCTGATTTGCGAGCCTATAAGAATCAAATGTGCATGATAAATCTTTGTCTAGTCAATTTCTCTGAAATAGGCCCAAAAAGGGAAGAAAAAGTATCATAATTGAATTCCTGGTCGCATTCGATAAATAAACTTTCATCCTGTATCTCAAAAACGAAGCAAGTTGAAACCCTTTATAGATTGTGAAGCATCCGGTTTTTCTATGTAATTTTGGGCCACCATGTATACAATATAAAAAAGGAACTCTCACCTCTGTTCTGAGCCTCACTAGCAGTACTAGTGGGTGTCCTAGCAGGAGCAGTTTCAGATATATTCTCGTTTAAAACCTCAATGGTGTGATTTTCAACCTCCTCTGCTCCAGCTGGGAGATCCTGAGGATCTTGGAAAATATGCTCTTCTGATAAACTGATCAGTTCTGCGTCACTGATTAGCTTCAGACCAGAGCAGAGATAAGTAATCTGGTCCGGCGCATTACTGATCTCTGATTCCGAGTCTACATCTGCTGACAAAGATGCATCATCTGAAGACACAAACTCATAGTTATTTTCAGAGTTGAGGGCATTATGAAAATAGCAGTTCACAGCCCCCCAAACTCATCAATATTTAGACAAGAAACTTCCACAATATTTTATGACATTTTATCTTTTTATAAAAAGAAGTTATTTAATAATAGAGGTTATCACAAGAGACCATTTCAGATGAAAACATTGAGGATCAGTGAAAGAAGAAATTCAGATATATTTCAGAAAATTACCATCAAAAACTTGAGGAGGAGATGAGCATGCACCATCAAGATATTTTTTGTTTTTCTTTATTGCTCTTTTCCTAACGTTCTCTAGGTCTTCATTGGTTTCACTTTCAGTTTCTGTTTTTGCCTTCCTTTTCTTATTGAAATTTGCTTCCTTGTAGGTAGCTGGAATGAAATGAAAATTCGATCACAACTACCGATGATTCATAAAACTGCATGCTGGTACTATTACCATATTCTCCCAAGACTGTGATCTCATGAATTTTTGTCCAATCATCTTCAGGTGTGAACTGTTTCATGATCGCTTTCCTCTCTATCTCAGTTGGAGGCCAATAACATCTGTCAGTATCCAGCTTTTTGGGGCAACTGACACATATGTCAGTCCTCTGATTCGAAATTCGATGACTGTAAAGGGCAGCTGAATAACAGAAATATGAACATTCAACTATTTTTCATCTATATACATTTTTTTGAAACTATAATCAGATAGTTATTATGATCAATTGATCATAAAAACAGTTGTTCAAGGAAAATAATTATTTTTACATTTCATCAATAGTGACCCTCATAGTAGAAAGGCCATGACAATATCAACTGAAATCCTATCATCCACTTCCACTGGTTATTTCATGCGGTTAACAAATGAACCAATCAAAAGCTCAAGTCAAGTTCGGAATTATCCATAGGACTGAACTTGACCCTTGACTCTGATTGGCCTGTCGGTATTTTCAATGTATATGTAAAACATAATAAATGTCAAATATAAGTATAATAACGTTGTGCATGCATTTGAAAATCAGTAGATCACATCCAAATTAGGGAACAGCATCAGAAAAATATTATAAATAATATATAGCAGCAATCAAGATATAATGAAAACTGTTTGTTCAAATAATCAAGCTCAAAGCATTGTAGTTATATAATTACTCTATTATTGATGATTATAATTGAAAAAATATTCAAGTATACACCTTATGTTATTACTGGTTCTATCAAACATGAATTTCCTTAGATGTCAATGTTTCCTGTTCATTAAACATCATAAAATACTTGATGAAATGCCACTTGCAATTGAATTCATCTCATGAGTTGAAACCAATTCAGTTATTGCGAAAATTCGATCACTTGTGGTTACTTCTGAAAACACTTTTTCAAAAAGTAAATGAAGATCAATGGAGTTAGCATAGTAGGTCAACAAATAAGGTAAGTGAACTACTGTGAAGAATTATTCAAACCAGTGAAAATTAACTAAATAATCATAAAAAAACACAAGATACCAACTTACTGAAAGGAATTTTATTTTTGAACTCACAAAAGTCTGCTTCATTCAACAGATGTATAATTTGTCTATCTTATGTTATCAACAGAGTGATGATATTACATGAAATCGTTCCTCTTGAAGTTACAAACTCTCAAATCATAAGTATGCCTCAATATTTGTATGAGTTGAACTTATCCCAACTTTCAAAACATTCATTATATTGTTTCTACATTTTTTTTTCTTTAACAATATAATGAATGTTTTGAAATTTGGGATAAGTTCAACTCATACAAATAAATGGACGATTAAATAGAATATGGAATTTTCAATTTCTCCGGATCAAATTTGGAGAAGTAAGGATAGAAAAAAGTTCTTGATAACTCAATCACTGGTTATCAATGAAATCACATGATTGTGCCAGTAAACACATTTTGTTACAATATTTTCAATAGATATTCCAGGCCAGGTAGCCGTGCGGACAGAGTGTCTATATTCTAATTCGCATTCGATCGCCGTCGACTGCAGAAATTTTTCTGATGGCCCAAGAAAGTGTTTGGGATCACACGTTAAAAGGTAAGGCCCCCGTCATTCCTTGCTCGCACAAGACTTTCGAAGACTTTTGAGGGTTGCTCGTAAGGGGGCAACCGAATGACGGATAGAACAAATTTTAGAACAAATTTTTTAGATGAAATATACAGTTCAGGGGACAATTCTTCAATAATACCGCAATGAAAAATTTTTGATCTGTAGGGAGATGAATAATAACTCTTAAAACTAAGATATTTCTTGTATATTATGTAAATTTCAAAAGTTTGAGCACTCTCTATAATTTTCTCTATTCTTGCTACACATACCATTGAGTTAATTTTGATGATGCAATGATTGTTTTTTATACCTGGTCCAAAATGAAAATGATTGATTCTGAGTAAATCATATGATTTTTTCAACTCATTGTTCAAAAGGCTCTCATCATAAATGCACTGAAATTTGTGTTAACGCTTGAAATTATTTTGTATGTCTAGTGTAACCTTGGGATTTATAAAACACCCTAAAGTAATGACGTCAGCCTAGACTGTTTGTGAATTCCTGTTGGGATAAGGGCTGGTGACAGGCAGTACCACGAGAGAACCAGACGAGAGAAGTTGTAATAAATACTTGAGTTAAAAACGTATATTTTTATTCAACATAAAAAGTGGTACTTCGAGTCGGATAATAGTAATTGTGTTTAATGAGTAACGAACGGTCCTTCGAAGCAAGAAATGAAGACATTCAAAAGTGAAATTTGATTAGAGAAATCAACAAATCAATTCTTGGACTTGGACAACAGAACAGTTGGCGAGACGGCGCGAAAGCAGCGAGAGGGCGAGAGTAACTTAGTGGTAGGCTGGAAAACTACCTGATGCGCTGTGAGTAACCTTCCCAATTATCTGTAATTCCCGTTAGTTCCTTGTACTTTTGGATTCTATTTGAGTGGTGATATTTGGCGATTCTGAGAAACGGCTAAAAAAGGGTCAATCCCGAGAAGTTGATTATTTTATGATTAGGGATCGAAATGGATAGCGAAAATATAAAAGCGTTGAAGAAGAAGAGAGAGGCCTTAAAAAGGCGTACTTTACGTTTTCAAGAATATGTAGACGGGTTGACCATGGATATAGTCAATGATACGATTTCAAATGTAGGTCGAAACATGTTTGTCGAATTAGAAACTGGACTAGAAAATGTTAATAGTGTTTTACAGGAGTTTGAAGAAGTACAGAGTGGGATAGAATTCGAGGCAAACAGTTTAGATGATGAGTCGATAGAGCGTAAATCGTTTGAAGATGAGTATTTCAGGGCCATTTCAAAGGGAAAATGCTTATCAGAGGATTATAGTAAACATTTTGAGAATGAAAATCTTGAAAGTAGGGCAACAGGTTCAGTTGTGAGTGCTTCTAACAGTTCATTCAGTTCTAATGCACAAATTCGCCTTCCACAAATTCAGTTGCCGAAATTTTCCGGAATGTACGAGGCGTGGTTAGAATTTCGAGACACATATTTGTCATTAATTCATGAAAATGCTGGTTTGGGTGAAATTCAGAAATTTTACTATTTGCGTGCGGCGTTAGAATGTAACATCCACTTTTATTAAATGTTACTTTTTCTATGAAATATTGATAGTACCAAGTATTCAACTGACCTTTTCAGAGTGATTTATCCGACTCTGGTTTTCACTGAATGTATTTTGAGAACTTGCATCCCTTTTGTAGGATATTTTGAGCTTTTCTGTTACAGATTTCATGGAGCTGCGAGTCGCTGGCATACATCGGAGATCATCCTGTATATTCTTTGCATAGTCGATTTAAATTGCATGTTATGATTTGTTGACTTGATGAAAGTTCATTATTTCAGTTTGTTTTGAAAATATTTAGATGAAATGTCAAACGAGTTGTTAAGGTTGTAATTTTAATTCTTCGTTTTCTTTTGTTCCTTTGTCCCATGTAGCATTAACGAATAGTTCAGCGTTCAGACCTTCAACGAGCAGGATCGCGACAGTAACATATCAAGGTTGATAAACTTCGCTAGATCTTTAGCATGTCTAGGTAGTAGGCCGTCAGCGTTTTCTTATTGTTGTTGATCTGTATTGATTATTCATTTGAACCTGATATCGGTTATTACAACGGTTGATTCGAATCTGGCTATTTGGTTACTATGATTTTTCGACTTCAATGACATGGACATTTGAATTTCCAACTAGAAAAGAGAAAGAAAAATTGAAAATCGTTCATTTCTGCATCTGGCCATCATTGAATCAACTCGAAGGTGGATGTCCGCTAAAGTAAATTTCTGACCATCCACTATTTCTCGTGAAGAACATGTAATTAGAGGTAACTATTCGATTACTAAGAATATTTTTGATTCATTGAAATTATTATTTTTATGGAATTTGGTCCATATTCATGGAAATTGATTTGTGAACCTTCATCATCTTGAGGTTACGTCACTATAACATGTTTTCTATTTTTCCTATGTTATAGTTCTGCCAGACTGTTATTTTACTGTTATTTTACTTTTGCTTTTTATTGTATCTTCGATTTTTGGATTTGAAAGATACTGTAACTATTTTGCTGATAAATGCTTTTTTCTGCAACCGACACAAAAGTCGTCTATTTTGATACCAAAATTAGCTCTTAAATTGACGTTTCTATTACTGACACAAAAATAGGTATGTTGCTAGGCAACATATTTAGTTCCTAGGAGCTAAAGTTGAATTTTAGTTCCTAGTGGTAACTTCACATATTTATTTGAGTTATTTGTTTCGGTTGCAGAAAAAATAGCATGTTTCATTCGGATCAAAAGTGAATTTGTTCGACTCGCAATTTTTGCTTTCGCTCGGCTTCGCTAAACGCTCCGCCTCGCAAATGCAAAATTCGCTTGTCAAACAAAGTGTCACTTTTGATCCTAATAAAACAATCTACTATTTTCTGGACTCGAAAGAGTGAGCATTTCTTATGAGTATATGAAACAGTCTTCCTGGAGAGATTATATATGTTTCGAATAAATTGAAAAGCGAAGTCAGCTGTCAACCTAACCGTTTTTGTGAACAATTGTGGGTAAAATTTTCTATTCAAAGAAAAACTTTTGCAGTGGGTGTAATATACAAGGCCCCTCTACAGGATGAGAAATTGTTTTTAGAGGAATTTGAAGATACTTTGAGTTATTTTCATTCAACGGTAGATGAAATTATATGTACTGGCGATTTCAATATCAACGTCCTAGATTTCGGAAATACACACGTAGATAATCTTTTGTCAGTTATTAAAATCTTTCATTTGACTCAAATCATTGATATGCCTACAAGAATAGGTAAGAGCAGCCAAACACTATTAGATTTGATTATAGTTAACGAGAATTCTGTGGTGGAAGGGGGTGTCATCGATAATAACGGTATTTCAGATCACTTCGTTGTTCATTGCAAACTAAGAGTCGATGAGGAAAAACGGACTACAAAAATGTGTACCTACAGAAATTTTAAAAATTTAAATGAAGAACTTTTTCAAAGAGACTTATATAATATGCCATTTTTCCAAATTTACGATCAAGAAAGTATTGATGAAAAAATTTCTCTTTTGATAAATATCCTTCAAAATTTATTTGATAGACATGCTCCCATTACTACTTCTAGAGTCACCAAACCCAAAGCACCCTGGTTAACATTTAACATAAGGCAAATGATGTCCACTAGGGATAAAGCACTAAGAGCATTGCAAAAAAATAGAACCGAGGGACGGCTGCAATATTATAAAGACATTAGAAACTATGTAAATAAGGCTATTCAGAGAGAAAAAAAAGCATATCTTTGTTATCAGTTAGGGAACGATAAAAATAATAAGGAAATGTGGAAAACACTAAAATCAAATGGAATTTTATCTGAAAAATGCATTGAAATTCCAGATAAATTGATCAACCCAAATGAAGTAAATAACTTTTTCATTAATTCTATACCTAACATGCAGCCTCCTCAAGATTTAATAACTTTTTACAAGGAAAACCATCTAGTAGAACCGGTTTTTGCTTTCCAGGAAATAAATGATTTATTCACATATAAAACTATATGTAACATAAAATCGAATGCTAAAGGTTGTGATGATATAAATATCAAACTAATTGAAATGTGTTGTCCCCATATCGTGCAATATATCACCCATATAGTTAATTTTTGTTTAACTCAAAGCGTGTTTCCAGCGATGTGGGGGAAAGCAGTGGTGAGAGTATTTATTACCCAAAAAATCTAATCCTACTGAACATAAAGATCTGCGGGCAATAAGTGTCCTACCAACGTTATTAAAAATTTTTGAACGAGCAGTTGAAGAACAGCTTAGAAATCATCTCTCTAAGTTCTCCCTACTTCCGGAAACACAGTCTGGGTTCCGCAAAGGTCATAGTTGCGCCACTGCTCTCCTGCACATCGTGGATGACATTATTAGGGCTACAGATGAGGGACTATGTTCTGTGCTTGTGCTCCTCGATTTCAGTCGAGCTTTTGACACTCTAAACTTTGATCTACTTCTAGCAATATTACATTATATGGGATTATCGGGGAGTGCCATTAGACTTCTTGAATGTTATATCAAAAACAGGAAACAAAAAGTGTGCCAAGATGGAATCTATTCGAACTATTTGAAACTTAAATCAGGAGTGCCACAGGGTTCAATATTGGGTCCATTGTTGTTCACAGTTTATTCCTCAAACATATTACGTTGTCTAGAACATTGTAGAATTCACCTTTATGCCGATGACACTCAACTCTATTACAGCTTCTCCCCTAGATGCGTAGAAAACGCATGTACACTCATAAACAATGATCTGGAGTCGTTTGTTGAGTCAGCAAGAGATCACTGTTTATTATTGAATGCCACCAAATCGAACATCATCCTATTCGGATCGAAAATTAATCGCCAGAAAGCAAGTGAATCTCTTACGATTACGGTTGATAATGTTCAGTTACAACCTACAAATGAATCCAAAAGTCTTGGAGTTATAATCGATTCCGACTTGCGGTTTGAGAAACATATAAACAAACAAATACAACTTGCATATTCTTCGTTGAAACTCATATATGGAAATAGATACGTACTCTCAAAACAAACGAAAACAACTCTATGTGATGCACTGGTTTTATCGCGTTTCAATTATTCGGATACTTTATATGGCCCATGTCTAACCAAACAGTATGCTCAGAAAATACAGAAAGTACAGAAAGTACAGAACTCTTGTCTACGGCTCATTCACGGAATTAGAAAATATCAAAGAATATCCCATAAGTTACAGGAAACGGGTTGGATTACAATGGAAAATAGACGAAAATTAAATGCTGCTATTTTATATAAAAAAATCATGCTAACCAAAACGCCGCCTTACCTGTACAGGAGAATCACTTTTCGTACTGATGTTCATAATCTGAACATCAGATTCAAAGGTACTCTCACCCCGCCTAGTTTCAAAACAGAATTTTTCAAGCGATCCTTTAGTTACAATATATGCCAAGTGATTAACCTGTTACCAAAAGAAATAAAAAATTCAAAACTTTCCGTTTTACGAAAAAAACTCAAACTCTCTCTGTTCGAAAACCAACTTCAATTATAAATTACCATAGTCATTTTTACAATTATGTGGTCAACCAAAATTAGTTTCAGTAATGTACGTCTGTTCCATCATCACATCTATTACAAACCATTCCCACATCCAAATGTTTATTCTGTTCCAGCCTGTTTGGGCTTAGTTTAGGTAGAATTTTTTGAGGTTGAGTGGAAGAACAACTTAGTAGTACTCGTGCTAACTAAGTTGAACTTCGCCTTTTGATTATCAGCAACTACCTCTTTAATCAAACCAAAATATATGTATGTAACTACAGCTGAGAAACAATAAAGACGATTATTATTATTATTGTTATTATTATTGTCCTGGCTTTTAGAGCCGATTTATAGTTCCTGTTAACGCTGGAAAGCTATTGATGTAAATTTAATAATATATTTTACCAATAAATAATAATAATAATAATAATAATATATTTACCAATAAAATGATATAAAATATGAGACAATATCAGTACAGCAGGCAAATACAGGTAACCCACAAAGGGATGAATCCCTGTGCGTGGGTATATATCTTAAATATACACATTATTATATTATACATCCATAAGTACACACACGTATACAAATATATACATTCATTCACACATATACATTATAAATATATAAACAAATTTGAAAAATAATTTGAACATAACATACAGGTATAAGCGAGCAGAGGCAGCATTATGTCATATCAATATCAACTATCAGAAAGATCAAGTGTTATTATATTTTTATATATTTTTTTATAAGTGAATTCATAAGTAATAGGTATTTTTCCTATCAATTAAGCTGTGAATTTCTTTTCTAGGGACAGACTGAAGCCAGAGAGTAATTTTTTTTTTGAATAGACCGTACGCATTTATTCGTGTCAGTTCGGTAGGAATTTTGGCATAAAGAATGGGACCAAGGTAATTATAGCATCTTTGGGTGAGAGTTTTTTCAACTTTCGGTATAGCCGTTGTTTTGGTTTTGTGTCTTGTATTATAACCATGTTCTATTTGCCTGAATGTATTTCTAAACCTATAATGGTTTAGTATTATACGCTGATAATATAATTGTCTTGCATCGAACACTCTAGTTTCCTTATATAGTACCTCAGTTGAGTATGTGAAACTTTTATTGAAAATAATCTTCAGAATCCACTTTTGTGTTATCTCTAGTTTTTTCAAGTGATTGTTGGTCACCCCTCCCCAGGCTAAAATGCCATAATTAATATGAGGTTTCACTAAGGCATTATAAAGTATTTCGAGATGAGTCTGGTTGAAAATCCTCCTCAAAAACTTGAACATATATATTAAGCTTCTTACTTTTTTGACTATATGTTCGATATGATGGTTCCAGAATTTCAAGAAGATATAGATAATTTCCAACTTGATGTCATAAATTCAACGTACTGGCTGGACTAAGCATACTTATAGGTCACCTGACGTCTCAACAGACTCGTATGCCCATGAAATCTGTAACCTGGAGCCCAAAATGATAATGAAATTGACCATGATGTGATTTGGAAGCTGGAAATATCAATAAGCTCTGGTCAAACAACATTTTCTGGCTTATTCACAGTCTTGCTGACATAAGGTATTCTCTGCATATTATAAAGTAGTCACTGATCGTTGAAACATTTATTATCAAATCTTTTATAATATAAAATCGAGTACATTTTGGAATCTAGTACAATCGAAAAATCATTATATTATATTCCTATATCTGTGAAGGTGTAATGCATTATATCTGGGGAATATTCTATTGATTTCATTGATTAGATTTATTCAAAGCTGATGATCATTGTGTCAAGTTTCACTAGAAGAACGTTTATTCAACACCCTGTATAATAAATATGCACACCTAGTTGCATTTCAGGTGCAGTCGAATATATTTGTGACTCATATTATAAATGTTTTGTGATGCAGATTTAATACTCCTTTGGATACCCTTTTTAGTCAGTAAATGAACCTACATTTTATTTGTTTGATTTGTTTTCCTATCCTTCAGCACAGACAATTTCTTTCTACAGGGATTGGCTTAAGGAAGAGGTTTGTTGAACTTTATTTTCTGTAGATGGCGTCCAAATAAAATCTTACCTGGTGGAACTATCTTATGCTAATTGTTATATTCATATTATTAAAGTATAAGACTTGCACCAAACGAGTGTGGAATGAATCTACACCCTAGTACGAGTAATCTCTGGAAAGAAACATGCATTTGAACGTCTGCATTTTTTTTAACACCTGTCCACTGTACCAGTACCCCCTCAAAAAAAATTCTAAATATCAAAACTGTATTCCAACTCTCTCTTATAGTGGTCACAATGAAAAAAAAAAAGGGCCCCACACGTTGGTCGGCCAAAAATCTGTTACAGGTAATTCCTTCTTTAGGATGTAATATATCCAAAAGTATTACTCAGTTATTGGTTGAATAATGAAATGGTGAGCTCCGGCTATTTGGGGGGTGGATTCGTGGTTACACTTATCTTTTTACCTGTGATGTGGGATTGAGCGCCAGACAATTGGCCAAGCTCACCTAAAAGTACTTTACCTCATCAGAATTGTCACCTCGGGGCATATATAAAAAAACAACAAAGTAACACCTCAGTAATAGTAGTTTCAAGAGTGCAGAGTAGGTACACCAAAGTGCATTAAAACAAAGTATACTGATAAGACATCAATCCTTCAATCAACTATAAGAGAGAGTGAGCATACTACTGATTAATGATGGATTAATTTAACATGATTGTCAAGTATATAGATTGCAAGTTATGCACCAATATGACTAGAAGAGTGCATATGGTGGTGTATAAAACAAAAAAAAATGGAACACTGAATTCAGCTCAAAATAGGGGTAACTGCGCAGTCACTTACAACAGGTAGTGAATACTATAAGGTAAGTAGCTTAATAGTTGAAAAACATTATCAGGTGGGATGAGAAGTAAAACGCCATGTGAAATTTTACTGTGTCCCTAACCAAGTAGTGGTACTTAGCTGGAATTCAGGTGTACTTGAGTACACTATGCAGCAAACTCACGCATTTTTGGTGCCGGTCGCTTTTATAGTGCACCACCACTCCAAGCACGATACCTGGTCTGATTGGTACCTCACTAAAACCAAGCGCCGCGCTAGTACCTCATTGGTCTACTTATAATTTGACAGATGATACTACTCATTATTGGTCAATCCAACCAGTTCCCAAAAACGAATCGACAACTGTAGGAACCAAAACTCTAGGTTCACAACAATAAAATTCCCTACTTGACAGATAAGAAAAATACATGATCAATTCGGTAAACGAAGTCATGAAAAACGTAGTTTATGGCAGCTGCACTCTCGAGATAACAATACCTATCTTTTAAAACCCAAATCATATTAAACAAACCCCCCTTAACGATGTACAACTATGTACGAGATTCTACTGATTCTAGTGAGTTCGAAACTCCTCTAGATTCTTACACTAGAATTTGTCACTAGATAATATGAGTTGGCAGCGGTGAACAATCCGATCTATCCCAACGATTGACAGATACTAATATTAACCTACAATGTTATTATTATTGAATGTCAGTGAGAAAAATGGTTTTATTTCGCAAAATCCCAATGATTGCTAGGAAGAAGGTAAAAATATCGCCGGATAGGAACTCGACACCTACTAATAATTTTGTTGATTTTCAGCGGTCGACGGTCAACCCAGTTACAGCCAACTACTCGGCAATAGTATCCGCAGACCCCGAAACAAATCGTATTGTTTACCTACCGAAAAATACGAAAATAGCTAAAACAGCTTCGAAGTGAACGATCGCTCTATCTTCTGAATATTCTGCAGTGTAGTGTGTGCTGAATGAATGCAGTGAACCTGTGACGAAAGTGACCTTCATTGATAGGGCAGCTATGTGTGTGACGGTGAAAATGTTTGCAGGAAGTCACAACCGATCAAGGATCTACTAGTTCGCAGGTGATGTTAACAGCTATTCCTATCGATAACCATATAGTGGGTACTCTCTGTATACAGGGCGAGAACAAAATAAATGTATCATCTGGCTAGATCCTTATTTCTCAAATGCAGCTCATAACTATCTTTCTCGCTGGACTTTTCTTCTTCGGATGAGTTCTTGTACCTCTCACAAACTCGACATGTGTCCTTTTTCGGCTTGAAAAAGCTTAAATTATAAAGATTGTTGAATATCTTAATGTATGTGCCAAATTTAACATCAACTGGTCGCTGATTCTCTTCACAATACTCTCTATAGAGGTCATACATTTTGCTAATCGATAGCTCAGGACTTAAGAACTGCTCTCGTTCCCGCAGTAGTGACTTTCTATTCGTGGAAAAGACTCAATATGTGTTTTAACCCTCTGTAGAGCAGAATTCGAAAGTTCGTGGTAAGGAGGGTGTTTTCCGCGCAAATCTTCCACACTAAATCGAGAACTTTCGTCAACTTGCTTCTTTTTGGCTACAAAAACAGTTTTCTCGCCAATATCTAGGGTTTTCAAGAAGAAATTCTTGCATACTTTAATATTCTCGGATTCTTTTTTCTTGGAAAAATGGTAGACGTAGGTCAATTGGCGATTACTGTTCTCAGATGATGTTTTTCGTCTTCTTGTTACTGGCATGCAACTTACCATCTGACAGATGAAGTCACGTTGCCTTGTATAAGATCCAAGAGACCAATAATTCTCATGCAGAACTGCTCTTTCTTCCTCACTAAAAATTATCTGTACATTTCATTTTGCAATTGGAGCAGTCAATTTGTTTCAATGTACGATTTGGGGTTGTAGCTTCCCTAGTGTTTATATACTGTTTTCCTGTGTCGCGGAGAAGTTTTCGAGCATTGTTTTTATATTTTTCAGGGTGGCATTTTCGTTTGCGGGTACCTCTATCGACGAGGTTTTGAATTTCCTGAATTTGAGGGGGCGAATTATTTCTAGCTCCCTCATCATCGGATTCACTATCACCGGGCTCATTCTCAATAGAAAAGTCAAAGTCTTGATCAGGATCATCTTCTGTTTCGGCTTCCATCATAATATCTTCAGGATTAGTCAAATTTGTTGTGTCAACCTGGTTGACATTCTCCCCATGAAATTCGATTTCACCAGTCCTATTTTCATTCCAGAAGTCGGCATCTCGAGCAGAATTATCTTTCGCATATGCTGCCACGTGAAAGTCATCAGGATTACTGTAAGTTAGTGTGACACTCTGGTTTTGAAGAAGTTCTACTGAACAAGAGGCAGGATCTTCATTATTCTGTGAATTGGGTGCAGCTTGTTCAAAATCCATTGTTTCACATCTTTCAAATTGATCTTGGAAAATAATAGGTGTGTTCTCGTCTATGATGATCGGCTTATCAGCGACTTCAAGAATCCTAACAAGATTTGACGAGTCTAGTGAAGATAAGATTTTGTTATTATCTCCTTCAAATTGATCGTACTGCAGGTTAACAATTTCTTGATCAAAATCCTTATCACACATATTTTGTAGCACACTTGAGGACGCCTCATTTTCTGTGGGTTCAACAATTACTTGCCCTGGATTGTCTCCATCAACTTCATCAGAAGGAGGAGCATCACATTCTTTGAATACGTTGTTTTGCTGAGAAAAAAGATCAGCAGCTTTCTGCATTATTCTTCTCGTACGTTCAGTAGCCTGAAAATACGTAAAAACTAATTTATTTTCTCCTCTACGAGACAAAACAATGTACCTAGGAAACTGGAACAATAAATGAAAAAAATTGTTATCTATTTAACAAGACTGAAAAACAAAGAGGTTCTTCAATGAGGCAGATCCTGAACAAATAGGAGGAAGAGAATCAAACATATATTGTTATATTATAATCCAATATCAAATCCTCACTTGTTTCGTGAATGAATATCAATCTATAATTTGCAAAAATCACGTTTAGGATGATGCAGTCTTTAAGAAAATAAATTACATGTCTTTGGTCCTGTCTAGAGATCGAAGCAGGAAATATTTCTTCAAGGTGAGTATGAACCAACGAACATAGGAAGAATAATCCCGCCAGAATAATTTGTAGGTTATAATACTAAGATTCAAGATATTCAGTAATAGATACATAAATATCAGTATTTGTTCGTAACATCACGAGTAGTTATTGACTAACCATACTATTAATGCAATTTTCACTTGGGATTTTATTGTTTTCTGTTCACTTTTGCACTTCGTGAAGTAACGTACCCCACGGGATTGCAGCGTCGTAATAACTAAATAAAAACTACACAACGTCGTAAGGAATGCATACACGCTGTTGTTGAAAAGAATAACATGAAAATCTTCACGAGATAAGGTCGTAAGTGCATACATACGACATTCGGTCATATCATTCAAAATGAGATCAGAAACATATTCCGAAAGAAGGTGGTGAGTGTACACATATGACTTTCTGCCGGTAATTTGATTTTATTATGTGGGCGCAAGTTACAAGTTACTTTCAGCAAGGAAGCTTTTTAAAAAACGAAAAATCTTTCACAGGGTCTTTATTTACTTGCGAACAAGACAAACAACAGGCAAAGACTGAATCCAAATATATGAAATGCTATAGAACGTAAACTCATTTATGATGAGTTTGCAAAGATTACAGTTTCGTCGAAATAAGCTGGAAAGTGTCTGTAACTCCTCCGGCGCTAGTTGAGAACTATGGGGTTGGACCAGAGTTCGATGAAAATCTGACGTCGGGGGTTGATTTTGTTTCTTGAATCCTCAGCACCTCGTTCAGGGTTGAATTTCTTGAGAGCATCTTCTTCATGTAGAGACGGCGTAGTATGTAGACTATACCAATACCAATCAATATATACAAAAATATCGTATATACACTAATTTTGTTATAATGGAACTTCGAATTGTCGATGTTGGTTAGCTGTTGTTTTTGGTCCTCCAAAATGTTGTAGATGCCATCCATGTCGTCTAGATTGATGTGTTCTAACTGCAATGGCTGAAAACTAATTTCGGTTTCAACATTAGTGTCCGGAAATGTCTGTATATTAGGCAGTTCGATATTTTTATAACTGGGTTCACTATTTTCGAATGTCTTTAAAACAATGTCCTTAATATAAACTTCACAGAGATTGTTGAGCTTTATGATATAAGTCCCATTAAGAGGAATATTGTCTTTATTTTTACCGCACTTTTGGGTAGCCACTATGTTTTCGGGGGTTATAACAATCCATTGATTTTTCTCTAATTTCTGAATTTTCGGTTTCTTGATTTCGGCTGGTATCTGTCTGCAGCTTGTGTTCGTTGAATATTTGAGTAGTTGGATCTCACAAGGAATACTGTCTTCGATCTTCGTTGTTTGTACATCTTGACACAGGAACTCTTCGGGGGTGACTTCTTGGCATTTAACATCCGAAAAGGCGTAGTTGTGCTCATTCAATAAAAGGAATTTCGAGTGGGGTATTATAGTTTTGAAGGAATTAACTGTAGGAGTTGGCAATGGATATAAATGATAGTAACTATAATCATCTGCTTCTACGATTGGAATTTCTATGATGAAAATGATTTCGTTTCTTTTACTGTAGCTTTTAATTTGCATTGTTTTTTCGAATAAAAGTAGGTTTTTTACTAATGGTTCAAAAGGAAATCTATTTTGCTTCAAGTGTTTACTGATTGCAGTAATTTCGGCAAATAATTCGATTGGTTCGATGATTGAATTATGAAACGTGTTTAATTTTGCAAAAGTGATTGCTATTTCGATTTTTTCCAGTATATCATACATAATTTGGAAGGTATTTATGAACTGTGAAATGATTGTTTGTAACAGAAAATAATGATAATTTTGAACATTATCGATGTGGATGGTTTTGATGATTTCTTGCAATTCCTTTACTCGAGAATTCATTACTTCTTGATTGTGAGCAAGAATTTCGGTATCGTTTTTGAATTTTTGAATGGATGTTTGCAGGAGAGTGATTTGATTACCAATCAATGATTTCAATTTATTTTGATTATCAGATAGTGATGAAATGGCTTTGTCATATTTTTCAGCATCGCTACTGTCGAGATTTCCTGTGATTGCTTTAAGAACTGAACCGAGTCCATCTATAAGAGCTCGTCTCGTTTTCATTTTCCACTGTGGATTCAGTTGACTTATTTGTGTAAGAATTTTATTCTCCAATATACTCAGAACATGATGGGAATTATGGAATTCTTTGTCGTAACCAGGTCCATGTGTAGAGTTTTCGAATGCATTTTTTATTCTACGAAGTACGTAGAGTCATGAATTCGTCAATTATATTTGAAATGTCATAAATTTGTATAAACGTCCAAGAGTCAATTTTGTTTTGTGTGTTGCCAAGTTTCAATGTAAGGATTCCAGGATTTATGTTAAGGTTATGGATTCTGACGGGTTCTAGTCTTCCGTAGATGATACAGAAGATGGATCTGGAACAACAGAAGGTTTTTTCAATTCTTTTATGTGGATGATTTCTTGTTTGTTAGGGTGATACTTATTTCTTATTTCTACACGGTTCCTATCTAGCATTTTCGTTATTTCATATGGGCCTATGAACTTTTTATCTCTTTTATTGCGTGATTTCGAATTCTTTTTATATACTGTTTGACCTAAACGAAATTCAGAGCTTGTGTCACCTTGTGTATTATTTTTCGAAACTATTTTGCGCTTTTTATCTTCTAATTTATCTTTTACTACTTGATATACGTGTTTCAGTTTTTCTTTGTGTTTCTCAGCATATTCAGTATAAAATAGATTGGGAATAAAAATTTCGTTTGGATTTCTCGAATCTGTATGACCGAAAGTGAGTTCGAAGGCGAGTACTCGGTGGAACTATGAATAGAACTATTGTAGCCTAGTATAGCGTAATCCATAAGGTCGTTGCTTTCGTCCGGGTACATTTCTTGCAGAATTCGCAAATGTTCTATGATTGTCGAGTGAAAACGTTCAACTGGAGAGTTTGATTCATGATGCGTGGGTGTAGTAAAATGCACGTTGATTTTATGTAATTTGAGGATTTCTTTTACGGTTTCATTATTAAATTCCGTTCCATTGTCAACTATGAATGTCTGAGGTACGCCAAATGATGTGAAATATTTTAGCAGAGCTTTACTAATGTGGATAGCTGTTTTTCCGGGAATGAATATTGCTTGGGCCAGTTTCGTGAATGCGTCGACTAATATCAAGTATTTTTTTCCATCAAAGATAAAAACGTCGATATGAACAATTTGGAATGGTCGAGAAGCTGTTTCAGTTAGCATTAGCGGTACATAAGGGGTTTTTCTTGCGTATTTGGATCTTTGACAGATTTCACAAGAATTAATAAAATTTGTTATAGTTTGTTTCATGTTCTTCCAGTAATAGTTTTTCTTCAAGCGTTCGAGTATTTCGTTTATTCCGCGATGATTTTTCTTTCCCTCATGATTATTTTTTATCAACATTAGTTGTTCTTCCTTGTCGCAAATGGTGTTCAGTCTTTTCAAACATCTGATTAATTTTGGGCCTCTTTCTGAGAAATGTTTCAAGTATACCTTACAGAAATCTTTATACAGGTTTTCGGAGTGGAAATATAGTGAATACGCATTCTTAGATTCTGTATTTTCTATCAGGAATTGTAAAATTAACTTTTCGTTATCGACTTCAGGGACTTTGACAGTAATAATTTTGTAGTTTTCGTAATTTTCACGTTTAATGTCTAATTTATGGTACGTATTTGGAAACACTAAAATTTGGTTCAATTTGTTATTGATTATTTCGTCATAGATTTTTATACCGTCGTTCGTAGTTTCGTTTGCGTCAGAATGTTGTGTCGAAACATTATCTGGAATATTTTGATCAAGAGGAGGATTGATTTGTACGTCAGAAAGAATTTGTATATATTGGTTTTGATCAGTCGAAGTTTGTGGTTGTTCTAAGTGTTGTTCAAGTGTCTCCAAAAATTCAGATATATCTTGTCTTCCTACGTCAATTGGATCAGATGTACAAGGTCCTGTTTCTATTGATTGAATATAGTCTGTTATGTCTTTGTCGATGTCACCAGGATTATTAGCAATAGATATGTCGTCAGTTTCGATTGCGTTGATTGGTATTCTCGAGAGACAGTCAGCGTTAGTGTTATATTTTCCTTTTTTGTAAATTATGTCGTAATCAAACTCCTCTAATTTTAGTCGCCATCTTACTAATTTGGAATTTGGTTCCTTTAATTTGAAAAGCCAAGTGAGTGGTTTATGATCCGTATAGATCGTGAATTTGCGTCCATACAGATAAGGCCTAAAGTGTTTGCAAGCCAACACGATTGCGAGCAATTCTTTTTCTATCGTAGAATATCTGGTTTCACTGTCGTTTAAAGTTCTCGAAGCATAAGCTACTGGCCTATCGTTCGGTATTTCACCTTGCGAGAGTACAGCACCAATTGAAAAGTTACTCGCGTCAGTTGTTAGTACAATTTTTTTAGAAAAGTCAGGAAATTGTAAAATTGGGTAATTTGTCAAAATCGTCTTACATGTGTTGAAGGCGTCAATGAAGTCCTTGTCGTGAATAACTTTCGAGTCTTTCTTAAGGCATTTTGTCATAGGTTTTGTTATTTTCGCGAAGTCACGGATGAATCTCCGATAATAGCCTAATAAACCGAGGAAACTTTTTATCTCTTTTGAATTACGAGGAATAGTGAAACGTACTTTTTCTTGAGACATGATTATTTATGAAAATAAGTGAATATTTGGACGTTTCCAGTGCTTACGGCAGCTGTACATCGGAGGCACAGGGGTTGTGAGTAGATTGCTATTAAAAGAAAGGCAATTTTTTGTAACATGGACAATCTCAAAAATTATTATTATTTTTAAGTCAGAAAAAAAATGAATGAATCAAGTCTGCAAAAATTTGGACGCCACTGATTCTTTCAAGCAGTTCTTAGCTTTAGGTAAAAATCAGAAACCTGAAAAGAAATGTTGACAAGTGAAATAAAAGCAGGAGTTTTACCTAGGAATTTTAATTTCATCTGAATTTCATTACCCATTAGTAATATGAATAACATGTATGTATGTATGTACAGTGATTATTTACATGACTGAATCAAATATCCCTTACTCATGTGCAAAGTCCATAATTATAAGTTCATTTATCTTAAGAAGCAAAGAAAAAAGAAACCCACCTGAAATGTACTGCAAGTCAAAATGTTTTCAGAATGTGATGACAAGTTGTCTAATGGTCAAAATACCCTTGGGAAAATTCATGAATTTTGTTTGGGCGCATGTGGTGTTAAAATTGATTTATCAGTAGGGCTTGGACAATATCGATATGATCAAATATATTATTATTATATGATGAAGATTATAGGAAATTGATTCAATAAGAAGCTAAACTAAAAAAACTGGTCTGCAAGTTATCCAGTGTGATCCATAAATCCATGGCATGGTTCATTTAAAAAAAAAATAAAATCTCTTACAGTAGGTAGGTGAATGAAGAATGTAGATGACCAATCATAGCTGGTAAGTAGGTCTTTCTATGGTGCAGTGTGGGGGCCAAAGACAGCAGTGCCCTAGGTACAGATGTCTTCAACACAACTTCTGACAGCAAAACTGGGAGCCTCATTCATCAGCACACCGGCAGAGTGGGATGAGCCCCAAAAAAGAATTTCCAAATCATCAGCGCAGGCCGAAGTGTCATCGTTCAAGGTGATGTAGCGTCTTCCAGGTAGAACCATACATAAGAGCCCTAATAGAGTGAATAAAAAACATTCTACCATCTTCAAAAGAAATTGGAGTGAAAAACTCACCTCGAGGAGCACGAGGGCTCATAACCAAAAAATGAGTTGAATCGCCTGCGGTCAAGAAAGTCGAAAAATACAAAGCCATTTTTGAGTGGGATGCCTGGAATACCAGCCCCATCTTTCCACAAAAAAAAACACTCTTTAAGAGTAATTTACTGAAAATTTTTGATTTTCTACCGAAGCATGCATCTTCTTGATCTGATGCCCAAAAAGAAGATGGAATCCGGAAAAAAAAAAATTGGGAAAAATCTTTGACAAGATGACTAGATGTCAAGATTCCTGTCATGTTAAATTACCATCAATTGCGGAAGCGATCACGCCAGTATCACAGAATCGCGGCTGCGAAACGATGTTTGACGGCTGACGTCATACATACTACCTGACAACCAGATGAGAATGAACCATGAATGAACCACAAAGATTAGAAGGAAAGAATTTTAGTAAAAAAGAGAAGACGAAAAGTTTCTGACATCTACATAATCCTAACCGCAATTTATTTGGAAATAAACATTGGATAACTTTGCGAAAATGTAGAAAATAAAATACTTATTTTATTGAATGAATACCCACAAGTATTGAGACGGATACTATATACAAGACAGGTAAGATCAACATATTTTTAAGAGTATATTGACCCAGTATCATACTATAGTCACTCATTTAGAAATCTAACGCTGTCGTTCTATCTCTTGCAGGATTGGAAAATACATGTTATTTTATTCAAGATTTTCAAGATCAATTTTCGATGAAACACAATGCTATATGATGGTTGACTGATTGTTCAGACATCCCCACTAAGATATGGTAAAATCCTAGCAGCTAATAATTGACATGTAAGTTTATTATCATTGTGTATCAAAGTATTTTTCAAATGTATCACTATAGAATAGTTGTTTAATGAACCTTTTATTTTGTTACAGATTCCTGAGAAGCACTGCTAGAGGTGAATACAGTGAGAGACAGCGAGCATACAAGGTGGTGTCACAATATTTAGACTATATGAACTCTGTATGATAGTAAAAGAAATAAAAGTATGTGTACCATAGTATTTAGTGTTTGAATACTATTAAAAATGACCAAACGAGTAACGTTTACATAAAGCTTACTTATTGGAAAATAAAAACGTTACAATAGGGAATTTAGTTATTGCAGATATTTTGTCCGGATTTGGCTTAACACCGTCTGGCGTTATGATATGACCTAAATATTGTACAGATTTTTGAAGAAATTCGGATTTGTCGAGTTGTACCTTCAAATTATTTGTTCTTAGCCTGTCAAAAATTGTTTTGAGTCTTTCTACATGTTCTTGGAGAGAAGTACTGTAGATCAAGATATCGTCGAGGTATACAACACATATTTCGTTTTGTAGACCTCGTAGAACGTTATCCATGACCCTCTGGAAGGTAGAAGGGGCATTTTTCAAACCAAATGGCATTCTTCTGAATTCAAAGTGTCCTCCTTCAGTACTAAATGCGGTTTTCGATACGTCTTCAGGGTCGACTCCAATTTGATGAAAACCACTAGCGAGATCAAGGGTCGTGAAATAATTTGCTTTGCCTAATTTGTCCAGAATGTCTGTAATATTTGGTAATGGGTATTTGTCGTCTATAGTCCGTTCGTTTAGTTTTCTGTAATCTATGACTAACCGCCATTTTCTATGTCCTGAGGCGTCCATCTTTTTCGGAACGATCCAAATTGGGCTTGACCATGGAGAAATACTATCCTGAATGATTCCTTGTTCTAACATTTTTCCAATTTGGGATTTTACTTCTTGTTTGTGTACGTCCGGAAAGCGGTATGATTTTGTATAAATGGGTGAATCGTTGTTTAGTCTAATTTTGTGTGTTATTGCGTTGGTAAAACTTAGAGGAATACCTTCACAATAAAAAATATCCCTATAGTCATAACATAGGTTTTTCAAAGCGTCTTTCTCTTCTTTATTACAATGGCCTAGTCTTATGTTTATGTTTTTCAGGTTCAGGTGATTGGTCTAGTGAATTGTCTGTTTCGATTTTGTCTATAAAATTTATATCAATCAAATTCAATGCTTCGATTTCCAAAGGTTCTGAAATACTCAGTTCTACAGGATTCTCATTAATGTTCGTTATTGTAGTGAATGCGAAATGATTCGAAACGTTTACTATTGCCTTCGGCATTTCCAGACCATTTTCGAAATTTTGATAATTAAGAATTCCGAAACCATCTTTTTGTTGACAGGTAGTTTTACTATTTGCTGTACGCGAGGTGCTATTTTTATTTCATAGTTCAAAATGTTACTTGATTTTTCTTCGGCTTCATTCTCTTGTTCGAATATTATTGAGATGTTAACGAAAGGAGTTGACAAAATTTTCGAGTGTACATTTACGTTCGCATTTAATTGTTTGGGTAAGTCTACACCTATTATTCCATCGAATTTTTCGCTGAACTTGAATAAATAAATTTTGTGTGTTCCATTTACTCTGAATATTTGGAAAACTGGAATTTCGGCAACTTCGTCATGATATGATATGTCATGAGCTGTTTCGATATTGAAAGGTTCCTTACGAATGAAATTTCGATAAAATTGATATGCTACTCTTGGATCCATTAAACTTTTAGAACTCCCTGTATCTATCAAAAGGTTTGCATTTATTTGTGGTATAAAAATGTAAGGAAGATTTGCTTTAAGAGCATTTACGTGAATTTTGTTAGATTTGTGGAGGCCGTTGTTTCTTGAAAATTCTCATTCGGAGGATTATTTTCAAGGGCGTATGCAGTTTCTGGGAATTTAGTTTCTGCTGGAACATCATAATTATTATATTCATCATTTTGAGAAGCATCGTGATAATTATATTCATCTGAAGGCAGATAATTTTGATAGTCTTCATAGAAATCTTGGTTTATGTTTTCGAATGGGTTTTCAAACTGTTCGTCAATATTTTGTGCGTATAGTTGGTTAGAGATAAATTTTGAAGGTGGTTTCATACGAGAATTGCTAGATGATGTATCCATAGGTTCGGGTTTGGTATTCAAATTTTGATTATTTGGTCGAACAAATTGCCTCGTTTGTTGAGATGGATTTTGACGTTGTCCGAAAAATGGTTGACGTTGAAAATTATTGAACTGTGGTCTTGGGTGAAATTGTTGTGGCTGTTGTTGAGGGGTGAAAGAGGTATTATATTGATTTGGAGGTCGATAAAATGATTGTTGATTTTGAGGATTGAAAGGTGTGTTAGGTTGATATGATGGTCGATTCATATTAATGGGAGGGAATGATTTTTGTGCATAATTGTTAGAAAAATTCGTTTGAGGTCTGAATGGGTAATAGGTTTGATTTGGTTGGGTAGGTCTTATAGGGGTGATTCTTTGTGTCGGTTTGAATGATGTCTGAGAATTCAAAGTATTTGATCGTTGAGTTGAGTAGAAGAAATTTTCTTCCTCTATCACAAGACACATAGCTCTTTCAAGACTGTCAGGGCTTCTTAGTCTTACGTTTGTTTGTAACTGTCCGGGAAGTCCACGTATAAATGTTTTCAGAGATAGATTATTATAATTTTTAAGCCAAACATTTTTCTCTTCTGCGGACATCACTAGAGTATTTAATTTTGAAATAATTAGACTTCTTGCGTCTTGGCAACGCATACCGAAATTGTATGGGCTCTCATTTCTTGATGGTCTCAAAGAAATAAGGTCTTGCAACAAACAATCAATATCACGTTGATCACCAAAACTTAGTAACAAAGCTTGCTCAATTTCTGTCCAACTTGTAAGTTCTGTTCGAGATCCTATTAAAGCAAGGGCTCTACCAGTGAGTTTGCCCGTAATAGCTCTCAGTAGGAAATTATTCATCGCAATATCATTTTAAGTTACAAATGTATTGATGAGACTTTCACAGTTCCCAATGAAAATATTGAGGGTGTGAGGGTTACCATCATATGGAGGAATCGAATCTATGTACAGTCTTAATAATTGGTAATTTGTTTCTGGCATTTTAGTTGAGTCTGAATCTATTTGAATTGTTTGTAATAAAGTGGTTAGTGATTCTAATTCAGAATCAGTCATAAAAATTCAAAGGAGCAGTGACTATAAAAACTATTATTAAAGGTTCCAGTAGGGAAATGAATGGGAAAATTGAATAGCACTTACAGTAGTATCGTGATTTTCATTCTTGGTTTTCTTATCCTAAGTGTTTCTATCCTAGATGCCTATAGGTTTGGAAAGCGATTTTCTTCTCCCAGGACTTTCTGTTGGCTGCTCAGATTTTGTTTTCCTTCCACACTGTTCACTTGTCTTAGTCCAGTAACGAAGCGATCCAACTATGAACTGTCTGTTCTCGATCCGATATGCCTTCGAATCTAGTTAGTCTTTTTCACTACCGAACTTTTTGTTTCGTATCCCGATAAATCGTTGAAACGAAAAACTGCCCGTGCGATACGAACAATTTTCGGGATCCTACCGACTGCGCCAGTTACAAGTTACTTTCAGCAAGGAAGCTTTTTGAAAAACGAAAAATCTTTCACAGAGTCTTTATTTACTTGCGAACAAGACAAACAACAGGCAAAGACTGAATCCAAATATATGAAATGCTACAGAACGTAAACTCATTTATGATGAGTTTGCAAAGATTACAGTTTCGTCGAAATAAGCTGGAAAGTGTCTGTAACTCGCATGTATATTATGCAAGCACATTCGACTTCATATCATTTACACGGTGACACATGCGACATTCTTTTGTCTGACAATAACAATTTTTTGCACATGCGTAAATTCATTTTCGCGCCTTTTTCATTTTATCTTACCGGGTCACCTACAACATTCTGTCGTAATGCGAATTTGATTGATTTTACATACAGTGGTATAATTAGTTCAGAATGCAGAAAATTTCACATACGACCTTCTGCAATTAGGGTAGCGATATCATCTTTTTTCTTTCAACATTCAATTTCCTCTTGAGACCTGAACAGGTAATGATTAACTATAATAGGTATAATGAGTACCTTCAAATTGTTCCACAACATAGGAGACAACAAAGTAAATTTGGGTATGTACCTTCCTCTGCAACACTCTCATCACCATAAGCTGCTGCTGTTACCATTAAGCTCAGAAGTTTTTCCTCCAAGTTTGTGAGGGTTACATAATTAGCAGGATCTCCACCAGTGCCATGAATATATTTGTGAATCCTAGCAGCTTTAGCCTTCGTTTTAGATTTCCAATCTGCAAGTTTTTTCTTCCACTCTTCCACAGATCTTTCTCCTTATTGGCCCAGACTATTTAACTTTGTGATCAAATCTTTTCATACCTCCAAATTTCTTTGTTTGCCATTGAAATGGGTGCCAAACCAATTTGTTATGATCTCTTTATGAATTTCAGAAAACTCTAATATTGTGGTCCAGTGATCATTGGACACGCGCATTTTTTTGTGATCTTCTGTCGAACAAATTATTTTCATTAAATTCCACTTTTTCACTTGAATATTTTGTTTTGATTAATTTTGTTTTTCCTGAAAAGTAGGGTAAGGAAGGCTGAAAAAGCGCGAACAACTTCATCAAAAGAGTATATATCTCTTTGGCTTATACTATCTTTGTCTGACACACATAATCAAATGGATTTCTAGAGCTAACAATTTTCGTATCGAAGCGATTCTATCGGGGGTTGCGGGGCAAGGAGATTCCGATATAATCCTTGCGAAACCAATCATCAGAGTACCAAATTACGACTTATTTCGATTCTACTACCCATTTCTATTCATTAGAGTCCGGCTGCTGGTTGCATTGTTTCGTAAAGGTAGGAGGCGCTGACTACGGCGTTTTCGGGGGGAGGGGAGGTCATCTTTGATAAAAGTGTCCAGTGCCGTGCATTCGTAAAGGGGTCCAAATTTTAATAAAATAGCAATGAATCTTTTATTGTTATATACAATCTGAAATGTCGAAATTTCACTTCTGATAGGTTTCCAAGAATTCAAAAAGTATTAACATATCATTAGAATAATCATTGACTATTTCAATGTACTGCTTAATATTATAAATTAGAAGTTTATTATTTCATAAATGTTTTTTTCTTTTTGTACTGATGAAAATAATGAAAATATAGTACTCATAGAAATGGAAGAAGCTGAAGAAAGTGATATAAGAAGTGCTCAGTGCAAAGGTGCAAACATTCATGTTTTAATGGTAGTGAGAACATTAACTTCAGGAAATGATTGAAACATATTTTTCAGGTGAGGCTTTTTGATTATTGCAATATTTTTGATATAATAGAATTATATAAACTATAATAATAGGATGTTATGACCCTCTGGAGCTTAATATCCATTGTTGTTGAATCAGCATGAAATCAAATGAAGAATCATTGAAACTTTGTTATGATGGCCCTCTATTGCTGTATTATCTTATTTGAAATGTGGAAACTCTGTCCAAAATGATGTGGTAGCGGTTTCCTAAAGAAAAAAAGTGTATATTTTCAAATCTATAAATCAATCAATTTACATAATTTCATAGTATCACCTTCCCCAAGATTAAATTTCAATACACTCAAATCCAAAGTACAGGGCATTTGCGAATTCATGAATAATTAGGTATAGGTATACAGTATGTCTCAATGAGTCGGAATCATTTGGAAAACAATTCTTTTATTATTCAATTTAGGAAGAAAAGTTATTTCTCAACAAAGTTCTGAAGGTTCAAAAACCTAAAATACAATCATCAGATATCAATTTTTCTCAGTTATATACACAGTGTGTCGAAACAATGTGAATTGTTCCTTTATATTTGACACATGACATATACGACTGAAACACTTTGATATCTGATGATTGTTTTTCAATTTTAGAACATGCAGAACTTTTTATGAAAAATATTTTTTTTTTAAATGAATAATAATGAAGTGGATCTCCATATGGTTCTAGCTTACTGAGACATACTGTATAAGTATCTATATTTAATGATCTTGAGACATTTACCTTCTCAATGCAAGCTTTGCTTTCTCTCTTTCACCTTCAGATGCAGTCAAAGTTCCTGAAGTATCTGCCTGCTTAGAGCAAGAACTTTCTACAGAAATGATTGAAACTTCTGATGAATATTTCAACATAGTGAGAGTTTCTTGGGTTTTTGGTTTGAACCGTTCTGAGATGTTCTTGTCACTATCTGAAGATAAACATTCCTCTTTTTCTTGATTGTTTTCCTGTGAATGATTATCATTCAAAACTAATAAACTAAATGTTCAGAATATAGAAAAGTTCCCTGCTTTTTTTTTATCGCTTGGAGCGCACGAAAGGGAATCCCTATAATGTTCAAAGAACATCGTGCGTTCCTTGGGAGGATAGGGACAGGAGGTAGGTATTGGAATTTTTTTGAACTTTTGGAGATTATATGTTGTTGGGAATACTTCCATGATTATAATATATGAACAGTTTTCAGATATCTTGAATTGAAACTGGTACTGAGTAATGCTTCTTGAGGGTTTTCTAAATCTTCTTCTGTAGGTGTGATTACAACAGCCTCTGATGATTCTCTGATAACAAAATCTTCCTTGTTTATGTTTTGTAAATCTAGAACATTCGAAATCATTTCATTGATGATTTATTCTCCGAATGAGTTGATAGAAAAATTTCAATATTTTTAATGACCAATGCCCTACTGCCTGTCAGCATCTACGCCTGAGGAATACTTACGAATGAAACGATTTTGATAAAGATTTTGCATATTTGCTATTACAAATAGCACATGATTTGCCCATAGTCTTTATTTTCACAACACAATTCAATTAAAAACAGTTTCTCTCACAAAAACACCCAAGAATAGATAAAATCCACAAAAAACACGAAGCAATCAAATTTGTCACGGATTTTGATATATCGGAAAATGTCAATCTATTTGGGGACGGTCAACTGCTCGAATTTGAATTCTCCAAATCATCGGCTTCATAGAAAAAATACCCCCACTACTCGCACTTTGAATAATTATTTTCTCTTAGAATGAAAGTTGTCACGAACTTTTTATATATCGAAAAATGTCAATTCATTTTGGGACAATCTACTGCTCGAATTTGAATTCTCCAAATCATCGGCTCCATAGGAAAAAAAACCCCACTACTCGCACTATATATAATTATTTCCTCTCAGAATGAAAGTTGTCACGGATTCTTTATATATCGGAGAATGTCAATTTATTTGGGGAAAATCTACTGCTCGAATTTGAATTTTCCAAATCATCAGCTTCATAGAAAAAATACTCCCACTACTCGCACTATTATTAATTATTTTCTCTTAGAAGAAAAGTTGTCACGAATTTTAATATATCGGAAAATGTCAATCTATTTGGGGACAAACAACCGCTCGAATTTGAATTTTCCAAATCATCGGCTTCATAGAAAAATACCCCCACTACTCGCACTATAATTAATTATTTTCTCTCAGAAGGAGAGCGTTCACGGATTTCGATATAACGGAAAATGTCAATATATTTTGAGTCAATCTACTGCTCGAATTTGTATTTTCCAAATCATCGGCTTCATAGAAAAAATACCCCCACTACTCGCCCTGTGAATAATTATTTTCTTTTAGAAGGAAACTTGTCACGGATTTTGATATATCGGAAAATGACAATCTATTGGGGAAAAATCAACTGCTCGAATTTGAATTTTCCAAATCATCGGCTCCATGGAAAAAATACCCCCACTACTCGCACTATAAATAATAATTTTCTCTTAGAAGGAAAGTGTCACGGATTTTGATATATCGAAAAATGTCAATCTATTTGGGGTCGATCTACTGCTCGAATTTGGATTTTCCAAATCATCAGCTTCATAGAAAAAATACTCCTACTACTCGCACTATAATAAATTATTTTCTCTTAGAATGAAAGTTGTCACGGATTTTGATAGATCGAAAAATGTCAATCTATTTGGGGACAATCAACTACTCGAATTTGAATTCTTCAAATCATCGGCTTCATAGAAAAATACCCCCACTACTCGCACTATAACTACCAATTCAATATTTTCATGAACTATAAACATAGAGGGCATACATCATTCTGAAATTTATATGCCATAGGGAAACATCTCTGTTCGTAAAATCTTCTACACCGTTTACATTGATGACAATTGGTACTAGATTTGGAATCCATAATTCTTCCACAAATCATGCAATATTCATGCATATTTTCTTACTTCATAATGAGAAGTTCTTTCAAGTCTTGGCGGTAATGGTCTGGATCGAATTCTCCACTCAAATTGGTTTCCTTGAGAATGCAATGAATGAAATGTAAAATAAATAAGCCACAATTAAAAGAATCTTCCTGTTCCGGGTACTTTTCTATGACAATTTCGAATTGAGATATATCTATAATTTTTTATTTATATAAATTCACTTTACTCATATATTTGCAGGTTCTTAGTAGCATTTCACGTTGTTCTCGATGTGTAGAACCTCTCGGATCGATGTAAGAGAAAGTAGAATTAATGAAATCGACAATTATCATCGTAAAATGATTTTTATGTAAAATTGGAATGAGATTGATTTTCTTGTCAATATCATTATAAAATTCAACTTCGAAGGAATCCGATTTTAAAGTATTTGGTTTGAATATCATGGTTTCTGATTGATATGTTGACCAAATCTTAATTTCATCTTTCTTGTATTCATTATACATTAATGCACTTATTATAAAAAATACTGTTGAAATATATTCCTTCTCATTCAATGTTGTGAAGTCTTCCATTGTAAAATCATAAGTACACTCGTAACGTGCCACAACATAGTTGTCCAAACAGGCTCGATTGGTATACTTTGTGAATTCCATCAGACCATTACTCTTGATTTCCGATTGACCATCAAAAACTTTCTTGAAACTACACCGACGGGTTCAACTGAAAAATTTTCTCTGCAGATGGCACAGTTATGAGTGACATTTGGTGAGTTCAGATTTTCAAATAAGTTCAATAATTGACCGTCACAGTCGAAATGTATCTACCTCTTACAAATTTAACATTCAACCCATTGCATTTTCACGTCATTTTCAAATTTCTTACATATCGGACAGAACTCACTAACAGTTGACGAGAAATGCAACAATAAATTTTTTTTAGAATAATGCTAAAAGTCCATGGAAGCAGTCAAATCTGTATCATCAATGTTATTAGCTGTTATGACATCAAGGAGGTATAAAACTGATATTCCGCTCTCAGAAGGCGAACGAACGGTATGATGGAGAGATGTGGTACATTTCCATCCACTTTTATCGACTGGCTTAGAAGAAGCGTATAATAGTTTAGACTCGTTATATTTTTTGAGAAATATTTGGAAATTCTCTAAATATTCCTGACTCTCGGTGGAAGTAGTACCGTAAGGATTGAAAAAATTTAGACGTTTGCTTTTCAAATCGATCCCTAGCAGCACCCATTTTTCGTTCTGTTGTGTATTCAGACACAACAGACAATAATATACACATCGACTCTTGAAACTGTTTAATACAAACTTGTAAAATGGACAGGGTACAATATGGAATACACTGACATGGCTATGGACTATGACACCATTTTCACATTACACCATCAACAACTAACATTACTACATGAATCAAGGTCGGAGAACTAACTGAAACTGACGAGATGAGGAGCTGTCTCCCTTCCATGCACCTGTCACTGTCACGGCCGTCATTCATCATACGACCATAGAACATAAGAATTGGATATGGATACTACATTTCTACCCTTTTCTACAAATAAATTCATGAGTCCAACCTGGAGGGTGGTTTAGCTAGCCTACCATATCTAGTTCTTGTAACTATAGGGGTTTTGTCTGTACCTGTATCTCTGGAAGAGGATTCCTCAGTTGAAACATTATCTGACATAGATTTTCTCATTACTTTTCCAGATGGACTTATGTTTTCAGATGAACTAACATTCTCAGGAAAACTAACATGTTCAGGTAACTTAACATTTTCAGGTAAACTTACATTTTCAGGTAACATTCTTAGATTTACATTGTCATTAACCTTATAATTATTTCTTTCCAATAAAGGCTCAAAAGTTACAATCCTAGATTTCTGATTCTGTATCCCTGACTCTGAAAAACCAATCATGGGACGAATATTATCAGCATATACAAATTTAACAATGTTTTCTACAAGTACTAAATATGTGCAAAAACTAAGGACCTTTGAAATTTTACCTTTATTCCAAAGTTTGGTTTGCTTATTCTCAATATAAACATGTTCATTCACCTTATACAATTTGATTTCTTTTGTTCCAGAATTTGAAGGTCTATACTTTTGGAACAAACTAGGTTTAATAAGGTCAAATCGGGTTCTGGGTTTAGTTTTCAAGACACATTCAGCTGGTGTGAGCCCTGTAACTGTTGTTGGCGAATTTCTGTGAAGTGAACAAGAAGTTTCCTGATTTATCCAATATTAAATTTTCTGATACTAGGTACTTCCCCTTTTTGAAAGAAGAGAACTTTATCCAAATTCTTTTTCGCAGTTTGTACTGCTCTCTCTGCAATGCCATTACTTTGAGAGTGGTATGCAGGCGATTTCACAGGGTTTATACCATTACACTGAAAAAATTCATGGAATGCATTTGAATTAAATGGGGGGCCATTGTCTGACACCAATTCAACTGGGAGACCTATGGTGCTAAAAGTTCCACTATTGTTTCCCTTGCATCAGTTCCACTTTCCATTAATTTCACCTCTAGCCATTTGGGTTTAGCATCTACTGAGATCAAAAATGTGTGATTGAATTTATGGAAGAAGTCAATGTTAATGCGAAAGAAATTACTAGGGGCTGAGGGCCACGAATACAGTGGACTTTTATTAGTAAAATGTTGTGTCTGTTGGCAAATCTCACAGTTGGAAATAAATTTTTCTATGGCTTCATCAATGCCAGGCCACCAACAATAGGACCTTATCAACATCTTGGTACGAACAATTCATGAATGCTGTTCATGAAAGAGTTCTGAAATTTTAGTATGTCAATTATTTGGAATGCCTACCCTATTTCCTAATAATAGACAATTTTGTTCTATTGATAATTCATGTCTCTTTTTGAAGTATGATTTGATTTCATTGTCTGTTGAGCTATTGGCAATGTCACCACTATTTAAGGGTATATGATTGTAGAGGTTGAAAGAATTAAGTCAATCAAGGATGCCAGTTTCATTGCACATAGGAAGACGAGACAATCCATCTGCATTTGATATTAATTTACCTTTTCTGTATTCTATATCATAGTTATATCCTGACAGTGTTATGGCCCATCGGGTTACCCTTGCAGCTGCCGAAGTGGGGATTCCCTTATTTTCACCAAAAATTAATTGCAGGGGTTGGAGGTTGGTCCAGGACAAATTTACGAGCAAAAATATATTTTTGAAATTTTCTCAAGCCAAACATTAGAGCTAACCCCTCTCTTTCTGAATTTGAGTAGTTTTTTTCACTAGGAGACGAAGTGCTTGAAGCGAACATTATTGGACGTTCACATGTAAGGTAAATTGGTAACTTAGGGTCATAATGCACAAGTACACTATCACTCAATAATTGTTTACTTAACCCTCGGTTAGGCGCGCGGTACTTCCATACGAGTTTGGTCGCGCGGTCTACAAACGTAGACCATTTTTTTCATCAATTTATGAACCTCAATGTCAAAAATTATTGATGAACGTGGATATATAATATTATTTCATGTTTATATTTCTATTTAAAATTTATTTTGTGTCATCAACTCTGATTTTTTCTTTGTTATAGAATTAAAACGCAAAACATGACTTTCTATTGCTTTATTTGCATATGGTCTATTCAAAACAAGGAAAAAAGAACTTAGTATTCCAAAATATCAACAAAAATTTTTTTTGTGTAAACAACATCTGAAAGTTGACAAAAAAAATTATTGCTCGAAAAAATATTTATCAGCACTAACTATGAGAGTATCATGAAAATGGTGGAATTTTCAGTTGGTCAAACAGGTTGTGCATACATCTGCCATATGTTCTTTGCACGCACAACGATGACATTTCACACAAAACTTTCTTGAAGACTTGTTGCGGCCTCTAGGACATATATGACACCTTCCCACATAATTTTCTGGTCTTGGCTGTGGAGTGATAGGGGAAATAATCGCCTCTATTCCAAGAAGTGCACGCGCCCGCCTTCTAAGCTCCACTGGTAATGAGATGATAGTTGACCTCGCCTCTATATGTGGTTATATGAGTTCCCAAGCAAATTTCTGGATAAAATCACTTCTAGAGATTTTTTCTTCTGGATGATTTACTTTATAAACGCAAAGAGCATTTATTCCGGAGATATTCAATAAGTCGTAGAAAATAACCATTGGCCAACGACGTGTATTTCTGGCGACATTGTAATTTCCACATAATTGATCCACCAAATCTACACCAATTTTAGTGTGATTATAATGGGTGTTGAAAAGGAATATTCTCAGATAAATTATGTTCATAATTTATCTGAGAATATTCCTTTTCAACAGTTTCATACCCAATCAGGGGGTTCAAACTTGAACGATGGAAACTTGTGATTTTTATAGACCTCTAATCGCAGATTCGTGATAGAGTCTCAATTCAGAATTCATTTCCACGCCCTGTATGATGAATGTCAATTTATCATACACCCAAAAGCAAATTATAATGGGTGATGATTTCTGTTTTTTTTTTTCCTCACCTGTTCCTGCATCAATCGCCGCATCATGATGCATTGAAGATTCTACAATGACTGACTTATTTTTTTTAGGACAGTACGAAACCATTGTAATATGCTCTTGAAATGCGAAAAGTGAGGTTTTCACTTCTCTCTGTCTATATGGTAAGAACTGCACTGGAATTTCACGTTTATTCTTACGCATTGTACCACCAGTATATGTTAATTTTTTTTGAAGTAACAAATTCTTTACCAATGGAATACTGCTGAACCAGTTATCGCCTGTAATGTTGCGATTAGTTCCCTCTACTGGATGCACTAATCGCAACACAATGTCTTCGGCAGAATTGCTAAATTTATAGGGACCATCCGGCTGGGTACCCACGTAAGTTTCCAGATTGAAAGTATAAGATGATTTAGCATCAACCATGGCGAACACTTTCAACCCATATTTCGCTGGCTTACTTGGAATGTACTGTTTGAATGAGCAGCGTCCTCTGAAAGCCAGTAATTGTTCATCAATGGTGAGATATTCACTAGCAGTGAAAGAATTCTGGAAATTTGCCAAAAATATTTCGAAAACTTCCCTGATGAGTGCTAATTTGTCCAATTCCTTCCGATCGTTCCTGGTAGTAATATCGTCAAATCTCAAACAACGGAGAAGAAATCTGAATCGTTTCTCGCTCATGGTGAGATAATAAGATTCAACGCCATTGCCCTTGGAGTTATCCCATATTTTATGTGCATTTTTCCTGGAACGTCTCAGTGTTCCAATCAAGAATAGAATTCCTATCAAAGCT
This sequence comes from Phaedon cochleariae, assembly GCA_918026855.4. NCBI lineage: Eukaryota > Metazoa > Arthropoda > Insecta > Coleoptera > Chrysomelidae > Phaedon > Phaedon cochleariae. The sequence goes on from OU896711.1 coordinate 40,858,265, forward strand.
CTCACCTCAGTTTCGTTGGTGAGTCTAGCGTCGCGGTCTCTGCCAAACTTATTTTTTATATGCTCAATATATATGTTCGTTGATCTAACTAATATTTGAATAATCGCATCGGTCACAAAAAGTTTGAGGCAGTCAATTTCAATTCTGGCATTGGGGGCTTCACGTTTTGATCCAGGAAAATGATTTATTATATTATGAGCACGTGTACGAACTTGTCTATTATTACAATTTTTTTCCATTTAGTTTTTTATCTTTTCCTATATAGAATCTATCAGAAGCAGCATTTCCACTCTCGCTTTCTGATGTCATTTCGTTGTCTTCTGATGATACCTCTTGTTCAGAATCTGTCTCGTGTTCGCTTCTTTCCACATTATCTTCATTTTCCTCTACTTCATCTTCCTCATCATTATCTAGTGGACTTTCATCACTACTCGAAATTTCATCAAACCATCTTAGCAGAACATCTGGATCACTACTTCTATCTACACGTCTTCTTTTGGAGTCGGACATATTTGTCTGCAATAAAAAATAATAACTGTAGACTTTATACTGTTAAAATGACATGCACCCACTATCACTCAGACACTAAAATGTTTTGTTCATTATCAAAAATTGTTCATTATCAAACGTATTTCAACAGTGGAATGTGAATTATATATATCAAAATGGAAATAACGTACCTGATATGAAATGTTACGTTGTTAGGCGCGCGGTCTACAATCGTAGACCAAACGTCTTTGCACAAGTATTAGAATTCGAAATAACCGACTACACTGCTCTTCACGTAATGAACCATAATAATTGAGTAACCCCAGGTAAGATTTCAGTTCTGTGAGGGTTTTCGGTGTAGGTGCTTGTTTGGGACTAATCCGATAATTTGTCAATAGTGGCACTTGACCACCAGAACTACCTGTTCTATTTATAGACTACCCGACGATGCCGAAGGGGTTGTGTGTGTGCCTCAACGTCTTTTTCTGTTTTTATTTCACTGGAGGCAGTACGCTCTTAACCGTAGTAGAGTTCGTACAGAGAATTTTATTCATGTAGAAAGTACGAAATATACATTCCTTAATTATTAGAAAATTGGTTTGATTACTACGAGTGAGAAAATTACAGTTGGTGGATAATAATCCGTAACATTTGGTCCAACGAGCCCGATTAGTAGATTCACTCGAATGTAATCAATAAACAGTAATTAGAACGAAGCAGTGTTAGTGGATGCTGAAGGAAAAGTTAGTGGAAGTTCGTGTCCGATAAGAATTAGGTAGTTCGGTGAATACCTCACCAGCTACAAAAAGACAGGCGACAGTGGTCGTGGCGGCATAGTGTATAGAAACTGGATCTACTGGAGGTTGGAGTTGCCGGCGTCGCAGCGTACAGTGGATAGAGATCGTTAGGATACTGTGGTTAGGACTGTTAGGAGTCCTCTCGACCTGGGGAAGCGGCTTCAGCGTGGTTGGCTGGTAGACAAACGCGGTTAGCGTTTAGACGGAGTTGCGTAGAATAGAAGCAGTGGCGGAGTACTGGGAGCTCGTGAGTCGTTCCAATTATTATCCTCTGTTCCATTGTCCATTATTTGTAGCTTTTTCAAGTTGTGTGGGTGGGTGGATAGTTCTTTACTGAATAGGTATTCTCGTAGGTATTAGAGACAAAAAATGGCTGAAGAATTGAAAAATCTAATTAAAAAAAAGGTTCAGTGAAGTTCAAATTAACAGCATTTGTGAAATTTTTAGAAAACTTCTCTCTTGATGAGTCTGGAGAAGAAGAAGGGGTATTCGAAGAAATTGAACAGAGGTTGGATAGGGTGCAGTCACTTCCGGGGAGTTCGAGGAAATACAAACAGAGATAGGAGCTAGAATATCTGATGATCAATATGCAGATGTTTGGGAAAAATATCAAACTGAGTTTGATGACATTTATTTTAAGGCAGTGGGTAGAGCAAAGAAACTTTTGAAGAAATATGCACTTACAAATAAATCTGATGACATCAGTCAAAGCGGTAGTATTAACTCGGAAGTAAAGCTGCGACCCAGACCCGAATTGCCCTCAATTCCGATACCTACTTTCAATGGTGAGCTTGAGGGGTGGATAGAGTTCAGGGATACCTTCACTTCTTTGGTACATGAGAATGATTCACTTAGTGACATTGAAAAACTCCATTTTTTGAAAAGTGCTTTACAGGGTGAGGCACACAAAGTAATTCAAGGTGTAAAATTTTCGAAAGAAAATTATAAAGTGGTTTGGGATCAGCTGTGTGATAGGTATAATGACACTCCCATGCTAGTAAATTTTATCTCAGCTCATTAGTGAAACTACCACCTATGACTAAAGAATCAGCTAGTGATCTTAGGAGGATGTCTGATACTATTATCAATAGCCTTTTTGCTTTAGAGGAATTAGATATTGTTGTTACTTCGTGGGACTATTTAGTTATATATATTATGTTAGAAAAATTGGATCAAAAGTCATTATTTGCCCATTGGCAGGAATCAAAGCCTAAAGGAAAAGTACCCACGTTAGAACAATTCAAAAAATTCTTGAAATGTAGAATTGTAACTTCGCGAGAAATTGAAAATAATAGAAAAGAAACAAAGGTAGAAAATAAATATTTTCAGAAACCCAAAGTACAAAGATCACTTTTGGCTACTTCATCGTCAGGATGCGCTATGTGTCAACGAAGCCATGATATTTCAGAGTGTAATTCTTTTTTGAAATTGAAAGTATATGCTAGATATCAAGAACTAAAGCGGTTGGTATTATGTTCGAGCTGTTCCAAAAAAGGTCATATGAGTAAAAGTTGTACAGATGCTAGTATTTGTAAAAAAATGTAATGGTAAACATCACAGTTCATTACATTACGAAAACCAGTCAGAATATGGGAAAAATGTATCAGATTCAAAGTCAGTAGAAGGATCAAAACAAATAACTTGCTTTGCTTGATAATGGGTCCCAAGTTAGTTTAATAACCGTAGAGTTGTGTGATAAGTTGAATCTTGAAGTTGAACAAGTTGACATAGCAATAATTGGCAATAATTAAGTAGTGTCTGAAATAAATAAAAGATCTACAGTTAAAATGAAGTCGAAATGTAGTAATTTCCAATTCCATGTTTAGTTGTGCCGATCATTAGTGACGCAATTCCTAATCAGTCTATCAACACTTGTCATTATTTGAACATTCCCGATCATTTGGAACTTGCTGACCCAGAATTTGGGAAAAGACGACAGATCGATTTATTATTGGGGGCAAATATTTTTTACACATTATTATGTGATGGTCAAATAAGCTTGGGAAAATTCATGCCAATTCTCCAGAAAACGAAGTTAGGGTGATTGGTATCAGGATCAGTTTGTCCAGGTTTCAAATCCTCTACCGTTAAATGTAACTTAAGTATGAACTGTGGAATCCAGGAGCAATTGTCAAAATTTAGGGAACTGGAAGAGCTTCCTTCCACATCTAGTAGAATGACTGAAGATGAGTTAGAGTGTGAACGAACTCTCCTGAGAAGTTGGGAGAATCAAGAGAACTTGCAGTTAGAAGAATGTTAGCGTTGGAAAAACGGTTAGCAAAGAATCCAGTGATGCAAAAAATGTATGTTGACTTTATGGAGGAATATGAGACTCTGGGGCATATGTCATTAGTTGATTTAGACAGCGAAAGAACTAAAAAATCATATTATTTACCCCATCATGGGGTGTTGAATGAGAAGAGCACAACAACAAAGTTGCGTGTCGTATTCAATGGTTCGTCTGTTACCAGTTCAGGGTTTTCATACAATGATATCCAATATACAGGTCCAAAAATCCAAGATGATTTATGGTCGATTCTTGTTAGGTTCAGAAAACATCCCATAGTTGTTTGTGGGGACATAGAGAAAATGTACCAGATGATTTTGGTTGATCCTAATCAAAGGTCCCTCCAAAAAATATTATGGAGAAGTAAACCTGAGGAGGAGCTTCAAGAGTTCACATTGAATACAGTAACTTATGGTACGAAATCAGCGCCATATCTTGCAATTAGGTGCATTGAGCAGCTTGGATTGGATAATGTCAGGCAATACCCTGGAGCGTCAGAAATTATTTTACATGATTTTTATGTGGACGATATGATGTCAGGAGCAGAAACAACCTCTGAGGCAATAGTAATGTGCAACCAAGTCTCTCAAATTTTGGAATCTGGGGGGTTCCGCTTGAGGAAGTGGATTAGTAATAGTTCAGAGGTGTTGCAGGCTGTAGATGTAACTGGGGGTAACAAACACTTTGGTGAAAATGATCAGACCAAAACGTTGGGTCTGTATTGGGCACCATGTCCAGATAAATTGATGTATTGCGTCAAGTTTGATGATCATCCATTAAAATGTACAAAACGATTAGTTTTATCACAGGTATCCAGAATATTCGACCCGTAAGGTCTTCTAGGGCCTTGTATAATTCTGGCAAAGATCCTTCTACAGCGATTGTGGAAAGAACATCTATCATGGGATGACGAATTACCCATCGAATTAGCAAAAAAGTGGAAAACTTCACGAGTAGAGCTAGAGGGTATTAATCTGTTGAAAATCCCAAGAAATACTTTAATCACAGCTTTCGATTCTGTAGAGGTCTATGGGTTTGCAGATGCGTCGATACAAGCATATGGTGCTTGTGTTTATATGAGAAGTGCTGGTCCCCATGGAATAAAGGTTGAACTGTTGTGTTCTAAGGTAAGGGTCGCGCCCCTTAAGTCATTGACAGTTCCAAGATTGGAATTGTGTGGAGCATTAGTTTTAGCACAATTGGTGGCAGAGGTGGTTGCTGAAATGAAGATGAATTTTACTCGGGTTGTTTTATGGTCTGATTCAACAGTAGTTCTTGGGTGGATTAATATGGCTTCAGGTAGTTTACAGGTATTTGTAGGGAATAGAATTGAACAAATTCAAAGACTTTCAAAATCTGAAAATTGGCGACATGTTAGGTCAGAAGACAACCCAGCAGATCTTCTTTCTAGGGGAGTCCTACCTTTGAACCTTATGAGCTCTCAAAAATGGTGGCATGGACCAGATTGGCTCCAATTAGACGAATCCAAGTGGCCTGAGTCGATAGTGAATCATGACGAATTACCAGAACTGCGATTGGCTGTAAAACCAGTACAAGTGTTAGAGTCCTTTCAGCCAATTCAAAGAATGAGCCAGTTTGGTAAATTGCGTAGGGTGATTGCTTGGTGTTTGAGATAGAGAAATAAGTCCCAGAAAAGGATATCTAACATCTGCTGAGTTGACTAATGCAACAATGGTTCTCATAAAAATTGCTCAAAGGGAATCATTCTCTAGTGAGAGGCAGGAATTGATAAAGAATAAATGTTTAGCTAAAAATAGAAATCTGCTCAAATTAAGCCCATTTATCGATAGTGTAGGTATACTCAGGGTGGGAGGTAGGTTACAATTATCGAATTTACCATACTCACAAAAACACCCGATATTATTTACAGCAAAGCATCGACTGATGACATTACTTTTCGAAACTGAACATAAAAGATTGTTACATGTAGGTCCACAAACATTATTAGGCTCAATTAGAGAAAATTATTGGGTACTAGGTGGTAGAAATCTTTCAAGAAAAATAACGCATGGGTGTGTAACTTCCTAAACCTCTTGTGCAAGAAATGGGTATTTTGCCAAAGCCTAGGGTCACACCGACCTTTCCTTTTAGCTCGGTTGGGATTGATTATGCCGGACCATTCCTGATAAAACACATACCAGGTCGTGGTGCAAAACTTATTAAATGTTGGATTAGTTTGTTTATATGTATGTCCACGAAAGCGATCCATTTGGAGGTGGTGTCGGGATTGACGACCGAAGCATTTATTGCTTGCTTTCGACGTTTTGCTTCTAGGCGAGGGAAACCTCGAGAGGTTTTTTCCGACAATGGCTCCAACTTTGTTGGAACCAATAATGAACTAAAAGAATTTGAAAATTTTATGAAAAAGAATGCAACTGCTCTAACTGATACTTTTGAAAACGAGGTTATATTATGGAACTTTATTCCTAGTCAAGCACCAAACTTTGGAGGTCTATGGGAAGCTGGTGTTCGCTCTTGCATGCATCACCTAAAAAGAATAATGTCAAATGGCTCTTTAACTTACGAAGAACTGTCTACCTTGGTCGCACAGGTTGAATCAGTGCTAAACTCAAGACCATTGTTTCCTCTCTCCTCTAGTCCTAATGACCTTGATGTATTAACCCCATCCCATTTTTTGATTGGACGACGGATGGTTTCACTCCCTGATCCTGATGTTAGAGGCATCCCATCAAATCGCCAATCTAACTTTCAACATATCCAGTCATTACTACAGCACTTTTGGTCCCGCTGGTCCAATGAATATATGAATGAATTACAGACGCGGACACAATGGAACAGAGTGTGTCCGAATTTGGAAGTTGGAAAACTCGTTATTATTGAAGAAGATAAGATGGCCCCACTCCACTGGAAATTGGGAAGAGTTATTGATGTGTTTCCAGGTCCAGATGGAAGAGTTCGCGTGGCTAAGTTAAAGACTAATACTGGTGAATTGAAACGGTCAATATCAAAACTGTGTCCTCTTCCTATTAACTAACACCATTATATAGATTGAAAGTGATCTTTCGATGTGGGGGGAATGTTTGGGACTAATCCGATGATTTGTTAATAGTGGCAGCACCGCACTTGACCACCAGAACTACCTGTTCTGTTTATAGACTACCCGACGATGCCGAAGGGGTTGTGTGTGTGCCTCAACGTCTTTTTTTGTTTTTATTTCACTGGAGGCAGTACGCTCTTAACCGTAGTAGAGTTCGTACAGAGAATTTTATTCATGTAGAAAACACGAAATATACAGTCCTTAATTATTAGAAAATTGGTTTGATTACTACGAGTGAGAAAATTACAGTTGGTGGATAATAATCCGTAACAGTGCTTCCTCAATGCATTCAATTTTTCCATCAGTTGGGTGAATCTATTCATCTATGATATGACCCAAGAATTGTACATCACATTTTGCACGATTTACTTCAACGTTATACTCCTTCAGTCTATTAAATACTTCAATGTCACTCTCATGGCACTTTTGAAGACTTTCCCCAAATATTAAAATGTCGTCTAAATAGCATTTTGTATTAGATAACCCTGACAATATTGAGTCCATGACATTTTGAGAAATGCCTGGGGCAGCACTGATCCAATAAGTGAGTCTTTTATAAGTAAAAAGTCCTACATGAGTATTTATTGTCAATAATTCTTTGGATTTCTCACTTTCCTCGAGTTGCTGATAAGCACCCTTCAAATCAACTACAGTAAAATATTTCTTACCGTTCAAACAAGCAAAAAGAGGTAGGGTACAATGATCTGATTCCAGAACTCTGTTAACCGTTTTTTTTTAAATCTACACAATTTCTCAGCTCATTAGAACTCTTTTTGGGAACTACAACAATGGGACTTGCCCAATTACTAAAACGAACTTTAGTTGAAACACCTTGATTTACCATACTTGCTAACTCTGACTCGACTTTATCTTTTAAAGCATATGGCATATCATCTGCTCGATGGAATATAGGTTGAGACCCCTCTTTAATTTTCAGTTCCACTCCGAACTTTTTGATACAAGCATTAGGCTCTTCCAAAAAGACATTAGCAAAATTCTTTTTTGTTCTTGAATCAACTGTTCAGTTTTAAAACTGCTTAGACCAACACTTACTTGACTGGATTCAACCAAAGACTGTGACATTTTTTCTTCCCATACCGAATGACTTCCTTTAGACTCATTTGACTGACGAAACTGGCACAAGTTAAAAAAATGTTTTCAATTGGGTTTCAACACATTTAACCAAAATCTGCCCAGCAGAGGTGTGAACTTCCTACTACCATCTAAAACAACTAGAGTTAAATAATGTACCTTATCATTACAAGCAACATTCACATCAATTTCAGCTATAATTTTGACATCATCTCCAGTAATTACTTCGAGATTATATTCGACAGAGTATATTTCAATGGGTGATGAGAATTCTTCATAAAATGACCTATGTACAACAGTTTTACAAGCTCCTGAATCGACTTCAAACTCTACAGGCTTACCTTCTATTTTTAATCTTACTTTTAGAGACTTTTCATATTCTGATTGAAGATTTGAAATGAAACCTAAATCAAGTGAGTTACAATCTTCATCCATTCTATCTTCTGATGTGTTCTCACCAACACTGGAATCTTCCAGTGTATTGACTGTCGACATTCTGCAGACTCTGCTGGTATGTCCCTTCCTGTGACATTTGAAACATTCCCAACTCTTAGCAGGACGGGTATCAGGATTGTGTCTCCTTGTACATCGAAAACATGGTTTCATATAACCTGACTGACCTGACTGACTTGACTGACTTCAGTGACTTGATTTATTCAACCTTCGAGGTTGATAGTGACTGACTTCATTCATATTGGATACTTCAGGACCCATGGCTCGGACTTGACCTTCAGCAAGCTCCATGCTTACTGAAATTTTGTATGACTTTTCCCATGTCAGGTTTTATTCAGATAATAGATTGCGCTTGACATTTTCTGATCTCAATCCACAAACAAATTTATCCCTGAGGGCTTCATTGAGAAATGTGCCGAATTGACAGAACTTCGACAGATTCTTTGATTTGGCTGCAAAAGCTTTGACATCTTCATTACTCTCTTGGTGAGCACAATAAAACTTATACCTCTCAGCTATAACCAACCTCCTTGGACAATAGTGGTTAGCTAGAACATCCTTCAACTGTTCCAGATCTACCAAGTTTTATCACTTGGTAGATCTGGTGCGACTAGATCTTTTAATGCTCCATATGCTTCACCACCTATAAGTGTTAAGAACATTGACACTTTTTTGTTATCCTGGACATCATTGCAACCAAATAGCTGTTCCATTCTTTCTATATAAGAAGAGATATCTGACGCCCTCGGATTGAACTGCTCAATTGAACCTACAAACGCCATTCTAGGCACGTGCTTTTGAGGTAATGGCGAACTGGTTTGTGAAGTTTCCAGGCTTTCAACTTCTGGTTTCGACCGGACTGGTCGCCAAATTATGTTGTGTCTTCAGACACAACAGACAATAATATACACATCGACTCTTGAATCTGTTAAATACAAACTTGTAAAATGGACAGGGTACAATACTAACATGACTATGGACTATGACGCCATTTTCACATTACACCATTAACAACTAACATGACTGAAACTGACGAGATGAGAAGCTGTCTCCCTTCCATGCACCTGTCACTGTCACGGCCGTCATTCATCATGCGACCATAGAACATAAGAATTGAATACACGTTTATTATAAGGAAATGAATGAAGGAATATTCTTGAATGCCGGGAGTTTCTCTAGTATCAACTTCTTTTCCAAAGAGGAAAATGAATCGTCAGCTGGCCAAAAACTCGCATCGGATTGTATTCTGTTTTTTCTCATGATGATGTTTCCTAAGATGTTCAACAACTTCATGGACAGGATATTTTTCTCATCGAATGAGTTATATTCTACTGAAGATAAAATTCTGTCACTTCTGATGTATGAGTAAAACCCGATAAAGTATTCGATATTTTCGAAATCTTGGTAGTATTCTATATTATCTACCAAGCTATTTTCTAAAATAGATAAATCGTTATACGGTTTGCTAGAATGTGATATCTTATTATCATGTAAAAGTGAGAAATTGTCAAAAATCACCTCATCAACATTCTCTTCATAATCATTCCCTAAAATATCAGCAACATCATCTGTTGGTTTCAGAGTATCTGATCCTGTTAGTTGATTCTCCAAGATATCATGATGGTTGTATCGTTCTCATCACCTTCTGGTTTTGATATGTATTTCATATATTTTCCTGAAAAAAAGCTCAATCGTGGTTTACGTTTTCTATCCCACTTCTCTTCCTCGTCGGAGAGGCTGTAATCAGAAAGAGTTTTTTTTTCTTTTTCTTTCACTGGGACACTGGCCAATCTATGTTTAGAAATATCCATCAATATTTCAGTGTGTACCTTCAACACACGCCCTCTTACTGTCCTTAAAAAAGGAGTCGGAGTTAAGTTTCTGGCTCCAAGAAGTGAATCGTTCTTCAAAAAACCGAACCACCTTCCAACCAAAGCATTACTTAGCCTAGTCTTTGTAACGACAGACGACCATAACGAAAAAAATACATGTATCTGTCTAATACTATTCGTAATAAATTCTCATTGAAATATTGATTATTATTCATTGATATTATTCTGCTGTTTTTTATTTTCTTCATATATGTTCAGGAAAAAACTATAGAAAGGAGAGTTTTTCGCAGACTCTTAAATTTTTTTATATTTTCCTCATCTTTTATGTTAGCTGTTTAAGTGTTAGCATTGTCTTCTTCTTGATCCTACGGGTAATACAAATTCATTTTCAGTAGAGCTTTTCGCACCGTTTCTGTTTTGTTTTCAGTAGAGAGAATAATTGAAAGATAACTGAACCATTTCGATGTTTCATGTCCTTTGTTGAATCCTGTAGCAAACATAGACTTTATACCATTTCGCGTTTTCTTGTTATTCTCATTAGTGTGTTTGTCTACCAACAAAAACAAATTCTTAACGAAATGGACCCAACACATAAATATCCTTATGATGTGGGACGGTAAAATTTTCTTTCGCACGAAGTGAACATAACATGAAATGAGGTATTCGTTCAGCACTAATTTGTTGAATGCTTTCGAAGCAGCGTTCAAATTAGCAAAACTGAAATCACTGATGAATACCTTAGATGATAACCATTCTCTCTGTTCCTTGCAAAACTTTCTGAATCTGATAAATAGTTCAAAAATTGCATAAGTGTCGTATTCAGAGGATACCATTTCTACTAAAGGACAAAGGCTTCGTTCTGGAAAACTCATCACCCCACAATGATATAAAACTTTTTTGTCCGTTTCTTGTTGGACCACTGTACATCACCCCACAATGATATAAAACTTTTTTGTCCGTTTCTTGTTGGACCACTGTACCAGTAGCGTCAAAATGAAATACGCCTATGCCAGAAGATTTGGCTATTTTCAGTTGTTCTAAGCTGAATATTTTGATGTTGAGGGATGAACTGACCTGCTGGACGAAACTTGAATGTTTTTTTTTTAAACAAAATGGCATCCATCATTATATTCTTGTGCCGTTTCAAAGCATTCCTATTTTCACTTCGAATCTTTCTCAAAACAGCTTCGGATTCGATGTCCTGTACATGACCATTCAATATGGCTTCCTTATTGGCATTTGCTATAGTCTTTTCGCGGTACTCTGTTGTTCTGATTTTTTTTTAGCCAACTTTTTACAAAATCTCTCTCTATGCCACTCACATGATCTGTGAGTTTATATGGGTGACAAAAATCTGAAGAGCTGCTAAATACCTTCGCCGTTTTACCACCCACTTCATTGGTGCATATTTCAATTTTAAAATTTTTACTTTGGAGATAATTATTTTTGCAGTACGCCATAATTATAATGGAGGATTTGAAATATCTGATTCTATAGAAAGCAATAGTGCAAGTATTATTGACATATTTTTTTATTCGGTTTCTAAAGAAAGATGGATACAATCTATTTAATAGTTGGCCCCCATCAGAAACAATCTCCCCCCATTGCTGTGGCGAGATATCAAATTTTCCTTCATTATTTGTGTGTCCTTTCGGAAGTACGAGATTTGATTTCTCAGGTACAGTGATATCTAAATTCGGCAGAGAAAGCGATGAATTTGTCAAACTATTTTTTGTGGAAAAAGATAAAATATTTTTTTGTAAATCTGATGAAATGTTATTCATTTCATTATATTCGGAATCATCACTAATGTCATGCAAGAATCGATCCTTTACACTAACGGAATGTTTCCTATCAGAAATGGCCGAATCATCAAATTCAATAATTTCATCGATCTTAATATTTTCTGAACTGTTCGCTACAATTGATTTGGAAAATATATGGAAAGCCCCCGAATCTTCATCTCCCAAAGGTTCTTTATTCACAGTTTTCGATTCCAATCCCATATCATCACATGTTTCCGATACCGAATCACTTGAATGCATATTATTGTTAGTCTTGAAATCGATGGATTCCAAATCTTCATCAGGTTTCAAAACTGAATCTTTCGAATCTATACATTTCATATCGTCACTAAATAGATCTTCGTCTGATGATATTTGAATTTTTTTATGTGAAAAATAGGAATCAACCGCTCCTGAATTTCGTTGGATTGTCCGATAAATCCACAACTTCTTATCTTTCTTTTTTTTTATCTCGGATATTTTCGACTAGCCTATCATACAACTCATCATCGTATTCGGGATGACGTAACTGTTCATATGTGATGTCCACTTTTGAAGATTTTATTGATATAACAAGATTTTTTATCTTGATGTCTGTCATTTTTCGATTATTGAAATATCAGGAGGAGAAAACATCTCGAATTTGTCTAATGAAGATGATATACTGAAAATAGTATAGGAGATGATTAGGAGAGTATAACCTATCCTAAAATTTCCAAAAAAAAAACGATAGTCTCGATATCTAACAATAGTATTTAGTTGCATTAATCGCCCTACAAGCAGCTATAGCGGCAACTCTCGAAAGAAGTCGGTACCTCCCTGATTAATGACTAATTATTAAGAAGAAATTAAACTCATGTACTCATGCATTAACAAAAAAATGGGAACAATCTATCATGTTGGATAAAATGCACGCACCAATGGATGACTGAATGCTTTTGAGTGGGTATAATAAAATATGTGCACAAGGAACAGCAAATTTTGCAGATGCATTGGCAGCAGTTAGGATGAGGCGCATATAGCTAACGAAGGGTGGTGCAACTATAATATGCGGTCTGGAATACAATGTTTCAAATTGGTTATTTCCAGCAGACATTATTGTTTTTATTGCATATCTGGATCCACCTCACCAGAATACACAAGAAGGGGTTTTCAATTTTCTTCTTGAGCCCCCCTGATAGGCACTTTACTCGTATGAAAACCTTGGGTACTGGGCATTTTAGCAGGTCAAATAATCTCAATTTTAACATAAATCGACTTATCTCATGGAAATACACGATGAAAAGTTTTTCAGATTTTTTCCTAGCCCCCTTGAGCAGCACTTTACTCGTGTGTTATTTCATGGAATCTTGCAGACTCATTATTTTTGTAGTCAAATAAATAATCTATATTTTCACAAAAATCGACATATCTCATGAAGATACACGATGACAAGTTTTTAAAATTTCTTCCTAGCCCCCCTGGGCAGCATCTCATTCTTGTATTTTCTCATAAAATATTGCGAAATGGGTTTTCTACTTATCTCATGAAAATACACGATGAAAAGTATTTTCGATTTTTCCCTAGCCCCCATGAGCAGCACTTGACTTTTGTGTTTTTTCATAAATTCTTGTGGACTGGGTATTTCTTCTATGAAGCCGACGATTTGGAAAATTCAAATTCGAGCAGTAGACTGTCCCCAAATAGATTGAATTTTTCCGATATATCAAAATCCGTTGAAACTTTCATTCTAAGAGGAAATAATTAATTATAGTGCGATTGGTGGGGGCATTTTTTCTATAAAGCCGATGATTTGGAAAATTCAAATTCGAGCAGTTGATCGTCCCCAAATAGATTTACATTTTCCGATATATCAAAATCCGTGACAACTTCCCTTCTAAGAGAAAATAATCAATCATAGTGCGAGTAGTGGGGGTATTTTTTCTATGAAGCCGATGATTTGGAAAATTCAAATTCCAGCAGTTGATTTTCCCCACATAGATTGACATTTCCCGATATATCAAAATTCGTGACACTTTCATTCTAAGAGAAAATAATTATTTATAGTGCGAGTAGTATGGGTATTTTTCTATGATGCTGATGATTTGGAAAATTCAAATTCGAGCAGTAGATTGTCCCCAAATAGATTGACATTTTCCGATATATCAAAATCGTGACAACTTTCATTCGAAGAGAAAATAATTATTCATAGGGCGAGTAGTGGGAATATTTTTTCTATGAAGCCGATGATTTGGAAAATTCAATTCGAGCAGTTGATTATCCCCGAATAGATTGACATTTTCCGATATATCAAAATCCGTGACAACTTTCTTCCTAAGAGAAAATAATTAATTATAGTGCGAGTAGTGGGGGTATTTTTTCTATGAAGCTGATGATTTGGAAAATTCAAATTCGAGCAGTTGATTTTCCCCAAATAGATTGACATTTTCGATATATGAAAATCCGTGACAACTTTCCTTTTAAGAAAAAAATAATTATTCAAAGTGCGAGTAGTGGGGGTATTTTTTCTATGAAGCCGATGATTTGGAAAATCCAAATTCGAGCAGTAGATTGTCCCCAAATAGATTGATATTTTCCGATATGTCAAAATCCGTGACAACTCTCCTACTAGGAGAAAATCATTATTTATAGTACGAGTAGTGGGGGTATTTCTTCTATGGAGCCGATGATTTGGAAAATTCAAATCCGACCAGTAGATTCGTAAGGTGCTGTGTGAACTGGACTTTGTGGTGGGGGGTGGGCGCTGGGCTTAGGCGCTATCTTCACACGAGTCGACTACTCGTGTCCTTACATCTCATTGATACTTATTATAAATATGATATAGGTACAAACATAAAGGTCACTGTATATTCGAGCATTTCAAACTGGGAATCTGAAAATTTACCAAAGGGTGAAATAAAATTGGTTTTCACTAATAAAATATGATCAATCCCTACCTGTCCTCAGCTCAGTTCATTATAAAGCTTCCTCCTATTCGTCCAGTTTTGAATTCCTCAAACTTGTGCATAGTTTTATGAATATGCCTCATGTTTTAACTCAATCATTAATCATTTTTTCTATTTTGGTGGTATATTACTGAAATGAAGTCATGGGCGCCGCCAGGAAAAAAATCAGGGGGGGCGGGGCGGATAGGACAAAATATTGAAAACAGTCGTGAACCATATTTGTATGTACATAAAATTAAAATAACATTCTTGAAATTATAAAACAACGTAAACAAATAACAATTGAAAATCACATTTGGATTAGGAAAAAGGAACATAGAAACCATGATTTCACAAACTTTCAGTTTTCATTCTGAAAATAGAATTTGCAGTCTTCTTCTATCATTTTGCCGAATATATTGATTGCTTCTCCAGTAATTTGAAACTTTTTATTTTCGTCAGTTTCTCTGTGGACACTCAGAAGGCATAATCTCGTTAGCCTCGATTCTCCAATGGTAGATCTCAGCCATGTTTTTACCCTTCTCAGTGTACTAAAAGATCTTTCGATGGTACAGGTAGTGGGAGGCATTGATAAAAAAATTTTAATGGCCTGAGATATAGCTGGAAAAAATTCACATTCCTTCAATAGTTCCTGGAATTCCATATCATCATCATCACTATTGCTATTCTGAGTATTCTGTCTCCAGTATTGGATCCAAGTCGATGATTCTTCTTCAAAATTTTCAATATCGTAGGTTTTACCAATATTTTTCATTATGAGGCCTATGTCATTGTTCTTTTTCAGATTTTTGGGGTGTTAACATGATATTGAGAAGGCTGTTCGCGTATCTTCAGAGAACCGGATTTTCAGGGAAGATATCAGGGAGTCCATATATGGAATGAAAAGAGAGATTCTGAAGTAATCTTCTGCAGAAGCCGTCTCAATATTTGTTCTATTGATCTGGCGTTTTGCTATGCGAGGTTGCTGTATTTCTATTCCAAATTCATTAGCAATTTCCATAGATTTTGTGAAAATACTCCCAAAACATTCATTTCCATCTTTCCTATTATTTTCGAATATCTGCAACAAATTTTCTAGGTGTTTTTGAACATCTAACAAATTTACAGATTTTCCCTGCAAGATTTTGGTAACTGGCTCCAACTGGGCTGAGTATTTAGAAATTAGGTTCAGACAAATGATAAACTTTGGAGTAGATGACGAACAAGAGAGTTGCTCAGCTTGGTTGAAATCTCTGTTTGTAGTCAAATCATCTAACACTGATTTAATTCCAACAAAATGTCCGAAAAATAAACGTATCGATTCATATTTGGCGGTCCATCTAGTTTCAGAAAACAAAGGGATATTGGGAACTAGAGATCGGCGGCGTGGACTATCTCGAAAAAAATTGATGATCTCTTTTATAACACCAACACAGTTTCGAATCTCGCTCACAGAATTCAAATCATTTATCACCAAATTCAGTCGATGTGAAGAACAGTGAAAGAATGTTACCTTTGAATATCGATCTCTAATTAGTTTTTGAACTCCATTTTCTTTTCCCGCCATTGTTAGACACCCATCAAATCCTAGCCCCATCAATTTATGCAAATTCAATCCATAATCATCCACGGTAGAAAGAATTGTTTCTGCAATGGTTTTTGCGTCCATACGTAATAGCTCAGTAAACTCATCTTTAATGTTATTCAAAGCATCTACGAACTTCACTCCAACAGATAATTGCTCTTTTCCAGATATATCGGCAGATTCATCTGCTAATAACGAGAATCCTTCGCTCCTGTTCACTACCTCTACAATGTTTTTTCTAACAATGTTTCCACATATCTCAATCAATTCATTTTGCGCTTGATGAGATGTATATTTAGCATTTTTTTTGCATGTTAGTGAATGTTCAGATAGTCCGAGGTCACCGCTCTCAACCCTGAATTTCAAAAGATCTTTGAAATTGCCCCCCTCTGAATGTTTTCCTCGAACAACCATATCATGAGTAGCACAGAAAATCATAGAGGAGATTATTGGTTTCAGTAGTTTTCTGTTATTTTCTATTGTTGAACTCATATGGGAATCAATTATTTCACAGACTGATTTGGTTTTGCCAGAATATCTGTCTAAAAATTCTTTGGCCCTTATACTAGAGTCTCTATGCCATTCTGAGCCCATATGAGCTTTGGCTTGTGCATGACAATCTTTGTATTTGGTGAATTCTTTAATGATAAAAGAACCCATTACACCTCTTCTCAAAACTGGACGAAATACCACACAGTTCTTGCACAGAACTCCTTTCAACTTCTTTGAATATACAAGCCAGTTATATTCAGCTAACCAATCATATTTGAAATATCTTGTTTCCATAACAGCATCATTTTTGAAATTGTAATCTGATCCTGGTTTGAAAGGATGTTCGAGAAATTTATATCGCATTCCATCCGATATATTTGCAGAAGACATAATATATTGTCCCAAATCCAAATCGTTATCGGTAGTTGAACAAGAAGGTATCGGTTCGCTGGTAACATCATCTAGCTTCAACTCTATTCGAGGATTAGTTGGATTTCCAGCTGAACTTGAAAATATTGGTTCAGTTTTATTTGTGTGGTCTAGCTTCAACTTCTTGATAATGGGATCCATTTCAGAATTCGAGCTACTTTCAGTAATTTTGGATAAATATTTTCTAATATCCATTATTGTGACTCGTACATCCACCTAGAAAAATATAAGAAATGGGGTTGAAAAAATATCTACGTTATGACATTTGCCTAATTGTAAGTAATTAGGAACAGTCATCTTATATATTATATTATACTATAGTTGCGTTTTTTTGGTGATTCTTTCGGTAGCGTTAGAATGACAAGTGACATCAATATCAAAAAAACGCACTTTGGAAGCAAATGCCAATAATCTTGGATTATAGGTTATGTTATGATATCTGAGAAGTTTTTTTAGAACAATATTCAAAATCATTATAAAAATTGAAGATGAATGTCATTCCTAGTTTGTTGCTAACAGCAATTATGAGAACCAGAAATAATTTAGATCTATTGTTCCCAACTGCGTAGACGTGGAAGTTTTGGAGATAATTTTGAGTCTGTAATTTTTTTGTGTGATCTGAGAATGATATGTACCTATGTGATCCAATCTATTTCAGTTCAGAAAGTAAAAAAATACCAAAATGTGAAAGATTTTATGAAGTTGTGATACCATCCTACAAATTCTCGACATTTAACTCCTGACATATGTATTCTAAAATATTAAATTCTATACCACGATTCTTAAGGATGAGCTGGTGGCGAACTGACAACTACTTAGTTTCGAAATAACCTTCATGAAATATATGTTTGCAGATTTATGACGATTCGGATACCTATTAATATATATACTATAGGAAGTGAGATAAAATAAAGACTTGTAGAACGATTGAAAAGTTTAATAATGATAAGAATATCATTTATTCGTACATTTTACAAAATAAAAAGTCATGAAATATACAGATAAATCATAATATGTATGAAAACGAACATTTCGTTACAGGAATTTTTGTAATATGAGTCATCACTGAACAGAGTAGAGATAACTACACAATATTATTAGCTGATAGCAATCATCATTGATCATGATAATCACTTGCTGTGAAACAAAAAAGATTCGATCATTTTGTACAATGAGATGTAATTAAAATCTACTGCAAGAAGAAAAAGAGTAAAAAGTGATGATAATAACAAAGAAAGAAATTCAGTTGGTACAGAAAAAGATGGTTTGGTAGAATTGTAGTGCAGTTTTTCGTTTTCAAGTGATTTAACATGCTTTTCAATTCAGAATATCATTATATGTATAACATAACATTTCAATATATTCAATGAAGATGACAATACAATTCAATATACGTCTCTCCTTTCTCAGAGTATTTGTACAATGAGATGAAATCGAGACCCACACTAAGAAGAAAAAAGATAACAATAGCAATGAGAATTCGTCAATAAGTACAGAACAAAATTAGTTGGTAGATTTTTTTTTCCTTTTTTTTTTGTTGAGTGATCATCAACTTGTTTCTCAATCACTTCGCTAATATGAGATGAACAGGTGAACTTATATACTTAATACAAATTCATAAGAAAATCATGATAAATGGAAGTTCGAGAGAAAGTGAAATCACCAATTCGACATTATTATATTTCATATAATTACTTATATGATGATGAGAACACTGAAATGAAATAAAAAATATTTATAATATCATTTCAATTTATCGTCGTTGATTATGGAATTTCTGCTATGTTAACAATTCATCAATATCCAGGTTTTGGTGCCATCAGGTTCAGAAATTTTTGCTCTGTTTACTGATATGATGTTATGTGAACAAAATATCAGAGTATTCTGAAATAACCGAAATAGATAAAACGAATCTGTTTTGTGCAACTGAATACCTGCTATATGCCGAGCCACGTAGTAGATATCCACAAATCTAGCAATGATAAGTCGGACGAACATTCTAATAATTGACTCCTGTGAAATTGTAGTCAAAGCATATGCAGATATTTCATAATCAACAACGGTAATCAATAAAAGAGACAGCTTATACATTTCAGTTCATTCTTCCGTATTGATTCAACCATGACCGATAAAAAAAAAGAAGAGCATAATATTGTTAATCGAACTTGGATCGTTTCTTGAAACCGTATGGTATAGAACTATGATCAGGTAAAAACCTTCGCTTCGTAGAGTTGGGGCGGTATATTTTTGTTTCTTCACGTGTGACAACTTTATGTTCCTTGGTTCTCCTGATATTTATTGATGTTATGAAGATGGGTTCAATTGGGCTCAAAATCGTGTTCTTGATGCTCTCGAAATCAGTTGGGATGCAGCGTATGTTAAAGATTAACCTTTGACTTTGCAGACTACCTCTTCATGCATATTTCGTGTCGACCAGATTTTATAGGCGTATTTTTAGGGCCTCCGGAAACAAACTTGGTTATATAAGATCCTAGGCCATACCCCTATAGTTCGTCTGTCATATCACCAATGAATTCTCCTTTTGGTATGTCATCAAATTCTTCTGTTTTCGATACATATATAACTGAGTCTGTATGGTAATACAAGACCCTCTCACCTAGTAGTTCAGGGTAGTTGTACAACTTGAGGTGAGCCTGGGAGGTAACATATGCCGCTACAGCGACGTTAACTGTAGCCAATACATCGTATGATTCATCAGTGCATCGAAAACTAACTATTATTGTATTTTCATTGATGGGTAATATGTTATCAACTTCAATAGAGGGATTAGTCATCATATCAAAGAATTCACTAGGCTCATTCACAATTTTCGTCTTGGACTGGTTCTCTTTTTGACCAAACTTTCCCCAGAATGAGTTTAAAATCAACTTGGCTTGAGAGCGAAGTCCAGGATTCTCAAGTATCTCAGCGAATTCCAACTGAACATCTTCTCTATCGAGGAATTGTTCGATATATCTATTTTTATCTGCTTCACTTATACAGTTTTTAGGCCAACCCGAAGCCTGCTGTTTGATTTTCATGAATGTATTCATCATTGCAGTGAAGAGCCCTGGTATTTTTGTGGATTTATCAAATTGCTCAACACGGTAGCTCCATATCTCCTGTATCTCTTGTGATTTGTATGCTTTTTCTAGAGCTTTCTGCACCTCATCGATCACCCATGTCCCTGTTAGAGCCCTCTCCTCTTCATCATGAGTGCACTCGTCAGTATTCATATTCTGACCACAGGTTCGACACGAAACAAACATCAACTTGTTATTCATTTTTAAAGGTAATACAGGGTGGTAGAGATTTTGTGGTGGAACAATGATACATTTGACGAGCCCATTAGTATTTTTCAGGTCGATGTTGGAGCATTCGTTTCCCACGTACACCATAGGGTGTCCGATGGGAAATTTTCCATATTTACAAGCCCATGGATATAAAGAGCAAACATCGATATACTCTATTTTCTCTCCATCCTTACACTTATAATACTCAATTGTATTGCCAGTTCTACCTCCAAAGAAAGCATCTCTAGCATTGAGTGGAATATTTCTGAGAATAGGGTGATTTGTGCTGAATTTTCTCATTTTATCAGTCAATTGTCTTTCGAAATCGCATTCCCACATTTCGATGACCACGTAGCCAGAGTTGCGTAATCTTTCAGACTTCGCTATCATTGGGTCATACCTCAAATTCAGAGACTCTGTGGGGCTGTCGGGTAATGGTTCACTTCTCTTATATTTGTAACATTGTGGGCATCCATGATATCTACAACCATGAAAGTCGAAAACTTGATTGGTATCGGCACAAAAACCATCGACCTTCACGCCGTGTACACGTGCTTCTTGCTCTTTTCCAGCGTGTAAAATATTGATACATCTCTGATTTTCCTCCCACAATAACCATTTGATGGCTATCTTTGATTGTTTATCACGCCATCTCTAGCCATTTTTCGGTATGATGCCAATTGTATCAGTCTGAAGGAAATTTCTGCGATAAACTGTATTACACGCAGAAGCTATAGTACACGCTTCTGTGAATGGGCATACGTCTGAATTTCAGGCTTGAGCTGAAATTTCAACATCTGATATGCAATAAGCTACTAAGTCACGTTGCATATCGAATTCATCATCTTTATGAGTTTCATACCATGAAAGAGAAGCATTTCGATCATCCTCTTTCATATTGTCTGGGTCGTAGAAATTGACAGATGGTAAAGGTCCGACATAGCATTGATTTTTTGTGGTGTTGAAAAGGTGGGGAAAGTAACCTTTCTTGAACTGAGCAACAAGGCCGAAAGCTTCAGGCGTTTCGAAACAGCCATAGGAAAATAACTTAATGAATCCAGAAATTTTAAATTTCAAACGCCCATCATGATAACTTAGTTCCACGCATTATCAATTCTGGCCTCAGATCGGTTTCTACCAAAATATAATTGAGAATAAACTGATGGTCGAATCCTCCTCCGTTATGTGCGAGCACTACAACCTGTTTACAAATTTTCCTTTGATTGAGAATCTTTCCAGTGGTTCAGATTTCAAGATATGTAGACGAACTCCACATTTTCCACATACTTCGTTCTCTGAACTCAGACAAATGTCACAGCATTGTTTGAAAACACATAGATTGGGTACGTGCACTAAAGATCCATCGTCCAATTCTTTCTCCTGTTGTGTTTCTAGATCGTAAAATATGAACAGCGTGTCCTTGAGTTTCGGAGTCTTAGTATCCGGCTGTATATAACACAGATGTCCTTCAGGTGCATGGTTTTGACATATTTTACAATAAACCTCATCACAGAAGTGTTGTCGATCGCTTTTGATGGTTCTGAAACACTTTTCGCAACGTCGAATTTTCTCACAGACAGTACTCTTCAATTTCAGATGATTCTCAAAGCATTTTGGTCCTCTGAATGCTCTCTTACAGCCTTCAAATTAGACTTTTATATCGTCTTTAGAACAGGAAGGAGTAGTTATTAAAAAGGATGTGACACTTTCCACAATAGTAACCACAACAAAGAGCTGAGGTAATAACATTATAGTGACCATTATGGTGGAGGAGATTGAGATTGTTACTGCTGTTCGATATTCTTCATAAAGCACGCTACGACCCTTATCTCCATAGCTGTAAACAACAATTTTAAAATCGTCTATCAAACACTTTTGGAATTGCTGTAACTCGGAAATTCCAGCACCCTCTACAGGAATCGTGATTTTCGCATATATCTTGAGCTGAGAAATTCGTTGTGTCTGCAACTTTCCAATGTCACGTCGTATTTTGAGGTACTCGGGGTCTTTATTTGCTGCAGCGATAGCAACAACAAGTGCTCGGGCTAAGCATAAATTGTCTTTGTTATCAATAGTCACAATTCCTTTTCGCATGGCGCTTTCTTCATCAAAATTGTTATAATTGCGGCCTTTGTGCTTTTTTTTCCCTACCGGCATCCTCACTGTCATCACACCTAAACAGAATGTGTCTGTATTCAGACCACTTGAATTAGTTTGGAAGACACTGGATATTAGATTCCAAATATCCTCGAGAGTTACATCCTCCATCCGTCACCTCTCTTGGAATTTATTGAACAGAAAGTAAATCCTACTTCATGCCTAGGTAGAAGTCCTTCCGTAGCTTTCTCAATAACCTGGTTGACAGCATCCTTCACCCATTCAACAGGATCAGTGTTTTCAGGTACTGGTTTAATGCTGAATTCCAATATTCTGCCCCGGATATTGAAACGACGCACGGTCTTTTGGTAGTCCTTGGCAATGACAAACTTTTCCATTGTTCAACAATAATAAATCAAAGGGTTCACGAGAGCTGAAAGATACGTCTGTCCCGTTCAGCTGACTTCAGAAGACTGACGGCTCGACTAGTCAGCGTGGTATATATACCAGTAGACTGTGATCGTCTGTGAGGAGGAATCTGAAACAACGTGAAGCCATCTATCGCCACCATTGAACTAGTTACTGAATCAACAATAATTATTATAGTCCAATAGTCCACCAGTTTCTTTCAGTGAAAGTCTGCCGTGATTGACTCAGAAAACTCTTATTTTCATCAACCACAGTCAGAACATAATCAAATAGTAATACAGCATGCATAACGTTGTTTTCATCGAATGAGAATTAGGAGTATAGGGCGACATAAATAGGAATCTCCCAATGGATACCTCACCGATAAGAGGCGCAGTTAAGTACCTATGTTACGAAATTTCGAATTCTGAGAAAAAACTGCTTTGTAAATGTTAGAGTGAAATAACTAACATTATTCATAACTATATTTTGATTGGGGGACGAGATAAAAATATCAAACATAAAGACCATTTTATTTGAAGATAAATCTGCCATTCAAGTGTTTCATAGTGAGTTTTCGGAAACTCCGTTTACTTCTTGCTAGAAATAGTTTAGAAATTATATTTTTATACTTCAAACTCCTGTTTGAATTCATTTTGCCGTTTTCTTCATACAGTTGCTTGTGACCATTATTCAGAAGCAATATCATTTTATAGCTGCTCATATCCTCAGTTCTATATTTGGTCGGCTCCCTCTTGAATGAAAGGCTGATGAGTCTCGTAGTTTGTTTGAAACATTCTGTTTCTTATTGATATATCTCCATTCTCAAATTCAATCAGTTCTCTACCAATTACCATATCACCGAATTCACCTCTTCTTCGAAGACCGTAGACGGAATCATGATCGGGTCCGTCACATAATGAGGTATACCTATGATTATCTCCTTTGTCATATATTTCTCCGACATCATGGTATTAGATCTGAATTCTTCTAATGCTAGCGTGTTAATGATTTTTTCAATAATACTTCCCCCTCCTTATACTAAGTCAGCAGCAGCCGACAATATTCTAGTACAAAACACCCTGTCATTGTGACTCAGGCGCTCTCAGTTGTCACATCCCGAAGCAGAGCAAGAAACGAACGCTCCCTCACATAACCCAAACGCTCCACCTACGTGACACAAACGCGCCGCTTACTGAACCCAAATGTTCCATCTTGGATTATTTTTCAATAAAGCCATTAGACAACATAACTTACACATAACTAAAACAGAATGAAACGTATTGAAAATGACAATGATGTATATACCTAGTTCAAACAATGTCATTGCGGAATTCGACCGACAACGCTTGACAGGTGATAGCCCCTACGATATCATAATGACCAAGATAGGGCCATGTCTTCAGGTGTTAGGTTTTTTCCAAGATAGAAGGTGTTGAAGTTGATAAATTAACATGTTTTTTTTTTCAAGTTCGAGAATACCCATTTTTCACAACAGGAGAGGTTGCTGTACCTATTTGTCTACCGATAAAATATAAGGAGATTGTTTCATTATTTTGAAACTTGTTTGTTCAATTTTGTTGACATACCCACCTAGACGTAACTTTCCCCAAAAAAGTAGGGAATGTATACAGTGCGCTCGGTAAAATCAGTGCTATCGTGAAATAGGGTTTCCATTAAAAATACCGATGAGGTAACTTCTACACGAGTTTTCTTGTGTGCATTAACTGACTTCGAAAGAATGACTAAATGAAAATGAAATTCAAGGCTTGGAGCGTTCCTTCCAAAAATCTTTCCTTTGATTTACAACGAATTTATTCACTCTCTCCACAACAGCACTTCATTTAACGATCGCTCTGTATACAAACAATATGTGTAATTTATTTTGAATCCAGCTCTTCATGGATATCCTAAAAATTGTATAACATAATGGTGTACAATTTGAATGAATTGTCGCGATCGTCATAATTCGATCAACCTATATATTCAATTTTCCCTTATAAATGTGGCAAACTGAAATTAAAAATCGAACTGTTTCAAGAGATTCCTCAGGAATTGATAGAATGGATAAAAATGAATTAATCCACTACTTTAGGAAGGGCACACCAAATTCAACGGATCGCACTGTATATAAATCCTATGTGTAATATATTTCAGATTTCAGATTTCCAGGTAGACTCCAAGAATCCAATAATATATGTATATATATATATATATAAGGTGTTCGAATTGAAGAAATTATCGCGATCTTCATATCTCAAACTTGAATCACCCTGTATATATATGTTTCCTGATGAATGTGACAAATTGAAAATGAAAATCGACCTTTTCCAGAAGGCTCCTGAGAAATGGTCATTTCAGTTAAAAATGAATCCATTCAGTACCTTACGAAAGCATATTGGAATGATACTCATATTTTTATATTCATATAATAATCTGAAGAAATGAATATCTACTCGTTCAACGAACAGGTAGTAAAGGTATGAAAGTGAGAATGAAATCGATTCATTTCATATTGGTTTTTTATTGACATCTACATATTTATGAATCTTACACATATTGATATTTTTTACGTAACGCACATAGTATTCATTTGGAAATGAATCGGCCTCCCAACTGCTTCATCGACATTTTCCTAGTGTTTCGCTTCCTTTTCGCAGGAAATAATTTGGATATTATATTCACATATTTATAACTTCTATTTGAATTTATCCTGCCATTTTCTTTATAAAGCTGTTTGTGGCCATTGCTGAGGAGTGATATCATTTTATAAATGCTCATATCTTCTGAGTTATATTTCATTGGTTTTCTCTTGAAAAGAAGGCTGATGAGTCCTATGGTTTGTTTGAAACGTCTGTTTTTGATGAATATATCCTCATTTTCGGATAGGATCAGTTCTTTACCAACCAACAATTTACCATATTTACATCCTTTCCAAACACCGTAAACGTCATCATGATCAGGTCCGTCACAACATAAGGTATAAGAATCATTATTCATCTTCATCATAATATGTTTCCCCATCAACATCATGAGATACTTCTACTTCGGATGTTTGAGATATAATGATACATCCAAGAATATTCTTCACGTCTTATACCGGGTGGCTACGGAAGTATTGCCTACGGAATATCTCAGTTATTGTATAAAGTAGGTTTTAGGCCAATCAAATAAGATCCAATTAGCCTGAATGGAAAAAATAATTGATAAAAATCTGAAAATTGGTGGAGACCTTCATCTTGGCTCACTATTGACTGTTCTCAAAGTCCGGACCCGTATCAGCACGGCTCGGTCCGCCATCTTGGAAAAAAGGTACACCGATTCAGTTTTTCCATCATATTTCCGTAACCGTCCATCTTATCGTATCAAAGGTTATGATGAAAATTCAAGATCTTTAAATTCTCTATGAAAAAGGTCTCATTAACTTTCTTTATAATATCGATACTTTTGTGTCAAATCACCAATGAGTATTAAAATGATGTTCATTATTCTTCATTTCACGAAAATTTTCGGAATTACAATGTTTCATTAAATAATCTTGAATGATTTGTCCTATACGAATACTTTTGCCTACTCTGTGACGACACAAGGAGAGGAAAAGTGAATGGGTCAATGAGGTCATAAAGTCCTGACACGTGTGCACATGTCTGCACTTGCACTTGCACTTCCACTACTTCCAACAACTCATTTGCAGGTCATATACAGAATATGCTGTCTTTTTTTCATGCTGGCCACATCCTTCACGCTAAAGCATGCCATCTCTATCTTCAAGATATGCTACATTTGAAAAATCATATGGGTATTGAAAAATACCGTAAATTTGTTGATTTTTTACAATCAGACGAACCGACAAATTTTGGTCTGGAACTTGGTCAGACATGGTTATTGAGCAAACTTTGATGAGAAGCATTAAATCCACCGGTGGTCTAACATGTTGAGGCTTCAAAAACATTATTCTTGGCAAATGGGCTCTGGTAATGCCTGCTCTTCTGGACATCTGGGACAGGTTAGAACAATTTCGTGATGTATCTTTCATTAGTGGCGAACAGCATGCCGATTCAAAGGACTCTCGAAAAAAAAACGAGATGACGAGGATGTGAAACGGTTGTAACACTGGCTATCTTCTCATGATCCTTTTCCGAATTCAGATAAAATTTTCTCAATAAGTACCGGAGTTGTTGGAGATAGTACTATCGATTGCTACAATGCTCTTGAAAATGGTGTACACACGGTATTGAGAAAATAATAGGAAACAATTTGACGTCTCCGAAATTGTTTCCTCTAGCAACTCTCAACTCTGCTATTAAAATCATCGACGTGATAGTACCAGTTGATCCTCTGATGCTATTCCAAAGAATCATCAGTGCTGCAAAAGATTATGAACAATTATCCGGTTATCTTGAATACGAACTGGCATCTTTATTCAACGAATCAGGTAAGCGGAAGATGGCAGATATGTAATAGACGGTGGGTATCTCGTGCACCGTGTCATTTTGCATCAAAATCAGACATGTCAATCAATTTGCCTAACATACGTGAACAATTTGAAGAAATATTTAGGAACAGCAGCAACGCTTCAAGCACTAAAACAGCGGAACAATGCTTGCGGTCTGCGAAAAATACTAGCGTAGATATACTCTTCGATTAGACAATTGCTGCCACTGTCTCACAAGAAAAAATTCTGGGCAATGAAAAGGATAAAACTCGATTGATTTCGATGTTATCAAAGAGATTCGAGGCTGGAGGATTCACTATCAAACATGCCAAAGATGATGCCGATACTCTGATCATCACAATAGCGATAGAAGTATCATCCAAAGAAAAAGCTGTGATTGTAGGTGAGGATATAGATTTGCTCGTTCTACTCACTGCTTTAGCTCCACAAGAACAGAATATTTATTTTCTGAAAGGGACGAAGTCGAATAACACGAGCTGGGAAACGATTTTTCTTGGCTATGTATGGTGCACCTGTGACTGATACCTCTTCGAATGAACATCGTTTCAATATCTTCGGAAAGTCAGCGTATAGAAACAAATTGAATTTGGCTTCGTTGCCTCCCACAGCTGCAGCAGCTCAACAACCCTCTTTCCATGTGTGGGTACTGCCATGGTATATGTATGAATTCAGATACTTCGTGTGATACTGAAAAGGAGATAGACCATGAAGATGAAAACATTTTCCTGTTTGATGCGGAGGACAGAGATGATAATCATTGATCTGCAGTACCTCAGTCATCTGCTCGCAGGACAATTAATTTTTTTCTCTATATAAGTACTTGTTCGAATAAAACATTTTTGTATACACAAGGAAATATTATATAAGTTTTCAAAATCACTCCAAATTATATAATTTCTCACAAATTCTATACAGAGTGTATTTTTTCGGCAATGAATACAAATATCGAAATATTTAACAGTGTATAACAGAAGAAATATGAAGAAGAGGAGAAAAATGTTCATTAGTTTTTTTATGTAGAATTCAATTAGCTTCATTTTTTGTAATCACTTTCAATACGATAGAATCAACAATAACTGAGATGTGAGAGATAAACTGGATTAGTGTGCTTTTTTTCCAAGATGGCGGATCGAGCCGTGCTTGTATTGGTCCGGACTTTTGACATAATCAACAGTAGGCCAAGGTTGATGTTTCTACCAACTTATAGCTTTTTATCAATTATTTTTTCTATTTTTTTCAATATGACTGAACTAGTTTGTGAAATTTGGAGAGTCGATATAGGTAATGACATAAGAGCTAGAATTTGAGCATATTGACATGTCGAAGTTAACTTCCGTTCTGACCGGAAGTAACATCAACTCTCTTATTTCAAATGGAAACCCTATTTTTTTTCTTTTCGCTTCATTCAGCATTCAATTCCCTTTCTAATGACATATCACAAGTTATTTGAAGAATAATAATTGGATTTTTCGGTTTTTCATTTCAAAAAATGGCTTTCTATTATATCATTAGAAAGGAATGGTTATGCTGAATAGTACAGGCAAGAAAAAGTTGTATGTTCCTATTTAAGTTATGGACCTACAGAGTATTGTTTTTTTCCCAATTTTTCCAATATTTTTTTTGGCGGCTTTTTATAACGCCGACGAATGAAAATAAAATATCACAGTAGTAGCAACTGTTATCAAGTGACGTATGGTTTCCATAGCCAACTTTTCAATTTTTTGCTTCCATTTTGCTCCCACGGCCTACTCGGTGAATTTCAATAATATTTCTTTTCTGATCTAGTTTCTGGTTAGATATCGACTTGTGATATTATGTCATTAGAAAAGGAATTGAATGCACAATGAAGCGAAAAGAAAAAAAATAGGGTTTCCATTTAAAATAAGAAAGTTGATGTTACTTCCGTAGCCACCCAGTATAGTGGACCAGCAACTGAA
Organism: Phaedon cochleariae; assembly: GCA_918026855.4. Lineage (NCBI taxonomy): Eukaryota > Metazoa > Arthropoda > Insecta > Coleoptera > Chrysomelidae > Phaedon > Phaedon cochleariae. The sequence continues at coordinate 40,887,699 of OU896711.1, forward strand.
TACAAGTTAATGAATTCACAAAGCGTTCTACTATCGTCATGCAAACGATCCAATACGTTCCTCAAACCATCCCACACGTAACAGAAAAGTAACGCATACTCATTTCAAGAACTCATAACCTCCAGAAGATAAGAATATCAATATCTACCTCCCCTCCCCACCCTCCATAGATACACACGGAGTTCTACGAACATAATAGGGATTTTCCCTCGTGCGCTCCAAGCGAAATGGAACAATAACAGCAAATGTGACGCAGCGAGAAGAGGCATGAGTTATCAGTATATCGTGGGAAGGGCTTTGATAGAGGGGGATAACTACTTCCTGATTATCAATTTATGAAAAAGGAGAATGAAGGCGATTTTGATATACTGTTATTGACAGCTCCTCAAAACAAATGTACTCATCATTATTCATATATAACACGTTGAATGTTAAAAACTTTGAGAAACTCATTGTATGAACACCTTGTATAAGCCCAAGCACATGCACATATATACACTTCAGATATAATGAAAACAAGAAAATTTCAATAGAAAACTCACCATAAAAATACATAGCTGAAATTCATATTGAATGAATAGTTATAAAAAGATAGATTTTATACTACTATTTCAGACTCGCTCGTATAAAGATGATACCGGGAATATAATTGACATATGTTTACGACGTGTTTTTGAAATAAGTACATATATTCAGTACATCTATATAATATACAGTCTAACGATTATTCCCATAATATCAGTTGTTATCAAATTCTTCTGATTGACGAGAAATTTCATCCCGTAAATTGAACAAGAACGATGAAAAATCAAAAAGTGCTCCAGATTTGAATAATTTGAATTGTTTGAATTTCGCATGATTATGCTTTCCGCACGGAAATTTGAACAGAGGTAACGTTAGAATTGCTAAAGGATAGAACTTTGGGGGAAGGAGGGGTCTAACTTCAAATTCGATGTTGATCCCTACATTTTTATTTGTGCCATTCGATCACCCTCCTCTCTGCCACGGATCTTTTTGGTATCATAATACTTCGTAAACATTTCAATTCGTGTTCGAAAAAGGAATATTTCTCATCCCTAATGTTCATTGTGTTTGTTTTACTGCAATTTTACTGATAATTCAAACGGCTATTAGAATTTGAAAATTAAATAAAAATATTTTGATTTTCATGTACCTATCACTCGAAAGAATTTAGAATTCATTCAATTGTTCAACTATAGGTCAAGGAGCCACGGGTGCACATTTTTTTTTCTTCGGTAACCCTCCTCTGGTTTGTTATTCAAAATCTCCATGGGTAATCCAAATATTTTGCTACATCGAACCAGAATTCATTAGAACCGATGAATTTAACACTAACTAGAAATAAGTCACAATGAGACCGACAAACTTCGTTTTCAGATGCATTCCATCAAATAGAAAAGTCTATATCCAACGTCCGTGCAAATATTTACCCCCGTCTGAGATAGGTACCTAATTGTTGGAAAATATTTCGATGTGTTGTAAAGTATTCTCATTATGAGATTATGGCACCTGGGCAATCAACGGTATCACCATACCCGATAGGAACTGATATTTATTCATTGGACCTATAATCTTAGGAATCTGAGAACGAGGGTTGTCTATTCTGACTCACCCTGTAGATACCAATCGTGAGAGGCGGTCTGCAGGACGTCTCTGAGATTTTTGTACAAAAATAATATAACGGAATCTGATAGCCAAAATAGGATGGTTAAACCAAAAACTCACCCTAAAGACGAAGGCAGTGGAGTTGAATTTTCAGAGATTATACTGAATATTTCAATATTTCACTCAAATTTTGTAGGTACATTGTCCATTATGTGCGAAAAACATATCATATACCATTTTTTTCGACATATAAATAGTGAGGTAGGTACATATTCGAGTATTTTTGATTCAAAATCGGTAAATTCCATGAGAACGCCACCAACCGTGAAGTATTGAAGTCACATTTTACACTTATTACATTATTTTTATAATCTGATCCTCTGGAATTCCCTGATGTGATTTTTTGCTGATTTTTCAAGTTGTTTGAATACAATTTGATGCTATTCACCCCATTTTGAATAATTATTGAAATTAACATAGACTTCTTCCTAATATCATGACAAACAGTGAACAATAACAGTGTAAATAAAAAGGGCGTTGTAAGTTTTTGAATGAAATCTTCAACATTTTTCTGTTACAAAATTGACTACAACCCCCTGTATAGCTGCTCAATAGTGAGTTTTCCTACTGATTTCATAAGTCTGCTCCAATCATTTTTGTTATTGTGATTTCAGGAATCCGGGATATAATTTCAACAGGTTCCTATCACAGATTTCAGAAAAACTAAATATTTGAGAATGAAGAACATTTTTGATCGTGTTGATCATAATATTTTGAATCAAAGATATTCTCAGTATGATATATATGATGACCTGATAGGAGGCAGTAGTTTCAGTTGGTTTCGAAACAAAACAAATCAGTAGAGCTATTTTTTTTATTAATATGTTACTAAGTAACAAGAAGTGACACATTTCAGGAAGTTTCACACTAATGAATGAGATATTTACCTATATAATTACTAAAGATATATGGGTATATATTTTATTTTATACCAGAATGATGGAATTTAAACGCTTATATGAATTTCAATCCGCTATTTCATCCAAAATTATCGTCAACGATGGATCCTGAACGTGATTCATGATTATGTTCCGTACCAATGAATAATCCTCTGTAGTATATTGAGGAATATATAAAAAAAATTCTCAGTATGATATATATGATAGGAGGCAGTAGATTTTGTTGATTTCGAAACAAAAACAAATTGGTAGAATACTGGAGGGTCAGAAGAATATCGCCGTGTTACTATAGTAACAAAAAGTTAGACATTTTAAAGTTTCGTTCAGTTTGGAAGTTTCACACTAATAAATGAGATATTTACCTGTATAATTACTGAAGATATATAGATATATATTATATTTTATACCAGAATGATGGAAATTTCAACGCAAATATGAATTTTAATTCGCTATTTCATCCGAAATTATCATCAACGATGGATCCTGAACGTGATCCATGATATTATGTTCCGTATCTAGAAATCCTCTGTGAAATAATGAGAAATATAAAAGATGTTGCATTACCAGATTAACAGAGAATATTTTCACCAAGTGATCACTGCCAAGGTCATATTGATTTTTCGAATATCTATCCAATTTTCCTATACCTACCTATTCAATTCGATATTATCTGTAGAATTATAATCATTTGCGTTATAGGGAGGTTTGATATGATTCGAAGCAGAATTCAAATCCCTTCGAGATGAAATAAAAACACGGCTAGGTTCATTAAAAAAGAAAAGAAGGGGTTCAATCAAATATGTGCTGATCAGTTATGGAAAGAAATTTTTGAACACCATGCATGATATACCAATAAACTGTTAAAGTATCCGACCTACACTTGAAAAATCCTGTATAAGTGCATTCCATTCAAGCTCATTATTCTATATACGTGATAATTGGTGATTTTTATAGGCTGCGGATTTGAAAAACATCATTGAAAATATCGTTTTTTTCCTTGAAATTGGTTTACTTTTTAACAAACTCTTACTCAAAATTGGATGAAACTTCCATAATGATAAGATCTATATACATTTTGAAATAATGAATCTGGTACATCCGGTATAACCGGCACGGATCATTTGCTAAAAAAACTTTTTATGAGACCGGTATCACTTCAAACATCCATATACTGAATTTCAGAATATTATTTGCAATAGTTTCTGACAAACAGGTGAGATGAAGCATTTTTCTGAATAACCCTTGCAAGTTATTCTATCGCCGAATGCGCTATCCGAAAGAATATAATCATAACTATATTACCTTTAAATTATATTACCTATAAACACCCGCGGATCAACGAAGGACATGATATAGGGCAGCGGCTATATCATTACTAGCTTTGGTTATGAGGGATCATTTTCCTCATAATCAAACTAGATAGATAGAATCTACCGCGAATTTCAGGCTTCGCTCAAGGTGTTACGCGACCCGTGCCGAGGGGCATACGACATGTATGGTAGCTGTGCCTGAACCAAACAGCTATCGCTCACGGAGCCTCTAGGATACCAGGCGACCTCCTAGTAGTACCTTGCCTTGCTGCGGTAATGCGGGGCTCTGCCGCAGCTGACTACTTTCCCTAGCTACTCGTGGGAACAATATGAGTAAAAATACACAAACGGAAATCTGCGAAGGGGACAATCCCCTCGCACAGGAACCAGTGCCGATGGAGGCGTCCACTATCGACCCTCCAGGCACTCAAATCTCGCAGGATACCGAGAGGGAACCTTTATCCCCCACTCCTGAGAAAAGCGACCTGACAGGAGGAGAGGTCACCAGTGCGGTGGCCTCCCTGGACCTGGACAAGAAGGTCAGATTTGCCGGCGCGACGAGGAAACGTCTAAGCCGATTGATCAAGAGCGGAGTTCCATACAAAACCGCCTTGGATCAAGTCCTGAAAGAGTTGGATGGGAAGAAGGAAGGGGATCAATCCCCCCCACTTCTAGCCACTAAACGAATGCGTTCGCAGGGCAGCACTCCAGAAGCGGCGGCGAAAAAGCCCCGTACAATGGAGGGCCCCAAAGAACACAAAAAGACGTTTGCAGCTGCAGCGCAGGGAGTCAAGGTGGGCATAATCCACCTGGACCACCCGGATGCTCAGTTGTCAAACGACCAGCTCCGCCTGCTACAGCGAGCCGTTATGGCCACTGTAGACAAACTACCGGATGATGGTCCCCAAGTCCGGTTCCAGAGCTGCACTATTCGGCCTGGACTACTCCTTCTCACCTGCGCTGACGAGGTGACGGCCCAGTGGCTGGAGGAAGTGCTATGCTCCCTTCAGCCGTGGGAAGGCGCCAAGTTGAAGCTGGTGAAGAAGGATGATATACCTAAACCCCACATCTGCGTGGCCTTCATCCCAGATGATGAAGGGCTGCCCAGACTGACGGGGGAGCAGGTGACGAATCGTCTACGTAAGATGAACCATACACTGCGTACCCAGGAGTGGACTATACTACACAGGGAAAGCGCAGGTATGGGACAGACGTGGACATTCTCAATGGACGATGGATCCATTAAGGAATTGGAGCGGCTACACTTCCGCCCACACTTCGGTTTTGGACAGGTGCAATTCCGGTTCAAGAACTCGAAGAAAGATCCGGCATCGACAGCGGGGCCGGAGTCCTCGAGCAGAATCGCGAGACCCAAAAAGGGGGACAAATCCAACTTGGAGGGGACTGCGGGCTCGGGGACTTCGGCCAAAGCTGCCGAAAAAACCAAAACGGCCTTTACAGGCAAGGGGAAAAAACCCCTTCGAGGTAAGGCGCCGAAAAAACGAGGTGGACCGGAACCTGAGGCAAGAGGGGAAAGTAATCCTCCTTGCCCTCCCTCCTCGTAGGGAAGATGGCTACCCACATCTCGTTCCTTCAGGCGAATATCCAACATGCCAAAGCGGCCTCTTTCGTCCTTGGCAGGAGGTTCGCCTGTCAAAAACTTGATGTGGCATTGATCCAGGAACCCTGGATTTCCAACACAGGCCGGATTAGCGGCCTGGGAAACTGCTCTGGTAAGTTGATTGCATGCACTACAGGTGGCAAACCTAGGGCTTGTATACTTATCCGGAATAACATCAACTACTTTATGTTAACAGGTTTCTGCACCCCCGATGTGGTTGCAGCTCAGCTCTCGGCCCCGGTGGGGGACAGCAGCATAGACGTAGTAGTCTGCTCTGCATACTTCCCGGGCGACCTGAGGGAACATCCTCCTCCAGCAGCAGTGCGAGAGCTAATCGCCTTCTGCAAGAGGAAAAACAGGCAACTGATCATTGGATGTGATGCAAATGCCCACCATTTGGACTGGGGAAGTAGCAACATCAATGAAAGAGGTGAGTACCTATATAACTATATAATAGGTGAAGGGCTAGTCGTAAATAACGTAGGCTCGGAGCCAACTTTCGTGAACAGAATTCGCGGAGAGGTTTTAGACTTAACAATCAGTACACAATTTATGAGTACGAAGATCGTTAATTGGCAAGTATCCACGGAGCCCTCATGTTCAGATCATAGACATATACGATTTGATGTGAGAACAGGACACCGACCAATAGTACAATTTCGTGATCCTAAGTGCACAGACTGGAATGGGTACTGTGAATCTCTCCAGAAGCACCTTGATCCCAGAATCAGTACTATCAAAAATAGTGCCGAAATCGAAGTGGCGAATGAGCGTATAGCAACCGCAATTCTAACGGCCTATCAGGACAACTGCCCACTAAAGGAGAAGAAAGACCACAGAGGTACACCCTGGTGGAGCAAGAGCCTGGACAAAAAAAGGCAAGAAGTTCGACGTCTCTTCAATCGAGCTAAAGATGCAGGGTGCTGGGACACTTACCGCACATCTCTAACGGCTTATAACAAAGAAATAAGGAAAGCCAAAAGAGACTCTTGGAGGAGATTCTGTCAGAGTATATCAGATGTACCTGCCAGCATGAGAATTCACAAGGCTCTCGCCAGAGATCCGACCCAAGAGATCGGCTCGATAAAACGACCGGATGGCTCTTTTACGGACTCTGGTAGGCAAACGTTAGAGGTTCTTCTACAGACTCACTTTCCCGGCAGCCTGCTCCTGGAGGACCGTCAGCAGATTCCACTTCCAATGGGATCGATAATACGACCAAAAAAGGAGGACTGGAAGAATGCCTCAATGGTGGTCACCCCAGAGTCAGTGGAATGGGCGGTGAATTGTTTCTCCCCATTCAAGTCTCCGGGAGAGGACGGAGTTTTTCCTGCCCTCTTACAAAAGGGCAGAGAAGTTTTACTACCTCTCCTGGTTAAATTATATAGAGCGAGTTTGGCGTGGAGCTACATTCCGTTAGGCTGGTCAACAGCGAGGGTTGTGTATATACACAAATCGGGTACGGCGAATCATTCCCTACCCAAATCCTTCCGACCGATCAGCCTTACCTCGTTCCTATTAAAAACTCTAGCAAGAATTCTAGACAGGCATATTAGAGAGGGGAATCTAAGGGAGCATCCCCTAAATCCCCATCAATATGCCTACCAAACAGGCAAATCAACGGATTTAGCACTGAACAATCTTGTAGGAAAGATCAGCCATTCCTTAGATCATAAGGAAATTGCGCTGGCAGCCTTCCTAGACATAGAAGGAGCGTTCAATAACGCCCTACCACAATCACTCTACATGGCAATGCAAGGTAGAGGAATCAGCAGGCAAATATGCAACTGGATCAAAACCATGATTGGAAATCGGTACGTCATATCATCACTGCATGGAGGGTCGATCAGGTTTAGAGCGGCAAAAGGTTGTCCACAGGGCGGGGTACTTTCCCCCCTTATGTGGTCATTTTTGGTTGACTCTCTGCTGAGCGATCTCTCCATGCAGGGGGTGGATTTCCAATGCTATGCAGATGATCTCGTCCTAATAGTAAGAGGGAAATTTGAAGCGACGATCTCAAACGGCCTACAAGAAGCCCTCAATACTGTGTACAGGTGGTGCGAGAGGGAGCAGATGTCTGTGAACCCCCGGAAAACTGTAATTATCCCTTTTACCAAAAGGCAAAAGCTAGATAAGCTTCGTCAGCCTGTCCTATATGGAGAGAGCATTCCGTTTGCGACGGAGGTGAAATATCTAGGGGTCACCCTAGATAAAAGACTCACCTGGAACGCCCATATGGCAAAAACTATTAACAAAGCCAGATTTTCCCTCTGGAACCTCAGAAGGGTATGCGGCAAATCATGGGGAATGAACCCCAAACAGATTTACTGGATTTACCAAACAATGGTAAAACCAATGGTCACGTATGGCTCGGTAGTCTGGTGGACCAAAGGTCTGCAGGGAACAGCCAGGGCAAAGCTTGCTGGTCTCCAGCGGCTGGCGTGCCTGGCCATTACAGGGGCGATGTCCTCTACTCCAACGGCAGCGATGGAAAACCTCCTGAACCTCACTCCCCTCCACATTGTCTTGGAGAGGGAAGCCAGGATGGTTTCCTACAGATTCCTGTCATTGGAAAATCAAATCAGAGGGGGGCGACTGCTGGACCACTCCGGGATACTGTGTGAAACAAAAAATCACCAAACTCTAGGAATGGTTTCCGACATGTTGGCCACTCAGACACACGTGAAAAAGTCTTTCAAAGTCCTCTTCCCGAAGAGAGACGAATGGGCAAGCGGATCAGTCCGATTCCCAGAGACCGAACACGTAATGTACACAGATGGTTCGAAAACCCCTCGTGGAGTGGGAGCCGGTGTGTTCAGCAGAAAACCGAAGACGGAAATTTCCGTCAATCTCGGCAAATATGCTACAATCTTTCAGGCGGAGGTATTCGCAATTGAATTGTGTGCTAGAGAGTTGTCGAATAAACCTCTAGTAAACAAAAATATCAGTATTGTATCAGACAGTCAGGCTGCTCTTAAAGCACTGAGCTCCAGCAAGATAAATTCCAAGCTTGTATGGAGCTGCATTGAATCCCTAGAAAGCCTGGGTGCTAACAACAGAGTCACTTTGCTGTGGGTGCCTGGACACCAGGGGGTGGAGGGTAACGAGAAAGCCGACATCCTCGCCAAACAGGGAACCGAATCTGTGTTCATAGGACCAGAACCATATTTTGGGGTCACCGCAAGTGCGGCGAAAACAACTATCTCGGGCTGGGCGGAGGGAAAAACACTCACGTACTGGTCCGAATTACCAGGATTAACCCATTCGAAGGCGTTCCTGCCTAAACCATCGGAAAAAATAACCAGGCAGATCCTAGAATGGAGCAGGGGTAACCTGCGAATTCTGACTGGACTGCTTACGGGACACTGTCGTCTAAGATACCACCTGGGAAGGATGGGTCTGAACCAACAAACGGACTGTCGGTTCTGTTGTGTGGAAGACGAAACGGCTGAACACATATTATGCTCATGCTCTAGCTTAGAAAGACTAAGGTTCGACACATTTGGCTTTACCAACCTAGAACCTATCGATTTCAGACAAATCTCACCCAATTCAACCATGAACTTTGTAAAAAGATGTGGATTGTACGGTGAACTGTAACCTCTAGGGGTGAGCCACAATAGACCCATCTGGGGTCGCAGTGGAGGGGAGGTGTTCGCCCCACTCACATGGAACCTAACCTATATTACCTTTTCGTATTCAAATAACTAAATATTGATACAGAATGAAGAACATAGTAATTATTGTACCTTACCTTCGAGAATAATAATTTCTTGCTCGTATAACACTGTAGCCCTCTCACCAGAACACCTTTAAATCAAATGAAGGGTATCTCGAACTCTGAATACAATGAAAATCGACCACATAAGCCGGGATTATCCAAGGGTTAGCCGATTCCAAATCACCCACAATTTCTTCCCGCGCAAAGGTAGCTATATCTACTATTTCAAGAGCATATTACTCTCTTTCATCAGATTACCAATTGCACTACTTTTATTCATTAATCAAAATCTCCATATCTCGGGTATATCAACTCTGTACATATTGCTTCAAGCGTTATGTTTATAAGTATGTTAAATATGGTAGTTTATATAAGTAGATACTCTTTTTGACAATATGCTGAGTCGAAAATTGAGGAAAATTATATATTTCCTTCAATGAACTCGATTTAAAGATAACTACTGAAGGTAAAGTTGCTGGGTAGCTTTAGCAATACACGCAGCTCTTAGACAGCTCTCGCAAAAATAACAGTTTCACAAAGAATAAATCGACAAAAGTTCACCAAAGTCAACAAACAGTGATGCAACAGTGATTAGTTTTAGTGAGAAGCTGAAATTGTATGAACTCTGCTCCTAAGACTAATACAAGTGCAATATGAACAGCATACCACGGTTCTGATTAAGGCAAAAAAAAAAACGTAAACAAGCCTTATCTCGGGAGAATCCAAGCCAGCCATAAAGGAGACCATACACTATGCTGTAACTGTCAGAATTTGATAGGGCTATTAAAATTATTCGTGAAGAAATCTTGAACAATCGTACGGAAATAAAAAACTGTATCGAGGCTAGCGAAACACGACTCCTGTTGAAAATCGAAGAGTTAAAAAATACCGTCCCCAAACTAGAAAAAGAAAATTGTGAACTCAGGGAAGAGGTGGAACTTCTCAAGAGGACTCACAATAAAAAAACGTCATAATATTCGGGCTGAACAAGAAGAGAGAAGAAGTGGATGCAGAATGCAACAATCTCTTCTTCTTTTCTTTTTTTCTTCCACAAATTAGCTGAAAACTACAATAGTTATAAACCACAATAACACACCTGTCAATCGACACACAAAAATCATCTATTTTGTGAAAAGGAAGAAACAGACATTCCTAACCTTAACAATCCAAATAATTTGAAGAATTTGAAGAATGTGAGCAATGTGGACGCTATCGGGAATCTAATTAGTGAAGTTACGCAGTTGTTAAATAAAAGCAAACCCACCTTATGTGTGTTTTTAGATCTTGCTAGGGCATTCGAGACTGTGTGTCACAAGCAGTTGTTAGATGCCCTAGATGAAGCTGGAATTCGGGGATCTCCCAATAAACTTTTCTCGAATTATTTGATGAATCGAAAGCAAAGAGTTGGAATTGGAAATATACTTAGTGAAGAGAAGGACATTAATTTTGGAGTTCCCCAAGGTACAGTTCTGGGACCTATTCTTTTTATTATTCATCTAAATAGTTTACTCAATTATCCAAGTAACGGCAAAATTGTAAGCTTCGCCGACGATACGGCTATTGTATATTGTGCTGATAATTGGAGAGACTTGGAACACAAAACAGAAAATGATTTGATGAATATTTTTCAATTTATTCAGCCACAGGATATTGACCGTAAACACAGAGAAGACATATTTTATTCTATTCTCGAACACCGTTAGTACATTACCAAAATTTGAAACATCGAAAGTTAATGACCAAATAATACATGCTAAGAAACATATGAAGTACTTAGGGATTTATATAGATTGCCATCTCAGATTTGACGTGCACATTGAAAGTCTTGTGAAAACATTGAGAACATTACTGTATGAATTCAGATATCTTAAAAATATAATTGATATGTGATACCTCAAAATAATTCACTATGCTTTCGTTGATTTCCGCATAAGATATGCCATCCTCAATTGACGATGAGCTGCTACCTGTTACCTGAAAAAACTTGATATCTTGCATAAAAGATTTTTAAAAATAATATTGAATAAAGAACTTACTTATCCAACAAATCTCCTCTCCTACGAGGCTGGCATTTTTTATGTCAGGCAGCTATTTATGCACCAAATAATGTACATAATTAAAAATCGAAATACAATTGAATTTGTGAATCATGGGTACGAAACACGATATAGAGAAAGCAAGAATGTTCAGTCTCTGTTATTTATCAAAAATGTTTGCCTCAGAAGTTATAAACATTTGATGTATAAAATTTTCAATAGTCTCCCTGAATAATATAAAATGTACATTCTAACTATAAACTCAACTACATTGATGAAAAAAGTATTCAAATATATATATATGAATTTAGGAAGAGAAGAAGTTCATTCAAGTTTTATACTTTATATTGCTCTGTCTAATTTCACTCTGTTCCATGTGGTTTTCACTTTCAATTATACAAGATATAGCTTATAACACTCTTTTGATGTTTTGGAAAAGAAAAAGATTTTTATTTGTTATAGGCACGGCAGCTCGTTTGTTTGAAAGCAGGTCGTGAGTTAGTTCTTTTCATTGGTTACTAGTGGGGTTATCCTTTTGTCAGGCGCCACTAAGTTTTCGCAGCGAATTACTGAGAAAAATATTCCAAGATATTAATATAATCCAAAATGACTGTTAACAGATTTATTCACCTCAACATGCCAACAATAGGTAAGTATTCAGAATGGTGGTAGGTGTGTTCTATGATTGTAACTCAGTACAAGGGTAGATTCCCCTTTTTATAGGATTATACTTTGGGTTCACAGAGTCTCTAACAGACCCAATAATTTTATAATACGTGAAATCCAATCTTAGACTGCTATGTTTGATTGACAAGTGTTCAAATGTCTCTTGACATTAGACAGTGAAAAATATGTATATTAAATGTCCTCAGACAGTGAAAAAAATATGATATATTAAATGTCCTCAAGACAGGGAAAGAAATACATGTTAAATGTCCTCAGACAGTGAAAAAAATATGGTATGTTAAATGTCCTCAGACAGGGAAAAAATATTTATGTTAAATGTCCTCAGACAGGGAAAAAAAGTATGTATGGAAAGTTCTGACCTTAACTGCAAGTTCTGGATTTTGTACCATGAGATTCCAACTGTGGTCCACTAGATCTCACTACTTGGGTGAAATAAAGACACTCCTCCCTCAGTCGGCGGTAGGCGTTAGGTGTGCTAGGAAAACTGGATCCCCACACAGTTGACAGGAGTCACAACCACCTGGAGACCTGGGCATTTGGTTTATCCCAGGGCAACTGGATGCTGCGCTGCAACTCTGGCTGACGGGTCCACAGGCTGCCACCAGGGCAAGCTCTTCCTACCATCCAAGCTGGACCAGGACGTCTCACTATCTGACTGGGCTCTGGGAGTTCAGGCTCCAAAGTAACAAAATCCTAGAGATGAAGGATCAATCAACCATACCGGGAGTCTGGACTCCCCTGGACTTCCTGTCAGAAGTCAGGATCACTGGCTATCTGAACCAGAAGGGCTGTTAGGGACTTGCACTGTTGGCAGCAAGAATTCTGCCAGAAATTCCAGGCTGTCGGGTCCTATAGATGCCCAGGGACATACACAAGAAATCACCAGGGTCTTGCTTCTACCTTCAAGTGTATTGGTGACTCAGGCTTCGAAGCACGAAGATCCCTTAGGTGCCTCAACCATCAAAAAAAGTGTCCACGTGATGTCCAAACAGTGAAGTCCAGAAAACAGTTCAAGATTTCTAAATGCCCATAGTTGATGAGATTCGATATTTAGTGATCCATCCAGTTAACAGTATTGAGTGATATAATTCAAGTCCCGTACTCCCCTGTATAAGGCCGTGATATCTGAAATGTATATACCCTATCGAATATCATCCACACAAAAAGAGATTTAATATTTCTTATACCTTCCTGTCGGAAAGGCCTAACACAAAAGTAGGTGTCCACCACCTGACCTGATCGCACGAGAGCCAAAATCAAAAAGGGCATCATTTTGGCTTCAACACATGAAACCTTTTCACTTTCCTTTAATTCTATTACTCATCTGTATTTTTAATGTCAAGTTATTTTATTATTATGCGAAACAAGTGCTCTTACACTTATCGCCTTGTGATATTTATACCCGCTACTTTTTAGGTTAAGTTATTTAATTATCATGCGAAACAAGTGTTTTACACTTATCGCATTGTGATATTTATTCTCTTCAATGTACTTTGATCCTTATATATTTGTATACTATACTTTCCTCAATAAATATCTTATTTATTATTAAGAGAAGGAATAACCAAGAAGGATGATGAGACGGAAATTTTTCAAACAACAAGTTTCCGTCAATCAGAGCACTTGTGATCTATTTTAAGAAAATAATGCAAACCAAATTTCGTCTCTGCGCAGCGTCAATCTAGCCACCCAAATAATATGATTCAAGTCAGATTCAGGGATGCAACTTGAAAGAAATATTAAATATCGATAGTCGATACAATAGTCGATCCACCAGTCGATACAAAATTGCGAATATCCCTGCACCAATACAGGCCACTGCCACTATACGCTACAAACAGTCTTCTACTGGCAAGAGACTATGATGTAAACAACAATATCAATGGGCATCTAAAAATGTGTAAGATTTGTTAAGAAGTGGCCTAAAATAACCTACCAGTCATCCAGTCATGGACATTGAAAATAAAAACATTTAACAAGATGGAATTATGTAAAGTACCTCAAAACCTAGAAAAGAAATCATTGAGTTACGCAGTGCATCTCTACAAAGCTTCCCCATTACCTATTTTCAGAATTCACACCATGAAACATGAAAAGGCAAATCCTCATGTTACAAGGTATTATCTGTTTCGATTTATTCAAGAAACATTGTATCTGTTATCACCAAAATTACCCAATTAAGAAGACAATAAAAAAATGAGATAACTTGTTCACGCACAGCCTCCGTTTGGCTTCAGTTTTATTCCACATAAAACCCTATGAATTTTTTTAGAGTGAATATTATGAGATCCTGAATAAAGGATATTAATATTATCTTTATTATTATTATGTGACTGCGGAAATTATTTCTTTTAACCAAAAATTTTTGAGTTTTAAATTTACATTAAAACAAGTAACAGTCAGTCTAGATGTGAAGATGTTAGTCTCCTATGTGTCTACGTAATCAATTTCTTCACAATATGTCACCGTCTATTATACAATTTTATATATCGAACAACTTTGTAACCAACCTCACCAAACATGTAAGAACAAGGCATGGCCCTGGTGGTTTTCCACGGCAACGAGCCAATACAAATTTGACCAAGCTGCTACTAGCTCCTTTATGAGCTTGCATTTGGGATTTTTTACTCTCAAGCAGAATACTTCTTGCTCCTTTCTGTAGAGAACATTTAGATAAGTGCACTCGGAGAGAAAGTTTTGAAAACACTTGTTTGCATTTTGGGCATGCTCTGGGCCCTAATTCTTGAAAGTGGTGAAAATATTCACTATTGAAAAATTTCACCACTAAATCTTCACCTGCGTCACTCGTTTGGCATTCTTGAGTCCTAGGTGAATTTACTCGAGGTGAAAACTAAATTGCAATTTGGCAACGTAGGAACGGAGCATTTTTGTTGAAGAAAATCAATCATAACCCTACTTCTACGTATTTGTTGTTTGCTTTTCCGACGATGTTTTCAAAAATTGCACTGAGTTAAATTATTATTATTAAGATGGCTAAGAAATATTGTGGACATGCTACCACGAAGCAAAAAGAACATTTAATAGAAATTATGAACAATGACGAGGAATTAAGGAAAGGACGATTTACCAATTCCTTTACAAGAAAAGACATGAATTTACGATTGGAAAATATAGCTGACCAATTAAACGCAATTCCGGGAGGTAATAAAACTGCCGAGCAATGGAAAAGGGTACGAGTTTACATTTAATCAATAATATTCATTATTTTGGCTCATTTATGAAGTTCAGAATGTTATTACCTACATCATCACTAGTTTCGATAATCTAATCCTTTCTAGACATGGAAAGATATGAAAATGGGTGCCAAAAGAAAAAATACCATGATTAAAACATACAGGAATGGTACAGGTGGTGGTCCCCCACCAGTTAATGACCTAGATGAAGTGGACAAAGCCGTGATTAAAATATTGGAGCCTACACTACTTGAAGGGGACACTGATATACAAGAGTCAGATTGTATTATTCATTTTGAAGGAGACTTAAATTCTGTTACAATACATGAGAACGACCCCACTGATAATTACATGGAAGGATCAAATGATGCAGTGACATGTGAAACAAATGTTAAAACTAATACTAACACCTCGAATGAGCAGGTATTCCAACAAGGCACAAAGCCTAAGAGGCAGGTCATTTCAAGAAGAAAAAGGCTCGAGCAGCACCAGAAAAGCACTGACAGACTTGTCGTTGTGACTGAACGGAAATTAAAGGTTAAAGAAGAATATTACAAAAAAAAGTTGGAAATATTAGAAAAGAGTGGAGAACAATTACGAAGGATAGCTGACTTTCTAAGCCAGCTAAACAGCAACATTGCTGAATTAATTTAGCTATTAGCTGTGTATAGGTAGGTACACATTTAGTTTTTTCACAGTCAGAGCTCCTATTATTTATTTTCTATTTAGTTTGTTTATTATATTCTTAGTTCATTTTTGAAGACATCATTCAGGTGATGTTTGTTTTTTGAGTTCCTGTGTTATGTTTAGATTAAGAATGTGTTTTTAAGTTTTGATATTTTATGAAAAAGTTTTTTATTATAGATACTTACATATTTTTGTACTTTGTTTATTATAATAAAGTAAATCAGAAACAATATGTTTTCTTAGCTTCTTTATGACAAAAACATCCTAATTTAATTATGAGGAGTGACTTTTACTGGGGAATATGGCTTCCTCTTTAGACTAAAATAATAAATGTAACTACTAAAAGTATTATCAAATGAATAACTAAGTTTTATTGTTATTTTGTGTATGAACTGAATTTCTGATAGCAAAATTTTACTCATACTATAAATGAAACTAGGGTTAGGTACATTGCTTGGAAATCTGTATACACTAATCATATTTTAATTCACATAAGTATGTACATAATTCTTGTATACACAATATATATAATACATAATATCCTACATACCTATACCTACAACAGGTTTTTTGAAAGATTTAATCACATAATAAATGTAATAATCATTCCAGAAACACTGTAAACTAATTATTCATTTAATAGTTTCCAGACACTGTTGATGGTGTCTTATTAATTTAATTTAGAAAGTAATTTAAAATAATTTGTTGTTGAAGATTGCGACCTGCCACCAAATCCCTGTTGTGCAGAGGAACTTCCAAATGGTTGTTGCCCTGACCTTCATTGAAAATTCCCAAATCAACATGGACATTGCCTTCCTCGTATTGTTCTGGTTCAGGTACATTATGCATTATGCATAAATTGTGTAGAACAACGCAAGCATTAATAATTTTTGAGCTTTTTGTTGGAGTATAATGTAAGACTCTGTGTTTCAAAAGACATCGGAAACGCATTTTTAATAGTCCATTACATTGTTCAATTATACTTCTTACTGTTTTAAATGCATTATTATATCTCTCTTGTGGAGTTCCAGGTTCAGGATTATGAATAGGAATTTGGAGCCATGGCCTTAGCATATACCCAGAATCGCCTAAAATTGTAATTTGCCTTAGGTACTAGGTTCTGATTGAGAATGATTTGATACCTTACCAAGTAAATAATATTCATTAGGGTGACGCCTTGAAAGAGTTTCCATTGCTTGTCTAGCAGATGAGTGGGCCCAAATATATAAGTCATTAGCACTTCCTGGAAAACGAGCACTGACATTGATAATTTTCATATTAGAATCGCATATCTACGAAGGAAAAGTTATTACATTATCATTATTACCAACAGCTTTATTTTTGTAAGGTTTTTTAAAAAAGTACAATATACAATTTTACTTTTCTAAAAACTGAAAATAAAATAACCAAAAAAGGTGAAGCAGTGGGCTTATCTTTTACTACTAAGCCCAATACATATATCTTCAACCAATACATACAAGTTCTTTCTAAAGGTAAAAAACATACTAAGTTTCATAATTTTTTACAAGCAGTATTGTTTTTTGAAAAAATAACAGGACAATAATACTAACCAATTGGACATTAATTGAGTGGTACCCTTTCCTATTAACATATATGTGCTCCGGATGTTCTGGATCATTTGTGTTAGGTGCTACTATGGCCACATGTGTTCCATCAATAACACCAACAACTCCGGGAAAGTTATATTTTTGAAAAAATCTAGAATATATTAGGACAAATTAACATGCATTTGCATTAAGTTTCTTTATGTATTAATTACCCTTGTCGTACTGCATTTAGTTCTTGCATGTTGTTAGGAAACCGGACCCACTGGGTTAAAACTTCTGGCCTATTAATTGCATCTGTTACCTCTTCTATGCATCGACTTACTGATGGCTGACTAATGCCACTAAAAATATTGTAGCCAATATCCATTTGGTATGAGCCAGTACCATAAAAATGTAAAGCAACAAGAACCTAAAATCAAAACGTTTATCGCATGAGGTGATATCAGAGATGTGATGTAAAATTTCAAACTTACTTTTGTACTTTTATCCAAAGCTGATATCCTTGTTGGAGCTTCTAAGAAGGGATCTAACATGTCAACAAGAAGGCGAACAAGAGGCTTGGTTAACCTAAATAATTTCTTGAATAAACAATCACTAAGTATTTCAAAAGGATTTTCTCTTCTAAATCTCATTCTATTTTCCTGTTCAACCACTGCATCATCTATCAAGATGTCTTCAACTTCAATCAAGTTTATCAATAATAGTTCGTTTTCCATCCTTACATAATATTTTAAGGAAGCTGAAAACAAATTGCAAAACGAAAACCAAACAAATACCTACTTCAATTACAGAAAGAGTAAGGTTAGTAATACATTTTCACCACAATTCGTAAAATTCACCACCGTTTTCGGTGGTGAATCTACTCACCTAATATAAGGTGAAAATTTTCACCTTTTTATTTTCAAGAATATGATAATGTATATTTTCGGTGAAAACTAAGCAATTTCACCCGGTGAATATTTTCACCACTTTCAAGAATTAGGGCCCTGTAATGGTTTGCATTCCGATTTTTATGTTCAGAAGGCCTTCTACTCACAATTATATCACCTTCGTTAACAGCTGGGTTAGTATCATATACTCATATTGAGCAGCTTCTCTAATAGAACATATTTTAGTTTGTCATTCAGAATGACCTGAAAATGTATATCTTCATGAACTGATCAACAATTGAAACGAATGGATGCAAGTTTTTATCTATTTTGTGACTTCCAAATGATTGGCTATGTGAGGATGATTTTTGAATTACAGGAAAATGTTTTAAAATGCACTTTCACAAAATTCTGAAACCATCAGATTCAATTCATTCAAATCAGGTGAAGCTGATAGTTGATTCATTTAAGAGAACACTCAAACAACTTCTGAACTCCATGACACATAAAAAATTTGATCTTACAGTATTCTGATGTTTTCAACAGAGAGCAAAAATCTTTGTGAACAATCATATTCAATTGTTTTCCAAATTTAATGTTATGATTTTGAGAAAAACAATTCTACAATAGGGTTCTAATTCTATCATTGTCTGATTTTTTATATAAAAGCAACAACCTTGAGCTTCGATTTGGGCTCATTTGCATAATTTCATTTATAACCCTATGGTTCCTTCAACTAGGTTTTTTGGTGACTAGTACATAATTTGCCGATATTTTTATCCATCAGGAACTAAAAAGAAAATTGAAATAGGTTGTGTCATTCAGAAATGTCAGAGTTTCAATTTGGCGGTCAATGGCGGTCCTGAGGGATAAAATGAATTGTAACATATTTTTTTGTACAAATCTTATGAGATAAGTGCCAAAGTTTACAGAATCTTGTAAACTTTGTCTATACTGATTTGACCGAATTTATAATAGATCAATTGCGAAATAAAAAGTAACCTTTGATATTTTAGAATCATGCCCACCTTTTTTCGATTTTTGTGTAATGTTATCAAGTGCCTGCCAAAATTCGTGACAGTTTTGTTGCAATAATTGCAAAAATATTTTTTAATGTTTCCTTGAGACTGAGACAATCAAGTCTTTTGCTAAACGAGTCACTTCTATTTCTCCAATACACATATTCTCAGTTTCTGCACTAACAACTTCATGTGTGCCAGGTAATTCTAAAGGAGAAGGAAAGAAAAATTAGTATTCTTCTTCAGATGATCAGTATGACAAGTATGTGAATGAAAGATTAGGTATTGCAATTCTGTATCATCGCCAATCAAAATTCACCCCAGTAGCGTTATTTTTCAACAAATTTGTGATTGCCATTGTTGGGAGTAATAAATGACCTAAGTATTTTATCCTCTGATTCGGTGCACCACAACTACCACAAGTAGTTCTTGAGGAAAAAAATTCATGTTTAGATGTTTTTTTTTCTTTTTGGAGTGAAAAAGGGGTCAAATGAATGCGACCAAATCAGGTACTCTATATCTACAACTGCTAGGCGTCCTTTTCGATAAAAAAATTCTATAGCTAGATATTTTATTCTTAATATGCAAGTCATTACTCCACGGCCTGCTTTACGCTACCTCTCGTCTTACTTGCGCGGATTGGCATCACACTAGTTGGAACTTGACTCATTTCTAGTTCTTCTGCAACATATCCTTCATTGGAATCTACATCAGGTATAACAACAAAGTCTGCTTAAACTGTCGCTGATGATGAATTATGTTGATCATAATCAACTTCAACTGTAAATTAGATGTACAGATTCTGAAATGTGTATTTTCTACTACACGATTTCAGTTTTATTTCAGAAAGCGTCAATTTAATTTCAGAAAGCGTCATTTGTATTTCAGAAAGTATGGATAGTATTTCAGAATTTTCCATTTGTATTTCAGGAAATATCATTTGAATTTCAGAAGTCGTCATTTGTTTTTTGAAATTAACAAGTTTGTTTATTGATTTGAAAGTGCATATCATGTGAGTTTTGTAGAGCTCCCAAGAGATTCGGGAATGAACTCTATATTCTGGAATAATCACCTTATACTTCCTTGAATTCCTAGGTTCTCTTTCAAATCAATCGTTTCCAGAAATTCAATCGACTATTCTGAAATCCAACTACTAACTATTCCGGAATAAAATTGGAGCTATCTCTAATTGAATTGACTATTCCGAAATTCAATTGGGAAATTACAGTTACGATAGATGGCGCGCTCTGATGTCAACAAAATCAACAAAAATGGTGGTGAAGACGTGATCTGTGCTTGTCCGTCTATTGCATTTACATTGTGTTTACGAGTCTGTTGAATATAATTTACTCTTCTGCGAATATTTATAAAGTATTATGTGTTTTTTTATGTGTATGTGATTTAAAACAATTTGTAATCGAATAGTAAGAGGACATGCTCGTGGTGATCACATTGGTTGATATTCTCAAATATATTGGGGATGGCCGACGCCCTTTACGCGAGGGCGAAGCCCTAATGCTGGCAGGCCATATTGTGAAGTGTGGTATCAACAAGGAACACTTTATACATATATATATGTGATACAGTCATCGGCCATACAAAAAGATCCTCATGTTGTTATCATCCACCTCAATGATGATTCTTTGAACTGGATGTGTACATGTACTTGTAAGGCTGGATTGGGGTCCAGATGTGAACACATCGTTGGAGTGTTGTTGTACATTAATAGGGAATTGGTATCTACTAATTTTCTTCTGTTCCCCAATCAGTGTTTATATTTTAGAGGGGACATTGAAGAGATCACCTGTCCAGACTCAGTTCAACAATGGGGCAAAGATTCAGCAAAGGGCAGACAGGCTGAATATAAACAACCCATAAGAATCAGAGAATATTGTCATGTCACCACCAAAAATAAAACTAAATGTCAAGTTCCAAAGGACATTCAGAAGAAAAACTTGGATGCCTTCTTGAAATGTAAATTCAGTTACTTCCACAGTTTCTAATGTAATTACAATTATAGTAAATAACCAAACACATTCCAGGTAAACCAAATTCGGCCCTAGCTAAATTTTCCAAAGGAAGGACAGTGACAATAAAATCACCAATATGTGATGAACATGATGATGTGTCTCTACTGCCTACAACTTCTAGTCAATACCCAATGACAGTCAGCATCATTGGTTATAAATCAAACAGTGAAGAAAATGGAGCAATGAGGATATTTTCAGACTAATGGCAAAACAAAATAAAACAGCAGTATCCTTGGAAAAATATATGCCTCCAGTAGGAACAGACATATATAGAAAATTTTTTTTTAAAAACTAAACTTATTGTATTCAGATTTACAATGAAACAAAGGGACAAAATAATTCACTGTGGAAGGAATACCGAAAATTTGGAATCACTGGTAGCACATGGTATGCATTACCTATATACTTATTCTAAAAATAAGGATCCAGATTAGAAAAAAAAGGTGCAAAATTTCATTAATCCAAATTTTTTCGGAAATGAAAACACTTTGTATGGACATCAAAAGGTAATATTGAAATCATCTACTTTGTTTACATTTTCAATAAAATGTTTTAATTTGAGCAGGGATCAGCTCGTAGATGCTATGAGCATTATGCTAAGGAAAAAATTCTGGAATGCGGACTCATAATTCATCCTATGCATCCTTGGATAGCTTACATTCCTGATGGTCTCACTTCTGATTACAAATATCTGATTGAAATAAAGTGTCCTGTAATTGGCAGAAACATGAGTGCAGCTAGTGTTTTAACCACATTGCCTTATATTGATTTTGTGGATGACATGTATGAATTAAAACAAAAACATAATTGTTGAAAAGGAATATTCTCAGATAAATTATGAACATACAAAAATGGATATATATTTATATAAAACAATACATTGAGAATTCGCATTCTCTATGTGATGAGAATATTTACTCTTTTTCAGTTAATTCAATAGAAAACAACTACTTTCCTGGCTATATGCCACGACGAACATTGAATTATACCTATTGAACACACACGATAAGAGTTTGAAAATAAATATAAAAATTTCTGAAATTGAGAATTTGCATTCTCCTTCAGACAAAAATATGTATATACACACATCATTCTGAATATTCAACAGAAAACAACTACTTTCCTGGCTATTTGCCACGTCGAACATTGAATTATATCTGATGAACATTCAAAAGGGAACATGAAAAATAAAGAATAAAATCCTCCGAAATTGAGAATTGACATTCTTCTTCAAAGAGTAAATATTCTCATCACATAGAGAATGCGAATTCTCAATGTATTGTTTTATATAAATATATATCCATTTTTGTATGTTCATAATTTATCTGAGAATATTCCTTTTCAACACTTTCATACCCAATCAGGGGGTTCAAACTTGAACGATGGAAACTTGTGATTTTTATAGACCTCTAATCGCAGATTCGTGATAGAGTCTCAATTCAGAATTCATTTCCACGCCCTGTATGATGAATGTCAATTTATCATACACCCAAAAGCAAAAACATAATTATTATGGGCAAATTCAATTAGGTATGTTTATTTTGAATATAAAAAAATGTCATTTTATAATTTATGCTTCACATGATAATACATGTATCATTTTGGAGGAATTGTATGATGAAGCTTTCATTTTCGAAATGCTCCTAGAATTACAGAAAACATATCTTTGTTATATGCTACCATTGTTTGGATGAAAAGTAAGTGCATGTATTATATTATTATTGTACTAGGATAGTGGATGTGGTTTATTGTAGTAGGATGAAGAACATGGTTAATAAATTATAGTAAAAAAAATTTCAGAATTCTTTATTTTGCTTCAATGATAATCAAAACTTATCATCTGCCAAAATTGGATTTGATAAATTGACAAGTGCTGCTAAAATAACACCTATGTCACCAATATGTGTCAATAAGTTCCATGATATTTTTTCTGTAAATATATTGAATACGTTCAAACGCTGCTGTATTTTCTACTTGTGATTTATTGAGCTGAGTTGCTTTTCTCAAGAATGGAGGACGAACAAATGTTATTCCTGCTTCTGAACACTCCTTGTCATAGTGAGGTGGCTTAACGAAATTACCGTTACCTGGCGGATAAAAGCACCAAATTTGGTATGAAGGTACCTTAGGGTATACTAATGAATGTTAGCCTAGGAGCCCTCTGGAATTTCTAAAAAAATTTATGTACGGCTCTAAAATCCAAAATGGACGATGAATACATCAAAATAACACGTTTAACACAAGCTATTTTAATATAGATTTTCAATTACAGCGTCAAGGCAGCTAAGTATAGTACAAACTCAACTCAGGGTAGTCTACATATCAAATAATACACAATGGAATATATCCCTATCGTTAATTGAAGTAACTTATAAGTATAAATGTAACGCTAATGAGAGTTTCAAGAAAAAAAATATAACTACTAATTCCATGGAATTTAGATTGCTACAGTCATTGTGAATTACACTTGCATTTGCATAGTGGTGAACAGTCAAGATTGGCTTTCCCACATTTGCAGTTGCTGCAGTCTCCTTTGCAGAATCACTTAATCAATTCCTGGCATGACCGGGAAACCTCTGGAATTGTCATCCAAACTGGTACCCATGTGTCGGAAACCTTATTCCAAGCAAAATCGTGCGGTGGAGGAATCACTTGCTGTGTTTGTGTGCTAGTCGTCCAACTACCGGCTTGATAAACTGCCCTACGGATATGTTGTAGAAGAGCATCCTCAGTCGGTGGAAGTTTGTCCATTGCTCGATTCTTCTGACAGAAGAGCTCCTTTCTTATCTGGTTGATACTGCTGAAAGGAGTGGTTTTATCATACAGAACAGCAGTCAGTCGCTCCAGTTTCTTAAAGTGTTCGGAGTCAGCATTCAGCAGTTGGAATGGATGAGTAGCTAAATACACAAATGTATCAGTGACTTCTTGAAATGCTCGCCATGCTTCCCAAAAAGACTTCTTACTCTTACCTTTGAAGGCGGAAGTTGTGTCACAACCAGAGAATGAGTGAAACACAGGTAGTGCTCGTGATTTTGACTCTCCCAGGGTAATACAGATCGCGTCAATGTGGAAAAACCTGTGATGCTTGCCCATGCCAAAGGCCACCCATATATCGGCCAAAGGTTGAGTCACTAATAGTTCATAGAAGGTTTCAATAAGAATGACAATCACATCTGTGTCTACAGTACCCACAAGAATACTCTTTGCCCCTAGTTGAAGTGAATGTAATACATGAACCACAATCCTTGTATCTGCCTCTTCATGATTGCAGTTTTCCATTGGTATGTTCGAACCAATTTGTGCAACTGCTTTTCCAGATGTAACATATATATATCTTTGCCTAGTGGCCATTTGAACTCCACAATATTGAAAGTCAAAAAGTTGAATAATTCCGTCTTGTTCGTTGAGTCACGGAGAAAGTCCATCCAATTTCGTGGCAGTTTGGTGTTTCCAGACACTTTCCTTCTAATCCCTTTACCTCTTTTTTCCCGGGTAGACTCCTTTAAACTGTCTGGAATGTAGGTGTCCCAAACAATATCTAACCTTCGGGATGTTTCCAGCTGCTTATGAAGGTAAGGTAGAAATATCTCATCAGCATATTGATTAAACGTATCCACACTTGTTGTGGGCAGACAATGGACGATGACTGAACCATCAAGAAACTTGGAGTCATAACTTGACGGGGGTTCTGATTGACCTGGCTGGTCGAGACATTGCAGTATCCCAGCCTTGTTAGTTGGCAAATGCAGCTTACCAAAGTCTGAAATGGAAGGAGGAAATGACTGTATCTCATGCGCAAAAAACTCATTCAAATCAGATTCCCGATTCTGCATAGATATATATATATAGTTGGCTAAATAGTTCCACATTATTCTGAAGCACTTTCAGCTTCTTTTCCTGTTGAGATGTTGCTTTATGCTTTGGTCTCTTGAAAAGTGCAAGACAATTCCTTCTGATTGGATCATGTAAGTAGGTACTCGGGCGGTATGGGACGCCCCCTCCACTTTTTTCTCTCTCCCCCTCCACCTCTCACCGCCTGCCTGTCGACCAATCAGGAGCCTCTATTTGAAATAAATCCCGAGCCCTCGCGATTTGGCGGGAAATTCAAACGATGTTCGTGTAATGGTTCGTTTAAATATGAGAATGCTGGCGTTATCATATGGATCCTCGATTTATATCGTTGGCGCGAAATTCAAACCCTCCATTAAAGAAAGGATCGCACAAAATGTAGACGTATCTGTTTGGCTATAAGGTACGGTGCAGCCATCTGTTGTGAAACAATCATTACCCACAGTACCAACACAGTGTTCGCGTTCTGTGGCATAATTTCAATGGCCGTACTATAGTGCTGCTATCTGTTGTGAAATATCCATCACCCACAGTACCAACACAGTGTTCGCGTTCTGACACAGAACTAACCATTAGCCGTACTATAGTGCTGATATCTGTTGTGAAATATTCATCACCCACAGTACCAACACAGTGTTCGCGTTCTGTGGCATAATTTCAATGGCCGTACTATAGGTGCTGCCATCTGTTGTGAAAAAATCATTACCTAGAGTACCAACACAGTGTTCTGTGATATAATTTCAACGACTAAGCATTGGCCGTACTATAG
The DNA here is from genome assembly GCA_918026855.4 of Phaedon cochleariae. NCBI lineage: Eukaryota > Metazoa > Arthropoda > Insecta > Coleoptera > Chrysomelidae > Phaedon > Phaedon cochleariae. The sequence continues at coordinate 40,913,644 of OU896711.1, forward strand.
GTGCTGTTGTGAATCAATCATCACCTATAGTACCAACGTAGTGTGTGCGTTCTGTGACACAGAACTACGCATTTGCCGTACTATAGAGATATCATGACAAAAAAAAAGGGGGTCGTGTAGTGGGTATTCTACCTTTTCACTAACATTTCTGAAACACACCTATGAACAAAATAACAACATGAGAAATCACCCAGCGTTGTGCTATGCTGAAAACGGCAATTTTCCATGCAAGATTCAAGATTCTTTGTAGGATGGGGTATTGAAACTCAATAAGGATATCTGTATTTATTATAGTTACAAAGAAAACAGTTGTCGTTCTCGAAATTACCCTATAGTAATATTTATTATCTTGTATAACTATGACGGCCGATGATGACAGCTTCAAACGTTTCAGACGGCTTCAAAGTGCTTCAAAGCGTTTCAGATCGCTTCAGATCACACCTATAGAAGTATTCAGAGGTATTCGGAGGTCTTCAGATCACGCCTTCAGATGTCTTCAGATGTCTTCAGAGGTCTTCAGATCACGCCTTCAGAGGTATTCAGATGTCTTCAGAGGTATTCAGATGTCTTCAGAGGTATTCAGATGTCTTCAGATGTATTCAAAAGTCTTCAGCCGGCTATAAATAGGACTTGGTAGCAGTCAGACTAGTTTAACAGGTACCGACAAGGGGGTAGCACTGTATACCAGCGAAGCCCCGAGGAAAAAGAAAAGCAGATCTGTCAGGAGCGAGGAAAATGTATCGTAAAAAAAAAGGAGGCGTAATTTTCCACAATAGTCAACATCATACAGGCTAACAGTCGAGAATTGTAAAATACTGATATCTATAAGTATGGCTTTGTGATAGGAAATGTGATAAAAGTTTGCGACACAGCTATCAAGGCTGGAAACCACACAATTTGTTGTTGTATAGCTTGTGAGCAGAACCATGGGTAAGTTGATTTTAGTTCAAATTTAAGAGCAAAAACAGTTTTACTTTTGTAGATGAGTACATTAACGAGCGCAGGGTGATAATGAGAAGCAATCGAACGGAGGGTCGTAGGGTAGTTTAGATTTATGAGTACTTGATAATTATATTAATAGTAAATTGTTAATTCAGCACGACGCACTGATGATATTGTGGGGTTGGCCGGGAGCGAGGATCCCTGAAGGTGCCCACCACCTTGGTGTCCATAGGGGCTATGCCCTAGCCTACGTAGAGGGTCGAGTGGGCACATTATTATTCATAGTAAAGTATGTTATTTTACAGTCGTCGGTATTGATGCAAAGTTTATGTTATATTTTTATAGATTATAGATTGCTGTGTTGCAGGAGGGAAGAGGGTGAAGGCAGTGCCGGTTTAAGGTAGTTCGCCGCCCGGTGCTGCTACAGACACAACACCCCAAAAAAGAGCCTGCCGCAGGCGCCGCCGGATGCATACTGTCGTAGGCAAAAAAATTTTTGGTGCCTTGAACTTTTTTTTGGGCCTATAAACGGTATTTTATATTGATATTTCTACAAACTTGCTCACGTCGTGAGTCATGAGTAAGAAACTTAGTATTGGTACATACCTATATAAAATAAAAAACGAAAAATTATAAACATAACAAAAAATCTTTATTCTTTGATTTAAATAAGAAATATTATCAAAAACTAATCAAAATCACCAAAATAAAAAATAAAATAGTATTATTTGGTTTGAATAAACAACAGGTGCGAAGAAAAACTAAATAGGAACACTAACTAAAAAATGAAACATTATTCTTTGGTTTAAAATAATAAGAAACACCAATCAGTAATCACAATCATTAATAACTGAAAATAAAAAATTAGGAACATAAGGTCTAATAACAAAAAGGTTGTTTTCTAGCTTTCATTGAAGATCTCTGATTCAAGCAAACTGCTGAATAACACTATAAACATCTATTTCATTCAGCAGGAGCAGGTCTTGGTTAATGAATGAAATTGCCAAGGAATTCAATCTTTCTTGGGCAATTGAATTTCTTAGGTCAGTTTTGACCCTTTTTAAAGTAGAGAAAGAGCGTTCACCACTTGCATTTGACACCATTATGGAGAAAAAAATGCTCAGACAAATATTAACATTCTTTTACTTTTGTCAGAGAGCTGTACGCTCGCTGCGCCGCGCGTACCGCCCTCAAAAAGTTAACCGCCCGGTGCTATGGCACTTAAAAAACCCCTGTTAAACCGACACTGGGTGAAGGGTTCAATGAAAGCCATGGAAAAAAATATTCATTATTTTTCGACGGCCACCCTGTATCATAAAACGATAAATCACATGAATAACGGCCGTACAATATACGAATGGAATTGTACGAGAATTATCATCAACGGACTGCGATAAAACACCACTTCCGCCCTTCGCTACGACGGTTCTCATGATAGAAGAAAACATTCAATTTCAATCGTTAAACACTGCAGTTCAAATGTTTTCCTCCATGCAAACTTTCATTTATTTTGGAGTGAATTTTGCGAGTGTGTGTCAGCAAGACGGCAAAAGGCTGAAACTGAGGAGTTTCAAACTGCAAACTGAGGCCGCAACAGCTCAAAGAAGGACGAGGGGCGGCCGAGAGAGAGAGGCGGTGTCATCGTGGATATTCAACTTTCAAAATGTAAGTGGCTTATTATTTTTGCATTTTCAGATCGTGACGTTTTTGATAAATGATACACAGTCAAATATGCTGGCTTATTTATCAACCGGTTCGTTTTTATTGTGTGTGTGTGATTTTTTGGTTTCTGCCAAGCCCTCCAAATACATGAAATTTCCTCGCGACAAGGCCTTCGGGCTATCGTTTTCGAAAAAGGCAGTCTTGTTAGTCGATTAGGGAACCTCCTACTGTTGATGAAGGTTAGGAAAATCTACTCATTGTGGTTTTTGGTGCAAAACAATTTTCATTTGATGTATATAATTTTATTTGTACGAAAATATACTAGGATTTTAGAATCAGAGCTGAAGTTGATAAAATTTTCAGATCAATAATGTTGGTATTTCTTCGAATAATATACACTCAGAAATAGTTATCACAGACCATCATAAATTTACGAAAATATACAGGGGTTCAGAAAGGGTTATAACATACCATTATTTTACGAAATCATACATAAACTCAAAAATAGAATTTTCGGGCCATAATTTTGACATTTCTTCGAATAATATACACAGAAAATAGATGTTTGGCATTAGAATTGGAGGGAATTGACAAAATTTGTTGGGTGAAAAATGGAGGGGGGTGTGTTTGTTTGCCAATAATTTTAAATTATTGCCCAGCATACACCACGAGGAGGTAAACACACGTATGCCACAGGGAAAATTATTAACAACTATTCAAATCAACACAGGTGTGTGACACATTACGTTATGTGACAGTTTTTAATTTTAAACCTTTTCACAGATGAGGCTGAAATCAATAGAGACGCTTAATTATTTTGTGTCCTAATGATGAAATGAACAGCTGTTAATAATAGGGGCAGGCGGGAGGGATGTTGGGAGGGGTAAGAGGGTAGAGGAAAGGATTGAAAGGTAAACAGAGTCATAGTATAGGTCCAAGCTCTAAAAATTTCACTAAATAATTTCGATGTAGAACAGGTGACTGTTGATATACTCAGAGCAGTTTTTGTTAGTTCTAATTCTGACAGCGCGAAGATTAATTTCTAAATCAATAGAAACAGTTCATTAATTTGCCAGATAATGCCCATTGTTTTTTTCAGTAGAACAGGTGACTGTTGAAATATAAAATCAGAGCAGTTTTTGTTTGTTCTACTTCTGACAGCACGAAGATCGATTTCTAAATCAATAGAAACACTTTATTAATTCGTCAGATATTGCCTCTTTTTTTCTTGGAACAAACGCCTGTTGAAGTTATCATCAGAGGTGTTTGTTTGTTCACTTATATGCCGATTATAATGATAATAAACCGGAAGTTGGGATCTTTTTATCGAAAATATTTAATCAAATCTTAGCCGCTTGGACGACAATGGATTATTCATTTTAGCCGTGAAAACAGCTGATTTGTGTTCAAACGTTCAATGTTGTGTCGTTTTGAGTTTTTGATTTCTTGAAGCCATACGGTGTGGAGGTGTTGTCAGGATGGAACTGTCGTTTGAGGCATACAGGTTCGTACTTTTTCACAAGATCGGTCGTAATGACCTTATGCTACTTCGTACGTCGAATCTGATTGCTCAAGATGTTGAGCGGCGGGCCAGGGTTCAAGATCATAGTTTTGATAGATTCAAAATTGATCACTTGGGACGCGGCATAATTTAGAGATAGACCTTTAACCTTGCATACAATTTTGAAGTCACGGTCTTTGGTGGACCAAAGCTTGTATGCGTAATTCTTCGGTTCACCAGATACAAACTCTGAAATATAGGAACCAGGGCCGTAACATTCTAATTCGTCGGTCATATCACCAATAAACTGCCCCGAAGGGATGTCATGCTCCCCAGGTCTGGACACATAGATTACCGAGTCGGTGTCATAATACAAGACTCTATCCCCAAGTTGTTCCAAATAGCTGAAAAGTTTTAGCCGTGCCAAGGCCGTGACATAACCGGCTATTACGACATTTACCGTGGACAGAGTCTCGTAGCTTTCCTCTTTATACTCCCAATTAACAATGAGAGTATCATCGTTAATTGGCAGTATTGTGTTGATCATGATAGAGGGATCTGTCATCATGGAAAAGAATTCCGAGGGTTGGTTGACTATTGATGTTTTCGGTTGGTTTTCACGCTGACCAAAATTACCCCAGAAGGAATTCAGCATAAGCTTGGCCAGTGCTCTCAACCCGGGATTATCGGTGATTTTAGAAAATTCCAGCAAAACATCCTCACGCTGCAAGAATTCTTCAATATACCGATGTTTTTCCTCCTTGGTCTTGCAATATTTAGGCCAATCTGACGACTCTTGCTTCACCTTGATGAACTTGTTCATCATATCAGTGAATAGGCCGGAAACATTCTCGCCAGATTGTATAGTATCATAAGACCAAATCTCTATGGTCTGTAAAATGCGATAACCCATACCAACAGCTTTTACAACCTCTTCAGCCACCCAAGTACCTGTCAATGCTCGCTCTTCATCGGTGTGGTGACAGCTATGTGAATTATAGCCCTCACCACACAGGCGACAAAGTACAAACATCAATTTATCGTTCATTTTCTGTGGCAGAACAGGGTGGAAAAGATTTTGGGGCGGGAGAATCTTACATTTCACGAGACCTGAGATTGAGGATAGAGAAACAGCACATTCCTCCTCGTCAACGAATACTTTCGGGTGACCTACGGGGAATTTCCCATACTTGCAGACCCAAGGGTACAGAGAGCAAACGTCAACATACTTTATTTGTTCCCCCTCCTTGGCCTCATAGTATTTCACGATATTCCCCGTTCGGCCGCCGTAGAAAGCGTCTCGAGGGTCAAGGGGTAGATTTTTGAGCATCGGATGATTTTCAACAAAGCTGCAAAGTTCCTCGTTATTGCACAGTTCTTTACGAAAATCACACTCCCATTTTTCGATGACCTCATATCCCATGGATCTGATTTTATCGATTTTGGCAATGGTCGTGTCATAACGGAGATTTAAAGTTTCAGAAGGACTGTCTTTGAGAGGTGCATCTCTCTGATGATTAAAACAACGAGGGCAGCCGTGGTAATAGCAACCCTGAAACTCGTATATTTGTTTTTCTTCTTCGTAATATCCGTCAACTTTGAAATTACCGATAAGAGCTTCGGAAGAGCGACAAGACTGCTGTATTTTGATGTTTCGCCTTTTTTCTTCCCAGATCAGCCACTGTGTAGCTATTACAGATTGATTATCTCGGTGTCTGTAGCCACCCTTGGGGATGATACCGATGGTATTGGGCTTGAGGAAGTTTCGACGAAACACCTTATTGCAGGTGGAAGCTATTGTCACAGCCTCCGTAAACGGACACACATTTGTCTCTTTTAACATAAGTTGGCGAAACTTCAAGCATGCCTGAGTCAAAATATCGACATCCGAAATACAATAGTCTATAAGCTCTCGAGAAAAATCGAAAACATAACCCTCGGAAATCTTTTGAGAATGCCAGCTCAATAGCTTTTCACGATCTTCAGCTTTCAATGTGTCCGGGGAATACAGCTCAACGGCCGGCATTGGGCCAACATAATTCTGGTTTTCCATACGATTGAAGAGGTGGGGGAAATACCCCTTTTTCAATTCGGAAAATCCAAAAGATTTGGGAAGTTTGCTTAAGGCCATAGGAAAATAGTTAAGAGAATCCAAAAACTTTACGTTGCCAACGGTCATCGAAATTATTTTTGTACCCCTCATAATGAGTTCGGGTGTGAGTTGAGTCTGTGTCAAGATATAGTTCAAAATAAATTGTACGTCGTAGCTTCCCCCGTTGTGAGCTATAACTACTACGTTCTTGAACTTCTTCCTCAGTGTAAGCAAATGATGGACAAATGGGGAGATGGGGTCGTTACACTTCAGAATTTGAAGACGAACACCGCATTTTTTACAAATTTGGTGATTCGTATCGATACAAACATCACAACACTGTCGAAAGACACACAGATTGGGCTCGTGAAGAAGGGCCCCGTCTGGCTGTACACTCTCCTGACGACTCTCCAGGTCGTAAAAGACAAACAAGAGATCATTAGTACGAGGTACCCTTGTGTCGGGCTGAATGAAACATAGATGACCGCCTGGGCAATGTTTGTTGCAAATTTTGCAAAAAATCTCTCCACAGGTGTGTGATCTATTGGTTGGCACAATTTTGAAACATTCTTCACAACGCCTTATCGTACTACAAATTTCGTTGCGAACATGATTATCGAAGCACACCTGTCCACGGAAAGATCTTTTGCAAGATTCGCATAGAATTTTCACCTCATCAGGAGAACAGGCCGGGGATTCTTGACATGAAAAACAAGAACCACCACAACGGTGTTCGCTCTTTTGGTTGTAGGGAACATGACACTCCTCACAATAATAACTGCAGCAAAATGCAGCAGTAAGTGAGTTAATTACATTATAATGTCCATCATGATGCAGTAAATTGAGCGATAGACCAGCATCGCTGCCTTTGAAAATAATGTTACGGCCCTTGTTCCCGTATTGGTATACAGTTATTTTGTACGAGGAGAGATAGCTTTGAAATTGTTGTAGCTCTGGTATACCACAGCCCTCACCAGCAGGCACAGAGACCCCAGCATCAGCCAATAACTGCAAAGTGCGTTGACTTTGCAGTTTTCTGATGTCTTTGCGCACATCGTTGCGCTTGGGGTCTTTGTCGGCGTATGCCATAGCCACAACAAGCGCTCGAGGAAGACATAAATTGTCTTTATTATTGATAGTTATAATGCCTCGGCGATTGCTACACTCCTCGTCAAAAGAATTGTGAACGCTATTTCTATTATTACCTTTTCCGTATGGCATTCGAACAGATGTTACACCGAGACAGAATGTTTCGGTGTTTAAGCCGCACGAGTTTGACTGATAGATGGACGATATCCTATCAAAAATATCGTCCATCGATACGTCAGAGGCTTTTTTGAATGCCATCCAACCCTGACCCCTCGCGAAATCTTTCGAGCAGAAGGTGAAACCAACGTAATCGGATGATTCCAACCCGTCGGTTTCTTTCTGCACAATCTGAGTGATTGCATCCTTCACCCAACTCACAGGTTCGACGTCCGAAGGTATAGGTTTGATATTAAACTCTAAAGTACGCCCCTGCACACCGAAACGACGAGCGTTCTTGACAATGTCCTTCACGATTAGAAATTTCTTCATATTCACCTCAAAACACAAATATGTTCAAAAAATCAAAAAAATCAAAGATTTCAAACGCACAACCGTAACAAAGAACGCTTGAACAAACTATAAGCTAAACACCCCACGAGACTGGTATATATAGACGAAATTAAAAGGGGTTGTGAGCGAGATGTAATTAAATAAACGCCCACGAAACAAATGGCAAGATCAAAACAAACTCGCCTACAATACTCACCTAGCTCTAATCGTCAGCAATACAAACAGATAAAGAGAACGATTGCTGGAGCGTCCCCAATATTTATAGTCCCCCGCGAAACCGCAAGAATGATAGCGATTTTCATTAAATAATGTCTGTTTTCAAAGGCCCCATCCTCTGTAGAATTTTCACGCATTTTCCATAAGTACTCATGTTATTTTCTGAATTTCCTATATCGGTCTTGAAATACACAAATTGTGAAAACAAGCACACTTTTCGCCGAGCTCGCTATCGTTTGTTATCGTTTTGAAAACCGCAATTTCAAACCGCAGCTGCTAAATAGAACGCAATATTTTCTGCCAGAGAATACACACACACAACTATTTGTTATCGTTTTACCTCAGAATACAGAATACAATCTGTAACTTTTTTTCATCATTCTGATATTACCAGTTTTCTATACCATTAAATAAAAACCTTCAAGAAATAATAATTTATTCATAAATAGATACAATTTTTGTTACTAACCTCTTCAATTGGGATAATAATTCTGTCTTATTGCAGGGTATTCCAAAAACAGTCCAGTTAAATTCTCCAGCGTTCAAAACCTTCCTTGTATACTCGCTGTACTTGTAATATGTGTTTTTGGTGAAAAAGTATATGTTTCCGTCAGTATATCGAAACACCGATATTATTCCCGAGGGGATCCCTGGAAAAGCATAATTGAGAGGCCCACGACTGATTGTATTTCCAATTTCATCGAACTCAATGTAGGAATCGTTATTGTATAGTAAATAAGACTGACCACTGTTAGTTTGAAACACAGCGTTTATCTGTGCATTGGTGGGCAAAAAAATATTATTTTGTGGCGAATTTGTAAATTTGGAAAGTCTACAGCGTAATATGTTTTATTTACGGGTGTAACTAAACAACCTTTAGAATTTTGAAAGACATGAGAAACCTGCGAGTTTTTCAACGATGGCGGAAGATATTCGTTAAGTACTTCCGACTGTGCAGGAGTATTCATATCGTTCAAATCTATTTTACACAAAAACTCCTTATACTCTATGTACAGACGATAATTAGGAAATTGGGGTGCTTTTGCTAAAAACATGAAGTCGGGATGAGTCATCAGTTTATGTATGGAATTGATAACATGTGTGTATGGGGGAGAGGAAGAATGTTGGGTTTTTGTATTTTTCTTCCACGAATTTACGTTCCTTTTTTTTTTCACAGGCGAACGTGTCATCGCCCCTAACCACAACGCCCTGTGTTGCACGAAGAGTAGAGAGGCTTCTTCCATGCTGTATCCAAGCGTATTCAGACTATTTCCTTCACCACCCTTGAGGTAAGTCTGTTGGCGCGTTTTTTTTATAGTGGTATCCCCAGGAGGCCTAATCCACTTTTCCTCTCTACTCGGCTATCAGATGTATACTAAAAAAAAGAAGGGGTAAAATATGTCTATATTGTTCATGTAGTATACTTACGGGTAGTTGCTTAACACCTCCTCCATGGTGTTTGGATCTGTTATTATTTTATAGCTAAAAATAAATTGTAAATTATCGAAAAGTGGCTATATTGTATACTTACACATAAACATATCTCGCATCTTCCACTCTGAAATTATTTATTATTATTAAAATTACTTCAATTTGATTTTTGCTTCACCTACACCGAGACAGATCTAACCCCTGTTCGTTGGTTAATGGTCACCCTAACCGTAGCCGGGGTGACGGCCTCATCGGGTAGCAGAATGAGCCTTATAGGCTCATGCTCTACCACGATGTAGGGCCAAACGACCCTCCTCACATATTCGCGACTCCTATAACAAAATATCAGTATATAATTTTAAAAACCGAGAGAGATGTGTACTACTCACATGATTTTTCAAATCTGAATTGTACAGAAGGTCTGGGGCTGCCTTTATATGTATAGTGTCGTATCTGAACGATAAAATAATATTCCCAAGGTATTTCAGTTAAAGATATCTTGCTTTTTTCCATCCGTTTCCGGTTTGCCTCATTTTATTTGTGGTTTTCAACCTTACAAAATCAACCGTGATAAACAGAACTTTCGTACGGTTTAAATTTAATCTTTTCTTCAAGATGAAGTGATGATAAATGTTGAAAAAATAATGAAAGAATCTATTAATATTATCTCAATCAAATATGCTGGCATAACTTAATTTCACTTGAAATTTTCAGAGCGACGGCAATGTTCAAGAAATAGGAGAAGTCTTCACGCTGACCAGCATCGAGTACTGAGGAGGCAGCCTGCAGGTGTGTGTACAATATATCATCAGTCTCGCACTCGAGAGGCTTCATACAGATTATCAACATTGTCTTCAGCTGCAAGAGTTTGGTCGATCTAGCACAACTCCTTCGGACCTATGTTATTGAAAAATATCCTCGTTATTTTTACACTTAATATTAACCCATGTAGATTCATCCCTCATCAATCCCAAGACTTTTTGACGATGATGCTGAGGTCTGTTTCCTCATGATCTTTGGGGGTAACTCTATGTAGGATGATCTAGGTAGGGTGTGAACTTATTGGGTTCAGACATTCGCAAAGTCCTTCTTTCACGCGATGTTCGTTATCGTTTGATGTTGCAAAACCTATATTGAAGCGACATATTCAGACATAGCCTGAATATATTGCCTCATATTTACATAAAGGTAAATTTTCACAACTATCAGACATCGTCCCCTCATAATATCTTGTCTACAGCTCCGAGACCCCTTAATTTTTACTAAAATACCTCTAACAGTTCGCACATCGGTTTCGAGCTTTTTGGTTCTCATCAGTGTAGGGCGAACATCATGACGCCTGTCCTGTTTCCGATTGTTTGATACTTCGTGGAAATGGGCGCGAGTCTTCTCATTTTTTTCATCTAATGGGTTTTTCAAAGAACATCATCCATTTTCCTGATTGAGCCTTGTTTTAAATCTCGGAAGTTTTTTAAAATCAATTCTGCTGATACTTTCCTTGTTGGTCCTCTTTCGCATGTTCTCTATGGTCTTCCCAAAGACGGTGTTGTTCATAAGCTTAAAAAGGTTTTTTTCAAACTCATTTTTAGCGTTTTTACGAAGTTCTGTATTAAGAGCTATGTATGACTTTAACCATGTAGATTGTTTGAACTTCAGCACTTTATGTATCTTCTTCAATACTAAACCGTGTGGTGAAGCCTGTTTCTGCATTCGGTAGTGAATAATATATTTCTCTTTACAGTTATGCATAGACCATGAATGGGGCTTTTTCTCTCTTTGCCTTCTGTTCTAGCGCGAATGTCTCATTTATTCTCACACAATTCTTCATATATTTATTGAACTCATCTTCAGAATAAAAATAGTGTAAACAGTGGCCATAGATGTATTTTCGCCCATTTTCTTTGCTCAGCTGTTTCGAAAGAAGCTTGGAGAGATCTTTGATCCACACATACTGATAGTTGATGGGGGCTGAAAGCCTTTCGCAAGCATCTTTCTCATCAAAGTATTAACCCTGAAAGAGTAGGAGATTGACATGCTTCTCTACCTTATTTTTGAGAGATTTACCTGCGGGGTGACTATCTTCTTCTTCATTTTGCTTAAAACATAAACATTTATCGAAATACTATTCTGTTTCTCGAATCAGGGGTGATCCTTACACTGGTGTACTACTAATAAACAAATTGAATGACTAGCTTCTTCTTCGTTTTGCTTAAAACATAAACATTCATCGATATACTATTCTGTTTCTCGAATCGGGGATTCTGCTTGCTCAAGATATTGCACGGAGGACCAGGGTTCAAGATCATATTTTTAATCGAATTTTACACAGAACGCTGATAAAAAACTTCAATCGCAATTTGTTTACCACTTTCTGATAAAGAGAAAAAAAAGGAATGACGATGCTGTGATTCATAAAATATTTATAATGATTTCCGCTTTTTGAAACCGTAAGGTACAGAAGTGTGATCTTCGAGAAATTTCCGCTTCAAACTTACAGGCTTGTACTTTTTGGTTACATCAACTGTGATGACCTCATGCTCCTTGGTTCGACGTACCTGTTTGCTCACTAGTTGACCAGACTTTATAATCGTAATTCTTTGGTCCATCAGATACAGGGTACTGCATTCACTGAGGTAAATCTGTGCTTGCTATCATCCCCTGCGATATTAGAAGATTCTGCCCCTTATGTTATATTTTTATTCAATACATTTACTTATACTCTACATTATTATTTTTTTGTCATATATATTGTTACTTCTTCGAAATATTTTCAAAATGTTCAGGTGAACCTCGTAATTCAACCGATATTGAAACATTGGGTTTCTGTGGAGGTCTATGAAAAGAGAGGCGAATCCTGATCAGGAGACATATTACCTGTGATGGATTTTTCACTTGAACTTTTTAAAAATATTGTTGTTGTACGCACACTGAGACCTTGTGTCTCACAGCCTACCGCAGTTTCAGATCATGCCATAAGGAGACGTCGCACTACCCTGTTGCCCACTCATCAGCTCAGCCTTCTGATGGTGCAGCCGTAGATGAGGACTGATGAAGCACAGCCCTAAACTACGAGAAATGAACTTCTCTGCAGACTTCTCGTCGATTCGACTTGATGGCCTCAGCGACAAGTCGACAGGTTCAGCTCAAAGAGGACCCCATAGCCGTATAAATGTAATGAAAGACGAAAGCTTTTTATATCGTTTATTCAAATATTATGATATTACATTGGCATTCTTGAGTTCGTTAATAATCAATGAGATTTCTTCATTATCATCGTGTTCGTTTGCTCCAATCAGATATCTTAGTCTGTCAACCAATTATCTAGAATATCGTAGATCGTTTCAGCCTGCTTCTCCCTTCTCGATCTATGTTGTGATGTGACATCAGGCTCTTCTCTCACCCTGACACTTCGTTTAGGTCTGGTCTTATTTTTAAAGAGGGGTTTAATAACTTCATTAAATTTAGCCTTGTTAGCAAGTCCCCTCAAACGGCTTAGTGCGTCGCGATGAACATTGGTGCTTTCCAATATCTGTTTATATGTATGGTGATCCATAGGCGTATATATTTTAGGATTTTTGGAAAATATCAATTCCAAAAGACCCAAAGTACTTTTAAAATTGACAGCATCTACAACTATATCTTTATCGACAAAACGTAGTTTCTTATTTCCAAGTTTCCATCTGGCGTCAACATATTTCGGTCCATAAGCATTATCATAATCTGTACAATGCTATTTATCTACTGTTTGCTCTGCTGACTGCTCTTCTCTTTCCTCAGGCTCCATTGGCGCGAGGTGGTGGTGCTCCTTTGTCGGTTGCTGTTAAACTAGTCTGACTGCTACCAAGTCCTATTTATAACAGGCTGAATACCTCTGAAGACATCTGAATACCTCTGAAGACATCTGAATACCTCTGAAGACATCTGAATACCTCTGAAGACATCTGAATACCTCTGAAGGCGTGATCTGAAGACCTCTGAAGACATCTGAAGACATCTGAAGACATCTGAAGGCGTGATCTGAAGACCTCCGAATACCTCTGAATACTTCTATAGGTGTGCTCTGAAGCGATCTGAAACGCTTTGAAGCACTTTGAAGCCGTCTGAAACGTTTGAAGCTGTCATCATCGGCCGTCATAGTTATACAAGATAATAAATATTACTATAGGGTAATTTCGAGAACGACAACTGCTTTCTTTGTAACTATATAACAGATATCCTTATTGAGTTCCAATACCCCATCCTACAAAGAATCTTGAATCTTGTATGGAAAATTGCCGTTTTCAGCATAGCACAACGCTGGGTGATTTCTCATGTTGTTATTTTGTTCATAGGTGTGTTTCAGAAATGTTAGTGAAAAGGTAGAGTACCCACTACACGACCCCCCCCCTTTTTTTTTGTCATGATATCTCTATAGTACGGCAAATGCGTAGTTCTGTGTCGCAGAAAGCACACACTACGTTGGTACTATAGGTGATGATTGATTCACAACAGCACCTATAGTACGGCCAATGCTTAGTCGTTGAAATTATATCACAGAACACTGTGTTGGTACTCTAGGTAATGATTTTTTCACAACAGATGGCCATTGAAATTATGCCACAGAACGCGAACACTGTGTTGGTACTGTGGGTGATGGATATTTCACAACAGATAGCAACACTATAGTACGGCCAATGGTTAGTTCTGTGTCATAGAACGCGCACATCATGTTGGTACTGTAGGTAATGATTGTTTCACAACAGATGGCTGCACCGTAGCTTATAGCCAAACAGATACGTCAACATTTTGTGCGATCCTTTCTTTAATGGAGGGTTTGAATTTCGCGCCAACGACATAAATCGAGGATCCATATGATAACGCCAGCATTCTCATATTTAAACGAACCATTACACGAACATCGTTTGAATTTCCCGCCAAATCGCGAGGGCTCGGGATATATTTCAAATAGAGGCTCCTGATTGGTCGACAGGCAGGCGGTGAGAGGTGGAGGGGGAGAGAGAAAAAAGTGGAGGGGGCGTCCCATACCGCCCGAGTACCTACTCATGTATAGAGAGATTGCGCTCATCAAGCACATTCTTGACAAACTCCTGATATTGTTGTTTGCCTATGTCTGCAAAGGTACGCAAGGTTATAACCACCGATTCGCTTGCGTAGTTGCGACTGTCAAGACATACTAGATTAGGAAAATCATCCAAGAAGGGATTGCCTATTTCGTTAATGGTTTTACTTAGCCTGACAACCTGTTGCTGAAAGTTTCTCTGTGATGAAAGTCCCTGCTCATGATGTTGAAAATTATTAGGATTATCTGTATCATCATTATCGGGAATGTATTCTTCTTCAAACTGTTTGATCATTCTGGCAATCTCAGGCCCTGAAAGCATCCATCGTCGAAAAGCAACAGGGTTTTCTGTGATTCCAATAACACCGCCCGAGCCCTTCACGATCTTATTCTCTTGTTCGTGAGCCTGATCAAATGGTATTGTAGATAATGGGTTGCGAGTTTTTGAAATGACCCAGTTTGAACATCGCTCAAATTGATCCTTGATAGAGTCAGGCAATGACTTCATATCCCTTATGTGGACTGGCATCGATCTGGAGTAGTTTACATGATCCAAGGTAAAGAATAGTGGTGTAAGTTCTTCTAAAATAGCAACATAAAAAATTAAATTCCAGGGCAAACAGAGGTTGGTCAAATGTAATTACTGGTATTTGTCCTGGATTGAGGAATTGAATAGCTTCCCTAATGACTTCCATGCCATGTTTGATCATTGCTGGTGTGGCCGCTTTCTCATAGAACATAGGAAGAAGTGTACACAGGGCTGGAGGATCTACTATCGGAGGTTGCATCGCGGCGTGATAGGCAGCCCATGTTATGTTATCGCCACTAGTACGATTTTTTTTGCAAAATACGTAGTGCATGCTGGAGCCAATTACGTTCCTTTGATTTTGCTGCATCTAAACATTGCTCTACTGGAGACATATTACACTGTGGTACAACAACATCAGTGGTCTTCAAAGCTACGGATGGGACACAAGCATAGCTGTCAGGAAGAGAGTGATTTAAGTCTCCGGAAGGCGGAATTGTAATAGGTATTTGGCTCTCCTCAGGTTCTACATTTGTAGGCATCTGAAAAAAACTGATTCCAGTTCCATGGAATGAGGACAATGATGTAGTTGAGCTCGAGTTGTGGTCTATATTGTCAAGAGCAGCAACAGTAAACAACCCTTTACGGAGACAAGCAGGAGACACCACTCCATTTTCTTTGAAGCGTTCACAGGAAGAAGTGCCTATCCAATCTTCAATCTCCAGAATCCTATCATATGAAATGCAAATGCCTAGCTGACATAACTTCTGGATAAGTTTCTTACTTCTAGTAGCCGCATGAACATTGATGTCGACATAGATCAGAAAGGGGGCTCAGGTTCCTTGCTGTGTCGTGCCTTCAGGGTACTATGAGACATTTTTGTCCCCGAGTTGTAAACGATGCACTGGCCAATGGTTAAGCATGCCTGAGAGTCTCGCTTTACTTGATCTTGCAAGTTTGACCCAACTAATATCATAGATACAAGTGACTTAAGACTTGCCGGTAATGAGTCTTCTTGACATTCTGCTGGAAAGTAGCCACTAAACTTGAAACCTTGGTGATTCATAATATATTTCCTGACTATTGCTGCTGCCTTGGAAAGGATAACAGCATTTTCTGAGAAGTCTCGAATCTTCAGGGCTTCCCTCAACATATTCCTCATACCTTCATTGAATATAGTTACAGTGTGTCTTCCATCAAACTGCTCTTGGGCTTCTGGGAAATGCTCCAATAATTTATTCTTGAGACTTGTCTTGTTGATTTGTTTATTGATGCCCAGTTCCTCAAGACGATTTACATACATAGAGTGAATCTCAGATACTTCAAAAAGAAGAATGCCAGACTTCACTGATGTACGAATGTAACTGCTTAGTTCTACGAAGGACCGACACTCATTCAATTTCTCATCTGTGTTTTCATCTTGTAGGTTTGCTTTACGAGTTAGGCTTCTGTAGCGATTTCTAAGATGGACCAAGCATGCAAGGTGGTATTTGGCTTCCTTTGCTATAAGGTCTCCTCCAATTATTCTTGTCAAGAGCTGTGTATCATTGAGCTCTGTGATCATGGACCGAATATTACTGTCGGTATCAAATGTTGAAACTTGATGGAGTAGACCTTCATCTTTGCCTTTCTTACAAAACAAGCAACAATCTACCTCCAATGTTACTCGTTTACTAGGACTTGGGTTTTGACAAACACCCGTTTGTTGTCTCTTTATTGCCTTTGCCAGCTTCGAATTGTTAAATTTGAGATGACAAGATTTGTGCCATGAAGCAGAATGAGAAGCAAAAGTATTAGCATTTTCATTTATTCCAAAAGACAGTTCAACTGGGAGAGCATCAATGCTTCGAAATTGTTCTACATTTTTTAGGAATGTTGTGTAAGCATCTGTTTGTTCACCACTTGTGCCTGGTGTCAGTAAAGGACATTTCAAGCTTTCCCCAGTGTCATTCTGGCAAATTACGCATCGATCCCAGTTCACATCCATGTTAAATTATCCTGAAAAAAAATATATCATATATATTAACTGAAATAAAATCAACGATATTAATAATTAATGAAATAAATTAAGGTAAATTAATCCAGCGTTAATTGAGGTGAAAGAAATTAAATTAATTCGAAATGGTAAACAAGATGCAACACAACAAAAAATATCTGAAAGTACTACCGGGTTGTCGAAAAGATGCCGTGAAATATAGAAATGTGTGTTTTGACTAAAAAAACGCATGATTTTTCAAAAAATTCCCGAAATTTCAGAGGCTCCTAGGCTAAAATTAGTAAGTATACCCTAAGGTACCTTCATACCAAATTTGGTGCTTGTAAACGCCAGGTAACGGTAATCTCAAAATACAGCACTAAGCCACCTGACTATATGGCCATAGTGCTTCTTTTGAGTGATGCATATAATTTATTTCCATCATCTAGTACTTTTGAATAACTTGTGCAGGCACTATCCAACTTACAACTTCCTTGACTCTTTTGGAGACGTTTTCTTTGATGCACACATTTCTTTCCTATCAAATTTACATGGAATAATTGAAGGGATCTGTTAATATAAACAATAACATGATTAAAATTATTAGCATAGGTACCTGCTTTTGTTCTATTACAGTTATAGTAAATAACCTTTCCTTTAGTACCTCTCCATGTTCTAGCTACGACGTAATTGCATTTCTCCTCCACTTCATAGTTATTTTTCCAACACTCAAATTCTAAAATTAAATGAGTTTACGTAAAGAAGTACATGAAAGAATATTTGTTTGTATTCAAGATTAGAGAACTACTTACCGCTCTTATTTGTAAAAATAATGTCTTCCATTTTTTCAAATAACATACTATGGTCTTGCCGAAGATGATGTATTAAACTTTCACATTTCTGATAAGAATTATTGCAGTTTGTCTCTAAACATTTGTAATTCCAAGCTGACTCATCGTATGAAACCGGATTTGCTTCTAGATGGTGTATTTCTCGACGATGTCTATTCAAATGAGACTGGTTCGAAAATATTTTGTTACAAACAAAGCACATAACACCCATTTTTTAAGAAATAAACGGCTAAATAAAATAATATCAATCTCAAATCTCAAGTGTCAACAAGTCAAAAGTTGAGGTTATGTTATTTTTTTAACAAACCACAATGACAGATGAAGCGCTTGCGCAGTAGGAGGGTCGGCCAGTGGGATTTAGCATCTCGTTATTTGCTTCCTGTAGATTATACTTCCTGGTTCCTTCGAGTAGGTCACGAGTGTAGTGTGCTTCATTGCTGCTGATAATGACGAGTTCCTTGAATCCCTCCTTTGAGTGGGTCTCCTACCAAAGGGTATTTCATAACCAGAGATCCACCCTAATACCACTGAATTAGTTGTCACTTTTGACCATTCTAGTGTGAATTGACCAAGCCTGCCTGCATACTCTACCTCTACTGCCGAGGATGATACTGCTGATGACATTGAGGCTGATACTGCTGATAATCTTGGTATGGTCTTCTCCTGCTTCTGTCTCTTCCACTCACCTCCTTTTTTCCTGGAATTTGCTTCATTTTCTGCCTGTAGTTGCTGCATTTGGGGTGTGAATAGTTTTTAGTACCTGTGCTAGGTGCAACTTTCAATACCACTTCCATCTTTTCAGCCTCCTGTAACTGGTTAATGCAGTTACTTGATTCATTCCCAAATAAATGAGCATCAATTCCACTTGAGTTCAATGATTTGTGTAATTTGGAGTCAACTGCAGGAATTATGCCCATTATACGATGACCTGATAGTCTATAATGAACCCTGGTGAACATCTTAGATGCATCTGATAGTGTTGACAATAATTCTCTCTTCCCAAAAACTCCGTCCCCGTTATTTGGTTAAATGCTTCTGCCAAAATACTCAAACCCAAGCCTAATTGGTCCTGCAATTTACTGGTGGAAACATTCTGTTCGAGTGATCGTTCAGAGCACTACCTGAATCTCTGGATTCAGAATTGGGGCTTTCAAAAGAGGGCAATTTGTAAAAAAATTCCAACGATCCAACAGTTCTCTTTCTTAGTCCTTGTCAAACCCTGCCTCAAGAAAACTTGCCTACCTTGACACCAGCCGCGAAAGCGAAGCCTTTCCCTCTACTGGTTGCTTGGTAGGGTCCGTCCATAAGACATCCTCCAGGTCATAGGGGCTATATTTGACGTTTGAAGATCTGAATACAATTTTCATTCAGATTGAGGCTATCTCGAATGCCAGACCCTTAACTCCTATATCCGATGACCCTACAGATTTAATACCACTGACTCCAATCCATTTCCTTATTGGGGATGTACTCACATCTATACCTCAGTTGGACATACAAAATGTGTCTGAGAATAGATTGAATCATTATGAAAGACTACAACAAATTATCCAAAATTTCTGGAATCTTTTGAGAAGTGAGTATTCGGCTACACTCCAGCAGAGAAGTAAGTGGAGACAAAATCTCACAAGTTGAACATTGGTGATATGGTGTTGCTGAAGCGCGAGAATGCTGCACCTATGAATTGGCCCTTAGGCAGGGTCATCAAAGGCCTGTTCGTTAGTCATGCTCACGCTGCTCAAATCTGAGTTGAGCAGTATTCCACTGTTCGTTTGTTATAAGCAACTGATCTGAGACCGTTCGTTTGACAGGAGCAAGTTGCTAAATATCAGATAAAGCAGGATTTATTTGTTCCACCAATTTGTGTGGAGCAGAAAAATCATATCAGTTTGATCTAGGATTTTCAAAAATTTACAAAAATCGAACACCAAAATGAATAGAAACTAGTCAAAACAAATGGTGAGCTGAATCTTTGAAAAATTATTGTGATCCTACCAATTAGTACCACTAAACAAACGTTACCTACTTTATACTCCATTTGGTTTTAGAACAAATACTCAAAATTCCTACAGGACAAGAAAACATATATGATGGAGCTATTCTTGAATGAGGCAATGGCAAATATTTGCAACTTTCAGTGCCAGAACTGCCAGAGTCATGTATTGGAAGTCAGAATAGTATATGTTGAACCAAATGGAGAAGTCTTGAACGTTCTTCCAAAAAAACTGTAATCAATAAGAGAAGAACTGGTCGAGGTAGACAGACTTGTCCTCATGAAAGGTACTCACTTCCAGGATATAATTGATATTGATGTATCATGAAATGTATCTTTGTACAATCAATGTTCTATGTCAGATGTAGTTCCATGATTTCATGATAGATGATGACGACAACAACGTCACTGGTCAGATGTGTGACTGAGACATAGATGGTGGACAAGAATAAAACACATGAAGATCAATCGGTGTTTTATTTATTAATAAGAAATACATCATGGCGCAGTCGGTCTAAAAATTGATTATTCGTTGGATGAACAAATGAAGGCAAGTCATATTTCAACGGAAAAAGTCGAATGAGAAACTGAAAATGATAGCACCGCAGGCATCCACAGTGCCCACACATACACCTGTTCCAGTAGCAGGACTGGTAATACCAAGTCCAATGATATTAAATGGAAATTTGAGTGAAAACTGGTCGAGGTTCAAGCAGAGATTCAACATTTACATGACAGCTTCAGGACTGAATAAAGAATCTGGAGAAAGACAGGTGGCAATTTTACTGAACATCATTGGAGCTGAGTCGATTGACCTATTTAACACATTTAGATTAGAGGAGATTGAGAAAACGAATATCAAAAAGGTGCTTGAGAAATTTGAAGCATATTGCAATCCAAAGAAGAATGTGTTACACTCAAGGTTCCTGTTTTATGAGAGGAAACAAAAGGAGTATGAAACTTTTGATTCCTTCCTGTTAGAAGTGAAATCTTTGGTGAAAGATGCTGAGTTCAAGGCACCAGAAGAAATGTTAAGGGATAAAATTGTATTACACAGTGCTGATAGAGAAACTCAAGACAGATTGATTAAAATTGGAAATGTCACTTTAGAAGAATCAATTGAAGCATTCCGAATAGCAGAAATCACTAGAAAGCAGACTAAAGAAATCCATGGAAGAGAGGTGGATTACATAGGAAAGAATGGGGAACCACAAAGGTATGGAGAGAAATGGAGTCAAGGCAACAATAGAGGAGTAATTCACAGAAGAGAGGAAAGGGGTCATACATATACACGTAATCAAGAAAGAAAACAAAATTCTAGTATAGATAATCGAGAAGGGTATAAAAATAAAACAGATGATAATGGAAGAACAAGTGGTAAGAATTTCAACAGCAAATGTTATAGATGTGGTTATAGTCACAGCTTTCGGCATTGTCCAGCTATGGGAAAACAATGCAGTAAATGTAGCAAATTTAATCATTTCTCCTCTGTTTGCAATTCAAATGTAAATCAGGTACAGAGAGTTGAAGATGAAGCTAGGGATCAGTTTCAAGATGAATACTACTGTGATTCTATAAATGAAACTAATTTTTGGAAACAAAATTTAGTAGTAGAAATGATAGAAATAGACTTTAAAATAGATACAGGGGCAGATGTAAATATAATACCAATGAATGTTTACAAAAAGATAGAAGAAGAAAATAAGGTGAATTTCAAAATTAGTAAAAATAACGTTAAACTGATGGCATACGGAGGTTTTAAAATAGAAACACTAGGTGAAGTTATGTTGAATATTCATTTGGGGGATAGAAGAGTGAGTGAAAAATTCGTAATAACAAAAGTAGATTCTGTACCAATTTTAGGCATGAGTGCAATCAGGAGGTTAGGTCTTGTAACTAGAAATAAGGTATGCAGTGTTAGTGCAGAAGGTTTAAGAGAGATTATGCTCAAACAGTATGATAATGTTTTTAAAGGTATAGGTTGTTTTCCAATGGAGTACAGTATATGTGTAAAAGAAAATGTAATTCCTACCACGAAGCCACCACACAGGGTTCCAATAAAATTCAGAAAGAAGCTGAAAAATGAAATAGAAAGGTTAATAAAATATGATATCATTAAAGTAAGCACCCATCCAACAGAGTGGGTAAATCCTTGTGCAGTTGTTGAAAAACCTAATGGGGATATTCGAATATGTTTAAATCCACAAGATCTTAACGAAGCTATAGTTAAGCAGTATTATTCAATTCCTACTCTTACTGATCTAACATGTAAGTTAAAAAATGCCAAATATTTCTCAGTATTAGACTTGAAAGATGGTTTTTTTCAAATCAGATTGGATGCAAAAAGTCAAGATTTATGCACTTTTAGCACTATGTATGGATGTTTTTCATTCAAGAGATTACCTTTTGGCCTGAATATATCGGCAGAAATTTTCCAAAAATTCAATGAACAAATATTTGGGGATATTGAAAATGTGTTTGTTTACATAGATGACATACTAATTTTTGCTGAAACCACAGAACAACACAATCAAATATTAAAAAAGGTGTTGAAAAGAGCTGAAGAAAATGATATAAAATTTAATAAAAATAAATTTCAATGTTGTGTCACGGAAGTAAAATATCTAGGTCACATTTTCAAAGAAGGGATGGTTAAACCAGATATGAATAGGATCAAAGCAATTTTAGATTATGATTTACCAACAAATAAAGCTGATTTACAGAGGTTTCTAGGTCAATAAATTATTTAAGAAATTTTATACCAAATTTAGCAGAGATTTCAAATCCTTTACGGGAAATGCTAAAAAAAAATATTATTTTCAAATGGTTACCTGCACACACTGAGTGCATTAACTTACTGAAACGAATAATAAGTCATCCCCCGATATTGAAGAATTATGATGAGGACAAGGAATTAATAATACAAACTGATAGCAGCAAAAATGGAATTGGATGTGTTTTACTGCAAGACAATCAGCCAGTGTGTTTTGCATCTAAAAGTCTGTCAGAAAATGAAACGAGACTTTTTGGTCAAATTGAAAAGGAATTCTTGGCAATCCTCTTCGCATGTAAAAAATTTTCACAATATATTTATGGACGTAAAACTATCATTCATACTGACCATTTACCTCTAGTGTCTCTTATGAAAAAAGACCTAAACAAAATACCCTCAAATCGGCTACAAAGAATTAGATTAAAACTATTCAGATATAATATTGAAGTCATGTATAAACCAGGCAAATTAATGTTCTTGGCAGATGCTTTAAGTAGAGCTTGCTCAAAAGCGGATAACACAGAAACTGACCCTTGCCTCTATGATGTAGTACACACAGTGAATATGAGCCAAGAATATAAACTGCAGTTTCAAACAGCAAGTAAAAATGATAACATGCTAAGTAAAATTATGTACTATTATAGTAAGGGGTGGCGAAGTTCAAAAACAAAAGTTGATGAAACTAAAAAGTAAAATTTTTCTATAATAAACGAAATGATATTTTTGTTGAATCATAGTACCAAATTCATTACAAAATAAAATACTTAATAATCTACATGAATCACATTTCGGCATAACAAAAACGAAAGCAAGAGCAAGAACATTATTTTACTGGAAATCAATGAATACAGATATAGAGAATACAATTAGTAAATGCAGAACATGTGAAAAATTTCAGCCCAGAAACACGAGAGACCCCATGATAATACAAGAACAGCCAACACTTCCTTTTCAAAAAGTAGCGTGTGATATTCTAGATTTTAGTAATAAACCATACCTAGTACTTGTAGATTATTTCTCAAAATGGATAGAGCTGGTCAAACTAAACACAAAAACAGCATGTGATATTATCAAAATTCTAAAAAATATCTTTTCAATACATGGAATACCATCAAAGGTAGTGTCTGACAATATGCCATTCAATTCACGAGAATTCCAAGAATTTGCAACAGCATGGAATTTCAAACTAATTACGTCCAGCCCATACTACCCAAGAAGCAACGGTCTGGCTGAAAAAGCAGTAGGAATATGTAAAAATATACTCAAAAAATCAACGGAAACAAATCTTGATAGTGAAACAATGCTTCTTGAATATAGAAACACCCCTGTGGTAGGCAGTAATTACTCGCCATCTCAATTACTTTTCAGTCGAAATACACGTACCAAACTACCAATTCATGAAGAATTACTTAAACCTAAAATTGTTGAAAATTTTCAAAATTTCCTAGAAAATAGAACTAGCAAAATCAAAAGTTATAATGATAAAGGGTCACGACTAAAAGAACACAGCTATGCTCAAGATCAAAATATTGTATATCGCTTTAATAATCAGTGGAAACCAGCCAAAATAATTGACCATCATAGTGCCCCCAGGTCAGTGATGATCAGGGATGAAGATAATAGAGTTAAAAGAAGGAACTATATAGATATAAGGCCATCTAAGTTAGAGACTAAAATTAAAAATGGTGAATATGAGGGAATTAGGCGAAAAGAAGATGAAGGCATTGATAGTAACTATAATCACTGGAGTAATTATAATGATCAAAGTGGTGAGCTCTGTGGTAAGGAAGAGGGTAGTATACCAGAAATTGATAACAATCTTGTAGAAAATCAAAATAATAATTTTTCACAAGAAAACGATTTCAACCCTATAGTGAATCAAAATAATCAAGAAAGAAAAAATTATGTAACCAGATCAGGAAGAGTTTCAAAATGTCCCAGTAGACTAGAATTGTGAGGTTAGGTAATATTCAAATGTTATATTGTTATTTTCCAAATTTTATTACTTATTATCTGTTTATTATGTAATGTGTTATTTTGTTATTCCAATTTGAAAAAGGGAGATGATGTATCATGAAATGTATCTTTGTACAATCAATGTTCTATGTCAGATGTAGTTCCATGATTTCATGATAGATGATGACGACAACAACGTCACTGGTCAGATGTGTGACATCGACAGAATAGGGGTTATGGGGATTGAGACATAGATGGTGGACAAGAATAAAACACATGAAGATCAATCGGTGTTTTATTTATTAATAAGAAATACATCAGATATAGATTAGGTAATTTGAAATCATTCAATTGAACAAACAATATGTTAAACTCTGGTAGAAGACTTTGAGCTTTCCTTCCTCCTTTAAACAATATGTTCATTCCTCAATAATATTCACATTGTTCATTTATAGTATTTATCTCTTGTTGAATGATCTATGATAAAAAGTTGATTATTGAATAATTAAAAGACAACAAAATTATGAACCATTGTCAATTGAAATCCAAAATACTGTGCACAAGGAGACCTTTTATAAGTACTTGAATGAATGTTTCAGGGAATCATCTGAGATACTTCTGAAGAGAAAAAGCATTGTCCCCTCTCCTCTTTTTGATAGTTACTCAGAAAAAACAAGTCTTCAAAATATGAAAGGAATTGGATATGAAGATATGTAAGTTGTCATTCAATTAGTAGTTGTGAAATATAACATGACAGTATAGTGAGTAAGTAAGTAAGTAAGTAAGTAAGTACTTTATTTGACCACGTTAATGTATACACATTTTGCAGCAAGTCAGGTTAAAAGTCGATAACTGAGTGATTCGTGATATATGAGATATCAAGTGAAGTAACAAGATACAAACAAAAAATAATATAGATAAAAATACAGATTGAAAGACGATACTAAACAAATAATGAACAGACTAGTTTCGAAACAAAGATATTTCCAGGACAATGATATTTTTAGAAATATTTTGTGGTCAGTGACGATGGTCATATGACGGAGGGGAGTCTATGTACTCTGATACAGAATAAAAACATGATTTTGTCAGAAATTGTCTCACCCATTTTTTGAATTTATCAGCCTCCATATTTGTAACATGAGTAGGTAGGTGATTATATAGATTTATGTTGGAGAGAATAGTGAAGAGAATAGTGAAGTCGAACGATACCCTTGCCTATTCTTTTTCTTAAATTTGTTCTAATTCCTATCCGCAAAACGAATGCTGTTTTTTAAAATCGAACGTATTACTTCACAAAGTTCCTCACGGGAAACGAAAATTCGTTTGGGATTTGTATATAATTAAGTTCACGATAAGTAACACATGACACAACAAAAGATAAAGACTCTTGAGAGCGAAATTCGTCGAAAACCATAAAGATAAGGAACTTGTGTTGACCGTGTTGCGGGGTTTGTGTGGAGAGTCTCCTACATACGTGGTTTACTATTCTTCATCCTTTACCGAAGGACTATTGAACCGCGACGTGTGTCTGAAAAAGGGATTATTCTTTACTGAGCTTTTGTTCAGTACACGTCTAACGTAAATTCTCGAAGGTAGTGGGCAACCAGCGTGAGCTGTGAGTGGACCTACCTAAGAAATTGTTTCATATACGTTTTCTTGACTAACAAAAATTCTCGAAGGTAGTGGGAAACCAGCGTGAGCTGTGAGTGGACCTACCTTAAGAAATCGTTCCATATACGCTCTCTTGACAAACAAATTTTTGATCGGTAGTGGGCAACCAGCGTGGGCTGCGAGTGAACCTATCGAAGAAATCGTTTCACATATGATTTCTGGGCAAACAAATTGTCAATAGGTAGCGGGCAACCAGCGTGAGCTGAGGGTGGACCTACCTGAGGAAAGTTTCATACTCGGTTCCTCAACCTACCTATAAACTGTTTTACGTTATTGCTCAAATCATTAATTCTATAATATTTTGTACAAGCTCAGATATTCCAAGTCAGTCAAAGCCATTTCAATTCCTTGCGAGTTACCACAAATAATGTCACGTCCTAAAAACAAGGCCAGTAATAAAAAAAGCGAAGAGGTTGTGGGGTCTGGGGAAGAAGTACATGTGAATGTGGTTAGAGGTAAGCATCCTATTGTAGATTAAATCATCTAACTGTTGTCTTCCTACGAGAGGAATTTCCAATGATGAATTCGGTATTGTTGTTTCTAATATATGGTGGGGATCTAATAATGAAGGAAAGCATCAGGCATCCACTATAGAACATTGCCTAACTAATAATGACTATCATCACAAGGGAAGTAACCTGAATATTGAAAGGGAAACGGTAAATATCGTAAAAATGTGGGTGATTTATAGGAAAAGTAAAATGTGCCAATAACGAAAAGGGGTATGTTTCTCTCGTCGTTTTTCTTATACTTATATTATTATCGTCCATTTTGATTATGGTTTCATTGACCTACTGATTGCAATTCTGTGATATTTCTCGATTGACATTATATATTTTTGACATAGTATTGCTCTTAGACAATAGGTAAATAAGTTTAATTCTCAATACACTGTTTTATATTCATATTTGTGATCAATTTCATCGACAATTATGTTCCTTCTTTATATCACGCAACAATATATATTTCTCTCATTTTTATTATTATTAGCTTGACAATGGACTATTATTCAAATTTGGTTTGAAACTTGTCATTCTTCTTTTTTCTATATAATCGATTTGCTCTGCAGGGGTATCGATAACAAGCCCTTTTGTGCTAGGTAGAAGGAATGTCAAAGAGTATGTCGTACCTAAATGTATATTCAACCACTAGTGGCGGAGTCCCTATTCATTCTTTTCCTGACCGCGTACCATATGTGGTATCGAGGAATTTTCTCATAATAAGAGACTATGTCTTCGTAAGTCTGTAAACGTACCTGGGTTCTGATACGAAAGGAGAGTATGATTTGTCCAGTCAATGTCCGAGCAGACTGGTAAAAAAGTAGCAGCTATTTTTAAACGAAAGAGAAAAAGATGTCTGAGCTTCGGCGAAGAGCAACCTTGAAACATCTAGGCGAAGAATAAAATTCCCTGGTACCAGAAAGTTCGGATTATTGTCGGTACACTATCATGCCACTCCTGGTTTTATAACTCCCCATTTCAAGCTTGGTCATGGTGATAGAATATCGACCGCAGTGTCTTTCTGGAAGTTCCTCCCTCGAAGCTGTACTTCCGTGTAGCACTCCTACTCTGAACCAGTAACCCTGTTAAAACTGACGGAAAGACTGAGTTTGGCAATTCTGTGAGACAATACAAATTAAGCACTGATTGTGGATATGTTATACCATCCTGGGTTTTTGATTGTACGACACTTCATCAGACTACGGGACTATATATGAATGAAAAAGTAGCAGTTGATAAAAGATGCCCTCAAGAAAAAGGTGCCTAAGCTACGGCGAGGGGCAAAATTGGCCACCTATCAATGTCTGATGTAGCGCCGCTGTGATCTGAATCGCCAGGATGCTATGACGTATCAGTTTGTTAGGAGCCCTGTTGACTGAGTAACGAGTGGTGAGATAGTTCCCTCGAGACAAACATATGGTATTCAATATGTAATAGTGGGTACCTACACTTTTGAAGGAACCTTGCTACTGGGTAGACTCCCTGTCTGTAACATGATTTATAATCTGCGTACTATGCAAGTAGTTCACCGGCTTGATTTAATTTTTGGAGATAATAAATCCCTTCAACTACCTTTTGTGTTTTATTTGCTACAATTGTATCCAACTTGGAAAAGAACTTTGGTGTACAACAAATAGGGTGTCCTAGCCATAAATGAATTAATCAATTCTTGATTAATTATTGACGATCACAGCCAAATTAACATAATCAGATCAGCCCACGGTCTGTCAGGTTACAATACTGAAGAAAAAACTGCTTGTGAAGGGGCTACTCCAACCCTGATCATGGAATCACAAAAATTGCAGATAAAGGTATATGTATTGGGACACCCACATCTTCAAAAAGTGGTGATAAACGCAAAAATATCAGAACAGAAGTTCAGGCTTTAGAACAGTCCATTGAAGACAGACATACATATAAAAGGAAAATAGAAGAGAAAAAATTCAACCCAGGAGAAAAATATTTATTGCAACTGAAAAAGAAAAATGATCTATCGGAAAATCTTGTAGAAAGTTCAACAAATAAAAATAGAAGTGGTGAATACTCAAGGAACAGTGTACCTGTGAAGGCTGATTATGAATTAAGTGTTGATTTTTTTTAAAATTATTTTTGGTTCTCTCAGTTTTCTTATCTGTAACAGGAGTTTTATGACTTTATTATTTGCAAATTTCGAAAAATTAAGAAATTGTTGGAAACATATAATTTTTAATTCAATACATAGTACATAAATGATATAAAAATAAACAGTTATTGAAAGGTTGAGTGTGAAATTTATGAATATTTTATATAAGGTGTCTACATATATGTCATTTCTTTTTTCTTGGCCTTCAGCTCCATCTACTATCTCAGGATAGTTTGGTAGGTCTGGTTGGTCTTCTAAAATTATTTCTTCATCAAAAAGTTCTAGGTTTTCATTCTTGGCTATATTGTGGAGGATGCAGCAAGCCCGAATAAAATGGCATATTTTGTCTTGGTCCCTCATTCTAACATGAAAGAGCTGTTGAAATCTCTATTAGAGAATTCCAAATGTGTGCTCAATGGCAACACGACATCCAGACAATTTTTTGTTGAATATTTCTGTTGATAAGTTAGGTGGCCATTATCTTGATATGGTTTCCTTAGATATTTTGACAATGGGAAGGCACTATCTCCAAGCACATGATATCCTGCAATATATATGCATATTATGTAGCAAGATAAAAGCAGTAACTATGTCAAGAGCCCCTATTTCATTTGTATTAAAGCTGACTTGAAGCTAATTTTTACTTACCATCTGAACATAGAGTGGGCAATTTGTGAAAAAAAGTGGAATTTTCATAAACCCTTGCATCCTGGATAGCCAATGGAAATATGAATAATTTTTTTGATTTCATCACAGACTACTTGTACATTCAAGGAATAATAGGTTCTTCTATTGATATAATCAACATGCCTTTCTAATGGTTTATCAATTTTAATATGGCAACCATCTATGCATCCTGAAATTATGGTTATGAAATTGTTTCAATAAACCCAAAAAAAATGCTTGCTACCAACTACATTAGGGAATCCTTTATAATTGAGAAAATGTTGCGCTGGGACGATTTTCTACTGCTCATTTGGAAGTCTTATGATTTCTCCTGCCTTTCCACTCAGGAACATGGTAACCCTAATTATCACGTCAAATGTTGTACTCAATGATAAATTGAAGCGGTCTGCTACTTCTTTGTAGCCTGTTCTATGGCCAGCAAACCAAAGAAAAATCAAGATTGACTTTTTTTCTGTCACAATGAGTCTTCTTCTTGCTCAAATTTGATATACTATATAATTCCTATGAATTTATATATCAGTAATGAACACTCACGATTCAATAAAAGTTTCTGATATATTTCAGACAACTCGAACTCTCTTGCTAGCAGTCCAAATTTTTCTTTATCTATACGGAAATGAGTTATAAATTCTTTGCTATTATATCCTTCAATGATCTGAAAAAAGTTGGAGTAGGTATATTCACCTCATCGAATTTGAAAGAAGTTGAAGTTTGAACTCAACTTAAAGTAATCGGTAATGCAATGTCTGCTGTTGAGAGTCATTGGAAGAATTTCTTTAATTGCTTGTTCTTCATATTCAAAGGAAGACGAAGAACCAGAAAAAAATCCATCTTCATCATCATTCAACAATGATAACACTTCATCTAGAAACATTGAAAAAAAAGAAAATTATCTATTTTCTATTTAACAAAATGAAATTTTGATGGACAACTATTCAAGGTTATGTTTTTGTTGGGAACAAATTGTTTTGGTGGGAGTTTTGTGTTCGTTTGAGCTTAGCAGTTGGTAAATCCTCTTCATAATTCTCATCACGAAATCATTTCCAATCTGCACATTCATGTGACTTTTTGAGCAGCGTGAGCATGACAAACGAACATGCTTTAAGTTACATCCTGAAGCCGATGGAGTAGTCCGCGTGGCAAGTTTGAAAACTTCGAATAGTGAAGTGAAACGGGCAGTGTCAAGCCTATGTAGATTGCCTATTGATATAAAATGACTGAAATATGTATTATCTCATTTGATGTGATATTATTGAGTTTTTTTTCTTATTTGTTTCGAAAACCCAGGCTTTCAAGGCGGGCGACTTATGTTAGTTTAGTTTACGACCGTTCATCCCCTTCGAGGGTCGTTTGTCTACCTCCTCTTGTCAGTGACAGGATATGGTCGAGATTATGTTGGAATACACTTCGAAACAGACTATTGTTGAGTAAAGAGAGAAAATTTCCACAATATGATACCCAGTATTCAATGCCAAATGATGATAAATAATTCCTTAACCTATTTGAATAACAGATTGAGATTACCAGAGGTTCCATTGCGAAATAATGAAACTGCATGTGTAGGCCGACAAGTATTCAGAGGCTCGTGGTTTCTAATAGCTGTTACAATTTTTTCATTTGTATAGGTCCAATGATCCAGGACGTTGGTACTGCCTCAACAGTATCCTCCTTAATGAATTTAACTACTGTCCATGTTTTATCCATGGTTCAACTATGAAAAAAAATATCACAAAAGTAAAAAGATGATTATAGTAAAATTATATAAATCATAATATCTACATACAAGTCAATGCAAGAAATACACCAATCTCTACTAGAGTATCATTTACTACACTGTTTTACCACTAACCAAACCGATTTTTTGAACGCTGGAGATGCTAACATAGGTGGCGAAACATGTGTGTGTATCATTGTTTTGGGTACCTCTCATATTGGGTCTAGTTGAAATATTCACAAGAATACGAAAATCATTTGTGGGGCATTTTATTAGTGAACTGATTCTGAACATTCTGAACCTTTATGCCAATTGTTTGTCAAAAAGTACTTGTCATAATATCTATACAATGTATACCCACATGTCATGATGAACAATAAATGTACTATTATTATTATTAATTATTATTATTTGGGTTGAGTTGAGTAGGCTTTGGCTAAATTCATCTAGTCATGACTAGACTCCGCCCATTTGCCCTCTGTATGATTGTTGTTGAGGAAAAATAAAGACAAATTATTATTATCATTATTATTATGAGTACTGTAAAAAACTGAAATGAATATTATTTAGAACTAAGAGACAGATTCAGGTGATTATGTTTCATTTGGTATCTACTATTATTATGAGTACTACAAAACTGAAATGAATATTATTTAGAACTAAGAGACAGATTCAGGTGATTATGTTTCATTTGGTATCTACTAATGGCCCTTCAATATCAGATCTGATGCAAGCATGAACTGAAATAGATATTCACGTTACTAGTCCGGTAAGTTTACCGGACGTGTGACGTATAACATTTCATTTCATACTGCTAAAAAACAAAAGTGGACAGTGAAAAATAAAATATTAATCTATTTATCTGCGTCCTGTAATTTCAGAATTTTGCATTCACTCCCAAGATACTTAAGAGACATGGGGGATGGAAGAGTTCTTCGGTGGCGGAAAAATATATCGAGGATTCGATCGAGGGGAAAAACAGGGTATCTCGCATGATTCAACATGGAGAAAACTTTGTGCTACAACAAAAAAATGGGAATGTATCAGCAAGTAGCAACTCCCTAATAAATAATTCATCCAATGGAGCTGAGTTCTCAATATTTACAATCCGGTAAAATTTCATTACGGGATAGTAGCACGTAATGAAATATTACGTGCGCCTATCCTGTAAAAGTCTATTTTCCGGATTGAAATCAGGTACGTAAAGGTGTGTTCTATGATGCAGTATGAAATAAAAAAATATTGTTCATAATATTGAATACATCAATACAAAATATAAATGAATGAACACAAACTTCATTCCAAAATGATTATAATTAAAAATGTATAGGTTAGTTACAACTAAAATTACTATTCATAACTTCTGATAACTTGCACCATCTTGCAATAATTATCATACCTACCTCATTTGTCAGACCGAATGCCCAACACAATTTCATCAATCTATGTGTGATAGTGGGAAAACAACGTATTTATCATTATATTCCAGTTTCATAAATTTCTTCGAAATTTGGGAAATTGGCCAAGTCCTAAGTGGTCCAAGATTACTACACAAATGAATATTTAAATCTTAAGTCTTAAAAAAGCAATACTTCCTTCAATTTTCAATATATTTTTGATTGCAACAATATCATCATTGTACTTACAACAATTATCTGGGTCAGAAATGCTCAACAAGATATTATAAAAAATGATTTTCTTATACTGATTTTCTACCAATGAGTTTATTGATGGTCCATCAGTATGCTCCTTGCACAATTCAGGAAAGTATTTAATTCCATTTTGAACATTTATTAAATCAGCTTTATGCTCACTTATTCTATTCACAATTTGTTGTAGTGGTTGTAACGAAAAATTGAATTTGTCGTTACCTTTCTACTAATCACATCTCTGTATTCTGTGCCTCTAGTCCGATAGTGCGTTTCATGTAGTGCCGTACCCACAAATATCATTTACTCTCGCCAATAGTTCGGTGACACCGTAAGTATCATCTCCAATTTCAAGATTGCTAACGTTTGCCAGGTGAATGACTCCCACTGCTTGAAATATTTGCATGAGTTTGATTCATGTTCCGTGGTCAATCTATCATCTTGGTTTCGTGTTCTGTGTCAAAACATAATTCATTTGTTGGGTTGGTAAACGGAGGATTGTCCATCTCACTTCATCAGATAGAGTATGATATTTGGAAAAAGTAAACATCAAATTAAAAAAAAAAACTTTTTTTTGGAATCGATATGATGGAGAATTGAAGATTTTGGCTCTCTCTTGATTTGGCTCTCGACTGGAAGAGTTGACTTGAAGGTTTTGTGACTTGAGACAGGTGAAACCATTCCCTTTTGCACTTTCTCAATTTTCAATCATTGTCTGAATACTAGCTGTTAATTGTTTGCAGTTTCTCGTATAGTAGCAAATTTGGTAGTTATTTTTTTCTTTCCCTGCCATTTTGGAGAAATTGAATATTTTCCAGATCAGGCATGGTCGCACATGTCTGACTTATGATTTGAGTAAAGATCATTGAGTTCACAGAATGTTCCTTGCACATAACTTTTTGAATTAAATATCATTCCTGCCTGGCTTTTACTCAACGTTAAATGTATTAGTTTGCACGTGCTTTTCATTTATATGATGATAGAGGTTTCTAGGACTGAATAAAAACCATTTTTCTGATATCATTGCATTCTCTTTTTGAGACAGCTACTGTGCCATAGATTTGTTCTGTCGTTGTGATCATTTTTCAGTGCTATCCACTGAGATTCTGGAAAATTTGAACCCAAGGAGTGTGTAACCAGGAAAGGACCTATTGAAGTACTACGCTGAGTGTAAGGTGAGTGGATTTTCAATTTAATAAGCAATCATTAGTAGATCAAACAATCTCACGGATCACGTCCTGTTGGCATAACTTGCACTTTTCACTGATTTCATATACTAGGGTTCATATCGTTTTTATAACAATCAGTAGCCAGTGAAATCCGCTTTATTACAGAATAAAATCTACATTTGCAATATCAGGATGCAATTATGATTGACATACCAATCAATAAATATATAATGTTTTTTAATGACAACTGCAACTCTGATTCTACCAATTCTTATTCACAATCAACTTATACAGAGTGCATAACTAAACCTTGATATATTACATTTTCTCCCTTCTTGGAATGAACTCACTATAAATAGAATATAATTTCAAAACGATTCATCTCTAAACCGAACAGGTCTCAAAATCTTACGTCTAGGTCTTGAAGTAGAACCCGACAATACCGTTGCTGAATGTTCACCCTCTGTATTTGGAACATTTTTATCAACAGTTGATTCAGACGAATTTTCATACTCATCCATGAATTCATCATGATTGCTTTCTGATGATGTACATGGTGTTGAAATTGGAAAAGTTATTGCAGGACCTTTAGGAGTATCATTCTGCTTTGGTGGGACCAATTTGTTTTCGAAAACCATTTCATTTGATGAATAGTCATGATGTTTCCTTTCTGATATTTTTTTTATTTGATCTATATGCCTTCTCCATACCTTCCCATCAGATAACTCACAAAGAAAATTCTTTTTACCTAAAACCTTAACTATCACTGCTTCTACCCAATCCTGGTTATTAACTACTCTATAATCTTTAACCATTATTCTCTCCCCTAATTTAAGGTCTTCACGCTCCTTCCTATGTGTATAATCTGATTGTTTCTGAACATTATTTCGTACAATATTAGTCGTAGATGGTTTGATAAAATCAAAAAGAGTTCTTACTTTTCTCCCCAACATAAGGAAGGAAGGCGATTCATTGGTGGTACAGTGATTCGCATTTCGATAATATAACAAATATCGACAAACCAAAATATCTGTTGATGTGTTTTTATTTTTTATATCGAGCAAAGCTGCTTTAAAACCACGTTTAAATGATTTCACGGCATTTTCAGCTGCTCCGTTAGTAGCTGGATGGTAAGGTGAAGATGTCGTGTGCTTGATACCATTTCTCAAAGTAAAATCTTTAAACTCTGCAGAAACAAGTTGTGGACCATTATCTGACACAATTTGTTCTGGAATACCCCAGCGGGTGAAAGTTTCTCTCAGCCTTGCAATAGTTTCAGAAGTTGTTATTTTGTTCATTTTGAAAATTTCAGGCCACTTACTATAAGCATCTAAAATAATCAAATAATGATAATTCTTGATTGGTCCTAAAAAATCTATATGAATACGCTGCCACGGTCTTTCTGGTCTGTTCCACGGAATCGGCACCGATTTATTAGGATCACTAGATGTTCTCAAACATGGTTGACAAGATAGTGCAATACTTTCAATTTCTTTATCTAATTTGGGCCAATAAAAATATGAGCGTGCTACAGATTTCATCTTGGTAATTCCCAAATGACTAGAATGAAGTTCATCTAGTAGCTGCTCTTGTAATCTAGTAGGAATTATTACCCTATATCCCCACATAAGACAACCTTGCTCACATGTTATCTCACATTTCTTACGGAAAAACGGTAAAATTTCCTCATTAGTTATTCCCTCTGGCCATCCTTTCATTACAAAATCTAAGACCCTTGACAAAATAGGATCTCTTCTTGTCTCACTACTAACTTTTTTGTAATCAATAGGTAATGCCTCAGATATAACTAAATTCAAATGAGTGGAAGATAAATTATAATCTTCAGATATATAATTAACTTCGAGAGCATGTCGAGATAACATATCAGCAACTTGATTATCAGATCCCCTTATATACTGAATTTTGTACGAAAAACCACTAAGAAATAAGGCCCATCTTTGGAGTCTGCTCGCTGCCATCTGCGGAATCCCCTTATTTTCTCCAAAAATTGAAATTAATGGTCGATGATCACTCAGTATCGTGAATACATGTCCCATAAGATAATGATATAACTTTCTAACACTCCAATAAATAGCTAAAGCTTCTTTATCTAACACAGAATAATTTTTTTTCTGCCGGCATAAGTGTTCGTGATATAAAAGCAACCGGTCTCAACTCACCACTAGACATTCTATGAGCTAAACACCCGGCTATACCATCTTGACAAGCATCAGTTGACAAGACTATAGGTAGAGTTGGA
This sequence comes from Phaedon cochleariae, assembly GCA_918026855.4. Lineage (NCBI taxonomy): Eukaryota > Metazoa > Arthropoda > Insecta > Coleoptera > Chrysomelidae > Phaedon > Phaedon cochleariae. Next base: position 40,949,995 of record OU896711.1, read on the forward strand.
TTGAAATGGATAAGAATTTTATCAGAAGAAATCTCTTTTTTTATTTCTGAAAAAGCTTTATCACAATCTGAACTCCAAACAAATTTTACATTTTTTTGTAAGAGGTTATAAATAGGTCTCATCATCATTGATTATCTTGGAACGAATTTTGAATAATAATTAACTAACCCAGCAAAACTTTTAACCTGAGTTACATCACGAGGCTGGGGAGCATCAAGAATTGCCTTTACTTTATCTGAATTCTTCATCAAACCTTTTTTTGAGATTGTATGACCCAAATAAGTGATCTCCTTTTCAAAAAAAGCACATTTGGATAGTTTAATTTTCAATCCTGCCTCCCTAAGCCTAGAAAAAACTTGTCTAATATTGAATTCATGTTCTTCTCTAGTTTTTCCTGTTATTATAATATCGTCCAAAAAGTTTGCCACCCCATTTAATCCCTTGAATAGTTGTTCTAAGGTCCTCTGGAATAAAGCAGGCGCTACACTAATACCATAAGGAACTCTATTTAGTCGGAATATACCTTTATGCGTTGACCAACACAAAATCATACCCGAATCTTCATCTAATTGCAATTGATTGTAAGCATTACTCAAGTCAATTTTTGAAAAACTTTCCCCACCATTTAATTGAGAAAAAATTTCATCAATTTTTGGAATTGGATACTTCACATCTACCAAAAATCTATTGACTGTCACTTTAAAATCACCTGCCAATTTAAGACTACCATCATCCTTCAGAACTGGTACCAGCGGCGTTCCCCATTCACTAGTCTCCACCTGTGAAATAATGCCAGTTTTTTCCAGCCTATCTAATTCATTTTCTACCTTGAGTTTGAATGCTATAGGTATAGATCGGGGTTTTAGAAAAACTGGCTTTGCATTTTCCTTCAACTGCAAATTAAATTTTTTGAATTTATAGCAACCAAGTTCGCCATTCATTAATTCCAAAAATTCTTGAATCAATCCATCAACATTATTACTCTGAATATTCAGAATATCTGCAGTTAAGCGAAAATTAAATTTTTCTAAAAAATCTCTACCCAAAATATTTTGATTAGCATTCTCATTTTTTACAACATGTAAAATGAAATCTTTACATAACTTCCTGTTATATTCTAAATTAACCTCAATAAATCCCAAAGGTTTTATTCGAGATCCTGAAAAACTTCGTAATATTATACTAGTTTCTAGTAATCTACACTCCGATAGATATCTGTAATAAATTGTATCAGAAATGACTGATAAACCTGAGCCTGAATCAATTTGCATACTCACTATGTTATTGTTGAGAAAAATGTTCAAATACAGAGGTTTGTCATTAAGAAAATGGATATTATTGATTTCAACTGCATCATCGTGTTCTACTTCAATTACATTTTGATTTGTACTCATATTTTTGGAACATACTTTCGAAAGATGTCCAATTTTTTTACAAATATTACAAACATAATTTACATATTTACACTTTTGCTGCCCTGTATGGAAATGCCCACAGCACTTACATTTCCATTTACCTGATGAAACCTTCCACCTTTCATTCTGAATTTTATAATATATGAGATTACTCCTATTATTTCAGTGATCCTAATTTTAATCCAAGAATACCAGAAATTGTCTTGAGATCAGTTATTTTCTTGTGAAATTTTTTATGTGAATTTTTCTCACTAGTTATCAATTTTCTTGATATAATTTCCTCATTTTTCTAGAAGTGCCTCGTTATCTGGAATCATTTTCAAATTTACTATCAATTATTTGATGTTATTTTCCTCACTTTTGAAGAAGTACTTCACTCTTTTGAATAGGATCTTCACATATTGAGTGATATCAATTTCATCCGATTGATTTAAGACAATTTTTGCTATTCCATGGAAAGTTTCCTTTGAACATTATTTGTTTAAGTAACAGATATACTTAATTAGTACCATTTCAGTCCATGGTCATAATTTGTATCCTAATCAGTAATTTTTTATCATCAGTAATTTTTACTATTATCAGTCATTTTCTTTCAATTGAAAAAAATATTGAGAGTACAATTTTTCCTACCACAGCAATTTCAATCACTTAATAAATTTCAATTAGTCAAACCCTTTTTTTATTTTCAGTTAAAATATGTAAAAATTGTAGGATATAATTCATAGAATCGATTCTATAAATTTATTTTCTTGTAGATTATATATTTCCTTATATACATTATCATTTCATATTATATAAAGTTCGTATAAAATTTCTAATTATTGGATCCATAGTTAGTTGTATCACTTTGGATTATTTCTTCCATTCCTGCATCCTTTCCTCTGAATCTTGCTCATACTGCTTCACGTTTATTTCATGACACACCTTGTGAGACACAACCACAATTGAAGAAGACCAACGACCTGTGTGCAGCTCAATCACCAGCTCACGGTTTTTGGGGAAGAGAAACCTGATGTCGATATTCTAAAGGTAGCCTGAAAAGCCAGTCCTAGAGCCTTACCAACGGTGCCAGTTAGATCATCAACCTAGCAGTTATATTTGATGGTATATCTGTGAAGAAAGCTTGTTCTACCAGTCTTGAGACAGAAGTGAATCCGTGTGGAAGCTACCAGGTATTCTCTGACCACTATCCAGAGTAATTTCAAGGTGTCAAACTGAACAGCAGTATATTATCTTTTCAATCCTATTGTGCCTTTCTATTTTTTTATCAGCTTTTTGTAAAATTTTTTAATTGTTTAAATTTCTTGATTAATTACTAAATTATTTTAACTAACTTTTCTAACTCCGGTTGAGAAATTGTAGTCGAAATTACCGATTGTGAGCTGAACTAACATACTGATTAAATTGTTACTCTTGTTGTTGAAAAGTTGTATATTATTGCTCTCCCACATTTGCAACATATAAATTTGAAATAGTTTTAAAGTGTCACAACTTTAAGGATTATTTCTGGTGCCCTCCCTAGTGAAAGTAAGACTGACAATCACTGTACATCAAGACCTCTCCTAAACAACTTAATTACAAATTTGCTAGTTGTTATAAGGATTCTTCCCTTACCAATCCCTAATTATTTCTCATGCTCGAGTGTTTTGTTATATGGTTTACCTCCCTTTCTCAACATATTCTCAAAGTACTGCATGTGGTTTTTGAAAGGAAAAGCACTAAAATCATTTACAGTTCCAAAATTCTGTACTTACTACTTAGCTAAGCATTGAAAGATAACCAGAGACAACTTTGATTAGTCTCTGAAGATAACCTCATAGGTATCTATTTTTCATTTATTTTAGGGTTTCCAGAGATTTGGTCCATCGACTCGAAACAGAATATGAGGCTTCTAAGTATTATCCTAAAAAAGATACAGGCTTCAAGCGAATAGATAGTGAGAAATGTATTTTAGCAGTTTTATGGTTCGCTAGCAATGAATCGTATCTTATTTCGAGTTGTGGCAGATAGATTTAACTTATCTGTTAGCACTCTCCATGGCAAAGTGGAAAATGTGGCAATATTCCTGTCGACTAGGTCAAATAATTCCATTGCCTGGCCATCAGCTCAAGAGTGTGAAAACAGCAGCAGAATTTGCAGAGATGGGTTCTCCCAATGCCATTGGCTGTATAGTTGGCACACATATAAGAATTGATACACCTACAGATGATGCGGAATCTTATTTAAACAGGAAAAAATACCACTCCATTCAGGTGAATAATTGTTTTTGCATAGGTATAAAAAAATATAGATTTCAGGGGAATGAAACTTATATCAATTCATCAATTCCATACATAAATTGATAGAGTTTTCAGGACTAGTCCTTCATGTCAAAATATGACTGAAAAGTGCAGAGATTATGTTCTTCTTGGTGATAGTGCCTAACCTTGCCTGAGAAATTTATTAACTCACTACAAACATAATGAGAATTTGTCGAATGCTCAAAAAAAAAATACAATAAAAAATTGAGCCATTGCAGGGTTTCCATTGAGCATACGATAGAGCTTCTCAAGCAGAGATTGCGACAACTGTTTCATCTGAAGAGCAGAAAAATCAAGTTTATTTGCCACTTTGTAAGAGCATGCTGTGTCTTGCACATTATGTGCATGGACGATTGGATATTCCATGAGCTACAGCAAAACGTCAACGAAGAAAATATTGAAGAGGAGATGAATAAAAATGAAGTAAATGATGACAGAAATCAAGTTGGCTTGAATTATAGAAATTATATTGCTGCAATGCTTGATATTTGAACATTTGTATGTGATTGATTTGATTTAGATCTTTTCATGCTATTGTGATGTCAATAAAACAGTAAGTATATCTCCAGATTGGATTTTTATTTTTCAGGTTAGGCTGTTGATAAAAAATTCAGGTACTTATTGGAATGAATCAAACAAAAATTCACACACCTGAAACAAAATGCAGAAAACAAGACAACAAGAAATGAACAAACAAACAAAAAATAGTAAAATTATTAAAAACTCTCTCATGAAAGGACTAGCATGAAAAATAATACATATAACTAATAAAAAATAACATTGAATTCACAGCACATTCAGACTATTCTTTTTCAGTATCATTCCTGTTTGACTTCAAAAATTGAACATACTGGTCAAGTATATCATTTTTCATTTGTCTTTCCTCAAGCCGTTTCTTCGCAATATCTAATTTTTCCTGCTCCCTTTTGTCTCTACTATGGTAAAAAGATCTCAAATCATTTTTCAGGTCAAGGAGAATATCATTCCTTTTCTGATAGGTGCAACTTGGAATACGTTTGCTTATACCCTTAACCTGGTTTCTTGGTGTATCACATATTCCGATGGCATCTACCTGTGGAGAACTTGATGTAGGTTCAAAGGAACAGGAAGGCTCATCATTGGGTATCTCATCCCCAGTATCGGCGATTGAAATGCAGGGAACAATGTCTTGCTCAGAGGATCTCAATGGTTCTGGGATTGTTTTTCTACAAATCCCATCACTTGATAGCAGCAGTGTTGGGTGGATGTTCTTTTTTTTTTCGAAAATATCATCCATTTCCTCTTCGAATTCAAAGGTTTTCATTCTGCCCCTACCAGTTTGTTTGTTGTTATCAACGACTTTTTTATAATTTCTTTCTAAAACTTTGAACCTGTTCTCACACTTTTGGAAAGAAATTGTTATTTTGTGCTGATTTGAAATATCTCTTGCTACCAATTCCCACAGTTTTTTCATTGTTTTCACATGGAAAGTGCCTTCTGGTTTCTTGTATGATTTATACAATTCAAGAAGCTTAAGGGTTCTTTCTCGATTAAAAAATCTGTCTTCACCACTTGTCTGAGAACACTCATTTCCTTTGCGAAACTGCAGAAGGTCATTCATATTGATATCTGTATAAAAAATAATATTAAATGAATGAATTTAAATTATTTACTACCATACCCACCTTCCTCTGACATTATTTTTAATGATATATTGCAACAAGCTAGAGCTGGGTAATCTGGCAGATGAACAAATTAGTTGAGGTTAAGTTTGGTTATGGCAGGTAAATACTCTTCTTTGCTAAAGAACTCGAGAACACACGTTCGGGTTTTCACAAATTTTGAATAGTCCGAGATTAGTTCAGAGGATCAAAACGAGTGCGCATCAGTTCTGCGCAGTTCGAGAACTATTCAAGAACGTCCTCAAATTGAAACCCGAATGAACCTAATACAAACAAGCCGAACCAGGAACCACAAACAAATCAAACAGTGAAACAAATTTCCAAATTTGGTAAAATGCAACAAATGCAAACGAAATGCTAACATATACTGATGAACTGTAGTGGTGGAGAGCTATCGATAGCACTATCGATAGTTTTGAAAACTATCGATTAACTATCGGTTTCGTTGATACCAGAGACTCATTGGGTTCAGAGACTGCTTTAACGTGAGAATTTCATTTCTGAACGGTAAATTGAATGTGATTTGAGATTATGGTCGGCTGTTGCACTGGCTCAAGGAAATGGTAGATGCGAAAACTAAACATTGAATAAAAAAGAAGAACACAAGACAAGAGGATAACCCCAAAACTCAAGACAATAAAATTATACAACAGTAGAATCATAGTAATGAATTCGAAAATGAATGGGGCGAAAGGAAAATCTCATGGAAATGGAGATGATACCCAAAGGTTGGCTTCTGGATTAACAATATCCTAAATATCATCATCTTTTACATATTCTCTCATTACTTCTGACATGATCAAATGAGGAAGACAATTCGACATTTTTTTTATAAGCCAAGAGGGATCAGGAAATACTGGAGGTGATAAAGTAGATGAAGCAGATTCCACACCTGGAAGGTTATTATACTAACTTCAATGAAGGAATGCCTTCTGTGGAATGATATTTTTTTTGGCTCAACTTCCTCAGATGCAAGCTTGAGAAAGTCCAATGACAAAGATATAAAAAGTTTTAGTGGTGTTTGGAATTACTTCACAAAAAATGATGGAGATAAAAATTTTGCAGTATGTAAGGTATGTGAAAAACAGTATGCTACATCTAATACATCAAATATGTTAGATCACATCAAACAGAAACATAAGGCCCTATTATTTGAGCAAGATAGTGAATCAGATTATGCAGTTTCAGTGAATAAAAAGAGAAAAATTTAAACCCTACCATCACTCTTACAAAAATCAAAATTATATGAGAGTTCTAGCAAGAAAAAAATGAACTTGATAGATGTCTTATACTATTTGTAGCTGGAGATTTGCATCCTTTTTCAACAGTTGATGAACCCAATTTCATGAATCTAATGAAGGCAGCTGAAACAAAGTTTTCTCTTCCCTCAAAAATGACATTGAGATACAAACTGATCAATGGAATCTTCAATATATTTTCTATGTGTTTGAAAAGCATACTTGATGAAATGAACCATGTTTCTTTGACTACCAATCTATGGACTTCAAGAGTTGCTGAGGCATATATTGGTTTAACTTGCCATTTTTTTACACAAGGTACAGTTAGATCATTAGTGCCAGAAGCCGAACAAATAACTCGCTCCCAAACAGCAGATAATATAAAAACCGTTTTGGGAAATATAATTGAACAATGGAATCTAAAAAATAAGATTACTTGTATTGTTACAGATAATGCAACTAATATATTCAAGTTCGCAACATGCCATGTTTTGCACATACTCTGAATCTAACAGTGAATAATGGTTTGAGAGATTCTCACCTTAATGATTTGCTGCAACATTGCCGAAACATCATTGGTCACTTCAAAAGAAGCCCACAAGCAACTGAGGAGCTTCTGGAAGAACAGACAAATAGAGGTCAATTAGAAACCAAAAAATTAATCCAAGATGTTCCAACCAGGTGGAATAGCACATTCTATATGGTACAGAGGCTGATTTTACTATGGGAGTATGTAATGGGTACACTATTGAAATTGCCTAATGCTCCAAGGACACTAGATGCACATAACTTAGAAATACTCAAAGAAATTATAGGGTTATTAAGCCCCTTTGAATATGTTACAAATATAATTTCTGGTGAAACTTATGTCACATTTTCGATGATCGTACCTCTAGTAGTAGGGCTACATCACAAAATAACCAAAGTTGGTGAGAAACTCCACAATGAACCCAGTAAACCATTTTGAGTTTCTGAAACGTTCCTGAAACAAACTTTGTGAAATATGAAACATTTCACCTATATACTCCGGAACATTTATGAGACATTCTAGAGACCATAAATGACCTAGGGTGTGTAATGTTTCATTGGAATGTTTCAACCCAAATCTCCATGAAACATTCGATAAAGAGTATACATAAACATCTCTGAGATATTTCACTATTGCATTTCATGAAACGTTTCACAAATAGTGTCTTCGAAACATTTCCTAATTGCACTATTTGCAACATTTCCAACATGACTTTTTTGAAACATTTCCGATACATCTAACTTTTGCTGATAATGGAACATTTCAAATAGGAAACAATTTTTAGTTCATACCAAGACTACATTACCACAGAAGTTAATCACTTACTCATAATGAAAGTGAACCATAATTAACATCATGTGTAATGTAGTCAATTGGTATCAATATAGGTATATGGAGAAAAAAGCAGGGTGAATAAAATGAAACTGCAGCTTCAGTGGATTTTATATTATGAAAACTTATCAAATTATAATAAAAAACCATTTCATTTCATATTTTCCCTTTCTCTAGCTAACCTGCTGAGACCAGATTGGCGGAACCAGTCTGCTACATATCTTTCGAACTCCACGTCCGTCACAGCAAACCTTTTTCTGACAGCACCTGAAAAAATTTTGAGATTTATTTGATGGAAATATAATGTGGGATACCTATAATTTATTTTCTCATTTCCTAACTAAAAAAAAGACCAACATGAATCAAACAATAACAAGAAGTATACATTTTTGAATGCAATACATTTCGTTCCTATCAATAATATTGGAAATTGAGATGAAATATAAGAATATGTAACTGGAAAAATATGATTTTCAAAAAAAGAAAACATACATGACACTTATTTCACGGAACATACTTAAGCTTCCACAAAGTGTAACAACAGTTATAAGGTTTCATGAAAACTATCACCTAAAACTGTTTTTACATCTATAGGGTATTTAAATTCCAAGATATCGACTGATGATGGTTTTTTCAATGGGACACCCTAGTAGTAGTAGTAGTATTGTGGGGAGGCTATAGCCAGGCAAGTAGGCCCCCATGGGCCCTTTTTGCCAACCCCTGCTCTCCACATATCTACACATCCCTCTTTTAGTTGTCCTTTTCGAACCTTCCCGTCCTTCTGATGAAGGTCAGGATGTCCGTCCACTCTAATTCGACCAAGTCTTCCTGTTGTAGTTTATCTACTCCGAAGATTTCGAATCTTATCCTTCCATACGCCTCACACTCTCCGAGGAAGTGAAGTGATGTCTCCTCATCTTCTCCGCATTCGCGGCAAGTGGGACTATCTTCCACACCTATGAGTGATAGGTGTCTGCGTAACCTGTTATGCCCTGTTAGTATCCCTATAAGAAGGCGCAGGACTTGGCGATCCCTGCCCAGCAACCAAGCCGTCCTTGGCTTGCTTGGACCGGCCACCAGGTCTCTCGATTGCCTGCAGCCGCCTATACGCCTCCAATATACTTCTAGTGCCTCGTCCGCCCATTTGTTAAGGGCAGACGAAGTTTGGCTTCTTGTTATGCCCAGTGCAGGCTCCGGTCGCGGTGTCGCGGATCCGATTCTAGCCAGCTCGTCGGCCACCTCGTTCCCGGGCACCCCCCTGTGCCCTGGAACCCATACTAGTTCGACTTCCTTCTGTTCAGCTAGTTTCTCAAGAGCATCGCCACATTCCTGCACCAAGGCTGAGCTTGGTTTAGGATGGCAGACAGCCCTGAGAGCCGCCTGACTATCCGAGCAGATGTAAATCTTCTGCTCTGGTCCCTCTTTCACCTCATGCCTCTCCGCTACTGCCAGAATGGCAAAGACCTCGGCCTGGAAAACTGTGGTATACTTTCCAAGAGCGTAGCTCTCCCTTATGCCTAATCCTTCTAGGTAAATTCCTGCGCCTGAGTCCTGTTTGTCAGTTAGGCGCGATCCGTCCGTATAACATACTAGACTCCCCGGGTGGAATTCCACTCTGTTCTCTTCATGGGACACCCTATATAATATTGCATTTTTAGATTCTCCCTGAAGAGATGATCTCATCAATTTAACACGACACTTAGGATCTAGCGGAAATGATTACAGAGGTATAGGGTATTCAAATTCGAGATTTCTCAACTTGTGATTTTTTGTGTTGAAACTATTCATGTTTGGTCAAAACTGCTTACATGTTCCTATAGGTTGGTTTAAGATTCAGAATTCTGATCACCCTGTTTCTGTTACAATCAAGTGTCAGTAGATAGTAAATCAAAAGTCAAGATAAGGACGTTTCGACCAATAATGGATAGTTTGGAGACAAAAAGATCATAAAATTGAAAAATCTCGTTTTTGAACACCCTATATCTCTGATACCGTTACACCCCAACTGTAATACATCGATGGAAGCGGCTCTTCAGAGAGAGAACCTAAAAATGCAATAATATACAAAGTGTCCTATTGAAAAAAAAACGATTATCAGCCGATATCTTGGAGTTTGAACACCCTATAGGTATGAAAACAAGTTTAGGTGATAGTTCTTATGAAACCCTATAACTATTGTATTTGAATTTTTTCTATGACGGTTTGGTTGATATCGAAGGAGAACACACTCACCCTGTATATGGAATAGAAAAGTGTGTTTGAACAAAAATATCAACATAGTCTAGTTACACACAAATTTTGTTTTCTAAGCCATCTTGATATAAGTTGCATAAGTATCTCATTTGATTTTTTTGACTAACATATTAAACATACATAGTCACTCACATTCTGAAAAAATGAATTCGAATAATTCAAACAAGGTCGATTCTAATATCAAGATACTAGAATCGACCTATGTGTTATTTGATACTAGGTCGATTCTAGTATCAATGATCTATCGAACAGCCTCATGTTCCATTTGATCGTAGGTCGATTCAAACATCAATGATCTTATGGTTTTTGGATACTAGAATCGCTCTTTATGTTCTGGGATAGACAATGTCGATTCTAATATCAAGATACTAGAATCGACCTATGTACATTTGATCCTATAGGTCGATTCAGAGATCAATGATACTAGAATCGACCTATGTATTATTTGATCCTAGGTCGATTCAGAGATCAATGACACTAGAATCGACCTATGTATTATTTGATCCTAGATCGATTCAGAGATTAATGATCTCAGAACAGCCTTATGGTTTCTCGATACTAGAATCGCTCTATATGTTTAATGGACATATGGTTTCAATACGGAAATTCTTGCGATCTCAGGATCAGGTGGTGAAGCATCTCAGAAATGAGCCGGGGATAATTCTCCTGCTTGTCACAGTATCAAGTATTCTGAGACCCGCTATATTGAACGCAGTACTCTGGGTACTGTACATTTTGGATATAACCTAAGGGAGGAATCAGTGAATCAAACAAAGAGTATTATTTGATAATTGTATTAACTAAAAGTAGGACATTTCAAAGTAACTCGTTTGGTTGTGGTAATTTTGTTTTGTTGGAATCGTCTCGGATTGAAAAAAACCTGTTGGTTTTTTCTTCTTCTTTTCAGCTTATCTTGATGCTAATGTCGATAGTCATTTTGAGTTCCTTCAGGTTTTTGATATGTTGATTCAATAAGTCGTTGATGCACATCTGAGCGGTCAGCAAACAAATGAAAAGGTCATTGAGGTAGGAGACTACTTATCCAATTATGTAAATCCCTGCAATTTCGAAAATTGCACATATTGTTGTCACTGGAATTATGGTGCATGCATAGAGGACTATCAGCCTTGAATTTGACAGTATCCATGACATTGTCAAAAATTTCGATATTGACTATTTTTGGTCTGTGAGTTGACGTTAGCACCGAATTTAGAAATTCGAGTTTTTGGTGTCCTCTTACATAAACTAAGTCAACATCTTTGAGATGTTCTGATAGTATATTCGGTAATTCATCATAGTCTATCAACCCAGAAGAGTATGTTAGCCCATGGAAATTTCGTTCTAGCCAACGAACTTGTTTTTTGTCTGCTTCCTGAAGTGCACAAAATGGAACGGCTGCTTTGAATAAATAGTTGTTGATCTGATAGCCATTCGAAATTGATAGTTCTTTGGGGTAAAACGTATTGGATAACGAGAACCCTTGGATATCTATACTTAATAACTTCATTGCGTGGATGATGATACACAACTGAAATTATCGACTACTTGAATCTTTAAAATGAAAGAGTATAGTGGGGGGATGAAGAATGTATTTTACAATTGCTTGACAATTTTTGTCAAAGAACTGTAGCTGAACATTTTATCATGTAAAATTAAACAGAATGCTGAAGTGTTGTCTGGAATTGCTTTGGCTCTTTCAAACTCTATTCTCATCACAACTGATCCACTTTGCAAAGATTCTTTCTGATGGGAACAGTCGATGTATGCCATAGGGATGTTCTCCACAAACTCCTTCGGTGAAAATATAGGTTCCTTACTAGATCCATAATACGATGGTCTGAAATTTGCGAACATGGAATATAATTGGGAAGTTTTATTAGCAGTGAAATTCAGATATAAGTCATTATATGGATATCTGTCACTATTCAAGAAAACTCGAATATTTGTCAAGTCGCAATCATCGAATTTACTTGAATCTGATTTTATATTATTTTTTCTGTCTGTTTGGAAGACAACGATGATGTGACGTGGTGTTTCCAACTGATTTGTCGTTTTGACAGGCTATGTCGTTTTTGTGGATGTAGGCAATTTGGGGTATTCTCCCAACTTCGGAATGCTAGAAATATTTCTTGATTTTTTTCTACCAATTTAGTGAACAGCAATTATTGTGGAATATCTAATAAAACGTGAGGCACTCTCCAGAATATCTTGTCGATGTGTACTTTTGGAATTTCCTTCACATCGGAACTGTATGTGGCGTCGATGTCGTCATTGCTTCGAATCAACACCAATTCCTGTTTCATGTTCAAAATCACCTTTCGATAGTCCTCGAAGAAACCCATGATGAAGGAAAGTGAGATACATACGCTGAAATTTCCTTTAGCATCTACAAGAACTTCCTCATCCTTGTTAGCGAAATTCACTTTCGGAAACCAACCTGCGTTTTCCAAGTTGATACTTTCATTCGCATTGTATGATAAGTACCCCTTTATTGTCGATACGAGGCCAATATTTCTAACTGAATCAATTGCTATACCATTCAATTCATACCTTACCTCTCTGAATAGAAAGTTTATAGCATTATTGATGAATCTGAGTTTGTCGATAGCCGTTCCATTGGATTGCGTCAAACGACCTTCAATGTATAGGTAACTTTCACATGGCAAAGTATATGTATCAAGCTCCTGAATTGATATTCTAATTTCGTCATTGTATTCAAATTTTTGTAGAAATGGTTGGTATGTGTGATACTCCTTTTCTTGAATTGATTGGTCAACTAACGCTTTTTGATTGATATTCAAAATATTCATTATATCAGAAGCGTAAATGCTAGAGACTTTAAAAAAAGACGATTGGAACGTGTTTTCCTGAAATCTTTGCTCCCTTATACCAAATGGGGTCGACCATCCTATTGTACTTGATAACCATAATTATCCGAGTTTTTTCAAGTGAAGGCTGACAGTTATGGTTTCGCCTCGAAAATCAATGAGTCTTCCAGCTTGATCCAATATTTTGATGGTGATGTTGTCTATTGTCCGTACACTTATCTTGAAATAGATAATTGAATCCACAGTTACGATAATCTTGTATCCTGGAGGGACAACTGGACTGTAAGTGTGAATCGAATGTTTTTCTTGGCCGTTATGATAACTTTGTGTTGCTATATTACAATATATTATATTGATAGCATTGACACTCAAAATGTTCACTGTGGTATCCGATGTGTGAATTTGATCTGCTTCCAAGATACGATTACTAAATCCCAATAATCCACCAATAGAATTATCAGTGAAATTGATCCTCCTATTTGTATTTATGGTCACTGATAGAGTGTTGAAATTGGGAATGATATCGATTCTTGCTTCTTTGTCGATATCTTTGACTCTAAAAGATATAATGTCCTGGAGATCATTGATTTCATAGGATCCCACTGGAATCGTGATGGAATTATCATTGTCACCGAAAGCGAATTGGTTATTTTGTTCGTCAACATTGGGAATTACATTGAATGTTTCGGAACTAGTAAGTCCTATACCATATTCAGTATTTTCCTCCAGATGTATGGCTGGATTGAAATTCGAACTGAGCACAGAGGATGAACCAGATAATGAAAATGCTAGCGACATTATCTATGATGTACTACATGATTTTCAAGTGTGGTACATATTATATAAGAATTTGAGGCACAGTTGACCGCAATTATAAGGATTGTCCAACTGAATATCATCATAATTATACTCTACGTTGTTAGAGCTACCATCGCTGTAGAAATATTTTATGAGTTCGAGAGGAGGTCTCAAGTTGCCATAACTATCAAAGTACGAGATATTTTGTCTTGATTTGATGAAACACACCCAATGTGTCCCTTCACCATTTTTTTTGTCAAGAATGACAATACCGCTCTCGTATCTTCTGATTTTATTGGGTAATTCATCCAACATGAACACTCCTCGGAAATGTGGTATTTGTAGTTCGTCAACATATTTCAATAAATCTACATTTGTCAATGGACGGCGTGGTAGCTTCATTTTTAGTTTTTTGAATATGGTTTTAGGAATAATCCATATCCACGTTTGTAAGGTTTCAAGAACAATCCTTTTCCCAATGATTGCTGTTCCATCTTCAAATTATGACGTTTTTGTTCATCCAGCTGTTCTTTTGCCGCTTTAGCTTTGTTTATGGCTTGAGCGATTCCTGCTGCCCCTCCTCCAAGACTACCAAGAGCACCAAGAGCGGCGAATAGAGGAATTAGTGGAATGAACCCTCCAGATTTGGGAATAGGAATGATTCTTTTCTTTGGTTTCAGAACTTTTCTATTGCCAATAGAGGATAATGCTTGGTGTGCAGCTCGAAGTAGATCAATATTTTTACCTTTGACACTATTTCGTGCTTTTCGAATCGCTTGATTGAAAGTAAGCGCACCTCCTTTTTTCAATCCCATTCCTAGTTTGCTTTTAGTTTTCATTATTCCTGCGATTCCTAGTGATGCGATCTTTTCACCAAGATTGGAGTTATGATTGTTGAAACGGCTCAATGCACGCTATGACAAAATACGATCGGCTTTGTTTCTTCTATTCAAATCTCTGTATTTGGAGGATGCTATATCGTGTTCTCTACAGGCTTCGTCTAATTGATTAATGCCTTTGTCTCCACGGGCAAGTCGCTCAGATAACTTTGTTTCCGGTCCGCAAAAATGATAACCAGGTAGATGCAATTCGAAAGGGAGTTCATCTATGAGAGTATTCAATAAACCTGATCCTTTCGTGTCACTATGATTACTGAGTTGATGATTGTACAGATGCATTTGATATAAGTGCGGTAGTAAGAACTACAATGCAGTTTTCCTAAAATGTTAGTGTTTTTATATTTGTTATTCATTCGAAGATGAGGGTTGAGGAACACAAGGTGAAACTTTCTGTAACCAATCATGATAATTATATCATTAACAATCAATTCAAGAAACATGGAGATATATTTGAAGGAAACTCAAAACGTGCCTTAATGGTTGGCTCTTCAGGATGCGGTCAGACGAATTGTATGATTAGTTTGCTTGATGAACCAAATGGATTGAGATTCGAAAATGTGTATCTGTATTCCAAGTCCCTGTATCAACCAAAATATGAATATTTGAGGTTACTATTCAAACCGTTAAAGGAGATTGGATATTTCGAATATCATGATGGAGATGAAGTAATTACTCCAGATGAAGTAGCTCCGAATTCTATTATTATATTCGATGACGTAGCCACATGCAATCAGAACATTATAAGAGATTTTTCTTGTTTTGGACGGCACAAGAACACAGATGTATTTTATTTATGCCAGACTTATAGTTCCATACCGAAACAATTGATAAGAGATAATAGCAATCTTATCATCATTTTCAAACAAGATGTAACAAATTTGAAACACATTTACGATGATCATGTCGATGTGGATATGACATTTCAGAAATTTTCTGAGTTGTGTTCATTCTGTTGGAAGGAGAATCATGGATTTGTTGTGATTGACAAGGATGGAGATATCGGAAAGGTAGATATAGGTGAGGATTCAATGAAATTTTGATAGTTCAAATTGATGTGAATCATTCGTCAGGTAACAGTATAGTTATGGAGGTTAATCTAGCAAAACAGTTGGTAAAAGCCAGACAATCTGTCAAGAAAAAATACCAAGGGCTCAAGTCAGATATTGCTCAATCGAAAACTTCATTGGAAAAAACATATGAACCAATAACTGATCCTTTAAGAAAATTACTATCATCAATCAATGAAACGGCAGTTCGAAAGTGGAGAAAACTGAACCTGATTCATTCTCAACTCCCCAACAGAAACAGTATTATAAATTGGTGCCAGATGAAACGATTCCACAAAATGAAGAAACATTCCAAATGATTCCACAAAATGAAGAAACATTCTTACATGAACCGGAAATGAGTTATTTCGATCAGAGTCTCGGGCAATTACGACAACAAGTTGAAAATCTCCAGGCTGTCCGACAACCAGAA
This sequence comes from Phaedon cochleariae, assembly GCA_918026855.4. NCBI lineage: Eukaryota > Metazoa > Arthropoda > Insecta > Coleoptera > Chrysomelidae > Phaedon > Phaedon cochleariae. Next base: position 40,966,226 of record OU896711.1, read on the forward strand.
TTAGATAAATATTTGGAAAAATATGAGAAACCTCTTCCTAGGGCTTACATTGAAGATATATTCACAAGTGATCCAGATCAATTTGATCATACATTCGGTGTCAGATATGAACTCACAACGGATAGTTGGATGATAGGTGATAGTGTTATAGAATTCCTTGGTCCACATTTTTTGATAAATTAAGTATCCTATAACGGTACACCAGGTCTTTATGAATTGATGTTCAAGAAACATCCACTCGGATACAAACCCAAAGATGTCGATAACTACATTGACATTGTTAAAAACACTAATGCCATTTATTTGCAGTATAATCCTTCGAACGGTCTATCAACATCAAGTGCAGAAAAATTTACAACTATAATCAAGCCTAGAGTAACGTTACTTCATTCTATGGCTAAACAAGTTGGAAAAAAACTCTTGGAAAAACGTCGGATACTCACTGGATCTCAATCTGTAAGTGGAAAAGGAATGGCGACGATGAAACTCAATAACAAGAAAATAGATAACAAATATTATGATGACTACAATGAATTGGTCGAGAGATTGAAATTACTTATAGCGGAACAATATGCAGGTCATACAGGTCATAACAATGAGATAATATCTGTAATTGAAGAGCTTAGAGAAGCGAAAATAATCAAATAAATACTTGTACACAACAGATTTTGTGTTTATTCATTTAGTTTCTCCAGTACAGGTATCATGCCTATAGATAAATTTGGCAGACATATGTTGAAACCACAACGAGTAGATCAATCCCAGCGAAACTACTCTGTTGATCAACAACCTGTGAATATATTTCAGCTATACAGTGAAAGTGTTATTACCATTAGTGGAACTATATCAAAAGTGACTAAGCGACTCCCAACACCATGGCAATATGAATTAAATAATAATCCAGTTGATTATACATTTCCTCTAAGAGAAGGGCTTATAATTGCCATAGATAATTATCCAAGTAAATTATCAGTTGTTGTCAACAATAATACAATAGATGCTAGAGACTTAATTGGTCAGAAATTGACAAGAGGCACGACTTTGAAATTCTTTGCTAAGCCAAATGTTACTGACGATAATTTATACCTTCAGTTAGTCGTGCATTCTCCCATTACCAAGTATGTCTGATATTAAGAAAGAGGTGGTAGAGGAACTTCATAAACCTGCGAGAAGACGATTTCATAGAAGACGAGTCATACTCAAAGGATTGAATGATTTGTGGGAAGCTGATTTGGTTGGAATGATTCCATATGCTAAATTCAACAAGGGATACAAATAAATTTTGGTTGTCATCAACGCATTCTCCAAATACGTTTTGTGTGAAGCTGTCAAAAGTAAGTCAGCAAAAGATGTCACACATGCCATGAAGAAAATTCTATCAGTATCAACCCCAAAAAATTTACATACTGACCGAGAGCGAGAATTCTATAATAGAGAATTCAATGAGCTTATGCAGAAATTCAAGATAAACCATTGTAGCACATTTTCTAGTGTGAAAGCCAGCATTGTAGAACGTGTGAATAGAACATTAAAAAATATGATGTGGAAACAATTTAGTCTCCAATGTAATTATAAATGGACACACATTCTAGCAGATATCGTTTCAATGTACAATAACAAGAAACACAGAACCATCGGGTTGAAACCAGTGCAAGTGAATGAGAGAAACGAACAGTTACTTTATATACGGTTTATAGTCATATGAAAACAACTAACCAACCAAAGTATAAAGAAAATGATTATGTTCGAATAAGTAAATTTCGAGAGGCGTTTTCTAAAGGTTACACCCCAAATTGGTCAAATGGAGTATTTAAAATTATGAAAATTCGTGCAACCAACCCGACAACATATTACTTGCAAGACATGTCGAAGAATCCAATTCAAGGTGCATTTTATGAACAAGAATTACAGAAAGTGAAGTATCCCGATGTATATTTGATTGAAAAAGTATTGAGAACGAAAGGAAATAAAATGAATGTTAAATGGCTCGGCCTTGATAAATCGCACAATTCATGGATCATGAAAGGTAACGTTGTGTAACTCGCAATGTCTTACCTTTCACTGCTGCTACCTTTCACTGCTGCTACCTACCTTTCACCACCAGAAACCTTCAGGTGTACTATAAATAAGATCTACGTTTAATCCAAGTATGTTAGTTGAAACAATGTGTTTCGATAGTCATTATGTCAGTTCGGAAACTACCAGCGATTATAGGAGTGAAGTAGAATGAATAAATCAAATGATCAAACAAAGAATAATCAATGATGGACCATATATTTTGGAATCTTCATTCAAAATTGAAGATCCACCACTGAAAATATGTTGCGGTATGAGTGTTGATAGATGTTTCGAACCGGCAATAAGGCTGAAAAAAAATAATGATTCCATATCATTCAACACTAGTGAATGGGCGAATGTTATGTTCGTTTTCCGTAAACTGCTGATCGAATTCATGGAGATGGACAGTGATCCAGCTGAAGTACAAGACTTGGACAGTGATGAACAAGTGAAGATAACACCAACAACTTGCATGGATATCAAAATTTTGAAAGTGCAGAGTGCTACCAACATAATCATTCAACATGAAATAGATATGCTAAGAAATTTATCATTCTATAGTTTTTATCATAATATTCTGGAACTAGCTGAAACACTTTTGGTGCAATCCAATAATAAATTGAATGAAGAATCTATTATCATTGCAATTTGTGATATTTGGAGTAAAAGTGTGGAAGGATATGCATTCAGAGAATGTTTGTTATATTATAAAAATGATGTTATGAATACCATGAATAAAAAATAATAAAAAAAAACAATGTGTTCTGGAGATATTTATTTCAAAAATTTAGTTTTTACATTCAGATTCAGTACAGGAATTTCGGTACAAATCTGGTGTCAGAAACAACATTTTGCCAGACTGAATTGTTACATAAATTTGAATGGATTCCATGGCGAAATCTCAATTAACCACAAGAATACTTTTATCTCATAGAATTAGAAATACCTAATTTGAAATTGAAGTACAGAATTGGTTTTACATAAAAACATCTTATCATACAAGATATATCTAAATCTGAATGGATTCCATAGCGGAATCTCAAACAACCACAAGAATACTTTCATCTCATAGAATTAGAAATACCTAATTTGAAATTGAAGAACTAAATTGGTTTTACATAAAAACATTTTATCATACAAGATATATCTAAATTTGAATGGATTCCATAGCGAAATCTCAACCAACCTTAAGAATACTGTAATGACCATAAGGTAAAGTATCTGTGGAATCATCAATTAAATACCTCTTGTCATCGAATGGACTCAAAACTATTTTCGATTGTTCAATAGAATAAACTTCATGTGAACGTGATTGGATGTTTCTTTGCTTTTCATATTTCTCCTTATTATTTTTCAAACAGTCCAAATAATCGTCAAATGTAAATTTTTTCTTGACCACATAAAATTTTACACCTTTTGACTTTTTAATACACTTTTTTCCACCCTCAGTGTTTGGTTTATTACTATTGACTGATTTCCCCCAGCATTTCATCTTTCATCAAACCGGCTACTTTTTTATTCACTAACGGTATACTATATTTATTATCTATAGGGTAATCACTTGTATCAAATTTGGTCAAATCTTTTTTGATAACTTCTTCATATACATCATCACAATGTAATTCATATATGAGACTGTCTGTATCGGTATAAAGCAACTTACAATCTGGTAATTTGAATTTTTTCAACATGTAATCGTAATGAAAACTGTAAACACAAGTTTTTGATATATCTAAGATAGCCATACCGATATACAAGGGTTTATTGAATATTATATTGGTTTTTTTCATTTCAATTGCCATCAGCATTTCATCAAATATAGTTCGGTTATGAAACCTAGGACTGGAAATCAGATGTTTTGCACCATATCGACCATCCCAACTTTTCGCCAATTTAACTATCCTATGTTTTCGCAGATTCTCCATAGTCTTACCATAAACGGCATTTATCATTGTTTTGAAAGTAACCTTACCAAACTCATTTTTTGAATTTCTACGCAAATCTGTATTCAGATCAATATATGGTTTTAACCACTTTGATGGCCTGAACCTTAAAATTCTGTGAATTTTATCGACTACTAATCCGTTAGCCAAATATAGCTTCAAACTTTTATAGTGTAAAATATATTTTTCTTTATCATATAATGTAGTCATCAGCTTTGGTAATTTTGAATTAGGAGGAATTAGTTTTTCAGGTGCAAGAGGTAAATCTTTATGGAGATCATGGATACATTCAGGGTATTCGAGATCAACTTCCAGAATATAACCAAATTGGCATTCATCTGAAATTTCATTTACATTGAAATTTTCAAGATTTTCCAACCATTCAAAATCCGAATGGGGAAGGTCTTGGCACATGGCCCATCCATATAAATTATTAACATCAAAGTACATAATGTACTTTGACGGTTCATTGTTTTTGAAATTTGACATATATTTATTATTAGCAATGGAATGTCTATTTGAACACTGACTGACCCCACCTCTTATTCCCTTTTCTATGAATAGTAGAACATCAACATCTTGAATAGTATCCAGCCTACATTCAGTATATTTCAACATGCAATCCCAAGTATAACCTGGTAAAGTATAGTAGTGTGCAGGGTCCAATCCGTATGTTTCAGGGCATATTTTTCTAAAATTTTCAAATACATCGACTAATAATTTACTATAGAAGTTATCTTTACTCGGTAATTTTGTTGCTACAAGTTTATCGATGTTATCCAAATAATCATAGCAAAATACACCGTTTTTACACAATAAATTAAATTTATTTTCATCAAGATCAGAAAATTCATTTCTCATATTGACAAATTCTGATTTATCTAAAAACGATACCAGATCTTCCAATTTGAATGACATGAATCTATAGGAATCAACATATCTGAATTTTACTTTAGATCCAGCAATATGTTGGGTGAAGCTTATATATTTTTCTTTGTTTATAGGGAGTAGGGTAATATATGAATGTTTCGCTGAATCTTTGATGATGAAGTGACTGTCGTAGCCACTCAAATTATGAAAAAAAACTGGAACAAAATAAGAATTTCGGTAATTTATGTTGAAACTTGAATGACATAATCCACGAAATTCACCTGCAAAATGGTTATGATCTTGAGCTATGGTATCAGATTGCTTGAAAGGTTTTTCACAAATATGACACACTTCATTATTTTGAACTTCTTCAATTTGCATTGGTTTATTTATTTGCATTTATGTTTCAATTAATTTTGCAAGATCATCTAATACGTTTTCGAACCAATCAATGCAATTTGCACCTCTGAAACTCTTGAACTTCGATAAATGATCATAATTACATTTTAAATAATAACCAACACTGAAAGTTTCATGTTTTTGATAACGTGAAGTTTTAATCATTTTTCTACCCTCTTGTTCTTCAAATGGAAGAAGCAATGACTCAAAGTCGCAATAAACAACGAAAGGTGTTTTTTCTTTATATCGGAAATTTTTAAATGATGTGTATTTTTCTTCGGAAAATAATATTTTACACTTATTAACGTCTACACAAACAACATAATGAGAATCTAATTTTTCTCGTGTACTGAAATAGTTCAAACATATATCACACAGAATTTTTTTTTATGTCCTAGCTGATTGGAAACTAATC